>CM028678.1:14704909-15904909 GCA_016760335.1 Gastrodia elata | reverse complement strand
AAGGGTGTCTATTCCAAATTTTTTTGGCAAAATGACCATTTTGCCCCTACTTAAGGATCCAAAAAGTCAACTTTTGATTTAAGTGTCCAAATTAAAGTTTCTGTTTTCCATATGATTTATTACTGTCTAACTTGAGGATTGACAGTAAGTATGTCCAATTTGGACGAGAAACGGATCCTACATATTCAAACTAATATTTTTGACTTAAGGGCATTTAAGTGATTTTCACTCTACTGAAAACTAAATTTTTATGTAGTTTATTGTAGGTTACTATTCAATGATTCCATAGAGTCTGAGAACACTGCATCCTGAGATCAATCGACTACGTTATGGACGTTTTAAGTTTGAAGGGCAATTTGGTAAATTCGAGTCGGTCAACGGGTGACAAAAACCGAACATTTCCATTTGAAGTCCAATTTCACCAAACTCAGTTTCTATAGCTTCCATATAAAGTACTGAGTATGTTGGTAGTGAGTAGATCCAATTTGGACATCAAATAGTCAAGTTATGACCTAACTAAGGTTGGGGGTATTTTGGTCATTTTCTAAATTTCTAGGGGTTCAGAACCTAAATGTTATCTCATTTTATTGGTGACATCGAAATTTTAAACTAGTTAGCATCTTGAATTTTTGAATTTGGAGTTGAATTGACCAAGTTATGGTCGTTTGAATTCTAAGGATATTTTGGTCATTTTTCACTGAAGTCAACTCTAAATTCTATGGTTGACTTTTTATCCTGTTGACCAAAAGGGAAAACCAATACTACTGCGGTGATGGGGCCGCTCTCCTGAGCATTTTAAGACCCATATTGACCATGTTCTGATAACTGGGTCAAAAGTTATGGGGTCCTAAAGAGGTCCTAAAGAGGTCCTAAAATACTACTTCATTATACGTACCCCGAAACTAAATTCTGCATTACGTCATTTGATTCTATTTATTTTTCTGAGTATTTTAAGACCTATATTGGCTATATTTGGATCATCCTACAAAAAGTTATTAAACTTTTAAATTTTACTATACAATTTAGTATTTATTTCCAAAATATTTTATTTAATTATTTATTAAGCAAGTCATAAATTAACAATTATTCCAATATCATATTATCCTTATCCCTATTTGATTATGATTAAGATTATTTACTTATGATTAATCTATAATTTAATTAGATCAACAATTTCACTTAATTAACCAATAAAATATTTAATTACTAGCTTTAGGATTATTATTATTTAAATTCTTAAGCATAATTAAAATTATTTCTATATATATATATATATATATATATACATTTATTTTAAAGTATCTGTAATATATATCTTAATTTACTTTAGTTATTATTAAATTTATTAAAAGTAACATCTTAACCTGACTAAGATAATAACTAATGATAATTATATATGTGTTTATATATATTCCTATAATATGTGTATACTTATATAATTATGCAGTGAGTAATTAATTAGAGATTTTTAATTAACTAATGCTAAATGTTACTTATTTTTATTAATTGTACTATTAAATACTAAGTTAGTTAATACTTACAAATTTTCAATATATATATATATATATATATATATATATATATATATATATATATTTATTTATTTATTTATTAAATCAATCGGCAGAGGTAATGATGGCAGCCGGGTCAATTCAGGTGCCACGCGGCGAAGCAAGAGTGGCTGCGGCTCTGTGGGCGGGACCCACTGGACGTGTGGCGGCGTGCGAGAGGAGCTCGGCGCTGCGGGTGGGACCCGCGTCTGGCGGGGATGACGCGTGCGGGGTCCACTGCGGTGCTCGCGGCCCGCATGCCAGGGTCGGGCCCGGGCCGACCCGACCGGGCCAGACGCTTCGTCTTCCCTTCCTCACGACCGAAGGTAGGGCACGCCGCATCTGGCCATCCCGGGGGCCATCGGCGCCGATCCTCCTACCGTTGAGTAGGGCTCGTCGGGCTCTACCCACGGAGGGGTGGACAGCCGGCTGTGGTGGGCGGGATTTACTCCTAGATCTAACCCTAACTCGAACCTTACGGGCTCGGTCTGCGTTCGCTCTCATTCGCCGCAACGTTTAGGAGGTGCAGCAATTATTGCACATAATTTTAGCAACGAAACGATACCAATCGAAGAAGAAAAGAAGTGGGTAGGGTACGTACCTGGATCGAGCGAGACACATTAGGGTACGGGGCGGCGTCGGCTCCGGCTTGGCTTGCGAGTGGAGGAGTCGAGCCGGGCGATCCCAATTTTTAAGGAGGCGGAGGCGGGCTGGGCGAGGCGTCGGCAACGCCGATTCGCGATGCGTTCGGCGGCCGGCCGCGCGAAGGGCGACACGGGACGAATCGGGCAACGGGGCCGAAGACGAAGGTGTCGGCCGTCCGATTCGACGCAATCAGACGGTCCCAAGCGATCCACCCGATCAAACGGGATCGGGTGACGCCGTTTGGCTAAACGGACGGTGCGGGCGGTTTTTGGAACAGCGCCGTTAGATTACTTAAAATTATAATATTATTATTAAATTTTAATTTAATTAATTCTTTATTTACATAAAGTAATTAGATTGTGCAGAAAATTTTCAAACATATTTTCCTAGCTAATTGCGGGGCGAGGAACGCAACGGCGAAGTTGAATTTTGATTCCGACGAGTATTTTGATTCCTCGATTTGCGGGGTAATTAAATAATATTAAAATATTCGTCAAAATTTTGACGACTTCCGATTGACACGAAAACTTCACTCCAAGCTAATTTGGGGTCAATGAATGCAATGGCGAAGTCCGTTTTTCAATCTGAGATCATTTTAAATAGGTCAAATTTTAGAATTTTTGGATTTTCTAGAAATTGGAATTCGATCCATTTGACTCCTGATTCGGTCTAGGTCTTAGAGGTTGACTCCAATTGACCTAATTAGCACTTATGATTAGTTTTGAGACTTAAGATTAGTCTTAATTGACTAAGGTAACAACCTGGGTTGTTACACCTAGCTTGAGGTGGTCTCAGCCTCTTGTATTAAATTTTTGTACATATGTAGATGGGGGACTTTTCTTAGCTCTTATACTTCTTGTTTCTCGTGTTCTAATATTTTTTTACTTTCAAGTATGTTTGAGAATTTTGAAATTCGAAGAGCCATAAGTATTTTCTTAATAGAATGTTTTAATCCTTTTAAAATTTGATTGTATCGAGCAGACTCGGTGCTCACAAGTAGTGGTGCATAATGGGATAGTCTTTGAAATTCAATTTTATATTCAGCAACACTATGGTTGCTTTGACATAACTTCATGAATATATCTTCCATGATGGCTTGAGCAGAAGAAGTGATGTATTTATCTCTGAAGGGTTTGACAAATTCTTCCCATTGGATATTCTCAGTATTTATGCCTAAGAACTGTAAGCTTGCAGTGGTTTTCCACCAGTGTTCCGTTTCTCCTTCCAATCTAAAGATGGTTAATCTAATTATATATGTAGGTGGGCATTTCTTACTAGTTAGTATTTTTCCTATCTTTCTTACCCAATCTTTAGCATCTATTGGGTTAGCACTTCTATTGAATATTGGTGGTTGGAGTCTTAAGAAGGCTTGAAGTAGTCCATCTTTCTCAATATTTGAGAAATTGATAGCTGATAGCATAGATGTATGACTATTTATATGGGGTGTTTATTGTGTCTGAAGCTTTAAAAATGTTTGATTTTGTGTATCGACACACTCCAATATAGCATTCACAATATCAAACAACTTGTCGACATGGTTTATAGAAGTATTGGCAGATATCAGATCTTTTAAGAGTGTTTTGATAATCAAAGGAGAATCTTCATGATTCATCTGAAAATATGATTTTTATTATTATACATTTATTAGAGTAGATTTACATAATATCATTATCAAATATTAGATGAAATTAAAAGTATCACAACTAGCTAGAAAATAAAATAGAAAATGACTAAAAGTATTATATAACAACCCTAGTTATTACCCTAGATAATTTTAGATTTAATTAAGCTAAATCAGTCTCTAATTTTAATTTCATTAGACTCAATGGATCATTTAAACCTAATCCTAGGAGTTTGAAATCAATCCGAGCTAAATTGAGAATTTTGGTATTTTGCTTATTTTTGGATCCTAAAAAATACTTAAATTAATTTGATCTCTAAATTAAAATATAATTTCATTTTTGAATTCCTCACACCTCAATTAGCTAAGGGTGAAAATTTGGGAATTTTGGGAGCTCATTTAGTCCTAAATTAGAATTACAAATTAATTAGAATTTAAGTTAATTATTAAATGAATTAAAATTAATTAAATTAAATATTTTTATATTTTATATATCTTGGATTTGCTATCGGGACCGCGGTAGATCCACTGCGGGGTCCCGACAGCGGTGCTTCATTGCGCATCAATTGATGCCCTAGCATGCATCCTCACACATAGGATCCTACAGCGCGATCTACCCCGCGCCGAGATTAAATCCTATGCATCAGATTCATTCGAACATATCCTACAGCTATCATCCGATCTGCTTAAGTAATCTATCCGGGCCATCCATACCCAACGGTCGATCCATTAGACGGTGGACGAAGACCCGAGCGCTGTGGATCTTCGTCTACCTCTCGCCTGTCGCTTGCTGGTCCCCCCCCCCCGACAATTAGGCAATCTCCAGCCCCCGTTGCAGTACGGGAAAAGCCCCAATTTTACCCTTCTGCCCTCGGCACGACGTCTTGCTGGTTGCCTTCTCCATGAATTTCCCCTGACCGTTCCAGCCACCCCATTGCTTCGGGACGAGCCATTCTCCAAGTTTGAGACATGGCATCCACCCCTAAGGCCTCCTTCTGCTTATAAATACCCCTAGAGTATCATCATGATCCCCTTTGCTCACTGTGATCTCTCAATTTCTCAGTCAAAGTCCCCTGGAGCTCCCGTCACTGTCTGCAAATTCCCAGCATTTTTTGGAGCTGCGAACCGCTGATAGAGGGTCCCGTCACAGTCTGCAAATTCCCGGCATTTTTTGGAGCTCCCGTCACAGTCCCCTGGAGCTCCCGTCTCAGCAGACGCAAGTTCGCAGCTCTAAATCCCCGACATTTTTTGGAACTTGCGTCTGCTGCTTGGGGAACTCTAGCTCACCTCAATTCCACTCAATCATGCCTACAACCTTGACTTCAGGTACAACCTCTTCCACTGAATTTTTGTAAGTTCAGTTCTCCATTTAAGCTTCTGGATGAGCCTCTAGATGTCATCTAGCTAGCCTTAGCCACTTAGGGAACCTGTTGTCACCAGGGGCTAAGCTAGCTTGGATCAATCGTATCGATCGATTGAGCTAGCGGTTGAGCCATAGCTGAGTCTGAATAAGGCCCCAGCGATCGGCTGCACCCCATGTTATGAAAATTTGGGGGTTCGACTCGTCTCACCTCACTGATGGTGTAGGAATCGAGCCCCGTCCATTTAATGGTCACTATGAGGAGAATTATCCCCTCACTGTGAACCCTAATTGTTTGAAATTAGATGCTTCAGTGGAGTAGCCATCCAGCATTCTGGGACCTCCTAATTAGGGTTTCCAGGTTCAATTGATGCATCTTGATCCCCTGAATGTGTGGCGATTGAATGTTGGTCACGGCATGGCCTATCGGCGATGAATTTTGCAGTTCAAGGTGCCCTCCCCGCAGCTATCTGCGTAATGGGGGTATCGGGGATGATGCACTGGCGCATGGGGTCAGGCCGCTCCTGACCATGCAGTTTTGAATTTGGGCCGCGGTTTATTTAACTTATTTAGGAATTATTTTCCTTCTATTAATTCATTAATAAATAGGTTTAATTAAATATCCTATGATTTTAATTTAAATAAACATTCAGAATATATTAATAAAATAATTTAATCAATACTTATCTAAATTGAATGATCCAATATATCATTTTAATAAAAAAAAATGCAAGGAATATGAATATAAAATAAAATCAAAGATCCAATGGCTAGATTTAAAATAATTTCCTAATCTTTCTCTATTTTTATTTTAATTATAATAAATTTATTTAATATTCAAAAATGCTGATTAAGGTCTCTGATTGCTCATGAGACCATAAATAACCTATGTGGACCCTTAAAAATAATTTAAGATCTTTAATTTTTTTAATCACCCCTTAATTACCCTAATTTGAGATTAGTAAATTAAGCTTTGGATTAGTCTCTAATTTTAGTAAATCTAGTTCCTAATGCTTCATTAAGTATAGTAGAGCCTTTAAATAAGTTTGGATCATTCTAGTATGCCCAAATTTTCTTAATCACCTTAATTGGCTTAAGAATGTGATTAGTGCTAATTATGCTAATTAGGTTACCAAAACCTAAGATAAGTGTGTGTCCTACTTCATTAACTAATATAAAACTCATTAAAATAGATTGGGATCAATTTGGATGAGTAAATCTTAAAATCCCATTCTTAGCCTTAAGAGGGGTATTTTGGTTATTTTGACCAAAAATGTGCTTAAGTACCCCAAAACCCTAAGAATCTTAAGTAAAATGATTAGAACCAGTAATGAAATGTATTAACATCAATTGTTAAGTGGTATCACCTCATGATTGAACCTTAGTGTTTAAGTCCTAAAATCCTTAAGTAAGCACTTAAGATCTTAAGTGATCTTAAGACCCTTATAAAAGCCCTAGCTTAATCAATATTAAAGTTAAAGTTTCTAATCCTAGTTACCCTACTAAGGTTTATTCATGAATTATAATCTTAAGGAAAGTGAAAGCAAAAGCCCCTGTAAAACCCCAAATATAAATCTTAGCTTAAGTCTAAAGGGATCAAACAATAGATCTTAGATCTTAGTCTTGAGACTTTAGATCTTCTAATTGGATTGAATTACCTTTATTTGGGATTTCTTACTTGATTTAACTGTTTAATCCTTTTGAAACCTTCCTTGTGGGTGTAGGATTGATTCAATATATAGTATAATGTAATTATTCTAAAGGTTGAATATAGATCTTAGATTCTTAGTTCTTAATTGATTATTTTATCTTATAACCAGTATAGTGACCTATCAATTGAGATCTTTGTTTTTGAATCCTTCAGCTTATAAGATTCTTGATCTCTAATTTGGGTTTTAAGTGTGAACCCTAGAATCTTATTAGGACACTACCTTGGATTCATAATTTGAACACAAAAGTGGAGTTTAGATCCAGAATCCTTAATCTTGATTTACTTAATCAAGATTTGGGTTAAGAGATGAAAATAATAATAATTAAGTCATTGATTTATTTACTTTGAATCTTTATAGTCGTCATATGATTAAGAATTAGAACTTGTTATGTTCTAATGTTAACATTAAGGTCGTGAATCTGGGATTATACTTGATAGCTAGATATTGGAGATCCTAAATTTGTATCTTCTCAGAATAGTTAGCAGGATAAATTAGACAACAACAGATATCACATAAGTCTAAATTGAGTCTCTTGCTTACTTTTCTTGATTACTTTGCACACCTTGAATATTGAGCCTTATACCTTAAGCATAATAGGTAAACTTATGATATGGAAGATACATCCTAAGTTAGCATTTAAAAAGTATAGCATTCATTCAGTTCTTTTAGTGTTTTCAATTAGTAGAGTATGTCCTAGCTTAGTCTGCCTCTTCAGTTCTAGTTTTGTTATAGAATAAACTTGGACCTAGCTCTACGGATGTCTTGGATGGATACATGTCTTATTCTATAAGTTCAACTCGGACCTAGCTCTGCGGATGCCTAGGATGGATACATGTTGAACTTTTAGTTCAGAGGTCTTGTATGGCATGTTTCTATTATGGAAGTATTATGTCTTAGGCTTACTTCTAATTCAATTTAGTTTTTAGTATTTGTTTTGCTTTGCCACATGTGTTAGTGGCCTTACTTTAGTGTTTGGCTTGCTTTGCCACATGTCTCAGTAGTTTAAATTTTGCTCATTCATGTACTTAGTTTACTTTTGCCACATGTCTCAGTGGCTTTTTCTCTTTCATATTAATCTGCATGCTTGTATAAAAACTCTTATTATTTATTATTAAATATTAGCATGTTTAGGATGCTAAAATTATATGTTTATTTCAGCACTTATGTTCTTTATATACTCAGCATGTATCCATGTGATCATAAGCACGTTAGGATCAAATTTATTTCAGAAGTTACAGTTATTTTGCTTTTGGCCTTACCTTATTTAATTACTATTTTGTATGTTATCTTTACATACTTATTGATTAGCTATAAATGATTAGTTTATGGCTATCCCGTTCTTTGTAGCTTGTAGCACCTTATAATGCTTGCATGTTTAAAGCCTTTAAATGTGATATCTTAAATATTCAATTCACTTAAATAACCTAAAATGTACTTAGACAATTATCTAACTGTAACATTTTTCTTTTGTTAGCTTAGGCCTTGGCATTTGTGATACCGACAAATGTCAGATTCAAAGTTATTCGTTGGCAGGCTACAGAAGAGGAGCCGATGCAGGAGGAGGATCTTCCTACTGCAGTTTAGAAAGATTTTCATTTTTCTTGCAATGAGTTTGAGAGATCTTTTCTTTTATTTAATTTAGTTTGTGATAATTAAATTCTGGATGTGTTAACTTTTCTGCATTTGATCTGAGTTACTGTTTCTTTTACTCTCTTATACTATATTGTGATGTGGATATTATATTATACTATTTCTTGCTTTTACCACTTTGATTTGTATTGATGTATGTTCACCAGTTTCAGGTGACAAGTCCATGGCTTAAGGCAGGTTGGGTCCTACCTGACTTTAATTAAGTTGGGGATTTGCCACAGCTGGAGCACTGTACTCCCCACGATTATGCTAATATCAGTATTAGCATCGCCGCGGGAAAGTACGGGGCCCAATGGTATATTATTTTAGCTAGATTCTATGTCTATTATTTTTATTCTCTTTTTGATTTTTGAAAATTCTTACTTTCTATTTTTTCATTTATTTATTATAAGAGTTCAACTATATGAATAATGGCTTATACACTTTTATACTAATTTTCTCCTAATCCTACTCTGATACCAACTGTGGAGACCCGTCATTGGGTTAACATAGCTAATCCAGTGTTAGGTGCTCACTCCCCAGGATCTTATCAGGGTTTAATATAATAGTGTATATAGAGGTATATAAAATATACACTTCCACATTCATTGTAACATTAAAAAATACCAGAATAATAAAAGAAATATATTTATTATAAAGATAATAATTGTTTTACAAAATCTGTTGCACTAAGCAAAAATTTAAAAATTTAAGAAAATCAGCATCTGAGTTGCTCCATCATGCATCAGCTCGTCCTCAAAGACTTAATGTGATGACCCCAATATTGAGAATCACTTAATTCAACATTAATGCGTCACTATAATATATAATACTAGACTAGAAGGAAGCTAATCCAAATCATTAGATATTGTGTTTAGCCAAGGATTTAGATGAGGGTCTTAAGTTAAGATGAAAGGGATCAACTACAATTCATGTTTAAATCAATCCTAGGTTTTCTACCTTAGGATTGAAAGGTGAATCAAGTGAATTGCAATTGATTCACATATCTAGAAAAATAAGAACTAAGCTCAAACCTATATACTTAGGATTATGACTAAGAAGATCATAACCTACACTAAACAAGCATTAAGGCTATACACACTTAATGGGTATAATATCTAGTTCTAAAGGATCACCCACAACTTAAGGTATAATCAATCCTATAGGCTATATCCTAAGGTTGAAAGATGAATCTAGCAATTTTCTAAAGATTCAAACATTTAATTTATGAGAACTAAGCTCAAAAATAATCATGTCATGGAAAATTGACATGTGAGGAAAATAGTAAAATAAGTTTATTATCTTAGGGCTTTAAACACTTAAAGCATGAAATTAAGAAACTATAAAATTAATTAAATAATACTAATTAAAGAGCCAAAACCTAAAATCACCAATTGTTGTCCAACTGAAATAACATTCACAATTATGAAGTCCTTATTGTATAAGGAGAAGAATGACACTAAGTAGGTCAAAATTGGACAACATTAGGATTTTAGGATTCTCGGGACTCCTAATTAGGGTTAAGAAGTTCTTAATAAAATTAGGATTTAAAACTTAAATTTGACTTCATAATAATATCCCTCACATTCTTATGAGTGAAATGGACTATTGAAGTGTCCAAATCGGATACAAATTGATCAAGTTATACCATAATTTAGATTTAGAACTTTATCTTAATTAATTAATTAACCTAAGATAATGATTTAATAAAATAATCAGTGAAACTAAAATTAAATAGCATAATAAGGATCTACAAATTTTTTTATGATAAAAATGGTAAATTATATTAATGTTCACCAGCGATTAAGCTTCATATTTTTCTTATATGTAAATAAGGGATGAAATTTGACTCTATCATAAAGTATAGGTATTTTGGTATCAGAGAACCATACATTATGATCTATAATCCAATTAAGTGTTTACATCTTAATCTTTGTCCCTTCTTATTAACCATTGAATCATGTGATAATTGGCTTGCTAAATTGATTCCAATACTAAATATGACATGATCTAATTCTAGTTAAAATTTTTATTTAATATATACCTATATGAAAACTTTAATTTGATTTAGACAAATTTTTTTCAAGCATCATTGGATAGCAAAACCTAGCCAAGTTCGTGTGTGTCTTCACCATCTCTTGGATGTTGCTCTTATAGATCTAACACAAAGAAAAATTGAAACATCTACGATCAACATCCAGAAGAAATCAGCTGCACAACCAAGGGTGTAAATCACAGCACCTAGTTTTTCTCTTAACAAACTCTGAAAGAGTTGAATCAACTCGTTGGAGCTCGTCGAACAAAATAGATCTTGATCATATACTAAATGAAATGCAATTGGATTAAGGAGAACAAGAGATGGATTACCTTGATGTTTACGAAACTCAGATTCACGATGAAGGATTAGCTCAGGTTCTCTCCGATTCAGCTCTCCTTCTCGTTCAGCAACCCAAGGTGCTGTCGCCAACACCTGCGATTCTGCCTCAACGATGTGACTCGCGAGTTGAAGTCATGGGTCATCTCGATAGGGATGAAGGATCTTCCTTCTTGCCTAAGTAATAATTGGTTAGGGCACAGGTTGCTTCAGTCAATGACAGCCTACCCTCAACTCCACAGCAACTCCTTCCAGCACAAAAGACAACCACTCTAGACATGGAGTACTGGGGAAGGCTTAAAGGTTGAGGAAGGGGGGCTTGAAGAGTGCCGATCGAGCATACACCAAGCTCTCAGTCTCAGCTTGCGTATGATCAGATGTGCGGGGAGGAATCGGCTGAGAAAAGAGATTTTAGGTTTTAGCCAATTTTGGTTAGAGTGAGGACCTTAAATTAGCAGACCAAAGTTAATTAGTAGCCTTAGACCGCGACCGAGCACCAACAAATCGCCTGAAACTTCTATGCATTGATTTAATATCAATTAAATTCAAAAAATTACAAACTTGGTATTGAAACGACCATCTCGATGAAACAAACACATGCGTCCAAAAATTATTGAATTTGGATAAGTATTGTATTTTATATTGATTTTTAAGTGAAAAACTTTGAAAATTAATTATGATAAATTGGAAACTTGAAAATTATCGAAACTTAAAACATAGCATCCTCATATAATGCTTAACTTAAATATATAAAAATTTCCAAATTCCGATTTATATTTTTCATATTATTAACCTTTGAAGTTTAAACTTCACGAATTTTTTTAGGACAATTCGGGATACCAAACGTGCTCAAACTTTCGCAGTATGATTTCCTCAACATGCATTATAAGGTGATTTTCTTATTAAATTATTATTTGACTTGAATTGGGATCCTAATTTTGACTTAATTTTCTGAGTGATCGAAATACAATAAAATATCCGGGAAATTCAACGACTTCTAAAAATTCCCAGAACAACATTCCTAGCTAATTTAGAGCTACCGTGTCCAATGGCGGACTCCATTTTTGATTCTGAGGTCTAAATAATTTAGACATTCTCAGAATTATCAGAAAACTAAGAAATGCTGAAAATCGACAAACGATCTCCAATTCGCACGACAATTGAAATGAAAGCTCCTAATACTATTGTAAGACTAATAGAAAAAGATTAGAGTTAATTAGGTCACTAATTGATGGGTAACAATACTAGGGTTATTACACTTGATCCAGATATTATTCTTAAACTGCCATATGTATGTGTGTGTAGCGCCCCATCCCATCACCGTGAGCAAAAATAAACTAAGTTTGGCAGCGGAGCAGCGCGCTACTCGGGATGGCATATCCCATCTCCCCAAATAGGCGGGCTAAAGAAACTAGTCACACTGAAGGCTGCTGACTCAACCCAAAAGGAGGGTTAAGAGTTAATACTTAAGATAAGAGTAAGATACTTATCCTAAGTATTAGACTAATACTTATATTGGATTATAATGGCAAGTAAAGAATCTGACATATGTTCACAAATATCAGTATTTCTAGTATGCTGAGCATATCACAAAACTAAGTATAGATAGTACAGAAATAGAGTGTGGAAGCTAAAGAAATCATCCAGAATACATTCATCACAAAAATGTAGTAAACATTTATCTCAGAAAATAAAAGTAAAAGTGCATCCAGAATTATTATAAATTATTCACTGAATAATACAGAAGTAAAGTCTAATTAATGAACTAAAATAAAGACAGAAAAGTGATAAGGCTGAAGGAGGGCCACTAAGGCTCCACGTACTCCTCTTAGATCTCCTGCGAGTCCTCCTATCCTAGTTCAACAAATTTCTCATAATTTAGCAAATTACCGAATCCCAAAAGTATCATGTATTAGACAAGAAGTCTAACATATCAAAACTAAACTAAATAGTTCTAAAATATGAATAATGTAACAATAAAGTAAACAAACTGCAAAAAAATTATAAAGATAGTTGAATAGCTGAAACTGTATAAAATTGAATAACATAAACTAACTGTATACTGAAGGATGAAAATGAATAAAAACAATATATGCTCTGAAACTAATATAAAAACATCTAAATTATGTTATATGCACTAGAACCATGCATCTGAATATGCCACAACATGGTATATCACTGATATCAACTAAAATATCACTGAACTATTATAAGTCGTGCGGTCCAATGTCTACATACATCATATTGGGAAATTTTACCACAATGTCTCAACATTTGAATTTCCCCTGCTGATGTATACAACATTGTGTAACTTATAATTCATCACTAATACTCATATATTATCACTGATATACATGCATCATACTGATACTCATGCATCACACTTATGCTCATACTCATGCCTCTATACTACATAATTTAAATCCAAAAATCCAAAAATCCAAAAATGCTTAAAATTAGATTATGACTCAAATGTCTTCATTGTGCAGAATCCTACTAAAAGGATTCTGACTCCTATATTCTAATTTTATTAATTAATTTCTCTTATTTAGGGAATTTTACTTGGAATTATCAATTAAAATGGTTGCATACACATAGTTGTATAATTCTCAAGAAGGTGAATTTAGCACTTAGTTTGCTTATAATTGCACTTATTAGGGTGCACACAAGATAGGAGGCAGAATCCTTTCGTAGCTATTATTCTCCCAAACTAAAATTCTAGCTCACTCTCTTAAGTTTGGACAATTTACTCTAATATGACTGTATTTGGCTTAACCCACAGGAAGCATCTGGTCAAAAGTCCACATTGGAGTGACTCATCCAAACCTGAATATTATTAAAATGATTTAGTACCATGGGTATGCATGATCATAATCAATAAATAATCTAAGCTCAGTTGATTCTATTTAATAGCCAAGGATTTACTTAAAACTATTCACTCTTACTCTAACTTGGGTGAGTCCTACACAAGGTTCTAAGGATGTGACCAAGAGATCACTCAACATGGGTTACTACCACATGGGAGAATCTCAATCTAATATCTTAGGTGTATTATGCCATAAGATTTAATATCAACTTTTAAAGTTGGGAAGGATCATCTAAGTTCCTACCTCAATATGTCACAATAAGTCTTTCTTACCTCAATTTGTAACATTTTTTTAGGCTTTTAAACATTTTAAAGCACTCTTAAAGCAAGATCCTTATGATCCCACTCTTCTACCACTTAAGTTAAAGATTTAAGGTTTACTTATTAGCTTGGATAAAAGTGATCAAATCATATGATTAGATCCATCTAATCACATCTTATTCTACAATCATAAGATGAAATCAAAAATATTATTAAAGTTAGGTCATTTCATAAATCTTTATAGTTTTATTAACCATCTTATGCTAATAGTTTTATATAAGAGAAAATGAAAGATCTAATGCTTAGATTCAGATGATTCAATCACATAACTTAAGCATTAATCTTAGCACCTCTAATTCAATGATTAAAGATCAATATCAAATCAGATGCATTATTAGAATAATGTCAATTCAATTATCTAACAATCAAGTCATTCGATTAACTGATAAAGGATTCAAATCTAAATTAAACAGGTTAGGGTTTAACCCCTATCCTTACCTAATTAAGACCAATTGTTGATTTATAGATCAAATATCAAATCAATGTATTATTGGTGTATTATTGGTGGCAATCTCAGATTTCAACCAAGTATAATTCACTTGATCAAGATCTTAATATTTCTTAAGATTAATTAAGGAATTATGCTACTTTAATCAAATTGGTTAAATTATATGTTTAAGATTTACATAATAGGTTCTTTACAATCATAGCACTGTTATAAAAGCTAAATAATATAAATTTGCAAAAAATAGAAGGTAATTAGTGCTAATCAAACTTTAATTCAAAATAAATAGATTAGCACCTATTACAAATCCAACCATTAAATTTTTAAAACTTGGACATTATGTGCTATCTATTCATATGAGCAATCAGAGACTAAGTTTATTAAGTTTAGATAATCAAAAACCCTATTTTTTACTAATCATATAATTATAAAATTAGGGCATAATTAAGAATACATTACTCAGAAAATTAATCCACCTAGCACATATATTCTACAAGGCATAAAGAACACAATGGAACCTAAATCATGCCATTTGGCTAAGTATATATGATGATCAATTCTAATTAAGTTCTGTAATAATTAGGCTAATTTAGAAAATCCAACTATTAAAAGCACAATTTTATTTTATATTCTAATTTCTTATGATTTTTTGATCAATTTGATATATAAGATTATAGGGTTTGGATCAGTTGATCAAAAGTTATCAAATTAATTTATTTTGCATTTTTCCAATTAAATTTTCCTATGATTTGATTAATTGGATTTTAATAAATTGGGCTCGACCCATTAACCAAACCACGCAGGTCAATCGGGGCCCGAAAGACCCAGGACTGTCGCACTGCGTGGGTCACGGGTAGGCCTGACCCGCACAGTGGATTCGTCCCCGACCCCTCATCGCGGTGGATGCCCGATTAAGGAAACCCTAATCGGCCAATTCCCGTGCACCCAGGCCATGGCATGATGTAATAACCCAAGTTGTTACCTCAGTCAATTAAGAATAATTTCAGTTTCATAAGTGTTAATCAAGTCATTATGAGTCAACCTCTAAGGCCCAATCTGAATCAGGAGTCGAATGGATCGAATTCTGATTCCTAGAAAATCTAGAAACCCTAAAATTTAACCTATCTAAAATGACCTCAGATCAAAAAACGGACTTCACCATTGCGCTCATTGCCCCCAAAATAGCTAGGGGTGATATTTTCGTGTCAATTGGAAGTCATCAAAATTTTGACGAATATTTTAATAATATTTAAATGCCCCGAAATTGGGAAAATAAAATACTCGCCAGAACGAAAATTCGACCTCACCATTGCATTCATCACCCCTCAATTATTTAGGGGTGAATATTTGTAAATTTTCCGAATTTAATTAATTATTTATTTAAAATAAGAAGTTGAAATTAAATTAAATATTAATTAATATTTATTTAATCCATTTAACCGTCGTCATCCCTCCCGTTGGCGCCGTCTAACCTTTCCCGTTAGATCGGACGGTTCTCTCAAACCGTCCCATCGGGAGATCGGACGATCGAGAGATTGTCTCTCTCGCGATCTCGAGGGCCTCCTGTCGCGTGCCCTGCATCAGTCCACGCGGCAGCCCGCCGTCCCACTGGCCAACCTCGCGAGCCTTGGGCCTTCTGTGCTCCGCCACCATGCCTTAATCTCCTAGTCTTCGGGAATGTCGGCCTCGGCACGCATCCGGGAGCTCAGGAATCGCTCAAACCTTAGGGTTAGACTTTTAGGGACGTACAGGCCACCTCAGAGGACGGTCAGCATGTAAATCGGACGGCATCGTCTTCCTCTTGCCGATGGGGTGCGATCCACAGTCCGGCGCCATCGAGTGCGCCACCAGGTTGATGCCTTAGGTGCAACTCTTGGGGAGAGGACGCGAAGTGTCCCCGCCGTCTCGAGCCGGGTCGGGCCCGGCCCGCCCGAAGCCGCGGCCCTGCTATGGGGCCTCCGTGCCCACCGCATGTCGCGAGGGCCCCGCGCGCGTTCGCGCGGGTCAGCTGACGCCTGTGGGACCCGCTCCCAGGTCTTACGCCAATTAGGGGACGTCACGTGGCAGTGACGGGCCCCGCGCCATTATTGATCTGCATAAATATTTAAATTTAAATATTAAATATAGCATACATATGATTATTTAGTTTAATAGAAAGTATATATATATATATATATATATATATATATATATATATATATACTTGAATATATATATGTATATACACGTAATTAGTGGTTAGGATTAGGTAATTAGATTAATCATAATTAATCATATAACAGTAAGGTCAATTTAATTGTAGTTAGTTAAATTAATTTAGTCAAATCAGTAGTTAGTTAATTTTGTAATTAATCAAATTGTATTTTTGAAATAGTAAATTTAAATTAAATTAAATTAAATAAAACATAAAAATTTAACTTTTTGTATAGTGATTCAAATATATCAAATATAGGTCTCATTTTACTCAGAAAAATAAAATGAATTAAATGGTGTAATTCAAAAATTCATTTTGGGGTACGTATAACGTAGTGACATTTTAGGAAATAATACTTAGGATCTGAAACCTAAAAAATAAGAAATGACCAAACTACCATAACCCTAGTTAGGCCATAACTTGACCATTTAAAGTTCAAATTGGATTTACTCCCTGTCAATACAGTCAATATATTACAGAGAAGATATAAAAATTGAATTTGCTGAAATTGGACCTCAAATAGAAAAGTTCAGTTTTTATCCCCCATTGATCAATATAATTACCGAATTGCCCATAGAAATTGAAATAACTATAACATAGTCGTTTGACCTCAAAATGCAGTATTTTTGGACTCTATGAAATCCTTGAACAGTAACCAACAATAAACTGTATAAAAATTTAGATTTCATTAGGAGTAAATTACTAAAACTCCCCTTAGGTCAAAAACCTTAGTTTGGCCTAAATGACTCGTTTATTATCCGAATTGAGTGAACTTACTGTCTATTTTTATATTAGATAGTAAGGAATTATTCGGCAAGAAGAAATTCCAATTTAGAGTCCTAATTCAAAAAAGTAGCTTTTTGGACCCTAAATCAGGGGGAAAATGGTCATTTTGCCCAAAATTCAGGTTAAGCATCCTTAACTTCTAAATTATCTTCTAAGTCACTAAAACTAATATTAAAACTGTAATATAATCATTCTAAGTATTAAAATCAGTTATTACGCCAAGATAATCAAATTCTTAAATTTTCTTTAAGTCTTTTCTTAAGACTTTACACCTCACATTATGTAACAACCCAAGTTGTTACCATGACTGATTAAGACTAATCCTAAGTCTTAAACATAATCTTAAGTGCTAATTAGGTCATTTAGAGTCAACTACCAAGATCCGGTCCAAACCAGAGGTCAAACGGATTAAATCTTTATTTTAAGAATTTTATGAACCTCGAAAATTGACATATTTAAATTGACCTCCGATCGAAAAATGGGCATCGCCATTGCGTTCCTTGACCCCAAATTAGCTTGGGGTGAAGTTTTCGTGTCAATCGAAAGTCGTCGAAATTTCAACGAATATTTTAATAATAAAAATATCACGGAAATCGAGGTATCAAAATACTCGTCGGATCAAAAATCCGACTACGCCATTGAATTCCTTGACCCCAAATTAGCTTGGGGTGAAGTTTTCATGTCAATCGGAAGTCGTCGAAATTTCGACGAATATTATAATAATAAAAATATCACGGAAATCGAGGTGTCAAAATACTCGTCGGATCGAAAATTCGACTGTGCCATTGAATTCCTTGACCCCAAATTAGCTAGGAAAAACATGTTCAAAATTTCTTTTTTCTGAAAATGTTTTTTTAAAAAAAAAAAAATAATAATAATAATAATAATAATTAATTAATTAATTAATTAATTATTAATTAATTAATTAACGGCGCCGTACGACGCCGTTAACTCCAGTTAACGGCGCCGTTAGATCGGACGGATCCATCCGGACCGTCCGATCGCGCGCGGATCCGACGGCTCTCGGCCGCGATCCGCGTCACGCGGTCTGGAGCGATCCAGACCGTCCGATCGCGCGCCGATCCGACGGCCCTCGGCCGCGATCCGCGTCGCGTGGTCTCGAGCGATCCGGACCGTCCGCGATCGCACAGATCCGACGGTCCGGAGGCGTCTTCCTCGCCCTCTCCGCCCGCGTGACACGCGGCGGCCCGTCGCATTTTCTGGCCAATCCGGCCACATCCAGGCCTCGGCGAGGTCGCCGTCCGGTCTATAAGACCTCGGCCTACCCCTAGGCTCCGAGTTTTCAACGATCGGAGCCCGGATCGAGCCGGAATCAAGCCCGGAAGTCAGCCCTTTTTTTTTCGCCGAATCCTTCGCCGATCCAAACTTCAGGTACCCCGATCTCCCTCGTTTACCGTTCGATCGTTGCAAAAATTGTATGATAGGTAGATCAACATGTCATCTTCACATCCACCGTTCCGATCGGGCTAAAACCCACCCGATCGGGCGCACCAGGTCCCCGAAGTGGACTGGGTTCGGTCCGCCGAACCCCCGGAAGGCGAAGGGTCACGCCTTCGGGTCGGGCCGGGCCGACCCGAGCCCGACTCGTCCGAGTCGGGTCCGCGTCAGCGCGGGTGGGGCCCACCCGGCCACGCCTACGGGCCCGCCACGTGTCAAGTGGGGCCCACAGCCCCGTCAGCCAGGTTGAGTCAGCAGCCATGGGACCCACAGTGCCACGTGGCAGCCTCTGGCTGTGCCACGTGTCAAGTGGGACCCACTGTCCAGTCACCCGAGCTGAATCAGCAGCCCGTGGGACCCATAGTGCCACGTGGCAGCCTCTGGCAGTGCCACGTGTCAGGTGGGACCCACTGTCCAGTCACCCGAGCTGAATCAGCAGCCCATGGGACCCGCAGCGCCACGTGGCAGCCTCTGGCAGTGCCACGTGTCAGGTGGGACCCACTGTCCAGTCACCCGAGCTGAGTCAGCAGCCCGTGGGGTCCACTGTGCCACGTGGTAGCCTCTGAAGGTGCCACGTGTCAGTGGGGCCCACTGTCAGTTAATTAGAAATTAATTAAATTAATGTTAGTGTTAATTAATTACTGTTTAGCCCTAATTAATTACTGTTAGTGGTTAATTAAGTTAGGGTTAGTACTAATTACTTTTAAACAGTAATTTTAATTAAATAATTATAATTAAAGATTAATTAAGGATTAATTAACTGTTAATCAAATCTTAAACAGTGATTAGGATAATTAATTACTTTTGAACAGTAAAATTATTTAATTAATTAATTAATAATTAAATAGTGATTAATTAAATAAAAACTTTATGAATGAACAGTAAATTTAAATAATTAAATATAATTAGAGATTAATTAATATTAATTAAACAGTAATTAGCACTAATTACTTTACTACAGTAAAATTATTTAATTAATTAATTAATAATTAAATAGTGATTAATTAAATAAAAACTTTATGAATGAACAGTAATTTTAAATAAATTAATATAATTAGAGATTAATTAAGATTAATTAAACAGTAATTAGTACTAATTACTTTACTACAGTAAAATTAATTAATTAATTAATTAATAATTAAACAGTGATTAATTAAATAAAAACTTTAGGAATGAACAGTAAAATCATTCAATTTGAATAAATGAATAGTAAATTAATTCAAATTGTATTTTTGAATAGTAAATCTTAAAAGTTTAATAACTTTTTGTAGGATGATCCAAACATAGCCAATATGGGTCTTAAAATACTCAGAAAAATATTTAGGATCAAATGGCATAATGTAAAATTTTGTTTCGGGGTACGCATAACGAGGTAGCATTTTAGAGCCTCTTTAAGACCCCATAACTTTTTACCCGATTATCGAAACAGTCAATATGGGTCTTAAAATGCTCAGGAGAGCGGCCCCATCACCGTGGTAGTATTAGTTTTCCAATTTGGACATCAGCACAAAAAGTCAACTCTAGAATTTAGAGTTGACTGTAGTGAAAAATGACCAAAATGCCCTTGGACTTCAAATGGCCATAACTTGGTCAATTTAACTCCAAATACAAAAATTCAAGAAGCTACCTAGTTTAGAATTTCAATTTCATCATTTTCACAGAAATAATATTTAGGATTTGAACCCTAAAATTTAGGGAAATGACCAAAATACCCCTAGCATTATTTTAGCCATAACTCGGCCGTTTCTCATCCAAATTGGACGTACTTACTGTCTATCTTCAAGTTAGACAGTAAGGAATTAGTTGGAGAAGATAAAACTCAGTTTGGACCCCTAAATCAAAAGTTGATTGACCCATAAAGTAGGGGCAAAATAGTCATTTTACCTTAAAATTGGAAATGCGCAACTTTAGCCCTTAATTAAAATCTTAGAATACTAGGTTTAATAATGTAATCATATTAGTACCATGTAAGTAAATAAAACAAGTCATTAAATTGAATTCCAATAATTTTTTTTTCTAAGTCTTAAGCATCCCACCTTAAGGACCTTTCCTGAGAGTAGGACTAGATCATAGGTTAGTATTCATTCATTAGGTAAATTAGGTTACCCTATGGGTGAAACCTTGGTTTTAGTAGTTTCTAGATATTATTTTATTTTATAACCCATTCTGATTAGTTTATCTTTTAACTTTAGATTTAAGATAGGAGATTCATCCTATTAAGTTTGATTACTTAATAGGATTTGCCTTAACTAGTAGATCACTTATAGTATAAAACCTAGAACTTAGGTCTTATCCAGTTTGGATTATGTGATTAAACCTAAAATCTCGTAGTGTTTAATCCATAATCTATAGGTGTAGAAGATCTTGATCAGATCTTAGTTAGAACGTCTAAATTCACAAAATTAGGACGTATGATTTATTTGTTTAATTCATAGTCGTCTATCTGATTGAACTAGATTGGAACCTGATCAGTTCCAATCCTTTTTAACTTATAAGGATGAATTTCCGAGTTACACTCGATAGTAGGAAAATGGTGATCCTGAACTTGTGTAACTTGGAATAGTTAACTGGTTAAGTAGAAAACAAATGATATCATCATATTTAGTCGAGTCCCTTGCTTACTTGTTATTTGTTGCTACGCATACCTTGTATTTTTGTGCCTTATATTTTCTTTGAACATATCACATAAGACATTTGATGCATAAATAAAATGTTAGGAAATTATGGAGACTCCTTAGATTCCTTATGAAAATATTGAAGTAAATAAGTGAAATGATAATGAATTGATGTGATTGAGCTGCCTCTCAGTGTTCTTTTGATCATACCGAATGTTGCCCTAGCCGTATCGTGCTAGGAGTTGCCCTAGCCGTACTGTGCTAGGATATTTCGGTATGATAGTTGGTGACCTAACCGTATCGAGCTAGGAGTAGCCCTAGTCGTATCGTGTTAGGGCCATATATGTGACTGTTGTTGGCTTAGTCGTATCGAGCTAGGAGTAGCCCTAGCCGTATCGTGCTAAGATCTTCAGTTTCTTTTGGCGAGCTAGTGTAGCTCTTTTCTGTATGGCAGTTGATGTATTATAGTTTTATATGCAGTTGTGGTTGTTTCAGTATATTCTTTTTCAGTCAGCTATTTCCTTGTACTGCTTTATATATATCTAGGATGTAGAATCTTGCTGCTATATGTATATATCACTGCTGAGTTATTCATTTTTAATTAGCATGTTATTTTTATTGATCACCAGCATGTTTAAGATGTAGAATTTTTCTTCCAGCATTTATTCAATTATATTTACACTTATATGTCTTTCCTTGATTACTTGTTATGCGAGGCATGCTTCAGCCTCATTTCTTTGCCTTGTTTATACTATAGAGCATAGTCTATAGTTTGTCTTTTTACTTGTGTTGCTTACTGCTCCTGTACTTACACATCATGCTTAGAAGTAAATGGTAAAATGGTGATATTATATAACCTTATTAAAAATTCAGCTTAAAATGTACTTAGACAATTGTCTAACCAGATTTTCTTTTTTTGGCTGGGGCCCTACATTGTGAAACCGACAATGTCAGGCTTAGAGCAGTTTGAGGAGTCTGCACCCGAGGAGGAGCCTTACTTAGAGGAGGTGCAGCAGTTGGGGCCAGAAGATATCTAGTCATTTACTACTTGTGAGGATGAGTGGATTTTGAACATTTATTTTGTTAAATTTTAATTAATGTAATAATACAGGTACCTGTGACTGTGTGTTCAGATTTCACTATGCTACTTTTCTGAGTTATATTTCTCTTCTTATATATATTATGATGCTTGGATGTCATTTATTTATCGTTTCCGCACTCTGTATTTTTACTTATATAGTGACTGCTTGATTGATTCTGAGTTAACCTTTCTCTAATCAGGTGGATTGTGGAGTTTATTCTAATCCAATGCTAAGTGAGGTTAACCAGAGTGACACTCCACCCTTAATCTAAACCTATTGAGGGTTAAGGGTGAGGGTCGCCACACATTAGGACTATTCTTAAAATTAGGACTAGCTCATAGGTTGGCTTTCATTCATTTGATAAGTGAGTTATTCAATGAATGAATCTTTGAATTTATTATTTTTTAGATTTTATAATTTATTTTGATTATTTTGTTCTCCAATCTTAGATTCAGGATAAGAGATTCATCATATTATGTTTGATTTACTTAATAGGGTTTGCCTAAATCAATATATCACTTTTTAGTATGAAACTTAGATCTTATTTCTTATCCTTTTAGATTATATGATTAAACCCAATCTCGTGGTATTTAATCCATAATCTATAGTTTAGTAGATCTTGATCATATCTTAGATAGAACGTCTACATTCATCAAAGTAGGATATTATGATTTATTGATTAAACTTGTAGTCGCACTCGATTGAATTAGATTAGAACCTGATAAGTTCTAATTCTTTTAACTTAAAGGCCGTACTTTTTAAGTTACACTCGATAGTATGATTTGGATATCCTGAACTTGTGTAACCTAGAATAGTTAGAACAGTTCAATTAGATAACAACAATGTCACTATGTATAAAAGAGTCCCTTGCTCACTTGATTTATTTTGTTGCTACGCGTTCCCTGTATTTTGTGCTTAATTCCCTGGACATATCATATAAGAAAACTTTGTGCATGAAATGAAAACTTAGAATAACTAAGATAACAGTTGCCTTTGAGTTCAGTATATTCTAGTAAATTCGGGTGCACATTTACCCTAATGGATAGGGGTAAGGTGTAATAAGGATGCTTCACATTACTCATTAAGGAGTGTGTGTTAAGCTTGGAGCCCGTATAGTCTTGTAGACGTGCTTGACTCCTCAGCTATTTTTGGACATATCCATAGAAACTAAAGTAAAATAACTAAAAGATTCTGCATTTATATTTACTTCCTCCTTAGTTTGGTTGCTGTTCTGTATGCCCTAGCCCGAAAAGGCTATGGGAATTTCACTAGGCCCAATTTGACAATTTTCTAATATGGCAATCTTTACGTACATATTCCTGTCTAAGCTTACTGTGTATTATATTATTGATGCATGTTTCAGTTAGCTGTGTTTCTTTACTTACTTGCTCACGTGTATGTACGTATAGGATGCTAAATTTTACTGCTTACTATATGTACCATTTTCAGATTTATATCTTTAATTAGCATATGTCATATGATCATCAGAATTAGACTTTACTTTCAATACTTTTACTTGCTGCACTATATATACATATATACCCATTCCTTGCTTAGTTTGTTGAGATGTGCTTTTGCCTCACTTTTTGTTTAGTTATAGATATTGTATTTATAACTTATCATATTCCTTATATGCTTATTGCACCTATATTTTTAGTTCACTTTTGTTGTGTTTAAGTATAAAATGGTGACATTAATAATTCTTTTAAAATATTCAGCCTAAAATGTACTTAGACAATTATCTAATAAGATTTTCTTTTATTGGCTGGAGCCATAGCATTATGAAACCGATAATGTCATATTCAGATAAGTTTGAGGAGCTAGGTGTTGAGGAAGAGGAGTCATTCATAGGGGAGGAGCATCAGCTAAGAGAGACAAACGCAACCTAATCTTCCTTTTAGCCTATTGTGAGGATGAGAGATTTATTTTCAATATGTTAAACTATTTATTTAAATATTGTAATAATATAGGTACTATAACTATGATTACTTTTCTGCACTTTATTATTTGATGAGCTGTAGTACTATTTCTTACTTGATGTATGGTAGATGGATGTAATATTTATTTCATTTTTCTTCCACACTCTGTATGTATGTCTTATTTAGTGACTGATCTTCTTAGTTATTCTGTGCACCTCCTTCTTTTATAGTGGATTATGAATCTTACCTAATCTAATGACAAGTGAGGGATTTGATAGAGTGACACTCTATGTGGCAGCCACCCCTTAATCATTCGAGATTAAGAGGTGGTCGTCAACGGGCAAACCCTCACTTAGCATTTAGATTAAGGAATAACCATAAAGCAAAAGAAGGAACTAAGGGTCTTCTCCTGCAGGCTCCTCCTCCTGAATAAAGTCTTCAGAAGGTTTCACAATCTCAAAAAGCTCAAAATCTATCATTATCGGTTTCACAATGATAGCACCCCAGCCAACAAAAGAAAAACGTAGTTAGATAAAATGTCTAAGTATATTTTAGGCTGCAAATTATTAACTTTAATGATACCACAACATCTAAGCAAAGTAGGAGCAGTAAAGCATCAAAGAAAAGTGATAAAGTTATAATTAACTTAATTATAACTCAAACAAAGTGTGAGATAAGCGCATACTTCAACTCAAGCTGCAGAAAAGATTAAAGTAACATATAATCAACTCTACTAAAAGTACAAGCGAATTCCTAAGTAATATGATCAATTTATTACATGCTAATTTATAAGATAGAATGAATGTACTGTACTGAAAGTAAAATTCTAACATCTTAACATGCCATCAGGTGAAAACAAGATACTGAAAAGTACAATATACATGAAAAACTACAAGTACTAAAGAAGCTGTTGTATATAACCAAAGTGTTGTATAAAGAAGAAGTATACTGAAAAAGCTGTAATTAAGGAAGTATGCTGAAAATGTAAAGTAAAACAGTTTAGCTCATATGAACATATTCTTACTTAGTCCTGCCAAAAAGTAAAAGCATGTTAAAAGAGTCCATCTACAAATATCTAGGAGAAATATCCCAGATCCAAAATAATGCCACAAAGTACCTGCTGAGCATCTAGGAAAAATATCCAAGAGTAAAAGTAAAGTATCATTTGAGCACCTAGGAGAAACATCCTAGTGGAAAAGTAAAGTAACATCTAAGCACCTATGATAACATCATAATGCAAAAGTAAAGCTATCAGATTATCCAGGTAGACTAAGTAAGACACATTCTACCATAAGTTAGATAAAATTCATTATCTTAAATTCTTTCTTTCAATTAATAATATGCTTTATGAATGAATCAAATTAACATAGAAATATACAATGTTTCATATAATGTGTCAAAGTATAAAGTCCAAAACAAGGAAGCCAAGCATTCAAATCTCAATGAATAAAATAGCACTAAACAAACTTTGTGATATCATTTTGTTTTCTAATTAAGTTGTTCTATCTAATCTGAACTTATATAAGCTTAGGATCTCTAACATCCAGCTATCGAGTATAAATCCATAATGTCAGTCTTATAAGTTAAGAAAAAATAGAACTAATCAAATTCTAATACATGACGCTTATTTAAGTAAAATAAATAAATCAAATGTCCTAACTGCTGATTTTACAAATCCCAAGACAATCTTGATTAATATGAATCAAAATTGGAGGATTAAGATGTAAAATCCAAGTATTTGATTTTAACTTCTTAATCCAATAGGTTCTAATCCTAATGGTATAAAGTTAAACCCAAATTCTTACGAGCTATAATTAAGGCTATCTTATTAAGCAAAATAAAGCTTTAATAAGATGGATATCTAATCTTAAATATAAAGTTTTAATACAAAATAATCATAAATAAATAATGAAATTCTAGAAAACTATAAAACTAAGGTTTCATCTATTAAGTACACATTTACTTAATAGATGAACTCTAACCTAGATTTCTAAGTTAGATCCTAAGAAAATAAGATCCTAAAGGTTTGAAGAAAAGTCCTAAAGAGAATATTTAAGCTTTCAATTTGATATTACTAAACTGGAATTATGGTATAATTAACTTATGGAAGGCATAAGGTGAACTAAATTCACCTTATGTGACTTAATTTATGACTTGGAGATTTTTAAGAAAGTTTTAGGGTATTTTCTTGAAATGACAAAATAATGAGATTAATCATCCAAAAATGATTTCAAATTAATTATAACACTAATTTTAAAGATTTAATTATGAATTTAGGGTCTAAGAATATTTAAACTTAAATTTAGGCAAAATGACCATTTTGCCCCTACTTAAGAGTCTAAACTTCAAATTTATGAATTAGGGCTCAAATCTAGAATTTATTAAAGTTGAATGATTACTTACTGCCTAATATGAATTTAGACAGTAAGTACATCTATTTTTAATAACTATTAAGCATTATAAGGTCAAAATAAAGAATTTGACCTATAAGGGCAAAATGGTAATTTAACTTAATGAAATCTAAATTTTCTATCAATTTATTAAATATTATATTCTAAGGTTTCCATAGAACTTAAAATCATTAAATTCTGATGAGTATTGGCTAAGTTATAACCCATTCAAGCCTTTGGGTTATAATTAAGGTTTAAGGTGATTATTGAGTAATTAATAAAATTAATCATAGAATCATTAAATTAACCACATAACTAGGTTTTATTCTACTCTAGGAGCCATCAAAAACTGAATTTACTTAATTTGGATTATTAATTATGCTAATATTCACTAATTAAGGTTTAAGGTGATTAGGGCTAATTAAAAGATCTAATTGTTAGATATAAAATATTTTTGTAGTTTACTGTTAACTAGATCTTTCTGATTAAAATGATATATTGGAAGTTCTAATTTGGTTCTCAAATGATCAACTTATAGTCAATTGAAGTTCTAGGGTTAATTAGGATAATTAAGGATAGGTCCTAAAAGTGATTAAACTAATACTAATCCAAATAGAAAATTAAGCACTACTAGGTTATTCTAAAGATTCTATTGATCACTTTAAGACCCATATTAGGTATGTTTGGGTTAATGGTTACAAAGTTATACTTAAATGAAGTTTTGTGACATATTTTGAATTATTTAATATCCCTAAATGTCACTATACAAAATATTGATTCTACTGAAAATTAAATGGCACTACTAAATTTCTTGATTTTTGCAAATTAAAATGATATATTTATTTATTATATTTGGATGTGTATTTGTGATTTATATATGTCTAAAGTTTGATATTTATTAGAATTAATTAATTTATTGTATATATATTAATAGTACTATATAAATTAATTATTATATTTGATTTATTAATATGTTAATAATTAATTGATTTTTATATTTCTATTTTTTTAATATATATATATATATATATAATATTATAAATAACTTTTATTCTCTGCAAGTGGGACCCACACTGGCAGATGACGCGATAGTGGGCCCCACCGAGGCTACGTGGCGAGCTGTAAGACGTGGAGGCCTGGTTCGTGGGCCCACTAACGCCAACTGCGACAGATAGATGAACCCGCTGTCGGCTGACGCAGTAGAAATTCGAACTCCTACCGACGGGTTGGGCCTGACCCGACCCAGTCTCTACCAGACGCGGCGAGACCGAGCGCCCGAGGGCTAGGGCTCAGAAATCGGCGGCCTAAACATTGTCACCGGGGGTCGACCCACACACCGATCGAAAGGTCTTGGAGAGACCCTTCGATTGGCATCTGGCACATCACCGGAGGTGACCGGAATCTCCCACAGTTGCCAACCCTAGATGCTACGCACAAGTCATGACTGGGCTCTAATGAAATGTACTATGGAGATTGATCCTAATTCATATCGATCGAGTACGATCGGCACGATCTAATCCACACAAATTTTAATCTAGCCTATGAAATTAATAATCAAATCAATAACAGAGGAATTGATAGAGTAAATCGAAAGGTAAAGGTACCTAAAGATGGACGGTTCTGAAGATCTTCCAAGTTCTCTTCAATCTGTCGATGTCGATCCACCCAAAAATTTGTGAATGCCTTGACTAGGGATTCTAATTGACTACTTTAGATGGGTTCGAAGGCGGTGGAAGCTAGGTGGGGCATTCTCTCAGCCGCGTGTCGCTCGGGGTTGACGCATGCCCTAACGCTGAGGAAGGAGAGTTCCAGGCCGTTAGACCTGGTCAAACAATCGACGGTCCGGATCAGATCCTTTGAATAACGGGTTAAACCCGTTATGAATTAACGGGTAATGGATGCGATTGTAAGGATCCGACCCGATAATATTTAGGCGGCCCCACTAGCTGATTTAATTAAATAAAATAATAATGTTTTATTTAAAATTTCTTATTTAAAATTGGACTATTAATTGAGTTCTGAAAAATACCAAAATTTCACCCCTAGCTAATTGAATGGTGAAAAATGCAACGACAAAGTCAGATTTTTATTTTGACGAGCATTTAATTATTTAATTTTTCGGGGGATTTAAATAATATTAAAATATTCGCCAAAATTTCGACGACTTCTGATTGACACGAAAACATCACCCCTAGCTAATTTGGGGGCAATGAGCGCAATGACGACATCCATTTTTCGATTGGAGGTTAATTTGGATAGGTCAAATTTTAGGTTTTCTAGATTTTCCAGAAATCAAAATTTGAAAATTTGATCCCTGATTGGGATGGATCTTATAGGCGAGTCTTAAATGACTTAATTAAGATACTATAATCATAATTAGGACTTTGATTAGTCCTAATTGATCAAAGTAAAAACTTTGTTTGTTACAGACTACCCCACTTAAGAATGATGTCGTCCTCGATTTCACTTAAGTGATAGGAAAAAAATAAGAATGAAATATGAATTAAATTGAAAATTTAGAATGCTCAGAAAGAATACATGGATTATTGAAGAGTCCAAAATGTTTGGCTTGCATATCTAACTCTTTTTCCCAAGTGGCTTCGTTGCAAGAACAATTCTCCCACTGGACTTTGATCATATTGATTGCTCGATTCCTCAGTTGTTTGCGATCACGGGCCAAAATTTGAATTGGTTCTTCAGCATACGTTAGATCAGGCTGTATTTGAATTTACGGAAATTGAATAAGATGTGATGGATCCCTGAGGCACTTCCTTAAAGACAATACATGGAATACATTGTGAACTGCTACAAAATCATCTGGAAGATTTATCGATAGGTGGAGAACCTATTTTTGCTGATATTTCAAATGAGCCAACATAACGGGGACTAAGCTTCCCTGCTATGCCAAATCTGTAGACTCCTTTCATTGGACTAACTTTCAAGTAAGCGAAGTCTCCAACTTTGAATTCTAAAAAATTATGATGCATGTCATGATATTTACTTTGGCAATCTTGGGCTACACAAATACGTTGTTGAATCAATTGAATCTTCTTATTCATTTCTTCTACTAATTCAGATCCGTACAGCTGAACACTATCTATTCCTGACCATGCCAATGGAGTATTACATGTCCTTCCATACATGGCTTCATATGGAGCCATCTTTATGCTAGCTTGAAAGCTATTGTTATAGGTAAATTCTACTAATGGAAGATGATCTTCCCAAGATCTAGCAAAATTGAGGATACATAATCAAAGTAAATCCTCCAAAACTTGATTTACTCGTTCTATCTGACTATCTGTTTATGGGTGAAAGGTTGTACTCAATGCTAGAGTTGTGCTTAGATCTTGGTGCACAGCCTGCCAAAACCTTGAGGTAAATCGACTGTCTCTATCGAATACGATTGATCTAGGAATTCCATGTAACCTAACTATTTTTTTAATATAAATTTTGGCAAGTTTCTCAACTGAGTCTGTCTGCCAGATAGGGATAAAAGGAGCAAATTTAGTTAATCTGTCAACTATTACCCAAATTACCTTAGCTCCAGATTTTGAACGAGGCAAACCTATCACAAAGTCCATTGATATATCCAGCCATTTCCATTCAGGAATCTCAAGCGGGCGAAGTAAACCACCATGCCTTTGGTGTTCTGCCTTAACCAAATTACAAGTGTGGCATTTTTCTACAAACTCAGTCACACTTTTCTTCAGTACTAGCCACCAGAAGGACTGTTTCAAATCCTAATACATCTTTGAACTTTCGGGATGAATTTGATTTCCATAATTATGACCTTCTATTAACACCTCCTGATGCATGGACTTAGGAATCCAAAAACGATTATTTTGATAGACCACTGTTCTGTGCAATTGTAAATCATGACAGCGACCACCTTCAATATCTATTTTGAATTTTAAGTACTCATCATCTTTAGTTTGAGAGATAGAAACATCTCTATGAAATGTGAGTTATATATTGATGTTAGTTACCATTGAGCTCATCAAATCACCTCGAATAGGAATAATTTCCATCTTTTGGAATTCTTCTATTAATGAACTTGTAGCAATCATTGCTGATAACGTTATACAACGGCTAAGGGCATATGCCACCACACTTGCTCTACCCGGGTGGTATTGAATATCTAAATCATAGTCAATAATAAATTCAAGCCATCTTCTTTGGCGACAATTCAATTCGTGTTGAGTGAAGATGTACTTTAAACTTTGGTGATCGATAAAAATGGAACATTGAACTGCGTACAAATAATGACGCCATATTTTCAATGCAAAAATTACTGCAGCAAGTTCTAGATCATGTACTGGATAATTCCTCTCATGTGGCCTCAACTGACGTGAAGCATATGCAATCATTTTTCCTTCTTGCATTAACACACATCCTAATCTAGTTCCTGAAGCATCAGTATACACTTGATAGTTCAAGCCTTCTTTTGGTAAAACTAATACTGGAGCAGTGGAAAGTGCATCTCTTAAGATTTGAAATGCATTCTCACATTCAAAACTCCAAATAAATGGAACAGCTTTTTGAGTGAGTTTTGTCAATAGAGAAGCAATTTGAGAGAAGCCTTTAACAAATTTTTTATAGTATCCTGCTAAGCCCAAAAAGCTTCTTATATCTGTTATCATCTTGGGTTGTACCCAGTCTTGGATTGCACTTATTTTTTGTTGATCTACTCGGGTTCCTTGAGCATCCATAACATGGCCCAAGAAAACCACGGAACTTAGCCAGAATTCGCATTTAGAAAATTTTGCATAGAGTTCCAGGTTACGTAAAGTTTATAATACTGTTCTTAAATGAATCTCATGATCGCTTATGGTCTTGGAATAGATGAGAATATCATCAATAAATACTATAACAAATTTATCCATATAAGGTTTTAGGACTCGCTGCATCAAGTCCATAAAAATTGATGGCGCATTTGTAAGTCCAAAAGACATCACAGAAAACTCATAGTGTCCGTACCATGTACAAAATGCCATTTTCTCCACATCTGAATTTTTACTTGAAGTTGATGATATCCTAATCTTAAATCGATCTTGGAAAATACTACTGCACCAGATACTTGATCAAACAAGTCATCAATTCTAGGTAGTGGATATTTTTTTTTAATAGTGACTTTGTTTAATTCTCTATAATCTATACACATCCTTATATAACTATCTTTCTTTTTGATAAATAAGATTGACGCTCCCCAAGGAGACATGCTAGGTTTAATAAAGCCTTTATTTAGGAGTTCTTGTAATTTCTCACTAAGTTCTTATAGCTCTTTAGGAGCTATTCTGTTAAAGTGCTTTAGAAATTGGCTTTGTATTAGGAATTAGATTTATTGCAAACTCTACTTGTGGCGGCCCTGCCCCACCGTGGTCCTGTTAACCCTAAAGTTAACATGATTACGGTGGAGGGGTCACCAAATGACAAAGTTCCCACTTAAGATTGGATTAGACACACATTCTAATCCAATTTAAATAAGGACTTTGCCATTCAATCCAGAATACTATCACTAAATGATCATACATGAACTCAGAGTGCGGAAGCATAAAACATAACATCCATCCAATACAGTATAAATACAATAATACAGAATAAGTAAAGTACTGAAAAAGAAAAATAATCTTGTATTATTACAACATTTAATGAGTTTAACAGAACTGAAAGAAAACTCTCATCCTCACTGAAAATAGAAACCTAAGCTACAGATCTTCAGGAACGGGCTCCTCCTCCAATGGCAAACTCTCCACTGGATCTGCTAAACCAACAAACTCAGAACCTACCATTATCAGTTTCATAATGGTAGGGCCCCAGCCAACAAAAGAAAACTGGTTAGACAATAAGTCTAAGTACATTTTAGGGTAAGAGTTTATTTAAGTTAACTGAATATCACCATAAAAACAGAACTGAGCAAAAATAGGTGCAGAAAAGCGTACAAAAGAGCTGAAATAAGTTATAAACCATAGTTCATAACTAAACAAAAAGGAAGTAAAACATACCTCCTCCAAGCAACTGCAACACAAACAGGTAAGTAAAAGAAGTGTAAAACTGTAAGAAAATACAACCTAAATATGCATATGATCAAACTGATTATGCCAAGTGACATAAAATACTGAGTACACTAACATCCTAAACAAGCTTAAGAACACAGTAAGTAAATCTAGCATCCTATATAAAAACACGTGCAGGAAAGCTGTAAGTAAAACAGTGCTGAAATGCAGAATATACTAGTAAAACAGTAACTGTAAACTAAAACTATAGTAACTGTATAAGCCATCTGAACTGGATACGAACTCAATAATACTTAGCCTGATGAGCTAAGAAACTCTGAACTGAACATCACTGAAACTCTTAGCCTGATGAGCTAAGACAGAACTGAATGTAAGTGTACTTGAATTAGTATATCCATATCAGAATCCTGACTCTGTAGTCAGTAGGGCAAGAGTCTATCCATCCTATCACTCGGACTAGGCATGGCCAATAGACTGTCGGACATTAAACCCTCGAAAGGTTGCCGACCCCGAACGGGTTGATCGAAGAGGTATACTAATCAAGCTACACCTTACAAACCACTTATGAAACAAACATAATGCTGTTTATGAATGTTCAAAATTGACATAAGATATTTACCAAATATCTTAAGTACATAATATATGTTCAAGGTATAAGGCTCAAAATCAAGGAATGCGAAGCATCAAAAATCAAAGTGCAAGAAACTCTATCTAAAACACAGGTGATATCCTTTGTTATCTACTTTATTCATTCTATCTACTCTAAGTTACATAAGTTTCAGAATTTATTAGTTCTTACACATTCTGTAACTTAGAATCACGAATCTTACTTGTTGAAGATAATTAGGACTGGCCAAGTCCTAATTATAACTTAATCAAAAGACGACTATTTGGTTAAAAATGAATAAATCAGCGAGCTAATTTTGCAATTTAATTCATCCCAACCACATCTTGATTAGCCAAATCAAGATGAAAAGATTAAGAATTAGACTCCGGATGATGGGGTATAATCACTTAATCTAAAGGTATAACTAAGGGTCTAAGGTTTAGAACCCAAATCTCACAGATTAGGTTAAGGCAAATCCTAATGATAAATCAAATTTCATTAGGATAGATCTCTATTCTTAGTTCTAAAGTTTAAAGATTAAATAATCATTTAATAAACTAAGAAAAATCTAGAAACTAGAAAACTCAAGGTTTCACCTAATTGAGTAACCCAATTTACTCAATAGATGAATTCTAACTTAAGATCTATTCATAATCTTAGGAAATAAGGCTCTTAATTACTAAGAGTATCTCTCAAGACACACATCCTAACTAATGTTATAAGACCTAAGGATGGGTCTAAGAATAAATAAAGAAAGAGGACTCTTCTTAAGACTTAGGAATTTTCTTTACTGAGCAATTTCTGAGATTTTAATTAAAACCTAATTTAGACTTAAATTTGATTAATTTCAGCTATGAATCATTCTATTTACTGATTTTAGTGATTGGAAATTGAATTTAGGGTTTTAAAAGACTAAACCCTAAATTTAGGCAAAATGACCATTTTGCCCCTACTTAAGGGTTTAAAAGATCAAATTTTGATCTAGGGCTTAATTTCTAAAATTTTCTTTTGGAAAGTGTTTCTTATTGTCTAATATAAGATTAGACAGTAACTAAATCAATTTTGGGTGATTAATAAGCCATATGAGATCAAATTAACGAATTTGACTCATAGGGACAATTTAGTAATTTTATTAAGTGAAAGTTAAATTTTCTTTCAGATTATTGTTCTTTACTACCTAAGCTTTCCATAGAACCTAAATTTGCTGAAATCTGATAAGTACTGGCCAAGTTATGGCAAATACAAAAATCTAGGGTTTTAAGGTTAATTAAGGAATTGCTTAATTAAGAGTCAAAAATCCTAACTTTGCCAATTAGTGTTCAAATTAAGCAAAATTAGTGGCTATGGTTTACAAATAGCTCACTGATTATAATGACATGTGGTAGACTCAATTTGAACTTAATTTGACTAAGATAAGACCTAATTAGGGTTTAGGGTGATTAGTGAGTGATTAACAAAATTAATCACTCAAAAACTATTCCAACCTTATAGATTGATTCTAAATATTTCTATGAGTCCTTTGAAATTTAAAACTCTCAAATTGGGTTACTAGATTTGCTATTATTCACTAATCAAGATTTAGAGCAATTAAGGGTGATTAGCAAATCTAACCGTTGGATCTAAAATATTTTTATAGATTACTGTTAATTAGATTCTTCTAATCTAAATTGATATTTGGATCATCAAATTTGGAGCTCAATTGACCAAGTTATGGTCAATTGAAGATCTAGGGTTAATTAACCTAATTAGGGTTTGGTCCTAAAAGTGATTAGGCTCAAACTAATCCAAACAGCAAAATAAACACTATCAAATTAATCCTTAGGGTTTTTTGATCACTTTAAGACCCATATTGGGTATGTTTGGATCAATCTACACAAAGTTATGAGCTAAATAAGATTTGTGGCATTTAATTTAAATTAAATTAAACCTAAATAATTACTTTGCAAAATATTGATCCTACAGAAAATTGAATAGCATCACTAAATTCCTTATATTTTTCTGATTAATTTGATATATTCATTTGTATAATTTGGACATATATTTAATGAGTTATTTAAGTTTAAAGTTTGGTATTTAATTAATTAATTATTACTGTTTAATTAAATTAATTAAATCTGTTATTATATATATATATATATATATATATATTTCGATTATATTTAACCGTTTATTTATATATAATTAATTTTATTATTTTCTTTTCTGCAGGACACGTGGCGGCTGCTCATTGGCTGAGCAGACAGCGGCGGCCCCACGAGTCAGTCCGCTGACGCACGGGCCACGCGTCGCGCTAGGATTGGCTGGCGCGCTGCGCGTGGGTCCCGCCGTGGCAGCTGAAGCGACGCGGCTCGGGCCACGGGCCGGGCCCGGGCCGACCCGACCGGCCCGAAGGTCTTCTTCCTCGCGCGTTCGTCCCCGACTGCTGAAACTAGGGTTTGAAAATCGACGGCGAAGACGGTGGTGCCAGACGTCGAGCCATACACCGATCGAAAGGTCTTGAAGAGACCTTTCGATTGGTACCTTCAACGTCGCCGAAGAAGAACTACAGCTCCCGCAAAACCTAACCCTAGATTCCCTGCTCGGCGACTAACGGTTTATACTGTTTAGAAAATTTCTAAATTGGATTGATCGAACTCTTTAAAGTTCGATCGGTCCCGATAAATTGTTAATCCACAATATGAAATAGAGTTTCGAAATGGTAGCAATTAATTGGAATGCAAGAATTAGGAGATCAGGTACCTCGAGTTTGGACGGCTGCTGAGCGACAAAACTTGATCTCAGATTCCGGACTTCAAGAATGAAACCGAGCGAAGCTGGAGGTCATAGGGGTCTTATAGAAGCTCTAATGTAGTGGCTATGAGCAGTGGGAAGGCCGGGAGGCGACGCGCGGAGATCCCTCTGCGCGATGCGTGTCGCTTCTCGCGACACGCGGAGGCCGCGGGGACGATAGGCACGGGCCGTTCGATCTTCGATCGAACGGTCAGGGATCACCGTCAGATCCAGACGGCGCTGCATTAATTGAACAGTAACGGCGTTACTTAATACAGACGGCGCCGTTAAATGTAAATTTTAAATAATAATATTTTAATTAAATTATTCTGATTTAATTAATTAAATTTAACCTATTAAATGCATCCCAAAAATTTCCAATAAATCACCCTTAGCTAATTGAAGGGTGAGGAACGCAATGGCGCACTCGGATTTTCGTTTCGATGAGTATTTAATTATTTGATTATTTAGGGTATTTAAATAATATTAAAATATTTGACGGAAAATCAATGACTTCCAAATGCCTCCAAAATTTCACCCCTAGCTAATTTGGGTGTTCTGAATACAATGGCGAAGTCAGATTTTCAATCTGAGGTCTAAATAAAAAGTCAAATTTCCAGGTTTTGGGATTTTCCAGAATTCCTGTTTTGACTTTGTTGACTTCTTGGTTTGACCTAGGTTTCAGAGATTTGCTTCAAATCACTTAATTAGTGACTTAGAACCTTAATTAAGACTTAGATTAGTCTTAATTGAGCAAAGTAACAACCTGGGTTGTTACACTACTTCTCTTGGTGGAGGTAACCCAAGCCAATCTTCTAGAAATACATCAAGAAATTCTTTAACAACTCTGATTCCTGAAAGTGGGATATCTTCTTTACTTTCGCCAATAATGGTGACTAAGAATGCAACACAGCCTTTAGTTACCAAATTTTTTGCTTGAATTGCGTTAATCAACGATCATTGGGTACTAAACCTCCCAATGAAGGTTTTAGCAGCATCTTATGATGACAAAGTAATCTTCTTTTGTTGACAATTAATCATGGCATTATGTGCTCTAAGCCAATTCATTTCTAATATGATATCAAAATTTGCTATAGGTAGAATGATTAACTTGGCCTGGAATGTCTTCTTATTTAAGGATACTTGGAGATTACAGAACTGAGTTGTGCTAAGTTGGGTTCCAGAAGGAAGCCCAACATTTAAGGTTCTAGCCATCTTATAACATGGCAACTTCAGATTTTTAGCAAAACTTTCATATATAAATAAATGACTTGCTCCCGTATCAAATAATATTTTGCAAGGATAGTCATTAACACAAATGGTTCCTAAAGTAAGCATACTTAACTATGATTAATTCAATTTACTAATGCTTGGAATAAGAATTTAAAATTAAATATATGTACTTGATATGACATTATTATCTTTAGTAACCTGTATTGGAGTAAGGGTGTAAGCCCTAGCAGGTCCTGAAGGCTTCTTGTTAAAGACTTGTCGTTGAGGAGGATTGGAGGTACTAGGTTGGGCTGTAACATTTCCAACCCTCCTTTGAGCTAGTTTTATAGATTGTTGATAAGACATAATAGTAAGTGGTTGACGTCTATGATGGACTGGAGTAGGATTAAGAACTTGATTTCTCTTGGGACGGTCAATGCGTGCACCGTCAATTATCACATCATAGTTGCATTGTTGATAGAAATGCCCCTTCCTTCCACATGCTAACAACATTACTTATTATGATAACACTTTCCGAAGGGATGAGGCCTTGTACACCCATTATATGGGTCTGAGGGTGTAGAATCTGCTTTAATCTGGTAAACTTTCCCTGAAGAAAATCTAGTCTTTTTGGGATTATTATCCCTATATGAGGATGAATTGAATGTCCTTTTAGAGTCCTTCTGAGATTGATGCTAGTCTATCACACAAGCTATCTCAATCAATTCAGTAAAATTGGATAATTACAGTGGCACCACATGATCCTTTATTGAGTCCCGAAGTTCACTCAGAAATCTATGGCAATGAGCACTCTCTGTTTGCACCATATCTGGTGCAAATTGAGCTAGTTGTCTAAATTCAGATTCCTATTCGGAGAGTGTGTTTTTCCCTTGTCTCGGTCTAAGAAACATATCACCCAAGTTATTCTGAACTGACGGGGGTATATATTCTGCTCAGAATGCTTCTATAAAGTCTTCCCAAGGGATCTCCTCAATGTAGTAATTAGCAAAAAGTGTACGGCGGAGATTATCCCACCAGTATTCAGCTTCTTCTTGGAACATGTGAGTGACTAATCTGACTGATTCAGCATCTGGACAGTTAATACTAGTTAAATTATTTTCCACTATTTTGAGCCAGTTGGCTATGTCCATGGCTAACATATTTCCATTAAAATTAGGGGTTCTCAATCTAATAAAGCTGTGTAAAAGACTGTTTGTAGGCTGCTGATACTGTTGGGAAGGACAGTAAGGTACAGTATTCACAAACGCTGGGGACAGATTATGCTGCATCATGATTAATCTCTCTATCCTTTTAGATTGCTGGGCATTGGTCGCTAATAATGTTCTTACTGCATCTAAAAGTGCATTGAGTTTGACAAAATTACTGCTAGATGCAACAGGGGTTAAGGATGACTATCCGGGATTCATTTTGTACCTGTATTTAAAAATCATAACATTTTGAGAGAGTTCAAAAGAAACGAGTTTATTTTATTACTTATTTCAAGATGACTCATACAATGAGAAGAGAAGAAAGTACATCAATCTTATTAGAACATTATTTAATATATTCGGCTGAAAAGTAAGACAGAAGTCCTCAAAAGTGACTTCTCAATGTTCTTTCCTTTGTATACATGTGAGTTCTGGAAGAATGGAATCCCACCAATCTTCTGCTTGATCTTGAAGTAACCTTATTGCTAATTCAACTCTAATGTTATCAGGGCAGTCTATAGCTTCAAGAGTGCTCTTCACACGCTTTAGCCATTCTTTGGCTAAAGGAGGAAGATCAAATCCTCTAAATATGGCATGGTGAAGCATTTGTTCCAATATTTGTACTCCTAGTTTTGACACTTCTTCAATATATCTTCCATAATATTGTCCACACTAGAAGTCAAGTTCCTATATGGCTTCAAATCTTCTAATACAGTCCCAGGTTGACATTCCTCAAGTTTTATATATCCTATATGTTTAATCATGTTCAATAAATTTGATTGAGCAATTTATATTTATTAAGTTTCTAATATATAAGTTTCATAATTTAACATTTTATCTTAAGTATATAAGTATTTTATGCTCACTATTCTGAGTATATGGTAATATGGATGTCATTTTAGAATTCATTTAGTGATTGTAAATTAGAAGAACTATCCATTAGGTAGATATGAATAAAAAATTCTAATCTGGCACCTTATGGAGTTCTCTGATACCAACTATGGTGGCCACCTTTAATCATTCGAGATTAAGAGGTGGTTGTCAACGGGCAAACCCTCACTTAGCATTTAGATTAAGGAATAACCTTCCTAATCAAATGTTAAGGAAAGATATGCCCTAATAAGGAAGAGCAAATGATCCAATCACTGAATGAGCATACTATAATATATCATAGTGCAGAAGAAATATAAGTAATAACATACATACAATCTAGATAAGAACTATGCAACTCAGAATACATAAGCATGAAAAGAAAAGTAGTTTAAATTCTGTATTATTACAAAACAACATTTAAAAGTTTAAGCAGTAAAGTAAAGTCACTCAATCCTCATAAAGCAAAAGAAGGAACTAAGAGTCTTCTCCTGCACGCTCCTCCTCCTGAATAAGGTCTTCAGAAGGTTCCACGACCTCAAAAAGCTCAAAATCTACCATAGTTAGTTTCGCAATGATAGAGCCCCAGCCAACAAAAGAAAATTCTAGTTAGACAAAATGTTTAAGTACATTTTAGGCTACAAATTATTAACTTTAATGATATCACAACATCTAAGCAAAGTAAGAGTAGTAAAGTATCAAAGAAAAGTGATAAAGTTATAATTAGCTTAATTATAACTCAAAAAAAGTGTGAGGTAAGAATATACCTCAACTCAAGCTGCAGAAAAGGTTAAAGTAACACATAATAAAATCTACTAAGTACAAGAAAATTCCTAAGTAATATGATCAATCTAATGCATGTTGGTTTATAAGATAGAATGAAAGTACTGTGCTGAAAGTAAAATTCTAACATCCTAGCATGCCATCAGGTGAAAAAAAGTTGCTAAAAAGTATAATATACATGAAAAACTACAAGTACTAAAGAAACTGCAGTATATAACCAAAGTGCTGTATAAAGAAGAAGTATACTAAAAATGTTGCAATTAAAGAAGTATGCTGAAAATGTAAAGTAAAATAATTTAACTCATATGGACATGTTCTTACTTAGTCTTGCCAAAATGTAAAAGCCTGTTAAAAGAGTCCATCTACAAATATCCCAGATCCAAAATCACTTATTTCCAATTAGTTCCATCTGAAAATATCTAGGAGAAGCACCCAGATCCAAAATAATTCCACAAAGTACCTGCTGAGAATCTAGGAGAAACATCCTAGAGTAAAAGTAAAGTATCATCTAAGCACCTAGGAGAAACATCCTAATGCAAAAGTAAAGTAACATCTGAGCACCTAGGAGAAACATCCTAGTGCAAAAGTAAAGCTGTCACACTGTCCAGGCAGACGAAGTAAGATATATTCCGCCATAAGTTACATAAAATTCCTTACTTTAAATTCTTTCTTTCAATTAATAATATGCTTTATGAATGAATCAAATTAATATAGAAATATACTATATTTTATATAATGTGTCAAAGTATAAAGTCCAAAATAAGGAAGCCAGCATTCAAATCTTAATGAATAAAATAACACTAAAAAACTTTGTGATATCACTTTATTTTCTAATTAAGTCATTCTATCTAATCTAAACTTATACAAGTTTAGGATCTCCAACATCCAGCTATCGAGTATAAATCTAGAATATCGATCCTATAAATTAATAAAAAATAGAACTAATCAAGTTCTAACATATATTAATCACATGACGCTTATTTAAGTTAAATAAATAAATCAAACGTCCTAATTGATAATTTTACAAATCTTAAGCCAATCTTGATTAATATGAATCAAAATTGGAGGATTAAAATGTAAAATCCAAGTATTTGATTTTAACTTCTTAATCCAATAGGTTATAATCCTAATGGCATAAAGTTAAACCCAAATTCTCACGAGCTATAATTAAGGCTATATTATTAAGCAAAATCAAACTTTAATAAAATGGATATCTAATCTTAAATCTAAAGATTTAATACAAAATAATCATAAATAATGGATGAAATTGTAGAAAACTATAAAACTAAAGTTTCATCTATTAAGTACACATTTACTTAATAGCTGAACTCTAACCTAGATTTCTAAGCTAGATCCTAAGAAAATAAGATCATAAATGTTTGAATAAAAGTCCTAAAGAGAATATTTAAGCTTTGAGTTTGATATTACTTAACTGAATTTATGGTATAATTAACTTATGGAGGCATAAGGTGAACTAAATTCACCTTATGAGACTTAATTTATGACTTAGAGATTTTTAAGAGAGTTTTAGGATATTTTCTTGAAATGACAAAATAATAAGATTAATCATCCAAAAATGATTTCAAATCAGTTATAATACTCATTTTAAAAGTTTAATTATAAATTTAGGGTCTAAGAATGTTTAAACCTAAATTTGAGCAAAATGACCATTTTGCCCCTACTTAAAGGGTCTAAAATTCAAATTTATGAATTAGGGCTCAAATCTAGAATTTATTAAAGTTGAATGATTACTTACTGTCTAATATAAATTTAGACAGTAAGTACATCTATTTTTAATAAGTATTAAGCTTTATAAGGTCAAATTAAGGAATTTGACCTATAAGGGCAAATTAGTAATTTGACCTAATGAAATCTAAATTTTCTATCAGTTTATTAAAGATTATGTTCTAAAGTTTTCATAAAACTTAAAATCATTAAATTCTGATGAGTATTGGCTATGTTATAACCCATTCAAGCTTTAGGGTTAATAATTAGGGATTAAGGTGATTAGTGAGTGATTAGTGAAATTAATCATAGAATCACTAATTCAACCACATACTAAGTTTTATTCTACTCTAGGAGTCATCAAAAACTAAATTTACTTAATTTGGATTATTAACTATACTAATATTCATTAATTAAGTCTTAAGGAGATTAGGGCTAATTAACAGATCTAACCATTGATCTAAAATATTTTTGTAGTTTACTATTAATTAGGTCTTCTTGATTAAAATAATATATTGGAAGACCTAATTTGGTTCTCAATTGACCAACTTATAGTCAATCGAAGTTCTATGATTAATTAGGATAATTAGGGATAGGTCTTAAGAGTGATTAAGCTAATACTAATTCAAACAGAGAATTGAATACTATTAAGTTATTCTAAAGATACTACTGATCACTTTAAGACCCATATTGGGTATGTTTGAGTTAATGGTTACAAAGTTATACTTAAATGAAGTTTTATGACATATTTTGAATTATTTAATACCCCTAAATATTACTATACAAAAAATTGATCCTATTAAAAATTAAACGGCACTAATAAATTTCTTAATTTTTGCTGATTAAAATGGTATATTTATTTGTTATATGTGGATGTATATTTTGCAATTTATATATGTCTAAATTTGGTATTTATTGGAATTAATTAATTAATTGCATATATATTAATAGTACTGTTTAAATTAATTATTATATTTGATTTATTAATCTGTTAATAATTAATTGATTTTTATCTTTCTATTTTTTTATTATTTATATATAATATATATATATATATACATATATATTTATACACTTTACAGAATATATAATTATGTTATAAGTATTATATATATATATATATATAATACTATAAATAACTTTTATTCTCTGCAAGTGGGACCCACACTGGCAGATGACGCGATGGTGGGCCCCACCGAGGCTACGTGGCAAGCTGTAAGACGCGGAGGCCTGGCTGGTGGGCCCACTAACGCCAGCTGCGACAGACAGCTAAACCCGCTGTTGGCTAACGCAGCGGAAATCCGAACTCCAACCGACGGGTTGGGCCTGACCTGACCCAGTCTCGACCAGACGCGGCGAGATCGAGCGCCCGAGGACTAGGGATCAAAAATCAGCGGCCTAAACGCCGTCACCGGGGGTCGACCCACACACCGATCGAAAGGTCTCAGAGAGACCTTTCGATTGGCATTTTGCACGTCACCGGAGGTGACTGGAATCTCCCACAGTTTGCTAATCTTAGATGCTACGCATGGGTCATGACTGGGCTCTAACGAAATGTACTGTGGAGATTGATCCTAATTCATATCAATAGAGTACGATCAGCATGATCTAATCCATACAAATTGTAATCTAGCCTATGAAATCAAAAATCAAATCAATAACAGAAGAATTGATAGAGTAAACCGAAAGGTAAAGGTACCTAAAGATGGACGATTCTGAAGATCTTCCAAGTTCTCTTCGATTTGTCGATGCCGATCCACCCAAAAATTTGCGAATACCTGGACTAGAGATCCAAATTGACTAGTTTAGATGGGCTCGAAGGCGGTGGAAGCCAGGTGGGGCATTCTATGGTGCCCCACCCCTTAATCCACAAGAATTAAGTTAAGGGATGGTGTGTCACTCTAGCTAACCCTTCACTTATAATTGGATTAGGATGAAATCCACAATCCACCTAATAAGGGAAGGAGTAAGCATAGAATCAAATATGCTGTCACTATCTAAGTAAACATACAGAGAGCGGAAGCAATTTTCAATATACATAACATTCAAGCATCATAACATGAGTATAAGGAAATGTATCTCAGAACATGAGTATAAAATCTAAATATGCAGTCAACAGTACCTGTATTATTACATCATTTAATAGTTTAAATAAAAGGAAGTGTAAATACACTCATCCTCACATATAAAATAAAAGCTAAACAACGGCTTCTTCCACGGGCTCCTCCTCTGGGTATGGCTCCACTCCAAACTCTTGCTCATTTAAATGAAGAGGGTCTGCCATTATCAGTTTCACAATGTATGGCCCCAGCCAAAAAAAAAAAATCTGGTTAGACAATTGTCTAAGTACATTTTAAGCTGATAAGTTTTATGTATGTTATGTAATATCACCATCCTATAACATCTAGGCAATATATGTATAAGGGAGCAGCAAGCAATACAAAAGAAAAGAGAAAGCTATAAATCATCATTTATAACTTAAGCAAAAATGGAGGCTAAGACATGCCTCACATGCGAGCTAAACAAGATAAGGCATATAAATATACATAATCAACCAAGTGCAGTAAGAGAAATGCTACATCCTAAATATGCTGGTAATTAAAAGAAACATGCCAATTAAATAAAACAACTCAGCAGTAGTAAGTATAAATAGCGGCAAGATTCTAATATCCTAAACATATACAAAAGTAGTACAAGGAAATAGCTGACTGAATAAGAATACTGAAAGGTAACCAAACATCAACTATATATAAGTATACGCGTACAATCTGCCATATAGAAAAGAGCTAATCTAGCCCACCAGAAAGGCTGAAGGTTCTTAGCACTAGTATGGCTAGGGCGGATCCTAGCACCAGTATGGCTAAGGCATCAACAGCATAATCGAAGGATCCTAGCACCAGTACGGCTAGGGCGGTTCCTAGCACCAATACGGCTAGGGCACCAACGGTGTACCCCTAGTGTCAATAAGGAAACTAGGCAAACATCACATAACAAAATAGAGGCCTTCCCCTAGTAACATAAGTTGACTAGGCAGCCAGAAGGCAAAACTAAGAGGCAGCTCAAACACATTCAATTATTATCTTCTCATTAATAACTTTAATATTTTTACAAGGAAGCTAAGGAGTCTTCATATTTTCCTAATATTTTATTCATGCATCAAAATCTTGTATGATATGCTCAAGGAAATATGGCACAAAATTCAAGGAATGCCTAAGCAACAATCATCAAAGTAAGCAAAGGACTACTAAATATGGTGATAGCATTTGTTTTCTACTTAACCATACTAACTATTCCAAGTTACACAAGTTCAGGATCACCATTTTCCTACTATAAGTGTAACTCAGAAACTCATCCTTATAAGTTAAAAAAGGATTAGAACTGATCAGGTTCTAATCTAGCTCAATTAGATAGACGACTACGAGTTAAATCAATAAATCATACGTCCTAGTTTTGTTAATTTAGACGTTCTAGCTAAGATCTGATCAAGATCTTCTAAGCCTATAGATTATGGATTAAACACTATGAAATTTAAGTTTAATCACATAATCCAAAAAGGATAAGACCTAAGTTCTATGTTTCATTCTATAAGTGATCTACTAGTTAAGGTCAATCCTATTAAGTAATCAAACTTAATATGATGAATCTCCTATCTTTAATCTAAAGTTAAAAAATAAAATAATCAGAATGAGTTGTAAAATAAAAGAAAGTCTAGAAACTAATAAAACCAAGGTTTCACCCATCGGGTAACCCAATTTACCCAATGAATGAATTCTAACTTATGATCTAGTCCTAGTCTCAGGAAATGTCTTTAAGGTGGGGTGCTTAAGACTTAGCAGAAATTCTAGAGTCTAACCTAATGGTTGGTTTCACTCTGCTGAGTTGGCATGTTAAATGTCACTAAGATGATTATATCATTAGTTTTAGTGTTTTGGAATGTTAACTAAAGGGTAGGTGTACTTAAACCAATCTTAGGGCAAAATGATTATTTTGCCCCTACTTTAAGGATCAAAAAGTCAACTTTTGACTTATGGGTCAGAATTGATTTCTCTTAGTTCCAACTGATTTTTACTGTCTAACTTGAAGATAGACAGTAAGTACGCCTAAATTGGACGAGAAACGGTCAAGTTATGACCAAAATAAGGCCAAGGGTAATTTGGTCATTTACCTAAATTTCTAGGGTTCAAATCCTAAATATTCTTTCAGTTTATTGATTACATTGAAATTCTAGGCTGGTTAGCATCTTGAATTTTTAAATTTGGAGTTGATTTGACTAAGTTATGGTCGTTTGAAATCTAAGGGCATTTTGGTCATTTTTTACAAAGAATTCTAGGGTTGACTTTTTATCCTGATGTCAAAATAAGAAAACTAATACTACTACAGTGACGGGGCCGCTCTCCTGAGCATTTTAAGACCCATATTAACTATGTTCTGATAACTGGGTAAAAAATTATGAAGCTCTAAAGAGGTCCTAAAATATTACCTCGTTATACGTACCATGAAATAAATTTTTACATTACGTTATTTGATTTCTTACATTTTTTTGAGTATTTTGAGACCTATATTGGCTATGTTTGGATCATCCTATAAAAAGTTATTAAACTTTTAAGATTTACTCTTCAAAAATACAATTTGTATTAATTTACTATTCATTTATTCAAATTAAATGATTTTACTGTTCATTCCTAAAGTTATATAATTTTCTGAATTTATTAATCTTTAATTAATCTGTGATTAATTAGGCTTAATTATAAATTAACATTAACTAATCCATTCATTAATTAATTAAATTATATTTATTATTATTTTATTGCACCAAAGTTATTATCATTAAATACTATTTAATTAATCTTAATTACATGTTAATATCTAGTTAAGAATAATTAATTATATTTTACTGTTTAATAATAATAATTAATTATTCTAATTACTGTTAAGGTTAAATTAATATTAAATTAACCCTAATTAATTTCTTAATTACTAATTACAGTTAATTAATTCTAAAATTTACTGCTCCAAAGCAATTAATACTAATCCTAATTTAATTAACTACTAACTGCATTTAATTAATCATTAATAGTAATTAACTAATTTTTAATTAACAGATAGTGGGCCCCACTGGACATGTGGCACTGCCAGAGGCTGCCATGTGGCACTGTGGGCCCTACGAGGAGACTAAGTCAGCTCGGGTGACTGGGCAGTGGGCCCACTTGACACATGGCACTACCAAAGGCTGCCACGTGGCACTATGGGCCCCACAGGGAGCCGAAACGCCGTGGGTGACCGGGCAGTGGGTCCCGCTTGACACGTGGCGGGCCCAGTGGCTGCTACGTGGCATGGTGGGCCCCACAGGGGAGCCGAAACGCCGCGAGTGCTCGGCGCGTGGGCCCCACATGACACGTGGCGGGCCCGGAGGCTGCCACGTGGCGCAGTGGGCCCCACGGCCAAAGCCGGGGGGTCGCGGGCTCGGCGTGTGGGCCCCACGTGACACGTGGCGGGCCCGGAGGCGGCCACGTGGCGTAGTGGGCCCCACCCGGGGCTTACGCGGACCCGACGCATTCGGGTCGGGCTCGAGTCGACCCGGACTTCGTCTCCCTCGCGGAGATGCCCGAGGGCGCCGGGCTAGGGCACGGCTTTAGCCGGCCTTCCCGGCGCCTGACCACCTCGGCCCGCACGGCCGACGGTCGCCCACAACAAGGCCTACACGTCGGCAGGCGGACCTTCGCCGGAGGTCGCCGGGATCGACGGCAAATCGAAACCCTAATTTCTAGGGTTACGGCTAACGGTTTCTACTATGGACCCTAGCCTAATTGCCGACGATCCGGTTTGGCTAGCCTAGATCGGATTCAATGGATCGTCAATCAGGATCGTGGAATAGCATTTCGAATCTTAATTTGCAATTATTGAATGCAAAATGAGGGAGATCGGAGTACCTGAATTCAACGGCTCGCGGGCTTCAGGATGGCTCGACTCGGGTTCGTCTCTTCGGGGCTCGGATTTCGCAAACCCGGAGCCCAGAGCCTACCGGAGGTTTTATAAGAGGTGCCGGCGACCTCGACGAGGCTGGGGAGGCTGGCGGTTGGCCAAACGGGGCGGCTGAGCGCGCCGCGTGTCGCGCGGACGGAGCCGTCGTCCTCGACGGCTCCATAGCCGTTGGATCCGGATTAGATCCAACGTCGCGATGGCGCCGTCTATCCAGACGGCGCCGTTAGCTATAGTTAACGGCGGCTTAAATACTTAACGGCACATCGTTAAGTATTTAAAAAAAATATTTTTTTTTTTAATTTTCCAAAAATTTGAACATATTTTTCCTAGCTATTTGAGGGGTGAGGAACGCAATGGCAAGGTCGGATTTTCGATCAGACGAGTATTTTGATTCCTCGATTTCCGGGACATTTTTATTATTAAAATATTCGTCAAAATTTTGACGACTTCCGATCGACACGAAACCTTCACCCCAAGCTAATTTGGGGTCAATGAACGCAATGGCGGTGTCCATTTTTTGATATGAGGTCAATTTATATAGGTCAAATTTTAGGGTTTTTTGGATTTCTAGAAATCAGGATTCGATCCATTTGATTCCTGATTTGTACTAGGTTTCAAAGGTTGACTCCAATTAACCTAATTAGCACTTATAATTATATTTAAGACTTAGGATTAGTCCTCATTAACTATGGTAACAACCTGGGTTGTTACACGTTCTCTCGATCGTGTGTCGCTCGAGGTCGACGCGTGCCCTAACGCTGAGGAAGGAGAGTTCCATGCCGTTAGATCTGGTCAAACGATCGACAGTTCGGATCAGATCCTTCGAATAACGGGTTAAACCCATTATGAATTAACAGGTAGCGGATGCGATCGTAAGGATCCGACCCGATAATATATTAGGCGGGCCCCACTGGCCGATTTAATTAAATTAAATAATAATATTTTATTTAAAATATCATATTAAATTGGAATATTAATTGAGTTCTGAAAAATACCAAAATTTCACCCCTAACAAATTGAAGGGTGAGAAACGCAACGATGAAGTCGGATTTTTAACATTTAATTATTTGATTTTTCGGGGGATTTAAATAATATTAAAATATTCGTCAAAATTTTGACGACTTTTGATTGACACGAAAACATCACCCCTAGCTAATTTGGGGGCAATGAGCACAATGACAATGTCTATTTTACGATTGGAGGTCAATTTAGACATGTCAAACTTTAGGTTTTCTAGATTTTCCATAAATCAAAATTTGATCATTTGATCCCTGATTGGGATGGATCTTAGAGGCGAGTCCTAAATGACTTAATTAAGATACTAGATCATAATTAGCACTTGAATTAGTCCTAACTGATCTAAGTAACAAGTTGGGTTGTTACACTCCACTCCTTAGTTAATGATTGTGAACTTAAGGAGTGGAGTGCCACAGTTGGTATCAGAGAATTCTATAAGGCGTCAGATTGGAATTTGTATTCGACTTTACCTAATGGATGATTCTTATGCCAATCAGTCACTAACCAAATACCAGAGTTACATCCAAGCACATTGATCACGAGCTCAGGATAATAAGAGTATAGAAATGGAAATGCATGCACAAGTAAACTATCAGTAAACTAATGTAACTTAGAAATTCATTAGCGTGCAAGGATGCTACTTAGGTGGCATCACCAATGATTTAAAGATAGGTCTCTATCATCTAACTCCATTAGCAACACGAGAAGTATGTAGAAGGAGTGTCAGACCCTGACATTTGAATGCTAGATCGACTACTCCAGCAAAGTGTATTTAAGGGATACGATCTCCCCATTGCAGCCAAGGAATGGCTGAAACAGGCAGAGTTTGTGTTTGAAACTATTAACTACCTAGACAACATTAAAATCCCCATTGTATCGCATTTCCTACACGATAAAGCTAAGGATTGGTGGAGCGTCACCCTACGGGCACTCGCCCATCAGCATGAAAAAATGCGAAGGGAGGTCACCTATAAGAACTTTCGTTGTGCCTTTACCGCCAAATATATCGGATAGACATTTTAACTTTTGTTCACATGCTACCTATTTTATTTCTTGCATCTTATATCTTAATTTTGAAATAAATGTTAGAGTTAGAATTAAACTAATATTCTTATATTGCTTGGTTTGGACATCTAAGAATACTACTATACGAATAAGTTAGTATACAATTTTTTCACCAACTTTGAAGATAGGTAGAAGTTTGACATGTACTTGCAAAAATATACGGGAGAGAAGTCCAAGGAGTTTCCCAGCAGGAGCCAGTATTTTGGAGAGAATGCTAGAAGATGATGTATACCGGGGACTGGACTTCCCCATCCTAGCTAACAAGTGGTTACGAAGAGTGACAAAAGTGTTCAATGATCTGAAATGCCCAGATTATGTTCGACTCGACATCATCGACATCCTCCTCCGGGACTACGTGGAGGAGTGGTGGGCTCGCAAAGTGTGGGTATTCAAGCGTGGTCTGCTTGTCGCTACCAAGAAATGACCTACGCTGACTTTTCCCATGCTTTTACTAAAAAATACATAGGATATACTATATGTTTTCCTAGCTGTTGTCTTTTATTATCTTATGTTCTACCTACTGCTTTCGATGATGTATTTCATGTTTACTTCTGATTAATAAAGAGATGGAATGTTATAGTCTCCTACTTTTTAGGTTTCTGAAGGTGTATTATTTTTTATCCAAATTCTAGCAAATCAAGATCATGAATCCTGGACAGAGCCCCTCTCCTGCTCCCTTCAGCACTTCATCCAGCGAGGTAAGTGTCTTGCTGGAAGTGGTCAAAATGATGGTGGAATCCCACCAAAAATAGGCAAAATTTCACCAAGAGCAAGCCAGGCAAGCCGTAGAGGCTCAAGTCAAGCAGGCAAGGAGAGCGGCCAAAGCTCAAGCCCAACAGGTAGAATGCATGGAGCGACTACTCACCGCACAGATGAGCCAGAATCGCTCAGTTCCTGGGGCTGCCATAGCAACCCACCACTCATTTCAGTACCACACCCAGTCTGTTGATGGACTACTCCATAGTTTTCTACACCTCAGACCCCCGACATTTGATGGGAGTCTCTCTGCTATTGATACGGCAAATTGGATAAAAATAGTAGAGAAGAACCTAACCAGCATCAAGTGCCCAGATGCTGAGGTGATCCATCTAACAACTCATCTACTCCAAGGGGAGGCAGAATACTAGTGGGACAACATCCGCCATACGTTATTCACAGATTGGGAACTAGAAGAAATCTCATGGGACGAGTTTATAGCAGCATTTCAGACTCAATACATCCCTACTTCTACCAGGCATTAAACTGGAGCAGGGAAGCCGATTAGTTTCGACTTATGAATCTGAATTCCGGCGGCTAGCAAAGTTTGCCTCCAATCTCATCCCTACAGAATTCGATCGATGTCATCACTTCTAGAGCGGGCTACAACCCTCCATCCGAAGACTAGTCGTATCTCACTGCTTGACCAACTTCGCGGAACTGCTAGAATCCGCCAAGATGATTGAACTTGACAAGGCATCTGAGACCAAGCGCAGTTATGGTATGACAACCGTTTAGCACGAGAACCCTAGGAGGGCTAGGGTATATCAGCTTGAGGCAGTAACTTTGTCAACAAATCTCTTCGATGGCTGCACTCGCCCCCATCCTTATGGGTGATGCTACCATAAGACTGAGAACTGCTTCAACTGTGGGAGGCCAGGTCACTCCTACTATCGGTGCAACTACACCGACACTATTGATGGCGACCAGATCGATCGCTCTAAATGCCAACGAGCTTTAAATTTATTCCAGAAGCTTGCCACAGCCCATTCGGCACTACCACCTCCTCCTTCTGCTCAATGACATGAGACAGCTATCATCCCCCGTCCAAATGCTTCGAGGCCGCCTACCCGACAGCCTTACAACAAGCAGCAGGCTGGTCCAGCACGAGTCTATGCCCTCACTCCTACCGAAATCGCGGAGGATAATAATGTGGTGTCAGGTACACACTTCTGAACCAATCTTCCATTTTATTATTACTTGCTTAAAAGTAACTAGTAGACTACTGCATCCATAATTAGGTACAATCTATGTAAATAATAAGCCATGTAATATCTTATTCGACATTGGAACGAGTCACTCCTTCATTTTTGAGAGATGGACAAAGTCTCTCAACTTGTCATTACACCGTTTAGCAAAACCATTAAGCGTGGGACTGCCGTCTAGAGCTCAACTGCGAGCCAGTCAATTTTGCAAGATACAAGTCCCCATAGGAGAAAAAGAATTTGAAGCCAAGATTGTAGTCTTGCCAATAGCCAACTTTGATGTTATTTTGGGCATGAATTGGCTAAGTCAGCATGATGCCATCTTCAACTGCCAAAAGAAGAAGATCACCCTGGGTAATGGTAAGCGAGCTAAGTCATTCATTGGAAACTTTAGTACAAGAGCTTCTTTAGTCAATGCTATCAAAGCCAAGAAGTTAGTAAATAAAGGTTGCAGCACCTTCCTAGTAATGATACTAGGAGAAAAAGAAAGAAGACATTCCTATATACAAGAACCTCGTCGTCCATGAATTCACCGATGTTTTTCCCGAAGACCTATCTGGTCTTCCACTTATACGAGAAGTAGAATTTGTAATCGACGTTGCCCCAGGAACCAAACCAATTTCCAAGGCTCCCTATCGAATGACACCCAAAGAGTTGCAGGAATTGAACAGGCAGCTGCAGGAGTTATTAGAAAAAGGTCTTATTAGGACTAGTTCTTCCCCATGGGGAGCGCCAGTTTTATTCATCAAGAAGAAGGATGAATCGATGCAGATGTGTATTGATTACATAGAGTTGAATAAGGTAACCATAAAGAACAAGTGCCCTCTGCCCCCCATGGATGATCTATTCGACAAACTAGCCAGAGCGAAAGTATTTTCAAAGATCGATATGCGATCAGGATACAACTAGCTGCAGGTGAAGGATTTTGACATAGCAAAGACTACTTTTAGAACCAGATACGGTCACTATGAGTTTCTAGTGATGTCATTCAGGTTGACAAATGTGTCTTCCATCTTTATGGACCTAATGCAGCGCATCTTGAAATCATATCTTGACAAATTCATCATTGTGTTCATAGACAATATCTTAATATACTTCAAGACAAAGAAGGAACACAAAAGTCATCTCAGGACAGTGTTAGAAGAACTGAGAAACCACCAGCTATATGCCAAGTATTCAAAGTGTGAATTTTGGCTTGAATCTATCACCTTCTTAGGCCACGTAGTAGATGCTCAAGGGATAAAAGTAGATCAAAACAAAGTCAGCACAATCCAAGAATGGGTGCAACCCAAGACAGTGACAGAAATTAGAAGCTTCTTGGGTTTGGCCGATTAATACAGAAGGTTTGTGAAAGGCTTTTCTCAGATAGCCTCTCCACTCACCAAACTCACCCAGAAGGTTGTACACTTTGAATGGTCGCCAGCTTGTGAAGCAGCGTTCTAAGCACTAAAAGATGTGCTTACCTCTGCCCCCATCCTAGTTCTTTATAAGGAGTGAACTACCAAGTCTATACTAACGCCTCTAGTATAGGCTTACCTGCCGTATTGATGCAAGAAGGGAAGGTCATAGCATATGCTTCCCGTCAGCTGAAGACTCACAAAAGAAACTATGCCATCCATGACCTCGAATTAGCTGGTGTATTATTCACCTTAAAGATTTGGCGTTACTATTTATATGGGATTCAGTGCTCGATTTTCACAGATCACCAGAGTCTGAAGTACATATTCACTCAAAGGGAGTTAAACTGCTGATAGAGAATGTGGTTAAAATTAATCAGTGACTACGACCTTGATATCCAGTACCACCCTGGGAAGGTAAATGTTGTAGCTGACGCTCTGAGCCGTCATGCTACTCTTAATGCTCTTATCTCTAAGAGTCCTCTGGAGGAAGAATTTTGTAAATTGGATATCCAATCAGCATGTAGTGATCAGGTGAGTATGATGCTCTCATTAATTAATGTGGAACCCACATTCCACAGAGATGTATCATTTACTCAAACTAAAGACAACGACTACCTAAGTTTTAAGCAAGCCATCGAGAGTGGTCGTCGTACTGATATTCGATTCCAAAAAGGTGCCATTTATCAAGGAGATCACTTATGGATCCCTAAATCCATGCATTAGGAAGTGCTAGTTGAAGGCCATAACTCCGGATATCAGGTTCATCCGGGAAGTTCAAAGATGTACCAAGACCTGAAACAATCCCTCTGGTGACCAGGGATGAAGAAAAGTGTGAATGAGTTCATCACAAAGTGTCATGCTTACTATTTAGCCAAGGCAGAGCATCAAAGACCTGGTGGTCTGCTTCACCCGCTTAAAATTTCTGAATGGAAATGGCTAGACATATCAATGGACTTCGTCATGGGTTTGCCTCATGCAAGATCTGGAGCCGATGCTATTTGAGTCATAGTTGACTGATTAACCAAGTCCGCCCATTTCATCCCTATCCGTCAAACAGATTCAGTTGAGAAACTTGCAAAGCTCTACATTAGAGAGATAATCAGGTTGCATGGAATTCCCAAGACAATCGTATCCGATAGAGACAGTCAATTGACCTCCAAGTTTTGGCAGGCCGTGCATCAAGATCTAAGCACAACTCTAGTAATGAGTATAGCTTTTCATTCGCAGACAAATGGTCAGACAGAACGAGTGAATCAAGTTCTTGAAGATTTTCTTTGACTTTGTATCCTTAATTTTGATGGATCTTGGGAAGATCATCTCCCACTAGTGGAGTTCGCTTTTAACAATAGTTTTCAAGCCAGTATAAAGATGGATCCATATTAAGTGTTATATGGCAAAAAGTTTAGCACTCCAATAGCATGGTCAGAAACAGGCAGTGTTCAGCTGTACGAATGTGAATTAATAGAAGAGACAAACAAGAAAGTTTAGTTGATTTAGCAGTGAATTCGTGTAGCCCAAGATCGCCGAAGTAAATACCACAAAGTGCACCATCATCCTTTAGAATTCAAGGTTAGAGACTTCGCTTACCTGAAAGTCAGTCTAATGAATGGAGTCTTCAGATTCGGCATAGCTGGGAAACTAAGTCCCCATTATGTTGGTCCATTTAAGGTAGCAGCCAGAGTAGGTTCTTCTGCCTACAGGCTAAACCTTCCAGATGACTTTGACGCAGTTCACAATGTATTTCATGTATCATCATTAAGAAGATGCCTCAGAGACCCATCTCACTTAGTTCAGTTCCTAGAAATTCAAATCCAACCTGATCTATCATATGCCGAGGAACCAACCGAATCCTAGCCCGTGATCGCAAGCAACTTAGGAATCGTGCAATCAAGATGATCAAAGTGCAGTGGAGGAATCGTTCTCACAACGAAGCCACTTAGGAAAAGGAGTCATATATGCGAGCTAAATATCCTAGGCTCTTCGAGAATCCATGTATTCTTTTCTAGCATTCTAAGCTTTCAAATTCAATTCATGTTCTTATTCTTGCTTTCTTCTTTCCACTTAAGTGATGTTGAGAACGACATCATTCTTAAGTGGGGGAGTCTATAACAACCCAAGTTGTTATCTCAGTCAATTAAGACTAATCTTAGTCTTAATCCTAATTACAAGTGTTAATCAAGTCATTATGAGTCAACCTCAAAGGCCCAGTCTAAATCAGAAGTCGAATGGATTAAATCTTGATTTCTGGAAAATTTAGAAACACTAAAATTTGACCTATCTAAAATGACCTCAGATCAAAAAATGGACTTTACCATTGCGCTTTGCCCCCAAATTAGCTAGGGTAATATTTTCGTGTTAATCGGAAGTCATCGAAATTTTGATGAATATTTTAATAATATTTAAATACCCTAAAAATTGAGAAAATAAAATACTTGTCGAATCGAAAATCAGACCTCACCGTCGCATTCCTCACCCCTCAATTACTATGGGTGAATATTTGAAAAAATTTCAAAATTATTTAATTATTTATTTTAAATAAGAAGTTGAAATTAAATTAAATAATAATTAATATTTATTTAATCTAATTAACAGCTGCCGTCCCTCCCGTTGGCTCTATGTCAATACACTCAGTATATTATAGGGAAGCTATAGAAACTGAGTTTGCTGAAATTGGACATCCAACAGAAAAGTTCGGTTTTGTCCCCTATTGATTGACAAAATTACCGAATTGCCCTTAGAAATTGAAATAGTTATAACTTAGTTATTTGACCTCAGAATGCAGTGTTCTTGGACTCTATGAAATCCTTGAATAGTAACCAATAGTAAACTATATAAAAATTTAGAGTATATTAGAAATAAATTATTAAAATACCCCTTATGTCAAAACCTTAGTTTGGACCTATATGACCCATTTATTATCCAAATTGAGTGAACTTACTGTCTATCTACATGTTAAACATTAATGAATCATTTGGCAATATGAAATTACAATTTGAAACCTTAATTCAAAAAAGTAGTTTTCTTAACCCTAAAGTAGGGGCAAAATAACAATTTTGCCCAAAATTCAAGTTAAGCATCCTTAACCTCTAAATTATCTTCTAAATCACTTAAACTAATATTAGAACTGTAATAGAATTATTCTAAGTGTTAAAATCAATTATTAGGTCAAGATAGTTAAATTCTTAAATTTTCTCTAAGTCTTTTCTTAGGACTTTACACTTTATATTAGGACTATTCCTAAGATTAATACTAGCTTATATGTTGGATTTCATTTAATAGATAAGTGGGTTATTTAATGAATGAATTCTTAGTATTATTAGTTTCTAGATTTTACAACTTATTCTGATTATTTTGTCTTCCCATCTTAGATTTAGGATAGGAGAATTATCCTATTAAGTTTGATTTGCTTAATAGGGTTTGCCTAAATCAATAGATCACTTTTTAGAATGAAACTTAGATCTTATGTCTTATCATTTTGGATTATGTGATTAAGCCCAATTTCATGGTGTTTAATCCATAATCTATAGTTCAGTAGATTTTGATCAAATCTTAGATAGAACATCTAAATACATCAAAGTAAGACATTGTGATTTATTGATTAAACATGTAGTCACACTCGATTGAATTAGATTAGAACCTAATCAGTTATAATCTTTTTAACTTATAAAATTGTACTTCTAAGTTATACTCAATAGTAGGAATTAGAGATCCTGAACTTGTGTAACTTAAAATAATTAGAACGATTCAATTAGACAACAATAGTGTCACCATGTATAGAAGAGTCTCTTGCTTACTTGATTTATTTTGTTACTATGTGTTCCCTATATTTTGTGCTTAATTCTTTAGACATATCATATAAGAAAACTTTATGCATGAAATGAAAACTTAGAATAACTAGGATAACAGTTGCCATTGGGTTCAGTATATTCTAGTAGATTTGGGTGCATATTTACTCTAATGGATAGGGGTAAGGAGTAATAAGGATGCTTAATATTACTCATTGATGAGTGTGTGTTAAGTTTGGAATCCGTATAGTCTTGCAGACGTGCTTAAATCCTCAACTATTTCTGGACATGTTCACAGAAACAAAAGTAAAATAATTAAAATATTCTATATTTGTATTTACTGTCTCCTCAGTTCTGTTGCTGTTCTATCTGCCCTAGCCCAGAAAGGCTGTGGGAATTTCACTGGGCCCAATTAACCAATTTTTTGATATGGCAGTCTTTACATACCTGTTCCAGTCAGCTTATGGTGTACTGTATTATTGATATATATTTCAATCAATTGTGTTTCTTTACTTACTTGCTGACTTGTATGTACTTATAGGATGCAAGACTTTACTGCTTACTATATGTACCATTTCAAATTTTTGTCTTTAATCAGCATATGTCATATGATCATCAGCATATTTATATTTAGATTTTACTTTCAGTACTTTTACTTACTGCACTATATATACATATATGCCTATTCCTTGCTTAGTTTGTTGAGATGTGCTTTTACCTCACTTTTTGTTTAGTTATAAATATTGTATTTATAAGTTATCATGTTCCTTGTACACTTACTACACCTATGCATTTAGTTCACTTTTGTTGTGTTTAAATATAAAATAGTGATATTAATAATTCATTTAAAATATTCAGTCTAAAATGTACTTTGATAATTGTCTAATAAGATATTCTTTTATTTGTTGGGGCCCTGGTATTATGAAACCCATAATGTCAGATTCAGATAAGTTTGATGAGCAAGGTGCTGAGGAAGAGGAGCCATTCATGGAGGAGGAGCATCAGCTAGGAGAGACAGACGTTGCCTAGTCTTCTTTTTAGCCTATTGTGAGGATGAAAGATTTATTTTTAGTCTTTTAAACTATTCATTTAAATGTTGTAATAATACAGGTACTATGACTGTGATTACTTTTTTGCACTTTATTATTTGCTGAGCTATAATACTATTTCTTACTTGATGTATGATGGATGGATGTACTGTTTATTTCATTTTGCTTCTGCACTCTGTATGTATGTCTTATTTAGTGACTGATCTTTTTAGTTTTTATGTGCATGTCCTTCCCTTATTAATAGATTATGGATCTTACATAATCTAACGATAAGTTTGGGATTTGCCAGAGTAACACTCCACTCCTTAGTATAACGATTATTGACTTGATGAGCGTGGCGCCACACATGACCACCCGAAGATCGCTACACCTTCACCATGATCAGGCGCACCAGTAGAGACCCAAAGCCCCAAGTAAGGTGGTCTAGTTCACCTAGAACTTACTCACTAGAGAGCTCCCACAACAAAGCTACTGTGGAGAGGCAATTCTCCCCATAGAGGCCATGACTGACCTAGAGCTCGATCCCTATACCTTTAAGGAGGTGAGGCGGATCGAAGCCTTCTAACCTTAGGGTTTGAGGTGGGCTGGATCACTAGGTCCTTACTCAGATCCAGCTCTTTTTGCAGGACCTAGCCCGATTGATCAAATTCAATTGATCTGAGCCATCTTAGGACACAATTACGATAGCAGTGAATTCGATTCTACAATATGAGTTATTACAAATCAAAAGGAGTAAAGTCTGAGCTTCATTGGCTCAGAACTTGCAAACTGGGGTACCTGGTTTGACACACGAGCTCGGGCTAGATGACAGAGGGAGACTGGGGCACCAACAAGCTTCCAGAGATACATTAAGGGTTTTTAAATACTAAGAGACACCTTCTATCAGCGGTATGCACGCTTGGAACGCCAAAGAAGCTAGGACGGTCAATAATGGAGGTTCGAAATGTAGAGCTTCAATTGACAACAAATTGATCTTTGGAGCAGACCTAAGACTATTTATAGCCTCAGGGAGGGAATGGAAATGTTCTAGAGGCTTGCTCGGGTCTGGGACTGACCTGAGAGCTTGGGCCATGGCCGAGATCCAATTTCCCTAATTGGAGCTAATTGGGCCACGGGGCTTGAAAGGGCTGATATGCCATTGCGAGAAGTTCCCCAGCAGCATGCTGAGGTAGAACAAGTAGTGGGGGACATGCCTGGCTATCTGAAATCTTCCTGAATCCTTCTGTCAGGCATGGGTGAGGCAAAGATGAAGATCCACAGTGCAGGAGAACTGTGGGCTATCTGATGGATCGATCGGAACTGTGCTACAGTCCTAATCCTCCAGATCCTAACAGCCAGATCTGACTGAATCCACACCATAGGATCCATGGGGTACATCTAACGACAGATCTGTGGTTCCGCGGGACCTAATCCTAGCCATTGATTTCTTAAGCTCGACTATGAGATTAGCGAAACTCCATTGTCGCATGACCCATGCTTCGCAGTGGATCACCCGCGATCCGCACAGCAGATCTCGACTGTTTAATCGGGTATTTGGGTATATTTGAAAATTTAAAATATTGGAAGCCCTAAAATGCAATTAGACCAATTTAATTTAAATTAAATTATGGTCTAAATGATCTCCAAATTTTACCAAACTTTTACCCCAAGCTAATTTGGGGGTGAGGTATTAAAAAATACAATCATATTTTAATTTTAAGATCAAAATATTTTATATCCAATTTAGGGCATCTTGACTGATCAAAATACTAACTTGACTTAGAGAAGTCTAATTGACTTCAAATTTTCAAGATTAGCTTAATTTGATATTCTAAAGCAATATGATTAGAGTAATGCCTGATTAAGCTGAGAATTAATCAGGATAATAACTTAGGGTTGTTACAATATGTATGTGTGTGTATAATAGGGCAAACTAAACAAAAAATAGACACAAATATTTAAGTAAGATTTGTAAGATATCAAAATTTGTATATAATATTAAGCTACACGATTCTACATCAGAAGTATATACAAATAGAATGTGATATTTAAGTATGATATGCTTGCAAAATTATCATGATTATGAATGTAGTATATATATTTAAGATATGTGCTCATTCTGAAAGAAAATACAATAATATATAATACATAATAATTAAGAAGTTAGATGTCTATCTAACTTTCTGAAATGTGGCTTCCTGACTAGCTACATATTTCCCCTTAAAAGCTATGTGTAGTCTCCTTATTTCTCTAGATATCAGCCTGTCCTAATCTAATGTATTGTCTGTATAGACCTGAGATCAACCTGAATGAACCCATGATACTAATTTCTGATCATTTATTTCAAGTTCATAGCACAAAGTCTTATATAAATATATCAAAGTGGATCAAAACTTATTAATGATACAAAAGCTACAAATAAAATAATTAAATTAAGAGAATAATATTCTTCATTTTATTTTAGTAAAAATATCAATATTAATATTATATTGGTTATTTATCTTTATATATTAAAATATAATAATGTTTATTATTATAAGTAATAATATATATATATATTAAATAAAAAAAATAACCGAACTCAAAGTTGTAGAAAGTAAAAAAATATATATATTGAAAAAAATAAAAATGACAGAAATGAAAGTTACAGAAATTAGGAAATATACATATATATAGAAAAAAAAGAATAATAGAAATGAAAGTTATAGAAATTAGAAAATATATACATATATATAGAAAAAAATGATAAAAATAAAAATTACAGAAATTAAGAAATATGTACTTATATAGAAATTATAAATGAAAATTATAGAAATTAGAAAATATATACATATATAGAAAAAAAAATTTTGAATAAATAAAAATATAATAATAATAGTAATAATAATAGTAATAATAATAATAATAATAATAATAATAATAATAACATTATTTTTATTATTAAAAGAATAAGAAGAAAAGAATAGAAAATTTTTCCTCTCATTTCTTACCATATATTAACGTTGATGAGGCTTTACCAGAAGTCGGTGGGGAAAATTTGTACTGAATGAGGGAGAAGAGGGGGACATGGGGAGAGAAGAGAGGTGGGGCGGGGGTGTATTTATAAATTTTATTTTTAATTAATTAATTAACTTTCTCTCTCATCTATTATTTGAATGAGATGGATGAGAGAAAATTTGTCATACTTATTTGGAGTATTCAATTTGATCTTCTCATCCACCTTCTTATCTCTTCTTTCTCTCTCATCTTTTCTCTCTTTCATTTCTTTTCCAAGTAATAACAAAACTTGACATGGAGTTATATCTTGATGAGAAAGATACACTCGTGCAAAATTTTTTAATTTGGAGCAATATTTTATTTTTTATTAATTTCTGAAGATAAAAACTTTAAAAATTAATTATGATCAATCAGAAGCTCTAAATTTGATGAAATATTTTCTGTAGTCTTTTTAGAATATTATTAATCCAACGATACTAAAATCATTGAATTTGGACTTGTATTTAATTTTCTCAATTTACTAAATCTAATATGAGTATTCATTATCCAAATTGCTCCAAACTTGAGTATTACGATCACAAAAATATAATATATTAATAGTATTTTTAGTTTGTCCTAATTTTGAAGTCACTCAAGATCCTGATATTGAGTTAGATTTAGTCATAATTATCCTAGTAATAACGTGGGTCGTTACATATACTTAGTCTTGCAAATGTGCTTAACTCCTCAACTGCTTCAGTACATGCCAATACCAACAAAGTTAAAAAAATTAAAATAAACATTGCATTTGTATTATTTCTTATTTAGTTCAATTCAATATAATTCTGATCTAACTATGAGTAGCTAGATATTTTACAATTACAGTTCTGTTTTGCTTCATTAGCTAGTTAGAAAATATAATTTTACTTTCAGCTTTACTTTACCTTTCTTTTGTTTAGTATTATGCACCTAATTATTAATTGTTATACAATGTGTTATCCTTGAATACAAAGATATATTATTCAACAAAAAATAAATAATTATCTTTTACATTAATAACACACAAATAAAATATCATAAAAATATAAATGTTAAAAATAACATAAAAGCAAATATAACTAGATAAAATATATAAATATGGTGGATCCACAAACACATCTTATCATGAGCCATTAGCCTCCTTCAAGATCCTAAAGTATGCCAATGTCACTATACGCTCTCGTGTATGTCTCCGTATTGCATCATTAATATTTATTAGATATAGAGATCATTTATGCATTATTTAACTTTAGCATGCTAAAGTTCATATGTATTATTTTATGCCTTGATTATGATAATATAAAATCATATTTTTTAACATATCTAACTTTATGTTAACTTTAATTATAGATGATAAAATTATATACTTATGGATAGAAATGCAAGCATTGAGAGAGTTAACAAATCTCATATTTAAGCTACTATGATTATTCATTTCTTCATATATATTTTATAAGGATTGAACTTAAGTTATGAACATGTACCTCTATTTTACATTTGATTAGTTTTCTCAACAACTTACTTCAAATAAATTTAATTTAATTATCTTACTTTAAAGTAAAATAGCTCTTTTTATAACTTACTCTTTTTACTTACTCAAAATTTATCTAGAAATTAGAACCTTAAATTCAGCACTTTTCCTAATTGCTACCATAACCCTCAAAATAATAAAAGAATTAACTAAATTTATTAATTAAAATAAAACTTCTAAAAACTAAATTATAATTGACACTCCCTACTTTAGGATGATTCTCTATATACACACTATATTTATACTACTTGATTACATCCACTTGCACATATAATTTTTCAATTTAAGTAGCAGAGCATTATAATAGCTTATTCGTGTGCCTATGGACACTGCTAGTCACCACCACATGCACTCCATCATTAATAATAAATAGAAGTAGGTTTACCTAACCACGCCTATATAAAAGTTTCTTTTTCAACAGTTGTAGATGGCAAACATTTAACAAGTGCTAAGCATAGTGTTGGAACTTATTCTAGAAGATTCTATCCATCCCAACATTCGATGGCATACATTGAACTTTCCACCAAAGACTAATTCATCCACCCTACCACCTTGTTCTGCTGTCGTGTCTCTCTAATTATGAAATGAAGCTTTATCCCTAATCTTTGGCACTCCTGCAAAAATTCATTTGATATGTACTCATCATTATCTTCTTATCTAATCTTTTTAACCTTTTTATAAGAATGATTCTTCACCCATTTCTTCCAAACTACAAACTTCTTCAGTGCTTTATCTTTACATTTCATGAGGTACACTCAAATAAATATGTAATCGTCATTGCTTAAAGAGACAAAACTGCACTATATGTCAATTGATGTTGTCTTTATTGAACCCCGTATACTGGTGAGCACATAATTAAGTTTTGCTATTTTATTGTGCATGGAAATATTAAAGGACACGCGTTTATTTTTTACCATGCAGAGCTCATAATTTCTTAGCTTGTAAGTGCTATTTTTTTTATCAATTCTTGCTTCTCAAAGATTTTAATGATGGATCCTTTAAATGGGCTAGCCTCATATGCCATAATATAGTGGCATCTAAAGGTTTTTCAACACCTGCAACTCCACCTTATGATGTGCTTCCTTGAAAGTAATGCAAATTATGATGTTGCAGTCCCTTAATGTAAGTCAATGCTCCAAGATCGACCTTCACAATCCTTGCGTTATTGGACATCATGTAGCATTCGGCCTCTAAAGACCCAATATATATTAGATTTTTTCGGATCCTAGGAACATGTCTCACTTATTTTAGCTCCCAAATAGTCTCATCGTGTATTTGCACCAGAATACTTTTTATCCCAGCTCAACTGCAACATTAATGGCTATCCACTATTATGATGCCACTATCAAGTGTCATATGCTTATAAAACCAGTATCATCGAGGATAAAGATGATAAGTTTCTCCAGAGTCAAGGATTCAACATGTGTCACTGATAAACAAGCTTTGGAGCTTGGTTGAGATTTATGGCACATAGTATCTGCTACCTCATATCATCATATCCCAAAATTATCATCGTTATCAAATTTGATGATCTTAGTTTTTTCCAAGTACATCACAATTAGATGTACGAATCTCTTAACCATTATAAAAGTTGATGAAGTTTTCCCTCCTTCCACCATAAAACAAACTCTTGAACCTCAACCAAATCTTGTCCATCGTCTCTAATACCACTTGTTGAGATTATCGTTACTGAAAAATGCAATTATAAACACAAAATTACATAAATACATTGCAAAAATACAAATATTTATATGGTTTAGTGAGGTTCACTTACGTCTACAAGGAGAAGAGAAGAAGTCACTAATGAAAGAAGAAGAAGAAGATAATATAACATTGTAGGGTTCTCAGCCCTTACCCATGGCTAATGAATAAAAAATAATAATGATAACAACCACTAAAAGGAAGAAGATTATAATTATAACTCTCAATAGCCATAAATCAATATATGATTAATTTATGTTGTGGCAAAATTTTGCATTAAAAGACACATAATCCAAAAATAGGCATTTCACACGTGTTATGCATGTTTTACATCCGCCCAACGTTTGACTGCCCTTGCGTATGCTCAAGTGCCAACCTTACAGATATGCAACGCCCCAAAGGCTCTCAGATATGACGTTGGGTGCTTGGACCTAAGGCTCACCATTCGGCCAAAAAGACCGAAAAAAGTGAGGCCACTACTTGGGCATCCTAAGCGCTTGCCCAAAAAACAACATTTGTTTAGGAGTCTGTTTTGGACCCATTTTGCGTTCGTTTTGCGTATGGGTTGCTTGCAATTATTCTAAATACATTATTAAACTCTTAAAGCTCTTCAAATCATAAAAAAATAAGTGCTAAAGTCAATCTTCTTTGATCAAATCATTTTCACAACATTATATAAATTTGGGCAATGCATGATAAAATATGGGTGATAAGGCATGTTTCTGAACATTACATATTTGTAATACAAATTTGATTGCCTACTATTCACTTGTGATTTTTTGCTATTTTAATAATATTCAGAAAACTTGCAACAACATATTATTTTTATCTTTATTTTAATTTATTAATAAAAAACTACTATTTTATACTGTTTAAATAAAACTCAAAAATGCTTCTGTGCGTTAATATAATATATTAGATTCGATAGTTTAAATAATTTTTTCCCCATATTTGTTTTTTTTTGTAGAAAAGGTGAGCCCTCTCTTATTTCAAGAGCAATTTCTTTTTGCATAGGTTAGCGTAATCCGCCTTCCACTGCGTGGCAGAGGAGTGGATAAATACGATTGTCGAAGACGGCTGGTCTCAGCGAGGTCATCGGTGTTTGCTAGGTTTTCTGTGTCCAGCTCCCGGAGTCAAAGGTATTTTTTTAGTTTCAGTTTAGCTTTCGTCTGCCTCCTTTTTTTTTTATTCTTTGTATTCGATTGCTTTTTTTATACTGTTTTGGTCATCTTTGTCTTCGGCTGCATCGCGCTCCGGGTGGATCGACGGTCGAACAATGCATTCACCTTTCTTTTTCGGTGTCTGATACTGAAATCGAAAGGTTCAAGCATTTTTGTGATGTGAAAGGATTCTGTGATTAGAGGGCTTTGCGTAAAGTGGGTGCAATTTGTGGATCTTTATAATTGTATATGATTGCATTTCTCATCTTTGACAAATTTTTTCTTGTTATTTCGATAGAATTATCTATTTATTCACTCTTGGGAAATCTAACCAAATTGCAGCAGAAATTAGAAAGATACATAAATAAACAAACATTTCATATAATAATATTTGTAAATCTGATAACACTGAGTTACATAGACTCATGCATCTAAATTACATTACTATCTATTTTAGATGCTTCCTAATAATATTGACATTTCAATAACTTTTCAAAAACATGCAACCAATGGCCCCTTGATTGCAAAGTGGGGTACAATTTGTGAATCTTCATAATTGTACATGATTGCACTTCTTATCCTCAACAAATTTGTTTTGGCTATTTTGATAGAATTATCAATATACTGATTCTTTGGCAATCTAACCAAATTGCAATAGATATTAGAAAGATACATAAATAAACAATTCATATAATATTATTTGTAAATCTAGTAACACTAAATTAAATAGACTCCTGCATCTTTGTTAAATTACTATCTAGATTTTATGCTTCCTAATAATATTGACATTTCAATAAATTCTCAAAAACTTTTCATAAACATGCAACCAAAAGCCCCTTGATTAAAAAATGGAGTTTAATTGTAATGGGGTGCCCATAGACATAATGAGGAACCTACCACATTCTTGGGAATTCATGAAAATTTAATCTTGTAAAATTGAATCTGTTATAGGTTTTGTCTTTGCGAAGTAAATTTTAAGCTTCACTCTGTTTAACATGATGAGCAATGCTCACTAAAACATTTTTTAGTTTCTCATAAACTAAATACTTATTCAATATCTTATAACTATTGGTGGTTTAGATGTTTCTTTGTTATGGTGATATGACTATGTTTATTTATTTTTATTTAATGGTTTCATTCTCTATATTTTTTGTTTTATTTGCAGAAGAAAGGAATGGCTACCTCCGAGGAGAATGGTTCACTTTTCCCTATATTTATTCTCACTATGATGGCTCTTTCTGTAGTACCATACACTCTTTTTAGACTATCACATTCTGTAACAAGAAAAACAAAAACCATCCATTGTCAATGCTCTGTATGCTCACGGTCTGGAAAGTACAAAAGATCCATTTTAAAACGGGTAAGCCTGTTATTGCAAATTCTACCATAAATGTTTGCAGATAGCAATATTGTATGCGATAATTAATCTACAAGTGCTGCTGCGTAGTTACTAACAAATACTTTTCAAGCTTTATTTTATGTGCAGATCTCAAACTTTTCTACTTGCAATAATCTGACAATTCTGCTCTTATGGGTGATTATGGCAATTCTAGTTTATTACATCAAACATACAAGTTCTGAGGTATATAACAAAGCTTAGTTTAAACTCTTGATCCCTTCTTTTACATTGATTTTGTTCATTTTCTTTTATTTTCTTAAGACGGAGAAAGACTTTGTATATTTATTTTTCTTGATGTATTAAAAATTCTGCTCTTGAACTTTTGTTTTATATTTAATTGACGTTATAGAAATCTTACTAACCTTAGAAATCTCCTAAGAAAGTGAAAGAAATGCTTTCCTTGTCTGTTTATTAATAGAATTAAAGAGTGAAAGCTTTATAATTAATAAGAAACTATCCATAGTAATGAGTTAAGAACCTTTGCTAAAAAATAAAGTGTGTAGATTTTTTGGTACTACTTAAATTGTGGCTAAATGCAAGGGAATTTCTACTTTCAAGCAAGCACTGAACCTCAAAGTGAGTTTTACTTTGTCTCCGAATTAAAATAAAAGAAAGGAAATACCACTTTTTCTCTTACTACTTTTTCTACTTGGATGCATATCCATATGTACTTTTAACATTACTTACCATGATCATAATTATATGCTTAAGATTTTACTATGTTACTAGTAAGAAAAACATTTATATTTAAAGAAGTTTATTAATTAATGAATTATATAATAGCTCACTTCCTTAACCTCATCTTAGTTGTGCATTATCATCATTAGATTTTCTTAAAAAATCTTCATGGAGAAGCTAAAAATTGGTAGAAAATTAAAAAATTATTTTAATGCCTTGATCAGTATTATTGATGGATGATTTATTTTCATAAGATTTTAATGAAGGTTGCAATAATGTGATTAAAATGAGTGAGTGTATTAGTTCTAAAGACACTATTAGTTGCTCTTTCTTATCATAGGGGAGTAAAATTGAGGTTGTAGATGCCTTAAAGAAAAATAATAGTAGAATAAACTTATAGAAATGCTTAGGTAATAAATCAATTTCTTTTTGATGAAAATAGGAGTAACATGCCTATTTACGAGGACAACTTTGATGTATAAGGTTGCACAAATTATAGATGAACTAATATTGAGTCATGCTTTGGAGCATTAAGCAAGATCGATTGAACACATATTATGATGAGATATTAGTGTTTTATTTGATTTATGCCGAGTAAACAAACTATTGAGGCCATACATTTACGTAGTGATCTAAGAGAGAAGTTTAAAGAGAAAAAAGATGTCCATTTGATATAAAAGATGCACGATGAACCTTGAAAAGTTATTTGGTTTGTATTGGAAAGACAATGAATATATGATACTTATACTAAATCTATTAAAGATATAATAAAGCAACTGCATGTGTTTGAGCTTATAAAGGTTTGTTAAATGATTTTCTTGCTTTAATTGAATTTCAAGATTATGTGCTCAACCTATATTTATATGCTTTACTTATGGTTATTCTTATTGAACACATCAAGAGGAGTTACCATAGTGGTTATTATTTGAAATGATATTATTTTTATTGATAAGGATTGAAACTAGAGCTAACACTAGAATGTAAAGGCTTTTATTTTTGTTCAGAACAAAATATATGGATTGTAAGATTTTTAATAATAGAAGGTATTAAATTGAAAATATAATAATTGAAGATCATTTTACCAAGAAGGGTTAGAAGCTCAATTGTTTGGTTAAATCATACAAATTAATAATGTAGATGCGGGCAATGTGATTAATATGACCAATGCTAATTGCATTAATGGGAAGATTGTTGTTGGTATGTTATGCAATTGAAAAATCCCACTTAAATTATAATGAAAGTCTTATAATAAAAATAATAAGACCATCAATGTTATATTTGCTTAATGTTGGCTTGTAAAGCAGAAGCATACTTAGAAATTAAGTGTTGCAGAAGTGAGTATGTTATGGTGGACGAGTGGGTATGAAGTACTTCTAACTGAACAAGTTATCTTAGATGCTTTGGGCACATTAAGCCTTGACTGTTAGGTGCTTGAGTTAGGAAGGTTGAACCAATGAATTTTGCTCATGTAAAAAGAGGAAGACCAAAAAATGTAGTACAAGAAGCTATTATGAATGAACTTTGAGCTTAAAGTGAGACTGTTATTTTCATATACATAGTGAAGAAATGATTAATATAGTTTGGTGGTTTAGTTTTTCATGGTATTTTACCATTTTAAATGCCATCTTATTTCAATTTCGTGTTTTTTCTTAGATTTTCTTAATAACATTTTGATGTTTTGGTTCTTAATAGTTCCAACTATTTGAACCATTTAGCATCCTTGGATTGACTCCAGGAGCATCAGATTCAGAAATAAAGAAGGCATATAGAAAGCTCTCTATTTTGTATCACCCGGATAAAAACCCTGATCCAGGTGTGATTTGTATGCACTGTATCATACTTATGATATTTGAGCTGTAAATTTGATATTTTCTTGTCACATCTAACTTGCATCACTTCATTTTTCAGAGGCTCATAAATATTTTGTAGAATCTATCTCAAAGGCTTACCAGGCTTTGACAGATCCTGTATCTCGTGAAAATTATGAAAAATATGGCCACCCAGATGGTCGACAGGTAAGTTAAACTTTTTAGTATGTTGTGTTGATTGCTTCTAAGTATGAATTCATACATGTAATATTCTTTGTTATTCCATTTAAAATAAGGGTAATTTCAGTATGTACCAATGCCCTTAGTATGACATTATCTTTTTTCCATTCAGGGGCTTGAAATGGGGATTGCATTACCTCAATTTCTACTTAACTTTGATGGTGCCTCTGGAGGGATACTTCTTCTTGGAATTGTTGGCGTGTGCATTCTTTTGCCTCTTATAATAGCAGTGATATATCTATCACGATCAGCAAAGTATACAGGGAATTATGTCATGCATCAAACTTTGTCAACTTACTTCTATTTCATGAAACCTTCATTAGCACCAAGGTGTGCAGGTTTTAAACCATTTTTTTGCTATGCAAATTTAATGTTGTTCCATATTTTATGCACACATCTAAAAATTTCATACAATTGCTTTATTCTGCCGTAGTCTTTTGTCAATATGATAAGATTCACTCTGATAATTGGCTTTTTTCTTTGGAGAAATCAACTCCTATGACTTGTGAACTCATGAGTGCTTCTTATGCTGTTTTCTAATGGGTGAATGGATAGTACGGTATATCACTTGTCCAGCTTTTGTGCATCTGTTATTTTACCCAAGTTGAGCCTTTGATATTTTACCTAAACTAGTTTCCTATTATATGGAAAAATTTGTGAATGCCAACAATTTTGTTATTGGATCACTATTTTAATTTTATACAGCTAACAATGTCATTCTTATTGTCGCCTGCTAACTAATTCCTCTTTCAATATGTCTATTGTCATTAGATAGTTTTTAGTCTTAAGTAGTATATACTTTTGTTTAACCTATATGCTATTAAATCTTTTGACTTTTGCAACTTCTTTTTTGAATTTTAAAATTTACTTTGAATTAGTAATATTTTGCTTTGCTGTACACCTTACTGTATGAGTGCCTCTTATGCATTGATTTGGTCATTGGAACTTTGAAAACCCTAGCTCCTCCTATTTCAAGTGGCTTGGTGCAAGTATTAGCTAATAATATTTTCAATTTAAGAACATGCTTTAGTTCTCTTCCATATAGAAAGAATGTATTTATTGACATGTGAACTGAAAAACTGAAACTCTTTCATTTAATCTATACTATGAAAAATATGAAGGTATATCTCACAAAGCACTATCATTGCCTAATCCCAAGTTATAAATGTGAAAGGTCGAATGCTGATTAGGAAGTTGACAACTAGTATAAAAGTTGTTGAAATAAATAGAACATTAATCTTTTAAATAGTTTGCTCAAGCTATGGTGTTGTCTTGAACCGACTCATTGCATTTTTCAGATTGAAGTGAATATGCTAAAGCTTTTGTGTTGATGCACATGTAAGTGTGCAAGGGTTGTGCATTATGATGATGTAAGTAAATATGCTATTCTGTGATACTAAATTGAGAATAGGATATTGTAATTTTGGCATTCTTATAAGCTTAATAGATATTATTATTTTAGTGGATATTAAGATTAATAACAAATATTTTATAATCTTAAAAATGAAATAGGTAGGTGCAAAAGCAAAAGAATTTGATAGTTTAGGTTTTATGCTTTAGTATTAGGGTAAGGATTGATATAGAAATATTGTGGTATTATCTTAAATAATATTTATTGTCAAAGTTAAGAGAATGTGAGATAGAATTATGGCATTAGAAAGTTCAATTGATGGGGGGTTGAGTAGAATGTTCTGATATTTGCTCTTTAAATTTACATAGATATTAATACAAATTTTTTTTGGCATGATTTAGGAGTTAATTTATGGAATTTTCTTAGAGGAAATATTAGTTATCATAGAAGATCTAAATGAGCATGTTGGAAGAGCTACATAAGAATAGATATTATGTAGGTTTTAGATTTGGAGAGACTAATGTAGAAGAAAGAATGATCACAAAGTTTATCTTAGCTAATGATTGTATGACAACCTATACATTATTCAATAAAAGAAAAGAATATAATAGTTACTTATTGGAACAACTTTTTAAGAACTTATTGATTGTTTTCTCAAGTTAAAGAGATTGATTATTTTGCAAATATTATAAAGTTATTTCATAAGATAGTTTGAAAATTCAATATTGGTTATTGGGTTTGGCTTTAAAAATAATGAATAAAAAAGATAATAAATTAAAGCTAGCTTTAAGATTACATGGTGGAATTATAAGAATAAATATAGAGATATTTTTAAGATGAGTTTGTAGGTTGATTATTGAGACATTAAAAAGGAAGCCATTCTTCTATGACAAAGGATTGGTAATTATACTTGTAAGATGGAAGAAGATATTCTAGGAACGTGAAGGAGAGTCTCTAATAGTAGTTGCTTGGTGGTGGAAACATAATTTTCAATATAAAAAGTTAAAGAGAAATATTCTTATAAAGAGTGATTTACAATAAGAATAATGAGAATCAAAAGAAATTTAAGCTAGCTTGTCATTAGTTAAAAAAATTCTTATTATTTAGTTCGCCTTTAACTTTATGATTAGAGGATTAAATAATTATTATGGGTAACTTTAAGCTAAGTAGTGTTGTTTGGGAGTAACTTTTAATTTTTAATTATTTTCTTAACTTGAAGCTGGATAAATTGGTAAGATAAGCTAATTGTTAAAATTGTTCAAGAATAAACTATTAAATTGCTAAGTTAGCACAAATCAAATGGCTCATAATGATATTAAAATGATTGCTTTTGAAGGTTTGTATACAAAATTAAATATTATAAGGAGAGAAGGGACATGTACATATATATATATATATATTAGAGTAACTATTAAGCTTTATTAATAATAACTTTGAATACAAAATAGTTTAGGCTGGTAACCTCTAAAAAGGAAAAAACTAAGATAAAAAAATAGAAGAAACATATAAAATGTTTACTAAACCCCGTAAAGATTCTCATAAAGAAAGAATCAAGTTTAGAATATAAGTACAAAAGAAAGAGCGAACATGATCTTTTTTTACTCATGCTTTAGGGTCAGCTCCTTTATTCCTTTAATAATATCGAGTTTTTTTTGGGGGAATTAGAGCCCTTCTTTTTTGTTTGACATCTATTAAAGGCTCCTCCAGATCTTCAAACACATTTTCACTGAACAAAGGCTTCTCATCATAATTGTTTTCAGGTAGAGTAGGGGTGGATGACTGACATACGGCACCAAATCCACTCGAATGAGATTCTATGGAGAGAGGCGGATCACGACGACATTCCTCTGTATCTTCCCATAAGACATCAAATGGACTTTTTCCATAAAAAACTGCCTGATAGAGTTAATTTTGGGAAATCCTTTTTCTTCTGGAATTGTATTGAAAGTTCCAATCAAACTATGAATGAAAGAACATCATTCAACTTCAACTGATCATGGAGGAGATTGCCAATAGCAGTAGGCAAGAGGTAGTTGAGTAATGGTCCGACGCTGCTTGCTTTGATGTTAACCTTTTTATTGATATCGGCGACTGTATCTGAAGCCTACTCAGCAGTGCTACCCATTGCTAAAGCAACATCAATAGGATCTTCCATCACAACTTGGGTATTTCTAGCATCAAAAGTATTGCAACCTTCAAGGTTGGCACAACCGGATCTACAATCATAGCTGCATTCAGAGTAGCTTGGAGAACCAAAGGATGGGCCACTTCCTGACCAATTGGTGAAAGGGCCGTAGCTCTCTCACCCATCACAGAATTTTTGGGCACATAATCTTATCTAGCGGGTCTCCCATGACATGGGGTCACTTCAGGTTCCTTAGATGGAGAGCATTTTTTAGTTTAGGGTGAACTTTGAAATGGGAAGTAATGCCATGTCCTAAAATACTACAATGCTTACAAAATTTGGGCATATTTCTTAAGAACATCGTGAAAATAACTATCATCTTCATCGCCAATCCAAACTTCATGCTCAAAACTTTCAGTTAGGTTGATTTCCACTAAAACTCTTGCCACCGAGAGCTGCAAGAGATTAGCGGTGGTAGTATCCACCTTTAGAGGCTTACCAAAGTAAGATCCCAATGAGAAGAGGACTTAGTGGATAATGAGACAAGCCTTTAGCAGCGGTAAGTTAAGCCAAATAAGGACAATTGGTGGTTCGGATTATGGATCAAAATTTGTAGTCCCTTCAAGAATTTTAGATGAAATTTGTTAACAAAGTAGGAACACGGGAGAAGAGGCGAGTATAGTCCCCCTTAGAAGAAAACTTCACAAGAATATGGTGGTGATCAATTAATCCGATTGAGTAGGTACCAGAGAGACCCAAATCGCTGTAAAAGTAGCAAACAATAGGGATTGGAGGTTTTTCGGATGGGAATTTGGCCACAAAAGCATACTCAAATTATTTGGATAGGATTTGAATCTCATTTTTGGTGTAAATTAAAGCAGGATTACCTCTGTAAACAATGATAGGCTTGATGCCAATTGACGCATCCGCTGTCGAGGACATAAAGACAGCCAAAAAGGGTTTGGGGCTATGGGGGGATGAGGGGCACAATGGAGATTAGGCAGCGAAGCACTCCCTTCACCATCAGCCATTGCGCTACCTCCATATCGCAACAAGCAAAGAACGTACCTACCGGAAATCGCGGATGTGCGAAAAGACCGAGGAATTGAATCTTGAAGTCAATCAGCCAGTCGTATTCGACCAAAAGCTTTAACACCGAGGGAATTACACTTATCGCTTGCGAGTGTAGGAGAAAGGCGGCCATGCCTCCCACTTGAAGCCTTAATTCTCCATCGCGTGGTAACGCAACGGGAGCCAAAATTAAGAATTTGTATACACACATACATACATATATATATATATATATATGCATATATATGCATATATATATACATATATATATACACACACACACATATATATATATATATATATATATATATAGATATATATAGATAAGCTAGCTAATTAAGAGATGAGAAAACAAAAAATTTATTCTTAGTAAAATATATTAATGATGTTGCTAAGAAAATATTTCTTAGAAATGTGTATTAATTATAGATGGTTGAAGTATTTCTATAAGATTTTAAAGAATATTGTATATTATGATGAACATGAGCTAGTTAAGTTGATTTAAAGATAATAATAATAGCTTGTTCATTCGTTGGTGAGTAAAATTGAGGCGTAGAATGTTTTACGAAAAATGGAGAATGGAAAAGTTGTAGGATTAAATGACATTATTTATGTGTGAAAATATTCGAGTGAGGAAGGAGTTTCTAAGCTAATCAAGTTATATGATACAATTTAAAGACAAAATATGATGAAGGAGAAGAGTATTGTGATATTTCTTTTCAAGAATAAGGTAATGTGCATGATATAATATAGGTATGCATTTGTTGTTAGGTTTGATGGATAAAATTATGAGGAAAAGATCTTCATTTGAAATTTTTCTATCAATCAAACTTGATTGGGAGTTGGCTCCAAATTCATATCACTTTGCTTTATTTTGAACATTTATTGAACACTATCAATAGGTGGATGGTATTTGTGATGATATTTTTTTATTGATAAGCTTAAAGATAGGGTTAAAGAAAAACTTGAGTTATACAACTCTACTATAGAATGTATTAGGTTTCCATCTTAGAAGATTCAAAAATGTATTTAAGGAATGTAAGATTAATTGTAATAGAAATTTATTATCAATGATATAATATTTAAAGATCATGTTATTATGAATAGTGAAAGTTTTCAATATTGTGAATTACTTTTACAAAATGATGGCAAAATTGAGGGTAAATTGATTAATTGGATCTAGGTTTGTTAGATGAAAGGGAGTAGTGCTTTTGGGTTGTTATGTGAGTAAAAAATTCTAATTATGATTGAAGGAAAATTTTATAGAATACCTAGAAGACTAGTAATGCTATATGGGATAAAATTTTGTCTCACAAAGTAGAAATATATTGATAAAGTAAGTATTGTATAGTTGAAAGATACTAAGGTGTATGGGTGAGTGGAGAAATGAGTGCATTTATAACAAGTTTGAAGTAGCTCTAATTGAGGATAAACTTAGAGAAAGTCATGTTAGATAATTTGAGCATTGTAAGTGTAGAACATTAGATGTCCTTGTGAGTGAAGTTGAATTGTTAAAAGATGAAGAGAAAGATCTAAAAGGGCTTGGCATGAAGCTATTAAAGATGATCTAACATATTTGAGACTTGCATGAAAAAGTATAAAAGTTGCTTTTTATTTAACATCTCCTCTACCAGTTTTTAAAAAACTAGCCTAAGATTCTGAAACTGGCTAGCTCTATCAACTCTAATTAAAATTTTATCAAAAATTACCACCAAAAATTGCCTTATAAAGAGCATGAGAATGTTGTTCTTTGGTTACATAGAAGCGTTCGGTATAATGGATAGTTCAAATGGCATTATTAACAATTAACACAATATATTGGGAATTTTGGGAACTGTTGTTTGCTCATTCATTGCTTGGCATGATTCTAATTTGTTTTATCAGGTCTGAAGTTTATTATGAGACGATTTGTGAACCTATACTTTATGAGGATTTAGTGATTGCTCTTCTAATTACTCATTCTCTAGGAACTATATTTCCTTGAACTCAAATTAGTAGGAACGATACTAGGAGTAAAACTTTCTTGCAATTTTTTTTTTCTTAAAATATCTACTTGCCTTTTGATCCCATTATGCTCTATATGATTCCTTTTATTAAGTTTGGAAGTTGATTATTCAATAGAACTTAGATCGAGCTATTGGTAGCTCCAATCAAGAAAATAATTCGGTTGGTTTTCAAGGATCTTTGTAAGAAAGCAGATGTAAGAAAGCAGATGGAAATCATATAGATGCAAAAGTAGCCAAGGCAGTAGACTAAAGGAAAAAAAGTAAGATGTGTTCACACCTGTCGGCAAGGAGTTTTAAGAGAATTTTTAAAAATTGTGTGTTTTGTTTTTGGACTAAATATCCTGGAGGAACAAGAGAACTATTTACAGTTTAAAATACCTTGGGATACAAGATGAAGAACGATGCAATAGAAAGCTTGCCAACTCTGCTGAAGGCACAATGCAAAGCTTTTTAAGTTTTTGAAATAAATAAAGAAAATGAAATTCTAGAGAAAAACTTGTCAATGAGCATTGATGCTCATGAAAAACTTGTAGTGTTACTGACTAGTGCGGAGATGAAGGGTCAGTATGATGAAGACTCCTCCATATATGCTAAAGATGAGAAAATTTTTGTACTGAAGCAACAGCTGCTGGAATTATGGAGATAGGCGGTTCAACAGCCTTTGTTAGAAGAAAAGTTTATTTCAGAGTTTAAAAGTCAGCGCTACTCTAAGTAAATGTCAGACTTTAGCCAAGGAGGCTTTGCCATGCTCCACAACCAATATTTATAGACGGTTGAGCGTCTATATATCTGAAATGATTTTAAAATACGATTACTATAAAAACTTAAGGAGGGTTAATCATCTTAACGTTAGAGGCATGTTTGATCCTAAAAACTTTGATGTGATGACAAGTGAATATTAGTGTTATGAGGAACTGTAGTACTTAGATGATGATGATCAATGATATAAGTTTGTAACTATATGTAATTTAACATGTGTATGTATGAGAACATTTTTGTTCAAAAATAATCTCATGTTTTATATAGTTGTGATGCTACATTCAAGTTGTTCACTTATCCATGAGTAATGAAATGACTAACACTATGAGCATAGTGAAATTATAAAAAGATTGCACTGACTAGGTTAGTTCACATGTTCTTATGCTGATGAAGCAGAGTTCACATACTTTGAACAAGCTTTAAATGCTTGTCTAGAGAAGGACTTTTTGTTTGATTGGAAAGCAAAGTACCTTTGCAATCATATAATTAAGTATGAAAAATAATGAGAAATATAGCCCAATCCTAAAGAATAAAAACAACCGATCATAACATCACAATCATCTTAACATAACAGAAATCTCTCCAAGGTAAAATGTAAGCATCTCTTTCCTATAATAGGGAAATAATAAAATTATGTCTTTTCCATAAATAGGAAGATATAATATTACATCACCATAGTTAGATAAGTTATAACGTTAATAAAAAAAACTATCATAATCTTGAAAGAGAATAGCGGTAATAGTCATGCAAAGGGTTGCGTGATAGCCTTCTTGTCCAGCTCTGGTTTCATATTTAGTTCTTTCTTCTGCGTGTTTTCCCTTCCAGTGATATTATTGTTTGCAAAGATACGGATAGGATAGCATTAGGTCAGATGCATTAAAGATTCTTGAAGAGTTTTCCCTTTATAAGATTGAAGTTTATTGGAAAGTTTGCCCATAATAAGGGATCCACCCAATTGGGAGATTGTTATGGTCTAGATGACCTAGGACATTAGCTTTTCATAAAATATGATCTCTGGGATTAGAGGATTAAATTTTAAACTTTTCATATTGCTAATTGGTATTATGATCATTTTTCCTTATGTATATATGCTCCTTTGTCATGTTTAAGTTATGATATCTTGCTTCATTTTTGAACTTTGAAATTCATCAAAATTATTTTGATAACTGTGTTTGGTTTTTATAACTCTAATTGAGGGATTTTGTAATTCCTTTGGCATCGCTACTTCAAATCCAAAGGCAATGGAAAATGGAATACTCTTTTGCTGCTGGATTTGGAGGCCCATAGCATGCTGGGAAAATCATCAACCCAACCCCCTCGACCCTGATAAGATCATCAACCCAAGCCCCTCCACACTCCGATCATTCAACCTATTCTTTAAGAGTTGAAAAATAGTCCATCTAGTTATTAATCTCGACTTGATTAGGTGATGGATTGAGGAAAATCTTTGCTAATCCTTTCATTAGTCATGAGTCTTGCAATTGCTTTGATGCAAACGAATGACCATTGACTGTTGCAATAGCAAGGGCTAAGTCAAATTAAGAGAATATTTGTTCACTAGTTAATTTGATTGTAGCGTCAGATGTGAACTTGATGAAGGCAATCTTCTCTACCATTGTTAAAGTTATTCAACATATTATTATTTTTATTTTATTTCAAAATGTTGGGAAATAGTCCATCTAGTTATTAATCTGGACTTGATTGGGTGATGGATTGAGAAAATCTTTGCTAATCCTTTCACTAGTCATGAGTCTTACAATTGCTTTGGTGCAAACGAATGACCATTGACTGTTGCAATAGCAAGGGCTAAGTCAAATTAAGAGAATATTTGTTCACTAGTTAATTTGATTGTAGTGTCATATGTGAACTTGATGAAGGCAATCTTCTCTACCATTGTTAAAGTTATTTCAACATATTATTATTTTATATATATATATATATATATATATATATAATGAGCATAATATAGTAGATATAAAATTTGGTGACCTTCAACAAAATAAAAGGAAACAAAATAAAAGAAAAGATAAAAGAAAAAGAACAATTATCAAAAACTCCTAAAGGTGAAACTCACAAAGGAAAGTCTTAATAAATAAAAAATAAAAGAGGATAGATGAGCAATCTCAGAGCTTTCAACAACTGCTCATTTTCTAAGATTGTAGCATGATCTCTTTGAGTTGGATCTTTTGTTTTTTTTCTTTTTTTTTCATTTTTTCTTTAAGAAGTATTCAGGTTCATCATAGACATTTTTCGCAATTGAACTATCCAAATTGAAAGTGCCCCCCGAGTCGCCCCCGTCAACCTAAGGAAACGAAATTTGACACTCCAACATAGCTTGCTTATCTAGTACTATAGGAATATCGGATAAATTTTTTGTAGCAAATCAGTAGAGTAAGCCAACAAACACCTGACATTATGAAAGAGATCCTCAGGATATACCCCTTCATTGCAAATCCTCAAATCGTCGTGGGCGGTCGAGAACACATTTTGAAGTTGAGTTAATGAGGCCACTTTATAGAAAGAAAATCCACCTCTTTGTCACTTGATGACACTAGAATTGCAGCCTCTATTACATATCAAACTACAGCCGCATGGCTATCATCTAAGCTCTTGCCTGTATCCAAGAACTGACCATCCACTGTTCCATCTGTAGGAGCGTTTTTCCTCTCTGATGGAGCCGCCTCACTATCGGCACGATCTGGAGTTGGGTCTCGGGCTCTGGAATGAGATGCTCTCAAACCAACCTGATAGAATTCCACCTCAATAGAGTTGAGGTTTGATTTCTCAATATGATGAGTAGCATGGACCTCATAGGTTGGGATACACTTCTCGCTTCATCGATCTTCACCAAAATCATCTAAAATTTTGCTATCTTCAATGAAGCCTTGAGGTTCTTCTACAACATGGGATATTTCAGTAGACACCAGACCATCGAGCATGACCCACAACTTTTCACAATTGGAAAGTATAGCCCGAATTGTGTTTCAATTCACATATAATTCCCCAAAAGAAAAGTTGTCAAGATCATTCTTTTTAGCATAACAGTGATATGATCAGCTGTTTGCAAAAAACACTTTCCTCAGTAGTAAAATTTTCTCCAAAGAAAAGTCCTTGCCTCCATTAGCGGATAAAACGGCCTAAGATGCTCCATCCAACTGAATGCGAGCATCCTCCCTTATCCGACAGACCTTGCTTTGGGTCGCCATTGAGGAGCTTCTTGTGCTTACCAAATTGTCCAGATAACTTCGTCGGCATTATTGAACGCATATTTTTGTTGACAAGATGCAAGAAAGAAAGGACCTATGAAATCTATTCTCCATTGAGCAAATGGCCTAGATGAAACAATCGGTGTAGTCGGTAAGCTGGCCATTTAATAACATCGGTGCACTTTTGATAGCTTTTACATCTTCAAACAATTTCCTTAGCATCATCTTATTAGATGATCGAAAGTATTTTCATCTTAGAACTGACTTGCAAGATTTTGTCTTGCAGAGTAACTACAACATTTGCTTTAATGCAAGCCATTATGTCAAAAGTTTTGGCTTTTGTAATGTACATTATACTCATTGTATCATATGACCATTTGTATATGGCTTCATCATTAGTAAAGTTCATTTTAAAATGTTTGATAATAGATATCGCCTTAGATCTGCTCATAGACAAAGTACCATGTTTAGAAAGTCTTACTTCTCTTGTTTAACCATCTTCCATCTTCACTGCACCATTAAGTATAATTTAAGAATTGCATCCTGTCTTATAAACCCTTTTATGTTGATTCATTATGAATTTGTAGTCAACAAAGACCTTTAAATCATTAACCTTAATCTTATAGTGGGATTGAATCGCCACACATTCTTATGAGTCTCGTCCCAATAAATTATGTTAGAGATGTTGGAGGTAAATCTTGAAGAATTCCACACCAACTCATTAAGAACTTTCATATCTTTTCTTTTTCTAAATTTCTAATTATCTTTTCTTTTTCTAAATTTCTAATTATCTTTTCTTTTTCTAAATTTCCACACCGATCAAACACATGCTATGACCCCATTATACATATCTTTTCTTTTTCTAAATTTCTGCATTAAAAATCAAAGGACATTGTGTCATAATGTGCATGTTAATTGTATATAAAGCACTTTAATCATATATTAAATTAGTGATAATATTATAATTCATTGTCAGTGTCAGAGAAATTAAGCGAAGATCTGTTCTTTCTCTAAATTTTTGTATTAAACGTCATAATATATGTATGATTTTCATGGTAGATCTATCAGACATAAAATCAAATATATTTTGAGAAATACAAGTATTCCTTTTCATACTTAGTGTTTAATTACTCACACAAAGTTTCAACATATAATATATTTACTTGATTATTCTCTAATTTGCACAACCTTGAGCATGACCTTTATTCTTTCAAATAAGTATACTAATTCTCTTTGTCCATTCATTTGACATCTTAATCTTCAAAATAATATTAAATTTGGTAAGCCAAGAAGTTCCATCATTCAAACATTTTCATACATCGATTGGGATGCCATTTGATCTTATGACTTTTCTGCTCTTCGTTATCATTTTTAAAGTATTACAAATCTTAGTTTTTCTAATATATTAAATGAAGTATAATAAATATAAATTTATAACCATTAACTTGCTTACATTAATTGGATTATCACAACCTTCATTAAAAAGCTTAGTAAAATATTTTTTCCATCTATGTTGAATGTTTTCATCCTTAATTTTTTTTGTTAGTCTTTGATATATTTAACATGAGTCAAATCTTTGATTCTTTAATCTCTTAAATTGGTTAGCTTGTAAAAGTGTCTCTTGCTGTTTCTAATTTATTATATAAAATTTCGGATGCCGTACTCATAGCATCACGAACTGTTATTTTGAATTTGTGACAAGCTAATTTATATCTCTTCCAATTCTTCTCATTCTTGCATTTAAACCACTCCTTATAGCACACAATTTTTTATTTTTAATCATAATTTGAACATCTTGTTTTCACCACCATGCATATTTATTAGGGTACCCTTCTTTGTGATTCACCAAGTAAACTTTGCCATGTTGCGAATACAACTAGCAATTGAATTTCACATAAGGTTGGTTTTGCACTCAAAATATTGCCATACAATTTTAAAATTTCTCCTAAATTTTTATATTATCATTTTTAAGATTCCATCATCTAATTTTAGGATATATTTTAGATTTAATATCATTTTTGTTACTCTTTAGTTTCAAATTCAAAATAATAAATAATATTGATTGTCAAACAATCACTTGGAATAATCTTACAATCCTTAAAATTAAATGATCCATTTTCTTTAAGAAAAGATAATTAATTTGAGTGTTAGAAGTTCCGTTTTAACAAGTGAAAATATGCTTATTTCTTTTCTTAAAGTAAATATTAGCAATTATAAGATCATAAGCTAAAGCAAACTCCATAATCAAAACTATACCCTTCTAATATGTTCATTTAAATCTCCTTTTATAAAAAATATTTCCTCTTGAGATATTCCTTGAATCAATTCATCCAAATTATACAATTTTTTTTATACACATTCAATTCTATTTATCTAAGGGGCATGAACATTTGCAATGTTAAAAATTATTTCATTAATTATAAGCTAAAAAGATAATATTAAGGCTATAAATAGCGTTGACTCAAAAGCTGCTCTCCAAAAACTCAAGCAAGCTGGGTATAATCCCATCTATCATCTAGGCGATAAACCAACTAAGGGTTTTTTTGCCAACGGGTGCTATATGCTGCAAGTTTTCAAGCCACCCTAGTTGCTTTGAAGCACCAATATGCTACGATCATCACCCATCCTCCAATGGGTATATTGATGTATAATCATCTAATCCATGCAAATAATTCTCTAGAACATAGCCATTGGACTTGATCTTGAAAATTTATCTATATTTTAACATTTATGCTCCATGGTCTTTACCCATCCATAGTAAGGGCGCCATAAGAAGGCACCACCAAAGCTGGAAGGTCTCAAAAGCCAAATTCGCCATCAACATGCGGAATGCATACCTAAACCCTAAACCCTTAAGTTGATCATTATGATTAGAGGCATTGTATAGAGTAAAAATAAAAAGAACCTGCAACAAGTGCAGATATTTTTATCAGAAAGTATGAAAAAGTAATCCATACTGAAAATTAAGCTGATTTACAAATTCAAGTTTGATAATGAATCATACACTATTATGTACGTTCTCCCTTCCATTATCTGTTACGCGTATACAGGAATCTTCCATCTGACATAGTGAAAACTCTTGCTAATCACCTTCTCCCAATAAAAGTGTGCATAATCTTGTTAATTTGTAGGAGACATGAGTTAGTAATGGGCGATGACATCTTTACATATACATGCATGGAGGAGAGGGCCGACATGATAAGACAAAGTCGGCCCTTGCAAGTGAGAGGGTTTTATGGCCTTAGGCAGTTCTGAATTTTTTAGGGCCTTGGGCAGTTTTGAATTTTTTAGTCAACCAGAGGTAATCCTTTTTGCGTGGGACCTTCCTTGTAATTGCAGAATAATGCAGCCTTTGATAATTTATTTGAGAAGTTGGATACATTAAATGAGAAACCCAAATATAAGCTAGTTAAATTTAGATATTAGAAGACTAAATATGACTCAAATAAAATATATTGAATATGGTGTAAAAAGATTATTTTTATTGATGAAAACACTTCATATAAATAATTGGATTATTTTATTAAAACTTTAATGAAAATTCTATATCAATGCTATTAACAAAGTTTAGCCATTAAAAAAGTGGAATCAATTATGTTTTTATTATGGGATTATTTCGCATGAGATATTTTGTGTAATGTAATCTGATTACAGTGTAATCTGATTACTTTACTGTTGTTGTCAGTTTAATTTATGTTAGAAAGCTGGATTTTTCTGTTTGGGTATGATGTTCCGAGTAATTCAGCTGGTGAGATTACTCCTCAGCTGAATTTTGTGATTATGTAAAATTTGTTTGCAAAACTTTAAGGGCTAATGAGAATTATATTTTACTATTTTTATAATTTTAAATTTATTTTAAAATATATATTATTTAAATAGTATATTTTTATTTATGATTTTTGTAGGATGATTACATATAGCATATATATATATTTATATGCATGTTAACGATAAGAATCTGTAAATAAAATATGATTACTTTATTGTTGTTTGGTTATTTGTTTAATTTATGCTTTAAAGCTGAATTTTTTTATTTGGCATCCATTAATTTGTTAAGTATGATGCTCTAAGTAATTCGACTGAAGAAATAACCCCAACTAAATTTTGTGATTATGTAAAATTTTTTTGCAAGAAAAACCTTAGGGATAATGAGAATTATATTTGGGCTTATATTTACTATTTCTATAATTTAAAATTTATTTTTTAAGAAAATATTATTTGTATTTATACTTTTTGTAGGACGGTTACATATAACATACATGCATATATATATATCTATATATATATATTAACGATAAGAATGTGTAAACAAAATAAAGATAATAAATTTTATTGATAACCCAAGAAATAGTTACAACTCATTGAAAAATTAATATACAAATTTAATTAGTTAAACTAAAAATGATTAACCCAAGGTATATTCCTAAAATGTTAACAAAAATAAAAAACAAAATACAACATATACAATACAACATGATTTTTTAATCCTCATGACGGCCTCGAGCAAAATTCATATTTTGACCCTAGAACAAATACAAATAAAAATTTAGAATTAGTAGCAATTGAATATGACCCTAAATCATAAATAAATTTTAAATAGTGTAATATTACTCATTTTCATGTGATCAAATTGCCTCATTTCCTAACATCATAAATTCATCTTTATCTCAAAGTATGTTAGTATAAAAAAAAAGTCATCTACTTGAATAAAATAGAAATATTATATGTACTGATTAGAGACCATTTACTTATTCATAGCATCTCTTTCAAATATATTAGCCATACTCCAATATCACAGATGAATGTGTGCAACACATTCCCAACAACATACTATGTTTCAGTATTATTTGATTGTATCAGTGTATCTCATAATTTGAACACAATTTCAAAGAATTACACCTAATGCTATAAAATAAAGTATGACTTAGATTGGTTAACAAATTTAATAAGACAATTACATAGTATTGTAGTACAGCTTCATCACATATTCTGATGTGGTGACAAAGTCCTAGCAACATAATATTCTTAAATTCTTATTGATGAAAATAATGTAAATCAAAACATACTTTTAATGAACACATTCTCATAAAATGCACATACTGCAGTAAATTGTATCTATTACAATGTTAAAAATTAGCCGCTGTTAGGAATACATTTCTAGCAACACAATGTATTTTAGTATTGTTTGGTTGTATCAATGTATCACATATTCTGCTGTGGTAACAAAGTCCTAGCAACCTAATATTTTTAAATGCTTATTGATGAAAACAGCGCAAATCAAGCATATTCTTAATGAGCACATTCTCATAAAAGTGCATATATTGCATTAAATTTATCTATTGTAATTTTATGAATTTACAGATATTAAGTATACATTCTCAATAACACAATATATTTTTGTATTATTTGGTTGCCTATGTACTTCATAGTATGTTGTTATAGAACACATTTCAAAAAATTGCACCTAATGCTATAAAATGAAGTATGATCTGAATTGATTTACAAACTTATAATGGGACATTTACATAGTATTATAGTCCTAGCTACATCACATTTTCTTCTATAGTGATATAGTCTTAGCAACACTATTTTTATATGCTTATTGATGAAACATTGCAAATCAAAATAGGTTCTTAATGAACATATTTTTGTAAAAAAATGCGCATATTGCAGTAAAGTGTATCAATTGTAATGTTATGAATTAGCAGTTGTTAAGTATACATTCTTAGCAACACAATGTATTTTACTATTGCTTAATTGCATTAGTGTATCTTATATCATGTTGTTATTGAACACAATTTCAGAGAACTGCACAATGCTATAAAATAAAGTATGACCTTGATTGTTTAATGAATTTAATGTGACATTTACATATCATTACAGTCCCAACTGCATTACATATTCTATTGTGGTGACAACGTAACTCAATATTTTTAAATGTTTATTAATGAAAACAGTGCATATTAAAACTTGTCCTTAATTAACACATTCTCATAAAATGCACCTACTGCAGTAAAGCATATCGATTGCAATGTTATTAATTAGTAGCCGTTAAGTATACATTTCCAACAACACAATATATTTTAATATTGTTTGATTACATCAAAATATCTCATAGCATGTTGTGACAACATAATTTCAGAGAACTGTATCTAATGCTATAAAATGAAGTATGACCTTGATTGTTTAACGAATTAAATGTGACATTTACATAGCAATACAACCCCACCTACATCACATAATCTGCTTTGGTGATAAAGTCTCAGCAACAAAATGGTTTTAAATATGTATTGATGAAAACAATGCAAATCAAAATAGGTTCTTAATGAATACATTCTCGTAAAAGTGCACATACTGTAGTATATTGTATTTATGACAATATTATGAATTAGAAGTTGTTAAGTATATATTCTTGGCAACTTTATGTATTTTAGTATTGCTTGATTGCATCGGTATGTCTCATAGCATGTTATTATTGAACACAGTTTAAGAAAATTGCTCCTAATGCTATAGAATAAAGTATGATTTGGACTGTTTAATGAATTGAACTTGATATTTACATAACATTATAGTCCCACTTGCATCACATATTCTGTTGTGATGACAAAGTCTCGGCAACATAATATTTTTAAATGATTATTGATGACAGCAATGCAAATCAAATATGTTCTTAATGAACACATTTTCATAAAAATATACCTACTGCAATAAAATATATTTATTGCAATGTTATGAATTAGCAACTGTTAAGTATACATTCCAGAAATACAATGTACCCATAAAGTTGCATCACATGATTAGGTTTCAAAAAATGTCTACTCAAATCATAACAATTTTAAATACTAACGGATAACCTAAGTGTATAGCAGAGCATGCTTTGATTGAGCACACTTTAATAGACCTGCATCTATTGAAATAAAATAAAGCAACACATGGACTGTATAATTAATTGATTTCAAATGTAATAGCTACAAGTTCAACCAGCCAAAAATTAAATAACATTAAAACAGTTCAAACTACATAAAGAATAATTGTCCATCGCATATGCATATTAAAGAGTTCACGACTATATAAGAACAAAAAAACTAAACATCGCTCTCAAGCTCACGCCTCAATTAGTTAATCTTTAGCTCTAATGACTTTGCCATGAATGAACGAATCATCGTCAGATTCTGTGAAAGTTTGTTGTTAATGCAGCTGACTTGTTCTCTTGTGAATTTAGGTATGCTTGTGAGCTCCGTCGTGAGCTCTTCAAACAATGCTCTCTCATAAGCAGATCCACTTCCAATTGCAACAACTTTATCCGTACTGGCAGTAATAGCATTGACTAGCTTCAACATTGGATATGCGGGGTTGCCAACTCTCTTTCTCTTACGATACATATATGCTTTTGAAGTTGAAGACATTCCTTGCTTTTGTTTGTCATCTTTATTGTCTTCATGTTCCAAGTCTAATATTGAACCTTGATAACTGACAATAGGGTCCGGTAAGTTGACTTCATTCTCATCAACATTTATAGGCTGTGATTCTAGTGGGAATTCACTGTTCGAAGATTTTGCGCACATTCCTGTTGTATGCTTCTCTCCGCATTCCTGTTTGAGAATGCCTAAAATTAATTATAACAGGTTAGCAGGAACATAAAAACTGAAGTTGAAACTATAAATATATTTATATACGATGCACCTGTACATGCGAGATGTACTCTTCATGTCCCATTATTATCATTTTTTTCTCTTTATCCCAAGAGGCAACAGACTTTTTTCTATACTCTTGGAAATTTAGCCAGACTCTCTTTTGCTAGTGGAGTTGATTCTTACTCTGCTTCGCGCTAACTTCCATTCTAAAATTATCCCTAAGCTCATGTGTCGCGACCCTTTAAACTAAATCTTTGAACCCTTGTGCACATTTTTGTTTCACATCCACAGATTCAGCCAAGCACCTCAATAGCGTAGGGATCCAGTTTGGGTTATTGTTCCAAAGGAAATTTTTTCTTCTCTTTATTATTTCTTTCAGAGTTGCTTTCAAAATTTTCCATTTCCTTGCTGCATTTATAAATATTTGGGAAAAGTTATCTTATCAATATTAACTTTTCATGTCAACAATATAAAAAAGACACTTCAAACAAATCATAAAATAAAAGATAACTAAAACAAGTTAAAGACCAGAATATGAGTTACACTTCTCCAAATATGCAATTCAATTGTTTGAAAACAAATTTAAAAACACAATATTAAAAAGGTAGTTCGAACAACTTCATTCATATTTCTTCACTAGTCATATGTTCTCACATGATATTATCAAACAAATTTCTTTTTTCAAGCCATACATGCAACTAAGCTTATGAACTTGCATATGACCATGGCACCTGACACCTGGTCCCTCTGCAACCAATCAACTTCTCTAATGATTAATTCATTGCCACCATCACACAAAACCCATTTATGTAAGATGCAACTAACAATCATTATATTAACGTGAGTGTCATTAGAGAAGTATGGTTCTTACTTTAGCACTGTAAACGATTACTGAGTGAACCAAATGCTCTTTCAACAATTACCTCAATTATGAATGCTGCAAATTAAACAACTCTCTATGGTTTGTTAGTTGTATGCCTTCAAACTCCTTGCGGTGATATCAAGTTCCACGATATGAAGAAATGAAACCAATTATGGTTGAGCAGCCGCTATCTAGTAAGTAATACCTATCATTTGGAATGCTAAGAACATCAACTGTTTCTACTGCACTTTTCAGAACCGTGGCATCATGTGCAAAACCCATCCGGCCTGTAAGCACATAAGTGAAGAATAAATCAAAGTCAACTGTGATAAGAACATTTTGGGTTGGAAATGATTTTCGTCCACTAAAACCAGCTTCAACTCCTTTAGGAACTCTAGCAATAATTTATGTTCCATCAATTGCGTCGATACAATCATACATTTCAATGAGAGATGAGCAACATTAAAAACATAAATACCAGTTCAATATGTAAGTAGTGTTCCAACTAACCTTAAAGAATGACATGAACCTAATATTATTTACAATCTTCTCCAGAGTTGTAGGATGCGACAAAGTGATTAATTTGTGGCGTAACTCTCTAATAGCATATAGAACAAGTTTGAAATAACACCTGATTGTTTCACCGGATCTTTGAAAGTTAAATATAATCACTCAATTGTGGAGGCTATAGCCCATGATATGTAAGAACATTGAGACTTATTCCTCGATGGTGATATACAATAAATTAGACAACAGTTGCCTAGCACGCAACATATCACAGAGTTTGAAGAATGGTGCTCTCATCATTCTAATCATAGACAAGTAGTTTGTATCATCACCATTGTATAGTCGACTTAGGTAAGCATGACGTTCAAAATCCTTGCTTGGATTAGGAGAATGCTTATGTTTATTTGCAAGACTATTCACAGGTACTAGAACACATGCAACCACTTGAATACATACAGTTTCAATGACTGTTTTTGATTTTTCCGATAATGTTCTGTCCGCATCTTTGCCATTGTTGGGTGCATAACTGGTATCATGCACCATCTTAAACATCCACACAAATTTTTTCTTATTAGGCCTGACATAATGATTTAACGAAAATAGATGACATGTATGCGAAAGGTATAATGCAAATTTATGTTATGTAAGCAAATAAACAAAAAATCTAAATAGTGAAAACCAAGAAAAATCAAAATCAGGAAAGGGGAGCCATTGACCTTTTTGAGCGTCTTTCCTAGTAATATCTAAATCTAGTATCTGTTCATTAGACTAAGATCAAGTGGAAAGATGTCAAACCGAAAAATGTGACCCCATTATCATCATATATCATCCTAGTCTTAAAACAATAAAGATCCAGTCAACGATTATAAACTAAGATATTGACACCTTTTAATAAAACATTAACGTCAACAACTAATATCATTAAAAGCAAAAAAAGGGAAAAGTTAGGAGCTTTGGTTTAAATGCCTCTAAATGAAGCAAAGGGGGGCCCTTGACCTTTCGTAGCATCGTTCCTTGTAGTATCCAAATCTAGTATCTGTTCATTAGACTAAGATCAATTGGAAAGATGCCCAACTGAAAGATGTGACCCTATAATCATCATAAACCATCCTAATCTCTAATAAATATAATATCATAAAGATCTAGTCAACAATTACAAACAATAAATGGACACCTTTTAAAAAAAACTCAAATGTCAACAACTAATAGCATTAAAAAACAAAGATGGGGAAAAATCAAGAGAGGCAAATTGTCTAGTTGCTATTATAATATACGATGAGATACACTGATGCGCTCAACAATATTGAAATACATTGTGTTGTTGGGAATGTATACTTAGTAGATGCTAGTTCATAACACTGCAATTGATATATTTTATTGCAGTAGGTGCACTTTTATGAAAATATGTTCATTGAGAACTTATTTTGATTTGTATTGTTTTCATCAATAAGCATTTAAAAAAATATTGTATTGCTCGGACTTTGTCACCACAACAAAATGCGTGATGCAGCTGGGATTGTAAAGCTATGTATATTTTGGGAATGTCTAAAATTAATTATAACAGGTTAATAGAAACATAAAAAGTGAAGTTGAAATTATAAAGATATTTATATGAGATGCACCTGTACATGTGAGATGTACTTTTCATGACTCATTATTATAATTTTTTTCTCTTCATCCCAAGAGGTTCCAGAATTTTCCTTAATTCATGGAAATGTAGCTAGACTCTCTTTTGTTGGCGGAGTTGATTCTTGCACAGCTCTGCGCTAACTTAATAAATTTCTCCCTTAGCTTATGTGACACGACCCTATAAACTAAATCTTCGAAGTCTTGCGCACATTTTTGGTTCGCATCAACAGATTGAGCCAATCACTTCAAGAGTTCATGGATCTAGTTTGGGTTCTTGTTTCAAAGAATGTTTCTTTCTTCTCAGCATAGTTGCTTTCAAAAATTTTCATTTTTTTGCTGCACTTATAAATATTTGGGAAAAGTTGTCTTATCAATATTAGTCATTCACTTTCAATTCGTTAAACACTACAGGCTATACACATTTTATAGTATTAGATGCAGTTCTTTAAAGTTGTGTTTAGTAACAACATGCTATTAGATACAAATGTAATATATAAAATTTAAAAATTGTGTTGCTGGTGATCTGAGGAAGACGACACATGCTCGTACTGCCATCGATCTTAAAATAATATTCGAAGAGACTAAAAATCCTAAAATATCAAATCTCAGCTTGATCAAACGAGAAAGGGGTATAAAGAAAGAACGTTTGAATTACAAATACCACAACACGCACACTATAAATATAAATTGAAAGGCTTATAGATCGAACGAGAGACGTTGGAAGGAGCGCATAACTCTCAGATTGGGAGAGGAGGTTAAGACTCGAGAGGACGACGAATAGAATGCGTCACGTGAGGTGAGATTGCATAACTCATTGCAACGGTATAATTTATACCACTGTAAACTAGTTTTAAGTTAAAATCGTTTTACCTCAGCTTTATTACAATCCAAATGCGGTTAATTCATGTTTTCCTGCAAATTTCTTACTTTCCCCTTCTTTTTCTCAATCCAAACAGCCCCATTGTTGGTTTGTAATATGCTTTAAAGAAGGTGAGTGGGAATGCTTTAAAATTAAATGACTTTTCTATGAGTGTGAAATTGGGTGATGAATCAATTTCTTTGCTCATCAAGTTATTTAAGATAGTTTTGAAACCTAAAATGATGTTGGATGAATGGATTCTTGGAGTATTTTTTTACTAGAATAAAAATGATACCCATGACTATACAAGTTATAGGGAATCATGTTAACAAACTATATCTTAGAACTTTTGGAGAGTTATTGGCTATAGATTATGATAAAATACTTAAATTTTACAAAATCAATTTGGCTTTATGCTTAGCAGGTCTACCGTAGAAGCTATATATTTACTAAAAGGATTAATGGAGACAATTAGAGAAAGAAGAGGTGACTTTATAAAATTTTTATTGATTTAGAAAAGGCTTATGATAAGGCACCAAGAGAAATTCATTGGGAAATATTGAATAGTAGAAGGATTTGTGTGGCTTGCATTGCTACTACTGAAGATAAGTATTTGAGGTAATTGCATTTATTTGTTTTCAAAATGTCTTGTTTATTGATTACTAGTAACTATTGAATTGAATCAAGGCTCTGCTCTTAGTTCTTAGCATTAATTATAGATGCTCTTATTGAACACATACAAGAGGAGTATTATTGGCTTATGTTCTTTGCAAATGACTTTCTCTAAATTGATTAGACTAAGGATGAGTTTAAAGCAAAACTTAAGTTGTGGAGAATTATTCTAGAATCTAAAGGATTTTATTTTTGTAGATCTTAAACAAAATATATGGAGTGTAAGTTCAATCTTAATAGAAGTCATAATGTTGAGAACATGACTATTGAGGATTATGTATTAGAGTGAGAGTAGCAAGTTACCTGGTTCAGTTATGCAAAATAATGGCGAATTATAGGATCCAAGCTGATGCGATGAAATGGAGGAGAGCTTACTAAGTGCTGTACTGTGTATTCGAAAATTTCCACTAAAAACTAAAGAAAAATTTTATTAAGCACTGTAAGGCCAATAGTGTTATATGGTCAGAATGCTGGTCTACAAATAAAAAGTTTAATGATAAATTATGTGTTATAGAGTTCAGGACTATAAGATGGATGAGTGGGAATATTCAGAAGGATATGCTGAGAAATGAGCATTCATAGCAAGTTGGTGTGGCTGCCATGGAGGTCAAATTAGAGAGTCATCTTAAATGGTTTGGGCACAAGTGTAGACCTGCTACCTTTGTTAGAAAACTTGAATTTATGAATTTTTTCCATATTAAAAGAGGAAGATGAAGACTAAAATAGACATGAGATGAAACTATTAGAAATTATCATTTTTTTGAACTTAGGAAGTAGCTTTTATTTGATCACACACAATGGAAACAAATGGATTCATGTAGCCAGTCCCCTTTGTTGGAACTAAGGCTTGGTGTTGTTGTCGCGTATGCCCATATATTGACCTTAAGGGAATGGTTATGCGCGAACATATGACAATTGATGTTCACAGTAAACCAAGTTGGCAGGAAGGCCTTGTGCTAACTAGAAGCATAGTATCTCTACATGGACAAGAGAACATCATTTTATTTCAATGGCATTTTACAACATTTCCATTACCATTATTTCATTGGCATAGCTTTTTAGTAACTTCTGCTATATGTTGGTTTATTGTACAAGGAATAGTAGTTTTAAGAGCATAACACTCTTTTTTTTTTTTCTTCTTCATTCTATATTTTTCTCTGGTTTTGAATTATTTATAACAACTCCCCCCTGGAGCTCAGTTGTAGCATCAATTGAAATTCACATCCTCACTAAGAGCTCTGCAACATAAGCCTTTGATAAGACGTCCTCTCCTTTGAAATAAAAGGTGTTTAACAATTATCTGTTATTATTTGAAATCCTGTAACAAATGTGAAACTATGAAGAAAAATATTCAAAATTTATGACTTTGTATTTTATAATAAAAATTTTATTTTTTTCTGACACTCTTGTCTAGAAATATTTTATTGGCTTATCTCTAGATTTTCTATCCAAACTTTTTTTGTCCTTGGCCGCCTCCTTTATCAGATTATTCCATTTTCTCTTAGAATATATATATGTGAACTGATTTATATTATACTCTCTATCTTGAATTTTCTTTATTAAACCTAGTCTATTTTAATGGCACAGCAAGGTCATGGATGTTTTTATTAAGGCTGCGGAATATGTGGAAATGCCTATCCGTAGAAGTGACACTGAACCGCTTCAAAAGTTATTTGTGGCAGTTCGAAGTGAGTTGAATTTGGACCTAAAAAATATCAAGACAGAGCAAGCTAAGTTTTGGAAACAGCATCCTGCATTGGTTAAGGTACATGTTTTTAATTGATAGTTTGTTAATATTTCTGTTGAATCAACATTGATATATACCTCTTGTATTTTTTATTATAGATGGAACTCTTGGTTCAAGCTCAATTAACTCGTGAGTCGGCCAGTTTATCTTCTTCTTTGCTGAGTGATTTCAAACGCATGCTTGAACTCGCTCCTCGCCTTCTTGAAGAGCTTGTCAAGGTGCTTTGTGTGAACATAATTTTGAAAGCTCTACATAATGTTAGCTTTATGTTCTAATTAACCTTAGATAGTTCAGAACCTTTTTGAACCATGGCCTATTATTCTTCGATTACAATGTATTTCATTGCATGAAACATTTCTGTTAAATTCTTAAATGCATACTATTGTAGCGCTTTTTCTTGCAATGTTTATCCCCTTATTGGTTTTTTTATTTTTTATTTTGTTAGGAGCCTTTCATTATGTTTAGGATGCACACACGGACATCTCAATGCTACAAACGATAGATGGTGATTGTTTCTAGTTGATGACACTCTGTAACACAGTAACATACTTGAAACTATGTTTTTTATTATAAGAGTAGGACTCTAATACTGGAGTTTGGGGACTAGCTAATTGGATATATTGAAAACTTAAGGACTAAATTGGTCAATTTGAAATAATCAAGAGCCTTTTATGACAAATTAATTGAATCTATTGTTAGTGTGTACATGTATGGATTTACATGTGGCATGGTTTTATTTATTCTTGATTTAATTGTTATTAGTAGTCATTACTCATTACATATTGATCACATGCAGATAGCTGTTCTACCCCGCACTTCTTTGGGTCACGGATGGTTAAGACCAGCGATTGGGGTGATTGAGCTTTCACAAAGTATTGTTCAGGTTTTTCGACTACTCTTTGTAGTACTTAGCCATACTAGTTCAGTCACAATGCTTGTAGTTGGAGAGTGACATTAATAGTTTGCTGCATAATAACACCTATTGATTTGCTAGAAGACTGAATTTCTTTCCCAAGTTTGTTATTTTGCTTTGATTGTCAAGTGCTTTAACATACAAAGCATAATGTTTATTTATTAAAATTTTATTTTAGGTGCAAGATAACAATTAATGCCACCCTTGAATAATTTCATACAACACTGTGTGGCAATCACCAGGTTTAGGAACGACTAAATTTTCTACACAATGCGAAGAGACACCCTTTTTTCGAAGACATTTTCTCTTGTTTGGTCATGGTTAAAAATATTATTTTTATACACCAACAGATCGTTGAATGACGCCATGAATTTTTGGGATGCATTTGTCAGTAGTGGGAATTTTATTTATTATGGGGGGACAATATTCTTAATGGTTTGTATGGTATCCTTTGGGAGCTTAGAATTGCTCTCCTTTTGTTATTTTGTTTTTGTTATTTGCTTTATGATATGATTAGGAGTTACCGGTTTTCACAATGTTGTTTCCTCCAATTCTCAGTAGTCAGTTTACTTTTGCACCAACATACTTTTGGATTCATGTATAACTTAGTATTTTTGCACCAACATAATTTAAAATATGCATGAACCAGTACAGTGCCTATGACTCTTTGCTCTATTAATTGTTTAAACAAACATTTGTTGTGCATGTGTTGTTGTGCTTTGATAAATGTATGATTCACGTTGTTTTGTTTAGTGTAGGCTGTACCTCTCAGTGCAAGAAAAGCCGGAGGAGGGAATTCAGAAGGAATAGCTGCATTTTTGCAACTTCCACATTTCAGCGAGACAGTTTTCAAGAAAATTGCCCGCAAGGTAAGCTGCCACATTCAGGCAGCATTTTATTCTGTTTATTTTTGGGGTAAAATATATACGGAATTTTTTTTAGTAAAAGGGAATGTCTGGTTCCTATGCTAATAGCTAAGAATGATTGGATTTTCTTAAATGAATATATTGGCACATGTTCTCATCCAAGTTTGACTATTATGCAAATACATTCATGCATTTGGATACTTCATTTCTTAAGTTTTTCTGTAGCGGTCGCACTTCCCTTATGTAAGACTTCTGCTATGATGTCCGTGGAAGGAAAGAAACCACAGAAAAAGTCACTGCTGCGAATTTAATGAAACATCATTGCTGAGGGAAGAGCCTAAGATTTTCTTTCCGGGGCTTGCTTTTTTCTAAAATATTAAAAACCTTTTTTGTTTGCACACCATTTTCAATATAATTTGATGTAGCAAATTTTTTTGTTTTAATTTAGGAGGGCACACCAATAATTTTTACTGGAAATAAGATATTTAAATTTAAGGGGGTAGTTGTCCATGCTCTCCCTTTCGACTCCCTTTACATGTGATAACAAAATAGATCAAAACTTGTCAATGAATGCCAAAATCATGTGTTCCTAGGTTTTACTAAGCATGCTTGCATTCGTTATTATGAGGAGTTTGATCATGGTTGATGTATTGATTTTGATTGATGATATCTATATTTATAGCTCAATCCTCTATTGAGAAAGAATTCCGGGCCAATAAAGAGATTTGCTCCCAAATGGTAAAAGAAGAAACAAAAATTAATTTATGTCGAAAAAGAATTGAATCTGAACTATGTGGGTAAGATATGCTCCCCGTAAGGCTAGCTAGGCAAGGGTCTCGAATCCGGGCTGCTCACTAGAAATGAAGTTGCGACAATGGCAGATTTGGAAGTCACCATTGATGCTCCGGGTGCGGATGTGGGGCAGCAGGTGGTCACTCCAATGTTTGAGTTAGTTATTGATTTGTAGTTGGTTGAATCCGGGGTGGCCGTTGGGTTAGCGTTAGCCGATGACCTTGTCGTCCTCACTTATGTTCTATGGGAGGAAGAAACAAAAGAGATATTCGATTACTTTTCTTCGGAGAGACTATTAACCAAGCTCAAGTTAGTCCAATAACTTATACAAATATGAGCAAAAACCGTTGATGCCCCAAATGAGTTTTTCGTAGCCTCACCCTTGGATTGTTGCACAGACTAATGGAGATTAAATCAGATTTGAATTTGCTAAATGCCCCTTTGGCCATTTTTCAAAAAATGGCTTCTGAAATTCCTTAGGTGTTGCAAGAGAGAGCTTTAAAGAATACTTCAGACCTCACTCCTTTTACCGAGAAATTCACTCCTACAAAGGCGGGACAATTGGAGTGGAGGTTACTGATCTCGATGTTGAGGTGAATTCCAATTTTGAGAAACAAAAAAGGCAAAAAAGAAAAAGAAAAAATGTGGATCCAAATCCCTCTCCAATATCGGAGGAGCCGCCGCTAATCTCATTTAAGAATCAAAAGCTCGGTTTAAAGGGTAGTTACTATTTTTATTAATTTTATATTTTGTATTGGGATCTTCATGCGAGATTGTTGGGGGCCATTTTCTTTAATTCATTTATGCTATTTAATTTATTTTTCTTTTATTTTTAGTTCAAGGTTCTCCCAACCGCATCTATTATGCTATTTTTGTTCATATAAATAAAATGCCAGCCAGTGTTCTTTTCAAAAAAATAATATATATATATATATATATATATATGCCAGGGCTAGTTTTTAAGATGATAGCTACACTATTCAAGGGACCTACACGAATAGATCAATTAATTTCCTTTTTTCTAAGCTCCTTTTTCTCATCTTTTGCTTACATTGTTCACAATCAAATAGAAGCCCCTTTATTCATTTCAAATAGAGAAGATTCTTTCTAATGGTTTCTATCCGTCTTTTCTAGTCTTCCTCTCTCTTTTAATATTGACAAAATTCATATACTAATTTTTTTTAACATGGTATCGAATGTTCTTCACTTAATATGCCCAAACATCTAATATGACATTCTCTAATTTTATCCACTATTGGAGTCACTCTAACGTTGCTAGGAATGAATCATTTTCTTAGCCTATCCTTTTGAGTATACCTACTCATCTATCTTAGCACCTTCATCTTTGTAACACTTATTTTATTGGTAAATTTCTTCTTTATTGGCTAGCATTCAGACCTATATAATATTATTAGTTGTATAGCTCTATAATTTTTTCCTTAATTTTGAGTGGGATTTTTTTATCGCATATGTCATAAGTGCTCCTCTATACCACCCAATTCATTTGGATTCTATTAATCACATCACTTTGTTTCACCATTATTTTGAAAATTTGAACATCACCCTCATTTTGATCATATGGTCCTCAATAATTATGTCTTAAATATTAAATATCCATAATTAAAGCAAAAAAATGTGAACTAAGAATAGAGAATTTTATGTAATCTAATAGTAACAGAAAAATAATTAGACAAACTTCCTTGCAATTAAACACATGTTACATCTTTATTATACGTATCTTTAATTACATTAATACATTTTGCACAATTTTTTTCTCTCCAAAACTCTCTAAAGAATTGCTCTTGGTACTCTCTATCATATGCCTTTTTATAGTCAATAATGATTAAATTAATGTTTTATTTTCTTTCTGTAAATTTCTTTATTAAACCTCTTAATAGATGAACAACTTTCATGGTAGAACTACCTCACATAAAATCAAATTGATTTTGTGAAATATAAGTATCTCGTCATAATTAGTATTAATCTCTCTCCCAAAGTTTTAACATATAACTCATCAACTTAATTCAGCTACAATTTGCATAGTTTTGAGCATCGTCTCCATTCTTACAAGTAGACACAACAATGCTCCTTCACTAAATTGGCATTTTCGTAGTCTTCAAAATCATATTAAATAACATAATAGGCTAAGGACTTGTTCTCGCAAACATTTTTACTTGATAAGTATGTCATCTGACCTTATCGTCTTTACACTTCATTTTTTTAATGCATTTTAAATCTTAGCGTTACTGATCTACTTAATAAAAGTACAATTGATATTTTTTTATTACTGATCTGCTTAATAAAAGTATAATTGATATTTTTCTATAACAACTTGTATTAATTGTATTGATACTACTTTTATTAAAATAGTTTAGTAATAATTTATCTATCTATATTGAATATTTTCATTCCTAAAATGATTTTTTTATCATTATCTTTAATATATTTTACTTAAATCTTTGATTCTCTAATTCCTTAATTTGACTTGCTTAGATGTGCCTGTCCTTAATAGTTTCTAGTTTGCATATACATCATCGAATGCATCAATTGCATCTCAAATTGATATTCGTAAGTTTGTATTTTTATGAATTCTCCACATTTCAACTATTTTTTATAGCACAGTTTTTATGTTTAAACCACATTCTGATGTTGTCGGATTCCACGTACTGGATGAGAAAGGAGGATTGCCTGAGTTTATTGATCAAAATTTTGTCGAATCTTCCCATGACATAATAATAATAATAATAATAATAATAATAATAATAATATTATTATTATTATTATTATTATTATTATTGTTATTATAACATCAAAATTAATAACAATGAATGTGTTGGCTGTGTATGACATTTATGGGGTATTCCAATGGATCAAAAGTTGATTATTAAATTATGATTTTATGAATTTTTGGGCTGGAGGGTTTTTAAAATGGCATTAAATTTAAATTGTTAGTATTAATTTTGTTTTGCTAGTTTTGGTTGGGGCAAACAAGGACAATGACGTCAAGAATTATTATTATTAAATGTAAAGCACCAATGGCACATTTTTCTTCTTCTTCTAGCTTTCAGTTACCCCTTAAGATTGCCTTGTAATACTTTGTTGATCTGAAAGTGATCGGATTAGCTGATTTAAAAGTGCTTAGACATCACCTGAACTTCACACTTATGAGCGACCATTGAGAGCTAGGAGCCGGAGCTTTAGTGATTGATGATATGCTTACCCATAACAAGAGGTGAGCTTAATTTTTTGGTTTTAGTTTACTTTCTAAAGGTTAAAGTTTGTGGGTAATTATATGATTTTTGTGTTAATCTCTAACTAGTTGTCTCTGCCTACAAAACCAACTTTAACCTGCCAAATTTACTAAGACTTTGGAAAGAAACACAAAATTACCTTATCCTTATTACTACATTTTTTTCCTGCAGCAAGCGCATAATCTTGTAGTTCTAGTGATTAGTTTCATATGAGATCTGTTTCTTTATGTTGATTATTTTAGTGCAAGCTTGAAAGCCCAATGGGAGACTAGAACTATCATTATTTAAAAGATAACATTTTAGATATTAAAAATCATTTTCAGGAGAAAAATACACATATTATTATACATGATCAAATCGATTGAGCTCTTCAAGCTTTAGAAAGCCTAGGGAATTTTGGTCTGCCAACTTAAAACTGACCCAAACCACACCAAAATTGAACCATAGATCCTCATCCTTACCTACCTCAAAATTTGAAATTTTCAAACTTGAGATTCCTATTTATGATAACACACCCTCATGACACCAATAAATTCATAGACTAGTATACTCAAATTAGGGTGTCCTCTGAGTGGCATGCCATGAATGCCATTAAGTGATTATTACCAAACTGAAGGCAATTAGCTGTTATGCAAAAATGTTTTACCATTTACTTGCACAAAGAAGAGTGGAATGGAAGCAGATGACTTCGGTGGAAATGAGAAACTCCTACGAAATAGTATGCCATTGACACCAAGGCAATGGTTGCCACTTAAGGCATGACAATAACATTTCAATATCTTTGGTATTTAGTGACAAGAACAAATTGCCAGGACTCATATTGGCAACCTGTCAATAAATTCATCCATTGGCTTGAGTTTGAGCATTTGGCTTTTGGTTGAAGTTAGGAACCCTCAACCATTAAAGAGCTCTTCTTACATTATACTATATTGGTTGAACCTTTATTTAGAATTTTTCTCTTTTAGAGTCAAATCATACTCTAGCCTTCCTATTTCTGAACCTATATTCAAGTTGCCACCACTTCTACACTATCCACCCATGTTAGACAATATGATGCCACTTTACCCAAATCACTTCTGGTGAAAGAAGAAAGGCCATATTTGCTTGAGATTTTAATTTTCCTTCTAATGAAGACCCAGTACTTTGTAAGCGCCATAAATTGTATTCGCCCACACTCTTAATAGGGTTAGTCTAACAATTGTGCCTCACAACTCTTTTCATATTATTTGGGCGATCAACACCTCTTGCTGTGTGACAATTAGGTGCTTGGTCCCATCAAACTCGGGAATTATGAGAATAAGATGTGAAGTGATATATTATATATGGACATTTCCCATATTCTATTGATTGACCATTGATTTTGACCTGGATATTTTTGTTTGATCAGCATAACACTTAATGTTTTCAATCACCATTATAAGCTCTAGTTATTATTTTTCAAAACTGCCCCCTAGGCCCTTTTTGGTGATTAGTCATCTATTTTAGCTGTTGAGGCACCTTCGGCACATTCTCTTAAAACTCATTGAGTTATAGCTTCAGCAGTAGGTTAAATTTCACCTAATAGTCTTAGGCCCCCTTCATCACTCTAATATGTCCACTTCATTTTACGATGTCATATTCTTAAATTCTACGTTTAGTCATCCTTTGTATTCACTGTCAATATTTCCATGGTTTGCTTAGACATAAAACTGGGAATGTAAATCTTTATGTAAAAGAAATTTCATTTTTAAGACCTTTTAGATGATTTCCTAGATGAGGTAGCACAATGATAAACATCTAACATTCTATGGGCTTTACTTTGGGTACTCTCTTTTAGAGCTTTCTTATTATCAAATGTTCTCGATGGAGCATGCAAACCTATAAGATAGATAGGTGGGGGTACCTTCCTCAAAAAGGGTTTCATACTAAATAGTTTTTGTCTATGCACTCTTTCTAGAGCATTAACAACATAAAAAGATACTAGGATGATTTGCACAAATAGTATGATAATCAATAAAGTCACCATTTGATAATTGTTCCTCATCCAATACATAATTTTTGAAATCTTGTATTAGGGTTTAGCCTTTTAAAGTTCATCCTAGAAGCAGTTATCATATCTGACTTAAAAATGAGTGGAAGGATTTTCTTAAGATTTTCTCTATCTTCATGAATGACTAATCATAACCATTAAGAATCTAATGCTTTAATGACATTTTGCGCATAATGTACATTTTCTGACTCCTTTCATGGGAATTTTTAGTAGTCTATTTGATGATATTCTAAGTTTCATTCCCAATGAATCTATATATCTTGACTACCTAATATTAACATTAGAGTATCTTAGGGATTATAAACTATACACTAAAAAATATCTCTTCATGCAAGATGTAGTTCTCCTTTTAAGCTTTATTGTATTCTCTCTGGGCATAAAGTTAGATCCTTTAAGATACGTTGTTCTAGCTTACTCCTAAGAGTTTTTCTTAGTGAGGAATTTAAATGGCCTTGTCTCATTCTATTGAAAATTTGCTAAGCAACTTAATACTACATGGTCTCACTAATTGAGTTCATTAAAAAGTACATCTTCTGATTGAACCTTAATGCCGATATAATGGATTAATGTCGCTATGATCTTTGTTATAGTTCTAAAATTGTTTGATGAGTTTTTGTGTGATGCTACTGGTTTACCTTGGCAATGTTCTATATTGTGAGTTTGGAGACTCAAGTGCTGCCCAAGGTGCTGCGACGAGTTTGGGTGCACCTGAATCTACAGTTTGAAGGACGTCAATGTGAGCTAGAGCTTGAGTAGTGAACTTTCAAGTACAATGGAGTGGCATTGGAATGAACCATGGATCATTTGTAGAGCTTGGAGTGACTTTGAGTTAACCATTGAATAACTGGGTGTGAGCTTGACGCGAATTAGATCTAGTGAGCTTAAAAATTGTTGAAGAAATTGAACTTGCCGTGTAGACGACACTTGAGCTAGCCCAAGTTCCAGGGAAATGTTCATTAGCCAAGGTTTGGGCGTGTATAGGCGCTAAGGAGTTGCTTATGGATTCATGTAGATTGAGGCTTGGGCACCCCCAAATGCTGGAGGCTTTGATCATTTGCGGAGGGCCGATCCTTGGGTGCGCCCAAGCGCCAACACTAATTTAGAAAATGGAGCCAAAGGAAGAAACCTGGACACTTGGGTGTGCCCAAGCGCCAGCAGCATAACCAAGCAGGAAGCCAATACAGAGGTTTGGGTGTGCCCAAGCGTTCCGTGCAGTTTAATGCTATAGCAGCTCAAGCTCAAATGTTAGGCGACAAATGCAAGAATTTGGAATCAATTTTCTGTGTGGGAATGAGAAAATTGGACATGTGGCTTTCTCAGGAGGGGCATGGATGACACATGACAAACATCCAATGATTCTTAAGGTCAGGTGGAAGCTTTTGGGGGTTGTTTGGAGGGCTATAAATTCTTAAGAGATGCTTAAGGTTTGCAGGATGTTATGGAGGTCATGAGCTGTGGTGGTTGTTTGGGTTGAGTGCTGTGAGGAAGAACGAGAAGATGTGAGTTGGGCTAGAGAATACTTGAAGAGTAAAAAACTCTTGCATCTTCTTCTTGATTATCATAGTGAATTTTTTGTAGTGCGGCAACATGACTTTTCTAGTCTTGGGTTTTTCATGTAAATCATTGTGTACTCTATTTTTCCATGTTTTTTCTTCATTTTGTTGTCTTTGCTTGTGTTTCCAAAGGTGACAAAGTCAGTGGTTGCTTGGTGTTTTTGCTGCGAGTTCCTCTTCAGTGCATTTAGATGAAGAGGGCTGAAACAATGCTCTAAATCCACAACTAGTTGCATCATAGCAGATCAAGCTTTGCTTAAGTGGGAGCAATGGCGGAGGAGACAAGGTACTACATGGAGAAATTCAATGTAACGAACTTTGTGTTCTGAAAAATGCAGATAAAAGATTTGGTGTACTTGAAATTATATCTTATGTTGTAAAGCATTGCGAAAACACCACAAGGAATGAGTCATGAAGATTGGAGGATTTTGGACATAACAGCCTTGGGACTGATTTGATTGTTTTAAACTTCATTTGTGACATTCAACATTGTGAAAGAGAAAATCATCATGAATCTGATGGCTACCTTAACGAAGATGTACGAAAAGTCCTCGGTATCGAACAAAGTGTTCATGATGAAGAGGTTGTTTAACATGTGTAATGGTGCCTTGGGATTGATATGACTGTCCCTAACTTTGTTAGTGACATTCAACATTGTGAAAGAAAAAATCACCATGAATCTAATGGATGCCTTAATGAGGATGTACAAAAAATCCCTATGTATCAAACAAAGTGTTCATGATGAAGAGGTTGTTTAATATGAAGATGGTGGATTGCGTCTCAGGGACAGGGCATGTAGATTGCTTCAACACCATCACGAGTCAATTGAGCTTGATGAATGTACGACTCAACAATGAAGTTAAAAAGCTAAGTTAGCTTTGTAACAACTGTGAGCAACTCAACTGGAGTTGAAACTTTAAAGTTTGGTGGTGTGGTTGGGCTAATTCTTAATTAAGAGGAGAGAAGATTTGGTGGCGAGACATTTACATTTAGAGCTTTGACTGCTAAAAATAAAGGAAGGAGCTAGGAGCGAAATTCATAGTGTGTCAGGCGAGTTAGGGTGCATGAACACAGCTGATGACACCGTATGCAACATCACATGGCGACATGGCAACAGAAGGATGTTTGGCATGTTTCAAGCCTAAAGAGGAACCCGACCTCTGTCTCAAGGACTATGAAGGTTGATGTCAAGGTGAAGAAGAAAATGGTGTCCTGCAATTAATTTCTAGATGGGAAGTTGTGATTTGTGGAGATTCAAGTGCAGCCAAATGTGGTGCAACGAGTTTGGGTTCACTTGAACCTACTATTTGAAGGGAATCAATGTGAGTTAAAACTGGAGTAGTGAAGTCTCAAGTGCAATAGAGTGGCTTTGGAATGAATCATGGGTCAATTACAGAGCTTGGATTGATTTTGGGTTAGTCACGGATTAACTAGTTGCGAGTTGGATGTAAATCAAATCAAGTGAGCCTTAAAATTGTTGAAGGAACTAGACTGGCTAAGAATGGAAATATTCATCAGCCGAGGCTTAGGCTCTTGGGGGCGCCCAAGCGTTGAGTTGTTCTTGAATCTCAGCAGATCTAGGCTTGGGAGCCCTTAAGCGCTGGATGCATTGATCAAATGAGGCGGGCTGAGCATTGGGCGTGCCCAAGCGCCAATACTTCTTCAAACAATTGAGCTGAAAATATAAACTTATACGCGGCTAGGCACGATCAATCGAACCAAGCAGGAAGCCAAAATAGGGGCTTGGGCACTCCCAAGCATTTTGTGAATTCAGCCTAGCTGAAGCAGCCCTGCACTTGGGTGCGCACAAGCGCCTAGTGGTGATTGCAGGAGCTTGGAACCAATTTGGGTACATGAAAGGGAAGTTGGACACTTGAATTGTTCAGGAGAGGCATCGATGGCACGTTATGAAAATCCAATGATTCCTTTGGTCATATGAAGGCTTTTAGGGGTTGTTTTGAGGGCTATAAATATTTAAGAGATATTCAGGGTTTGTAAGATGCTATGGAGGCTGTGTTGTGAGTTGTGGTGGTTGTTAGGTTTTGTGCCATGAATTGGGCTAAATAATGTTCTGAGAGCTTCTGAAGAGTGAAACACTCTTTATCTTCTTAGAAGCATGATGTTGGCAAACTTGTGAACTAAATTAGATTAGTTGATAGGACAAAATCACCCAATATAATTCTGGCAAATATTTTGGTGCCTTCTCGTTCCATTTAGATCTTGAAAAATTATACATAGATTTTATTCTTAATCTTATGATATGATTTGCCAGCATGATAACATTCTTGTTATGGTCAAGTTCTCATAAAAGCCCATTTTTTACCATGATCCAGTACAGATCATGCCATATATATTATTTCAATCTTATTTAAATAGTGAGTGTTTACTTAGCTTATCGATTGCCATCATATTTGGTAGGAACACTAAATTCACATATTTCTGAAAAATGCTATGGAAGTTGCTAGGAATGTTCTTAAAGTTTTTTGGCCACACCTTAGCAAATCAAATATAAATAGTCAACATGCCCATAGAAAATTTGCATTGTTGCTTAGTCGGGAAAAACATTAGAAACTAGGATTAACAACTCTATGTATTTGAATTTGCTTCCCATAGCATTGTGCCATGCTACATAGAGAAAACCTGGTTTGAGAGTCTATGAATTCAATCCAAAGAAACCAGTGTGTTTACTTATCTTCAAAATTAGGCTTTTTAGAATCAACTTACACTTCTTCAAAAGATTTTTGCTTCATGCTGTCCACAAATACATTTAAATAGCAAATGAACAAATTTCATCTAAAATGAATGCATATAGATCTGATAGAACCTTTGCTGATGGTGAATATGTTTTAAAATGAATCCATATGGAGGAATATGCAACCAAGAAATGTAAGTAATTCCATGCTAGAGTGACCATGGCTGTTAATGTCTTTATGGAACTTGTATTGAATGCATACGTCTAGATTTGCTTTTTGACATGTTTACTAGTCTTGCATATAATGTTGAGCTGATATGATCTTTTCTCAAGGCAACCATTGTAATGGAGATAAACTCATCACTTCTTATGCATGAATGATCACCATTTCCTTTGCTGTATTAGCCTACACAAGTGAATGTTGAGCAGATGGTAGATAAGCTCTCATTTGAAGACCGCATGGTTGAATGACAAATGACTAACAACGCTGGATTCAGATCTTCTTGATTCTTTCATAGCTTCTATTGCTGGGAAAAGTATTCTTCTAGATGGAGAAAAATACAACACCAAGTAAACTATATTGAGAATTATGGCACACCAAAGAGGGGAGTGAATTGGGTTATTTATAATTTTGTATATTCTTAAAACTTTATAAGATACTTCGAAAACATGTAGAGAAAGAACTGAAATGCTTTGCTAACATAAGAAAATAAAATGATTCCCACATGTAAAAGAAAATAAATATGAAGTATATGAAAATAAAGAATTCAAGTAGTTCAAATTACGTCTTTATTCTATGCCACTTTTCATGAAACTTTTTTTTTCTTTGGCATCCACTTAAATGCTCTTTCTGAAACTTGCTTGGTAGCGGTTGAACACTGCATCACAAGTTCACTTCTTGTTGGTAGAGAAGTTGAACCTCTTGCACAACTCACAAGATAGGTTTGAGCAAGAGAGAATGAATGTTGACAATATGTCGACTTGAACCAGATCTTTTTAAGTTCTTTATAGCCCTTGAACTTTCAACAATTGAAATTAATAAACATTAGATGGGGAAAGCAATGGGATTTGAAAGTATAAGTTAGCATTGTTAATCATAGCCTTTGAATATTCAAATTGATTAGTGTTATAAAGCTAATTAGGGCTCTACAACTAGTTAATAGATTAAGATGTAGTTAAGTGTTATTGTACTTCATCATGTCATATCTTGTAGTCTGTCATGTTAATGACTTGTTACAAGGGCTATAAGATGAGCCAATTCTGCCTAATATACCACATGTTTGTTGTGTGAGTACTCTTTGCATTGACTTGTGAGCCTATGAGGAAACTTATAAAGGCTAGTATCCTCTTGCTGGATGTCACTGTGTGATTTATTCTATATCGTGGAACGAGCTTTGCTCTGTGATTTAGACATTCTTGCAGTGCGGTGATCGGCAGGTGTTAGTGCAACTTTTATTTGATTTTTTAACTTAAGTTGGATAAGTTAATCTGTTAAGTTGTTCGGGAATAGCTAACTAAGCTCAAGTAGTCCAAGCTAAGCAAGAAATAAATATGCTTGCTCATTTTAGGCTTATCTTGGATTAACTTAACTTCGTTACTCTTAAATTGCTAAATTAGGGTTCTACAACTATTAGCAAATTAAGATGCAGTTAAGTGTTATTGTAATTCATCATGTCATATCTTGTAGTGTGTCATGTCAATAACTTGTTACAAGGGATATAAAATGAGCCAATTCTGCCTAATATACATACCACTTGTTGTGTGAGTACTCTTTGCATTGACTTGTGAGCCTATGAGGAAACTTATAAATACTAGTATCCTCTTGTTGGATGTCATTGTGTGATTTATCCTATATCGTAGAGCAAGCTTTGCTCTGTGATTTTGACATTCTTGTAGTGCGGTGATCAGCAGGTGTTAGTGCAACTTTTCTTTTCTTTTTTAACTTAAGTTGGATAAGTTTGATAAGTTAAACTGTTAAGTTGTTCGAGAATAGCTAACTAAGCTCAACTGGTCTAAGTCAAGCAAGAAATGAATATGCTTGTTCGTTTTAGGCTTATATTGGATTAACTTAACTTCGTTACTTTTGAACTGCTTAATAATTATCTTAAAATATCCAACATTTTCAGGATTTCAGGTTATCTGCCCTAAAGTAAAAAGAAAAGCAAAAGCGGCAAACCAAGCAATTTTATTAGCTTAGCTTTCCAAGCAATTTTATTAGCTTAGCTTTATTAATGCTTAATCTATTTAATCCAAAAGTTGAGCTTAAAATGAACAACTTAAAAATTGCTATAGATTTATTCTAATATAAAAGGACTCAAATTTCAAAAATTAAAAAGCTAAACAAAATAAGATTATAAAAACTGAACAGAATAAGCTCTTGAGCTTTCTTTTAGGATTATTCGTCTTGTTATACATATTTGTAGGAGCTGCATGTTGCATTTAAGTAAAAATGCAAGTTAAATAAAATATGTTTGTAATTATCAAAATTATATTGAGTTCGTAGCATCAACAATTCTTCTCTTTTTGATGATGATAAAATACCCAATCATTGTTTTTCAATAAAATATTTAATAATCAAGTACTTCCTTGAATGGGATAAATTAACTTAAGAAAAGTACAAGTACAATTGTAAAGTGGAAAATTTTAAAACAATAATCTAAATACAGTTTTATCCATATATTTTCTTGTTCTTACCTTTTATGTCGTTACAAAAAGAGGAGGTGGCTAATCATTATCGAATTACTGTAATTGTGGATATGATTGATAACTTGGGTACAATTTGTTGTAGGTGAAGGGCTCAAATTGCCGGGAGATATAACCCATGGAATGATGAATCCGACCTTGCGTGTGTTGCATCGTGTTAAAACATTGATTTGTGTTGTCTTGGAATGTACTCCACTTATCTTCTATATAATAGAGTACTACTCAAGGCCATTGAGTTATTTTGCAAAACTGTGGATGCTGTACATCGGATTCAACCGACTTATCATCAACTAGATCTACATTGGGCTATTGAAAGTCAAAATGAGTTGCGGCATAGAAGAGTTGTGATTCGTAATTGGAAATTTATCACCATCTGATATTTATGATTGGCTTGTGCACAAATTGGACCGACACATATGTTGGCTTTTTGGCGATGACAAAGATCCAATTGTCATTTGTTTTTGGGAAAAGTGTGTCCCAAAGATAATTTGAATGAAGGATGCTTGGGGAAATTCAACATCAAAGCCATAGAGAAATGAAACAACGAGATCTGCTATTGAATTAAGAATTTGTTAAGATGTGTTTTATATTGATAACTTTAGGAAAAGAAAAATGAGTAACCCAAAATCAAATGACCCAATTCACCCTCTCTTGGGTGAGCTTGCATTCTCAACAAACTATTTATAAGGCCCTTAATAAAGAAAAATGATTTAACTCCAAGAAAATTATTTATAGGATTCAAAGAAAAAAAACTAGCATTATACTTTGATTAATAAGTGTTCTATATGTGTTGGGAAGGGTTAAATGTGTGGTGGGAGTTTTCACGGGAGGCAGCAGCTTCGTGCATGTAAATTTAGAATTTTCTTTTGCGTATTGATACTCTTACTGTGTGCATTTAACTTCTGTTTGGATTCCATTCTACCACATTATGTTTTTAAACTTTAAAATTCCAATATTAGTGTATTTTTGCATTCTGCCACTGATACTTTATTGAGTGACAGAAAAAAGATGGCATTGGAATTCATGTGAAAATTATTGCACACACTTACGACCAGATGATTACCTAGATGAGCTGTCCTGAGAGACATCCAGCATGTTTAGAACTTCACATTGGGCCCCCTCTTTCAAATTTTACTAGTTATCGAATGAATCCAGAAGAGCATGTGAACTTGAAAAGATAGGTGGATGTCTTCCTCCAAAGGTGTAGTACAGGGTAGCTTCAATCCATGTGTTGTTTTAGCCGTGTTGTGCCTAATATTAGTGTTAGAGTGACATAGGGCTGAAAATCTAGACATCTGTAAAAGGAAGTGCCTCTTTGTGCAGGGGGTAGACTTGCATTGCTTTATTTCTTTTATCGGCATAAAGTCATTTTAGATTGGCTTATCAATAAGAGTTCAACTGATGTGAGGAGTTTTCGTAGCCTTACCACATTATATTTGAGATTTGTTAGGCAATTATACTCTATCATGGACCTAATAATTAAGATCTTTAAGGAGTACAAATTTACTTTAACTCCAGCACTGGTATAATAGATTAAAGTCAGAGTGGCCTTTACCACCATTCTAAAGTTTTTTTATTTTTTCAAAGCTTTTGAGCTTACAATGTATCTAGTTTTAGCCTTGGTGTCCTATTCCCAAGTAATCATCCGATGGCATTTTTTAGCAAAAAATTTAATGAGGCAAAACAGTGACACTATATGTATGATATGGAAATTATGCCATCAATTTCTCTACATTACTGAACAAAGTAGCGTCAACATAGGCAAGTTATACCTAACATCAGCCATTATGTCCTCAAGCTGAAGTCATTCGTTGTCATGCCAAGTTGATGGAATATTTACATGATTTCACATTGTTCTCCAACATACGTGTAATGTTGTGAACCAGCGGGTTGATGCACATTCTTGAGTTTCTTTAGTAATCACTTTCTTGGCTAGAACCATTCTATTATTTTAATAGCCACAAGCGATGAATATATTTCTTATTCAAAATTTCAGTTCAAGGCTGTTTGTTTTGTGGGTTTCTGGGTGTTAAGTAAATCCAAGTAAATTAAGTGTACTGCTGTTTGGTTTGTAGAGTTTTTAATTCAGGGTAGTATTTGGAGGGTTTTCAAATCTTCCAAATACAAAAAATTTGCAGGATTTATAATCCCTCTCAAATCGGGAGGATTCTAACCCCACAGTAAAAATTTTTCACTTCAAAATTTTTCGCCCCCTATCTAATCCCTGACGGCACCTCATCGACCTGTGCGGAACCTCAAACGTTTGGGGCCACTGCAACCCTTAACCAACCTTCGCCGGCTCTCTCTAGTTCTCGTTGGCCCCTAGCTGCCCTTGTCCAATCCCTAGAGAACCTCGGCCAACCTTTTCCAGCACTCATCTGGCCAACTTTAGGCTTGAATTTTTTAATATTTTAGGTGTATTAAGTGTACTTTTCACCCAAACAAATGCGAAAATCTAATTACACTATAAAGATACCATACATTATAAAGTTCTTACACTTTATTTTATCAGAAAATATTTTTCATTATATTTGGGTTTTTTCAGGATTTCTTCTTAACTCAAACCAAACAACCGCGAGTCATTTTTACTGAGCTTTAGAAACAACCCTTCCACACATTATCTATTTCACATTGTGAATGAAGTTTCTTTTTAGGGGTCATTTCTTTTATATTACACAATCATTCTTATGAACATTTTTGATTAATGAGTTGAATGCTGGTAGGATTGCTCGAATTCTTGACTGAGACAAGATGGTTGTGCTGTATTCATTGGCCTTCTCTGAAGCATAATGTCATTTGTTGATAGGTCAGAATCATGGAATATAACCTGACAAATGTGACACTTCTCATACCATATAGTTCATGGAAGATGTTGTTGATCCTATTAGTTCTTGCATTTTTATGACAAATAATTAATTTTGCTGTTAACGCCAATATTTTTGAGATTATTTATGCAGCTTATATGGTGTTAGCTATAGCTCCAGAGAAATAAATGTATGGCATCTCAATATTCGAAGATTATTAAAGGCTGATGGATCTATGAATGATGGAAGAATTTCTAAGAAGACTTTAGTGTTCTTAATCATGTTTTAATGTAATCATTGCGATAAGTTTTAATTTACTGGAATTGCACTATGAAACTACCAATCTCTCAGGTATTAGTCGCTCGACAATATTGCAATATAGCTCGTCCATTGACTGATTATCAATGCTAGTTGTTAGGTAATAGTCAAGTTGTACAACAAGGTGGACATCTCACACAAATTTGACGTGCCATGTAACATACCTCGAAGTTGTTTCATCTAATAGCGCACCAGTAGAAAAAAGTAGCCATATGAGCGCAGAATTGCACGGCAATCTATATAGATCGCATGACAATCAACAAATCTTCTGATTGTTTATTCTTTCTAGGAAATCTAGCCATTGGAGGTGTTTAAGAGCTTATATATACCCACTTCCAACAGTGATTTCTTGCGCACAAAAATTTCCCAACGCTATGATAAGCTATCAGACGCGCGCACACACCTTCTCTCTTTCACCAAGTTAATTTTAGTATTCTGGTGAGAAATTGCTGTGATTTTGATCCTGAAGATCTCACTTTAAAAGGGTACTCAGCATTTGTTTTTTCTTCATTTGATCAAACCTACCTTTTTGCTGTGCAAGTGAACTTGATTTCTCCGCCGCCAAGTGGAGCATATTTGTTCGGCTTCTTTACTGTCAAGCAGAGCTTGGGTGAGAGTGGCGATAGTGGGTGCTAGAAAAACGATCTTTGAAGAGTGAACATATGATTAAGATTCATCAAAACCACTTAAAAATCTGGTGTGTTCATCAAAGTATCTTTGAGTGTTTCTTTTAAAAAAATTCTAAAAATCTAATATTATATAATCTACATCCCTCTTGGGTGTGTCTCACAATTAATTTATCCATGAATTTTATCCTTGGTCTTCCTCAGATTATTCACTACTACGATAGCATTCTTGTCGTGATCATCAAGTTTTCCAAAATGACTCAGTTTGCATCATATGCACCAACACATATATTGCATCACGTATAATAGATCAGACTGAAAATTTCCCATAGAACAATAATGCATTTGCATGGATTAACGAACACCATCGTTTTGCTAAGGGATGTTAAATTTATCTCTTATCTCTGAAAGATGTTGCGGAAGCTTCAGAGGTATTGTTAAAGTTTTGTACACTTTTCACTCACACGTTGGCAATCAAATCGGGTCAACATGACCTTAGAAAATAAGGTTTTCACATATTGCTTCATGATGTCCACAAATAAATTGAAATATTGACCACAATGTTCCTCTTAATTGAATGCTTATAGATCAGATAGATCTTTTCTGCATTCTAAATTGCATCTCTATGGAGAGATATGCCAACACCAAATACAATACCTGCATGCTAGTGTGACTAGTCTTTCAATGTTTTTAGCGAACCTGGATTGAATGCATATCCTCATGTTATGTCTTATGTCGGGTTTCAGAAAGTGCGGAGCTTTCAGGATCTGCGTGAAATGGGCATTCAGGAACGCCATGATCTTCTGGTTCAAGCTGCTGGGTTTTCAGATTCGGAGGCCTGCGACACAGAGATCGTGCTCGAAATGATGCCGACCATCACTCTGGAAGTCGCCTGCGAGACGGAGGGAGAAGAGTGCATTCAGGAGGGTGATCTTGTGACAATGTACGCCTGGATTAACATCAGCAGGAGGAACGGGCTGATTGGAGCCCTCCCTCATAGTCCTTACTTTCCTTTTCACAAGGAGGAGAATTTCTGGCTGTTGCTCGCCGACCCGACATCGAACGAAGTCTGGGTTTCTCAGAAGGTGAACTTCATGGACGAGTCCTCGGCCATCACTGCAGCATCCAAGGTAATCCAAGAGACCAAGGAAGCATTGGGCGCAAGCCTGAAGGAGGCCAACTCTGCCGTCATAGCAGCCATTGAGAAGGTGAGGAGCGGCTCAAGGCTAGTGATGGGTAAATTCCATGCCCCTGCTGAAGGCACCTACAATTTAAGTTCTTACTGCCTCTGCGATGCCTGGATTGGTTGTGACACAAAGACCAGCCTGAAGATCAAGGTTGTAAAGCGAAGCCGGACGGGGACGAGAAGCCACATGGTGGCTGAAGAGGGATCTGTGGCAACGACTGTTGAGGATGGCATCGAGGAGGAAGAGGAGGACGACGAAGAGGGATACGATGATTATGAGAGTGAGTACAGCGACGATGAGGATGACGACAAGGGAAAAAATAACAAGGTTGTCAATGGTGTCTTGAATGTGAAGGAGCATGTTAGTGCAACCGAATCTTCTGCCTCTGATGATGATTAGATCTCTCTTTTCTTTTCCTTTTTTTTATTTTTTTTTTGAGATTTTTCAAATCTGTAACCTTAAAAGCAGGCGATGATAAATCCATCACCTTTCACACCCGCACAGGTGAAAAATGTTAAGGCCGCATGCTATTTTTTGCCTATTTGCAAAATGTTAGACTAATGATCCTCTTTCTACTGCGTTATGAGATTCGTGGCCTGCGGCAGTCCTATTTGATCTTTTTATTGCTATAGATTTGTCACCACTTACCTTACGATAGATTTGTAACTGATTTTCAAAATTTGCAGCTGCCCCAAGCATCTATATAAAAATTGCCCATTACTAAGTAATGCTTGCACATCTCCAGAGGTGCAAATTTAAAGCTGATGCACTGATTAGCTGTGAGTAAATCAAGAAAGATAAGGATATGGGGAGGTATTTCTTGGGCCATTTTAGATTCAAAAAACATATTGAGAGCAAGGAGAGAAACCAATTCATGCTTGATTGCAACAGAAAAAGAAAGACCTTGACAATGAAGAGGACTGCTTCAAGCTAGAGTAAAGAAAGATGAGGTTTCCATATAATGAATGCTTGAAATATGTAACAAGTGATCATTCTATTGTTCAAGTATGGAGTTGAAGAATAGGGAGGTGATCTTCGGCGACAACAACAATAATTTGCCAATGCTAGATGTTATGTGACTAACTAATATTGCATTTAAATGATATTCCTCCTTTAATAATAATAAATGCTTTACAATCTCTTGTGAAAAAAGCATATTCATTTTTTCATCCACCATATAGTTTGCACATTTAGGCCTTGAGAACTTTTATATGTCAATTTATTTAATCTAGTTAGCTCATTCAGATTGATAGTATGGCTTGGTAGATATTGATGTGTAATTGATTCAATTGGATGAAGTGTTTGAAGTTCAAGAACAAAAATTTTCAGATTATAAACTTGCATAATGATTATGCTAGAAAGTTTAAAAAGTATATATTTAAAAATTATATTTCTAATAGAATAACATATAATTTATAAGCATTTAGAGCACCCAAACAAAATTAAATAATTAAAAGAAAGATTTCAAACTATTACAAGGTGTGGCAATATCACATGCATATGAAAAATGTGAACTCTAAAGAAGAGAAAATTGGAAGTTAGAAAATATCACAATGTGCCCAAGCAAACATGTTCAAATGACAAGGAATTAAGAGTAGCTAGCCAAAAGTTCTTAGTCCACTAACACTACAAATATTAGTATAAATACAAATATGTATTTTATTCTTTCTTCCATGCCACCACAAGCAACTTCTTAAGATCCATCGAATCTTTTATTGTCTGACTACATCGTTAAGCACAAAAGCTCATCATATGCTACATGCAAAGTAGACGGATGTGGTGGCTAGTGATCAAGATCGAAGAATATGAGGAAGACTTGATATAATAAAATCAAAATTTTAACCACAACGTGAAAAAGAATTTCCAACAAAAATCATCATAAATAGCAATTCTTGTACTCATTAATCATAAAACATTATAACATTTTTGCAATTCAAAACTCTTCATATGCAACACTGGTTATATAATTAGCCCAAATAAACCTCCCGATTGGACACAACAACAAAAAAGAAAAACTTAATTGGACTCCTTGGGCTTGCCTAAAATTATTAAGTAAAAATACTAACTAGAGCGAACACATAAAATAAAAAATAATTATATTTCAACAATATGCCAAATTTAATCATCAAGGTAAGCGCTATGAATTTAGTAGCAAAAAACAAGTTTCAAGGAAAGCATTAAATATGCGACTACAAAACATAACTAATAAAAAATTAATTTAATTGATGCAACAGAAATACCAACCAATATGTTTAATAATCCAGGATGTAGATATTGAAAGGATAAATGACATAATTAAACGATATTATCATGCAATTCGCATTATCCAGACACTTGGCCTGCATATCTTAATCTCTTATATAATAGTGTCAATCAAATCTAAGATAACATCCTATCTTAAGCCTTTACATGAAGATGTAAGCATTTGAAATCTTATAATTTATAATCAATTATTAGTTTATAGTATAGGCTAATATGGTTTTAAATCTAATATGCCATATACTAGATGAAGTGTAGCATCTACTAAGTTAAATCTAATGGTTGATGAATTATAACTACTTTATCTTTTTATATTTATGCTAAACTCTAAAGACTCTTTGATAGTGTTGTTTTTCTTTTTCCTTTTTTATTCAATAAGCTATAAAATAATCTATTTATTTGTTTAGAATTTGGATGTTGAGCTGCTGATCCTTTTTTGTTTGGATTATGGATTAAGCAAGTTCATGAGTAAAATGAACTATGATGAAAAAGAATTATTTAATAGTATATTGTAAATAATGAGACCATTTTATGAATTCTCAAGATTGTTTTAAATTGTTATTTTCTTGATTTTTTTAAGATCTGATATTGGGGAGCTGGTGCTTTTACAGTTACTAGGGCTGGCCTGCTGCTGTTTGGCGATGTTGAACTTCTATAATAATCAAGTACTTGCCCATCATCACTAAAGGAAAATTCAGATGCAATAGTTGTAACATAAATAATTAGAATATCTATAGTCATCTTTGTTAAATTATGTCATTTTAAGAAAATCATTTTTAATCATTCCAAAACATCAAAAGAAGACTATTAAAAGAACTTTATTGCAATCATTTAACTAGATATAACTCCATCTCAGATTTCATTGCTTGGGTGTAGAAGCAAACTCCAAAAATGAGTCAAAATATCTTAAAATGGGCTTTTTAATTCATAATAATTTTAACTAGAGTTGGGTTGAAGCATTGGCATGCTGCTTGTTAAATCTATAATTGATCTAGATGTGTTTACATAAAAATAACCTAACAATTCATGCAAGTTTAGTAACACTCAATCAATTTTCTCTTTAAGGATTGATCCATAATAGGGAGATCTAAATGCAAATTTAATGAATGCCATTTTTCTCTTAACGTGGAAAATGCACATTTGCAAGTTGATATCATCCCAACACTTGGTCAAATTTTTCCTTCATAGAAATGCACATCATTCTAACAAAATCATCATTATCCCTTGAACCATCCTCAAGAATACATGTAATTTGAATCATTTTAAGAAGAAAAAAATTAAGAGTTAGGTATCTTGATCATGAAAAAAAGTATTTTCAAAAGCTTTGAGAATATATCTAATTCAATTAAATCTTTTCCAATAAACATCCGTAAAAGCCCAGATTAATTTCTTATCTTTCCTAAATAATTCATGTAACACAACTTTGAAATGAAAGGCACAATCAAGCATACAAAATGTTGAGCTCCGCCTTATTTTTACATCTACAAAAAGGCCTCAATTAGTTGATACATCTACTAATATTTCATTCCCACCAACTATTTTCAAGCGGCTTGAAGATTTTTTAGTATAAACAATAGCCTTTCTAACAATACCTATGAAGTCATTGTAGTACTTACAATCTTCTTGAACTATCAAATTTTAAATATGTGCACAGCAATAAAAAAATTTTCCCTTAAAAATAACCTATTAGTGTTCTCAAAATTCATCAACAAAATATTTATTGCAGGCACATGCATTGCCTAATATAATAATCATGATTTGTTATGAATACCCTTTAGTATTATGCACTCATCAATGGCATTAACAAAAACATGTGAAGTATGCAGATGTGCAAGACTAATAAAATTAAAAATAGAATGTTGCAATACCTAATTTGAATCAATATAGCATGATATCAAGCATATATATACCTAATTGATTGATTAAATGTTCAACAATTAAATATCAGTGAAATATTTATTTTAAGATTTTCTTCATCTTTTCTTTGTCAATATCACACATTATCAAACATTTAACCTGTATAATCTTTCTAGAAGCATATAATTTATATTCAAATACATGCAAATAAATTAACATGTGGTTACTCTACAAAACTATAAGGTAATTCTGCTATAACAATCATCTTTGCCAAAAAAAACTTCTCATTTTATTGTTATTGTAAGCAGATGTAACACAAATAGTGCTACTTTTTATATTGACACATTTTCCCTTATCCAACATCTCTAGATTAAGAATATTTGTTTTCTATTTAATTATACTAAGAATGAGAAAACTTTAAATTGCATAAAATAATTTGAAGTTGATTATGACTTGTAAGACATATATGTCTCACGATAGTGCCTACAAGATAATTTTTTAAATGACTTGACCCTTCTTATCTTTAGACTATATTACTTCCAAATGATCTCAAATGTCACTTATATTCTTAATTATGCTAACCTCAAAGATAATTTGGCTTATTTCATATTTTTATGCATGACAACCTAGAGATTTTCTACATCTGTACTTTCTTGAGTACTTATAGACTCCCTCCACAATAATTTGCTCAAATTCTCACTTTTCATATTCAAATTCATAATAGTTTTATTGCTTCCATTATGTAACGCCCCATTATTAGATTAGGTATTATAACCCAATAGCGGGTGTTACAGTAGTACTTAGTACTAAATTATTGTATGTTAATCCACTATTAAATATTACCTTGACCATGGATCTATGGGAAGAAAGAAAATAAATACCCAATACATAAGTATCTATCATCCAAAATCAAAAAATATACATAATAGAAGAAAGAATATAGTCATCGCAGAAAAGTAAAGGAAAACATTTAGAGTTAAGTTCTTTTATACAAATTATAGCAAATGATCCTCTTCCTCACATGAAATAAGAAAATAATAAATAACAATGATTAGAAAATCTCCTTCTGCTTAGGTTCCACTTTAGGCTTTAGCTCCACTCAAACTCATAATCTATCATATTTAATTTTTAATACAGTAGGGCACAACCAACAAAGAAAAAGCAAGTGATTAAACTTAAAAAGTCTATGTACATTTTAAGGTTCAATAATATATTTATTTTAGTTTAGCAGATATCAAATTAATTGCTTATAATTATTATAAAAGCAGAGCACAATGCGAGAAAGTGAAGCAAGTAGTATAAATTTTATCAAGAGCTGAAAAATAATATGTAAATAATAAAATACTCACCATGAGCTGCTTTAACATGCACAAAATATATAATAAAACATCTATGGATTGTATATAAACACTAATAATAAAGGAAATATGTATATGTCCAAGAGAAATAGATGCTAAATAATAGTAAAAGTAAATGCAGTGTAAGGAGAAAACAGACACCGCACAGACTATAAGTAAAACTGCAATGTAAAATGATGAAGTAAAGAAGTAAGTAAAATAAATTCAGCCTCATAGACTGAACAAACTATAATGCATAGCCATAAGATTATAGGAAACATTCACAATCAATAAGATTGTTGGAAATAAAATTTTATGTTATTTATCTTGTTTAAATATGTTTTGTGGGCACGTTATATAACAAAGTGAGGATTTAGGCATATGTGCCCAACTATAAGTGGTGCGGTTTTCAGAAAAATGCACACACTCCTCCTCTAATACATGTGTGATCTTCTGATCTCTCTATAGCCTGACCTGGCACAAATATATTTGTACAAACTGATCCTCCCATAGTAAAACCCCTAAAGTAAAGTTTTAATTATTGATATTTTTTAGTATGCTCAATATTTGAATGAATGTTCAAGATTTTAGTTTCAAGCGCATCATCATTCAAGGTATTTCAAAATTTATTATAAATCATGTGATATCAATTATTATTTAATTTTTATCTACCTTAAAGATTGGGGCTAATTAAGTCCCAAATTAACTTTAAAATCATCAACCTCTAAGTTATATATATATATATATATATATATATATATATATATATAATTTTGAAAATATTAGTTTAATTATTATAGTATGTAGATGACAAAATACAGTATTTTTGTATATACTTAAACTTTATTTTAAATAAGTTCTAATTAGACCTAGACTTAAAGACTAAAGCTTTCTAAATTTACCGGATTAAACTCCTATGCTATTAGAGGATGGAATCTAGTCTAAGAGTTAAGAATTTCACTAAAAATCTCTCTTAGGTATAGGAGTTATAATTTGGACTATTCCAAATATTAGAATTTATTGACCTCTATTTATTTCACTCACTAAAAGCCTTAGTTTCCACTATTTTAACCTTAAATTGGTATCTTTCTTACCATACACTACACTTTCCAAATATCAATAACTTATTTCAGAATTAGGGTCAATTCACTATTGGCTAGTTAATCTGCATTGTTCTAAAAAAATCATCTAGTTTATGCTAGGTTGTCTATACTTATCTTACTAACTTACTAGTTTAAGTAACATTGTGTTCACTTCCATCCTAAAGCTCAAGGTCCTAGACTTCTCTAAATTTGGATGTAATCTTGGTTTTATCCTTAGAATTATCCACAAGGTTTTATTAATTCACTTGTAACTAGGTTAAACTAGATTCTAACTTAAGGAGACTAAGGATAGAGTATGATTATAATAGCTTATGTATCTTCTCATCTAATAATTCTCTAAGGTTGAATTAGCCTTACCCTAGGTGACTTTAGGTTTTCCTGGCTTATCCTAGGTGAATCTAGGTTTTCTTATCCAAATCATCATCAATTGATCAAACATGTCATAATCTAAGTTTCCCTAAGATGTTCTAGGGTTTAGAAAACCTAAGGAGAGTAAAACCTAATTTTGGAATTAAAATAATAATTTATTTAAATGTCAAAACTCATATTTTCTAATTGATGTCCAAATAATATAAAATCAGTAGCTATAGCTTCCCTATAGCATAAGGAGTATAATGATAATAAGCATGGTCAAATTGGCTATCAAATGGGTAATCTAAGCCTTAATGGCAATTAGAAAGTGATTAGTGAAATTACCCATCAAAATGAAAATTAAACTTTATAGTATTGTCCTAAATATTTTTTTGATTATTTTGGTATACAATTTTAATATATTTGGATTTATATTTTAAAAACTATTACATTAATTTAAACTGACTTATATTAAATTAATTAATTAATATTCTAATCAAATCTGCACACACACGGTACCCTAACGCGTTGCAACAATCTAGAGTTGTTCATCAATATTTATCATTATAATTAGTCTGAAAATACGTCCATTCGTCTCCAAATATTATTAAGAACCAACATCTAAAATTTGGTTCAATTTGGAGCTCGTTTGAACTTTCCAAATACTTAATACATTTAATTAATTAAGAAATTAAAAAAATTAAATTGACATTCGATATAAATTTTGACTTCATTTTTGAGTTACTCACCCCCAAATTAGATAGAAGTGATTTTTTTGGAATTTTCAGGACTTGTTTGATAACTTAATTTTAATTAAACAAATTATAGTTAATGATTAATTAATTTAATTAATAAAATTAGGATTTCTGTTCATTTAAATGGCACTTTGCCATTTGATTGAATCGTGCAGAATCTGTATTGTTCGATCAAACAAGTAGTTTAGATTGTACGGCTGGTGCTCATCGTTCTACAGCATACAGAAAAATTACAATGTGTGGCAGTTACAGAGCACGCGGCTTGCACATGCCATAGCAGCAGCCATGCCCATCACCTAAATCCCCATCTGTTGACCCCAATAAAACCCCAAACGAAAGCTAAGATTTATTTGCATTGATCAAGAGTCCATCTGGAGCGTAAGAACCTTGCCGAGTCCTCCCAAGCTCGCAGATCCCTCCCGAAGATGAACTGAGGTACTCCCCTATACTGCTTGTTATGCTACATATTTTCCCTCATTTAGATCTCGTATACTTATTGTACCATCGATAGATCAATTTGCTGAGCTCCAATCAAGCTCGAACAAGCTCGATTTGCTCTTGTTGCGCTGATATGATCAATTATGCACAGTAAACCCTAGGATGCTAAATTGAATGATTGGGCTCGACGATTTAGGTGATTATGCATAAGGATTTCTGCTCTGAGCATGATGAAGGTTGGTATGCACCATATTGTCTTATCTGCTCGGAGCATGATGAACTTTGATGCCTTAGATCATCCTCTACGATTTCCTTTGAGATGATGAACAGTGTCATGCGGGTCAGCCCAACCCGCGCGACACTGTCCATCAAGCCTGCACACACGGTCGGCCTATTTACGTGCCACGACCAAGGGCCCATGCGCAAGTGTACCGTGCGTACGGGTGGATGCATAGGAACAGTAAGTGTCTTATAATTAAATTCAAATTAAGTTAATTTAATATCTTTTAATATATAAATCCAAATATAAAAAATTATATATCAATTTGATCAAAAAAATATGCAGAACTAATGAGAAGTTAATTTTCCAATTTGATAATTAATTTTGCTAATTACTCTCTAATTGTCATTAAGAGTCATTCAGACTTATATTAATTATTTGACTTTAGATTTGATCATACTCACTGTCATTATACTTATTATGTTATGGGAAAACTATAACCACTATGTTTATATTATTTAGACATCAAAGAAAATGTGAAGATTTTGACCTTGATTAAATTAATATTAAATACTAAAAATTAGGGTTTTACCTAAATATGTTTCCTAAACTCTAGGATACCTTAGAAAACCTAGATTATTATATGAAATAACAACATTAAATGATGTTTTAGTAGGAAAATAACTAGACCAACTTAGTTTTGGCTTACTATTTAGTAAACTTAGATTGAGCCCTAATCCCTTGATGAGATGGTTTTTATGTGGAAATTATTATGATTTGATTTAATGAACTACTTATGATGATAGTAAGCAAGAAATAGTGTAATATTTATAGTTAGGAGAAAATTTTAAGACTTTAGGAAAGAACCATCTTAGGAGGTTTAATGTGATGTTCAATCTAGCCTAGTTAGTGATTAGATCCTCTTAAAATTCATTAAGTATTGTAGTGCAACTTAGTGTAGTGTAGGTGGCCATATCATGCAAAGGGTAGTGCTTGTAATCACTTAGAATGAAATGATAGTAAGACTTAGAACCTTTAAGGAGTAGCTAATAAAGGTAAACTTAGGGCATTAGTGATATTATTAAGACTTGGAACTTTAAGATTAAGGGAAGAAACTCGGTATTTAGATTAATAGACTACTAAGGGATATATCTAGCTAACTTTAAGATTATTTCTTAAGTCTTACCAGTTTAGATTAGCAGATTTGTAGAACCATTAAGCTTAGGGATATCTAAGAGTGAGACAGCCCTAGTTCTTAGATGGATGAATTGAGTATATGCACTTAAGATGTTAGTGAAATAGGATAATTAGATAATAGTGATAATATAGATGTTTGAATAGTATAGTTATATATACCTTATAACCTAAGTAGTGAGACTTAAAAAAAATAAAATAGTATAGATATGTGTAGTATTACCAATATAATATGATGTTTATTTATAATTATACTACTATATCTATAAATTATTTTGTCACTTATATCAAATCATTTTTTTCAAAACCTCATTAATTATTATATTAATATATATCCATTGACTAGAGCATTCGATGAATGTCCAAATTAAATGAGGGGATTGATTATCCCCAATCATAGGATATATAATTAAAGTAGAAAATAATGGATATCACATAATTTATAATAATTTGAAATCCTTAAAAATGCTACAACGCATTGAAACTAAATTCTTAAAATCATACATTAAGTCATTGTGCATAAAATAAATATTAAACACTTAAACATTCTTCTGAGGGGTATCATATGGTGGATTCTAATGTATAATTATTATTGAGCCAGAGTAGGATATGAAGTATCAGGAGACCGCATAATTCCTATGAGGGGGAATGTGTATGTTTACAGGAGACCCTGCTTATATTATTGTTGAACAGACGTGCTTGACTCCTCACTTATTTTGTGCCCATAGAACAAAATACAAGATAAATAAATATATATTGCATATCTTACAATCTTATTGATTGTGAATATTTACTATAGTCTTATAGTCATACTTTTCAGATTATTCAGTATGTGAGACTGAAAATACTTTACTTATAATAGCTACAGTTTACCATTTTAGCTTTACTTAAAGTTTATGTAGTGTGGTCAGTATGTGAGACTGAAAATGCTTTACTTATCATAGCTGCAGTTTACCATTTTATCTTTACTTATAGTTTATGTAGTGTGGCTTTATATACTTTTTACTTACATATTTGTCTACACTGTCTTTTACTATTACTTAGCATTTGCTTTACTTGGACATATACATGCTTCCTCTATTTTGCTTAGATGCTTATGCATCACATACTTGCTTTATTAATATATTTGATGCAGGTTTGAGCAGTCTATTATGAGTTATATGCACACATTTTAGCTTTTAATACTATTTATATTTTTCCATTCATTTCCTTGCATTTTTGTTTCGCTTTATTAAAATTGTAAACAACTATTGTGATATTCGCTAAAATAATATAGCAATACTTACCTTTAAATTATATTTAGACTTCTTAAAGTCTAATCACTTGTTTATTTTTATTAGTTATGACATACCATATTAGAAATCAAATATGATAGATTAGGAGCTTGGATCAAATTTTGTGCTTAAGGAAGAGCTTAAGCAGTAGCAATTTACTTGAAAACTTCAGTTACCTATCTCTTATATTATGTGAGGATAAGTGATCCATTTATTTAATTTGTAATAAAAAATTATCTTTGATATTTATCTTTCAAATTCCTATGATGACTTTAAACTTTTTTTTATATTATATATGTTTATATATATGCTATGGTTGATAGATGTTTACTAGATGATAATTTTATTTCTACTCAGTAGATCCACAAATAAAGGTATTACTCAATAGCAGGTTAAAACATATTACTCCATTATTAGGTACTACCATAACACTCATTAGTAGGTTAAGATTGCCTAATCTAATAATGGGGCGTTATAGATAGTATCAAAGAGTAGATTTTGGAGGAATAAGAAGGAAATTAAAAATCTAGGTAAATACCTATCATTCAATCTATAGTGAGAGAAAGAGTTAAAGCATCCTTATAGATGACATAGTATATCAATAACATAACTTAATATTATATTAGATGGCAACCGAAGGCTACGACTTATACTATTATACTAGACTGTTCTATCACTATTGGAACATTAACTATGAGAATGGACTTCACATTGGAATACTATATTTTGGAATATCTCCAACAAGAGGTGATGTTCTCAACAAAATTTTGAAGACTCTAGTCTTTAGAGGAGACAATTTTCCTTAATTAGCTAAGGAATAACTTTATCAAGTATCTGAAGCATTTATGCTATAAAATCTACAAACTCTGTTTGCTTCTCAATTTTGAACCAACTCTTTGAAGAATCTGCAGAAGATTGGTTAGAGAATGTAGAAAGGCTCATTACTCACATTTTTAAAATTTTGAAATAATATTCTTTGCTCAATTCTGTAAATAATTGTGTGTTATAAAAATTGTAACTTTTACTTTTCTTGAATAAATGTACAAGTTTCCTATAATCATACATATAATAATTATTAGTAAATAATTCTTCTAACTATCTTTAAAACTTTATTCATTTTATTTTCAGAATGAATTCTGACTTAAAATCCTCCTTCAACTCCCATCAAGAAGACTATGCTTGCAAGTCCTTCTCACTCTAAAGAAATGAAAACCTTGATTGAGCTAGTAAAGATTATGGTTGAAATAACTCAAGCGACTCAAAGAACCCTCAATCCTCCAAGCCCTCAAGTGATCCATGTGAACTCTCAAGCTCCATCCTCATCTGCCATGAATGGTTCTTTTCAAGCCTTCCTCTGCTTAAATCCTCCATCTTTTAATGGTTCAGTCACACCTACTGAAGCTACAAATTGGCTTAAGAATATTGAGAAGAATTTAGCAAGTATAAAATGTCCCGTAAGCGAGGTAATTCACTTGACTACGCATATGTATTTAGAAGAGGCTAAATATTAGTGGGATAACGAGTTAAGCTCTCGCTTCACAAGAAGAAAAGTTAAAAGTATTTCTTGGGATGAATTTGAGGAGGTATTCAGAAATTAGTTCATTTCTCTCTCCGCTAAGACTATATTAAAAGATGAGTTAATACAATTAACTCAAGGAGATAAATTAGTTTGTAATAAGAGATAGAATTCAGGAGATTCTCTAGATTTACTCCTGACTTGGTGAGATTTAAGGCTGCAAAATGTAACTAATTTCTTAAGGGATTAAGATACCCAATCAAGGATCATTTGGTATCTCAGCACCATAACAACATTGTAGATCTCCTGAAGGGAGCAAGGTTGGTTGAGCACCATCTGATGCTGAAGGTCAAGCGAAAGAGATCTTTCCCCACCTCATCAAAATCTGAAGTTTTCAAATCAAATAGGCCTAGTCGGCCTAGAGTTTATAACCTAGCCCAGAATCAGTAGCAAGGCGACTTGAAAAATGCCTAAAGTCTCAACCCTATGGTAAATGTTACCACCAGAGAAATAAATGCTTTACTTGTAGAAGATCGGGCCATCGTTATTGGAAATGTTGTACACGGTGGACATTTAATAAAATAAAGATTGATCATCTACAAACTATTCACAATCCTACTCTAGTTAGGTCCTAAGCACTAGCCTTGGCAATAATGCCTCCTCATGTAGCTATTCTAGTACCAAATAAACTAAGAGTACCTCAGAATGCTCCTCAAGCTACTTAGAGGACTGCACAAAAGAGTAAAGTAGTTAATTAAGCTACTAATCTGCCTAGCCTCTTCACTCAGACCCCTGCTATTGCTCTAGAGGATAATGATGTGGTATCATATATATATATATATGTCTAATTTTATAGTAATCTTATCAATTATGTATTATTGTAACGTCTCGCCCCGTCGTCGCGCGCAAAAAGGGGTAACTTAATCAATTTAGTGGTGGAGTGGTGCGCCACTCGATGAGGGATTCCACATCTCCTAAAATAGCAAGGAACTAACCCACTGAAGGCTACTGACTTAACCCTAAAGGAGGGTCGAGAGCTAATACTTAAGATAAGAGTAGTATTCTTATCCTAAGTATTAGACAAATACATATATTGGATTTAAAATACAATATGAAGAACCCAATATATATATTAGATATATGCATTTCCAATATGCTGATCACATCACAATACTAAGTATAAGTAATATATAAATAGAGTGCGAAAGCTAAGCATACATCTAGAAACATTCATCACGGAAACGGAATAAAAGCATCCATCTTAGAACAGAAAAGCAAATATATCCAATAATTATTACAAATAGTTTGTTGAATTAATAATAAAATAAAGTCTAAATATAGAACTGAAATAACTAGTCAAAAGCAGTAAATCTAAAGGAGAACTCCTCTAAGGCTCCACGTACTCCTCTTGAGGCTCCTAAACATCCTCCTAACTTGACTCAAGCTGCTCAAGATCTAGCAAATTATCAAATCCTAAAAGTACCATGTGTTAGATAATAAATCTAACACAATGAAACTAATATAATAGTTCTAGTTATTTAAGTTAACATTTAAGAAGTATAAACTAAATAATAGAAAAATAGTAAAGTAGCTGAAAACTTGAAATTGTATAAAATTGAAGTAAAGTAAAGCTGTCTATATATTAAGTAATGAAAATGAATAAAATCGTATATGATCTGAAACTAAGTAAATAACATATAAAACTATGTGATGTGTCACTAAAGTCATACATCTGTATATGCCATGATACGATATGCAACTAATATGCAATCGAAATATCAGTGAATAGGTATGGATCATACGGTCCAATGTCTACATATATCCGATTGGGAATCCAATACTAGTCATCCTGAAAATTCCTTGATTGATAAATGCAATATTCTATAATTCATAAATCATCACTGATACTCATATTCATTCTCATGTTCATGTTCATGTTCATGCTCATGCCTTTGCACTACATGCCTTAAAATCTAAAAATTTAGAAAATAATTTAAAGTCAAACAATAAATCAAATGTCTCAATTGTGCAGAATCTATCTAGATTGATTATAACTCCTAGTTCTACTTCCAATAATTTGCTTAGGATTTTACTGAAAATCATCAGTTTGACAGGTTATATACACATATTTAGTATATATCCAAGAAATGTGGGTTTAACACTCAATTTGTTTAAAACTGCACTTATCAAAGTGCACTTCAATAGGAGGCAGTACCCGATTACAGTTTATATCTCAAACTAAGCTGTTAAATACCTAGATTTCCAACATACTTAGTGTCTTAAGAAGAGTACTTGGGATACTTAGTTTAGTTAAAACTGCACTTATCGAAGCGCACTTCGATAAGTGTAGTGCCCAATTGCAATTTAAATCTCAAACTAAGGATTTAAATCACTAATTTAAACACTCTTAGGATTGGATGATTTATTCTAAGTGGGACTATATCTGATTAAGCCCGCAGGATAGAACACAAATATAGTCCTATGTTAAAGTGACTCAACCAAATCTTGAATGCTACAAAAGTGATCCAGCACTGTAGATATATACTACTATACTCAACTAATAATCTAAGTTCAGTCAATACTATTTAATCAACAGTAATCATCAAGGCTATGAGATTTAGACTGCAAAAAGTGAATCCTACACAATGTTCCAAGGATGTGACCAAAAGATCACCCAATATAGGTTACTACCACATGGGAAAAATCTCATTTGAAGTACTTTTAGGTAATTCTACCACAATGATCTATGATCGAGCTTTTAGGGTTAAGAAAGATCATCTAGGTGGTTCCTACCTCAAAATGTCATAATAAGTCATTCCTACCTCATTGTATTAACATTTGTTAAAGCTATTAGTATTATCAAGTAAAACCTAATGTAAGATCATCAAGATCTAACATCTATGTTAAAATTCATAAGTTTTATTCTTTAAGCTTATTTTGATCAGACCAGATCAGATGGTTAGACCCATCTGATCACATCCTATACTGCAATTATGGGATGAAATCAAGAATATTATTAAGATTAGATCATGTTATAAATCTTTACAATTTTATAATTATTCTCATACTAAGGATCTTATATAAGAGAAAATTGAATATCTCAAGCTTAAGTCCAGATATTTAATCACATAAATTCTTTTAATAATCTTAGCACTTTTAATTTAATAAATTAAGATCAATATCAAATCATATGCATTATTAGAATCATATCAATTGAGTTATCTTACAATCAAGTTGATTGCTTAAGTGAGTAAGGGTTTAGATCTTAATCAAATAAGTTATAGTTTAACCCCTAGCCTTGCAAAATTAAGACCAATAGTTGATTTATAGTTCAATGAGAAATCAATGTATTATGGGCATATTATTGATGGCAATTTTTGTTTTTAGATTAAGTATTATTTACTTAATCAAGTTCTTAAGATTCTTATGTTAAAATATAATTTAATATCAATTTAAAAAAATCAAGGTGTCCAAATCAACATTAAAGTTCTCTAACACACATAAATATTACATGATTAAATAATGAGTAACTAAAACTAATCAAATCTTAAATCAAATATAAAAGGGATTAGCACTTAATTATAAATGTAAAGCAATTAATTTCTATGGAATTTGATTATTAAGTTCTACTTGATCATACAAGCAATCAAAGATTCTAACATTAACATTTGACACAAAAATATTTAAGCAATTCTCTAGAAGATTTAGAACATGATATTTTTGGGTAAAATGATGAATTTCCTAATAAAATTCACCTACACATTCATACAATATTTTAGTTTTCATATATTTATGCCCCATTAGGGTCCTAGAGTCATTAAAATGCAAAAATCCACAATCTAGGAAATTCCGGACAGTTCTAGGCGCTACGGCGCACTACTGCACTTTCAGGTGCTGCGGTGGATTTCGGCGCTGAGCCTCCATTTAAAGGAGAAGGAGAGCATGACTCTCCCTTGAATTCTCTCATCAAGTATAGAAGGGGAGAGAGAGAGTCAAGAGTAATTGCATGCATTAGAGGAGAGGAAGGGGCGCCAAACAATAACCGCATAAAGAGGGAAGGTGGGGTCCAGTGCTTGAAATAAATGGAGGAAAACGGAAAGAAATAAATGGATTATTTAAGAGTTTTAATTTAATTTATTTAATTAATTAATGCTTTTAAAAATATTAGATTAATGGAGCAAAAAAGTGGGGCTCAGTCAGGGAAGAAGAAAAGAAAAGAAATAAAGAGAATGAATTTAAATGGATAAATAAATATTCATTTTTATTATTATTTTTTAATTTTAATTTATTAAAAATTTTGATTTGATAAACGAACTCCGGACAATCCCAAAAATTCACCCATAACTAATTTGGGGGTGAGGAATTCAACGGTGAAGTTGGATTTTGATTCTGATGATTATTTAATTATGCTAATTTTTAGAATATTTAAATACATTAAAATATTCATAAAAATTCAATGACTTCCAAATATGTTCAAAACATCACTCATAGCTAATTTGGGGGTGATGAGCGCAATGAAAAAGTCAGATTTTAATTTTGAGGTCAAATTAAATATCTTAATTTTTTAATTAATTTAATATTATTAAAATATTCTAATTATTTGATTGAGCTCCAAATTGCTCCAAATCTTCAGGGCTTGGTTCTAATAACTAGATGAACTTAATAAAATGATAATTAAGAAGAATTTAAGTTAAAATTAAGCTAGATAACAACATAGGGTCGTTATAATTATCTTTTTGCATTAAGTGTTAATTCATTAAAACTTCGTTATATGCACTTTGTATATAATTTCTCAATCTTGTAACACATTATTAGATACGGGAGCATGTCATTCCTTTATATCAGAAAGATGTGTGCAAGCTCTAAATCTCCCTCAATTAAGCAAAGCTTTGTAAGTTCAAATGCCATTAGGAGCTGAATTAAGTACTAACAAAATTTTTTATTAAATATTCCAGTTAGTAACAAAGTTTTCAAAGCTAAACTCATCATTATGCCGATCACCAATTTTGATATAAATTTAGGAATAAATTGGTTATGTAAGCATAATGATGTAATAGATTGTCTTAAAAAGAAGAAATCTGGAAAGAATTCTGAAATCTTTGTGGTAAGGCTAGGCATTAGTGCTTCGATGATTATTGCTATAAAAGCCCAAATGTTGATAAGTAAGGGTTGTGAAGCTTATTTAGTAACTCTTATGGGTGAAGTTAAGAAAGATAAACCTATAGAAGAAATGGAAGTAGTAAACAAATTTTAGGATGTTTTTGTTGATCAATTTTTTAGTTTCCCACAAGTTAGAGAAGTGGTGTTCTTAATTGAATTACTTCCTATGACATAATCAAAATCTAAAACACCCTACAGGATGGCTCATAAGGAATTGCAAGAACTTAAGGAGCAATTGCAGGAGCTCTTGGACAAGGGATTTATAATACTTAGTATGTCTCTCTAGGGAGCTCCAGCACTTTTTGTAAAGAAGGACAGTTCCATACACATGTGTATAGACTACCATGAGCTCAATAAAGTAATTGTAAATAATAATTACCCTTTACCAAGAATCAATGATCTGTTTGATCAATTAGCATGATGAGCTAAAGTGTTCTCAAAAATAGATCTAAGATCTGATTATTATCAAAAAAAAGTTAAAGATGAAGATGTTCTAAGAACTACATTTAGAACCATATATGGGCATTATGATTCTTTATTCATGTCCTTTTACTTGACTAATGCACTGTCTATATTTATGTATTTGATGCAGAGAATATTAAAGCCTTATTTAGATGAGTTTTTCATTATTTTTACTGATGACATTTTGATTTATTCCAAGAATAAGAAAGAGCATGAAAAGCATCTCAGAGCAGTCTTAGAACTGTTGAGAGTTAATAAGCTTTTTGCAAAATTTTATAAGTGTGAAATTTGGTTGAATTCAATTGCCTTCTTAGGGCATGTAGTTGATGATGCTGAACAGATAAGGGTAGATCAAAAGAAGATCAGTGTTATTCAGGATTGGGTTCAACCCAAGTCAGTTACTAAAGTCAAAAGATTTTTGAGATTAGCAGGTTATTATAGAAGGATTGTGTAAGGTTTTTCCCAGATAGCAGTTCCCTTAATGAAGTTAACTTGTGAAGATATTTTGTTTATTTAGAGTCAAGAATATGAAAAATCCTTTCAGAAACTAAAGCAAGTTCCAACATCCGCACCTATTTTAGTGTCGCCCTAAGAAGAGAAGGATTTTCACATATACACATATGCTTCTAAGCTAGGCCTTGGTTGTGTCCTGATGCAACAAGATGTCATTACATTTACCTTAAGGTTGAAACCAAATGAAAATAACTACCCTATCCATGACTTAGCGATGACAGCTATAGTTTTTACATTAAAAATCCAGAGACACTACTTATATGGGGTGAAGTGTGGATATTTATCAATCACCAAAGCCTTAAGTATATTTTCACTCAGAAAGAGTTGAAATATAGGCAAAAAAAGGTGGTTAGAGCTTTTTTATGATTATGATTTAAAAATTCAATATCACTCCAAACAGGCCAACGTAGTGGAAGATGCATTAAGTAAGAAAATAGTTTTGTCTTCTATTTCAATCAATGATTCCCTAATAGAAGATTTTGATATGCTAAACATTGAACTTAATCGATCAGTTGAATTGAGAGCTTTGTTGGTTGAAAGCAACATCGAGTTAACCTTGAAAATAAGAATTTTGGTAGCACGAAAAGAAGATGGAGATTATGATAAGTTGAAAGTTTATATTGAAAGTGGCAAAAGATTTGAGTTACAGTTGATATATGAATCTATCAATTAAGGAAAGAGATTATGGATTCCTAAAAGCCTTCGATTAGAAATCTTATTTGAACCGCATAATTCTGGCATATGAAGCTTGTAGGCCATAGTCTCAAACATCAAGATATCTGGAAAACTTTCTGGTGGCCGGGGATGAAAAAGGACATAGCAGTTTTTGTGTCTAAATGACATCCATATTGTTTAGTGAAAGCAGAGCATTAACGGCCATATAGACTCTTAAAATCCTTAGAGATTCTTGAATAAAAGTGATCATATATTTTTATGGATTTCATTATGGGAGTACCTAAAAGTAGATCAGGATCTGATGCAATATGGGTCATTGTCGATAGATTAACAAAATCAGCTCACTTCATACATATTTGACAGACCAATACAGTTGAAAAGCTAACTAGGATGTATAAAAAAGAAGTCATTTTCCTTTATAACACACCAAACTCAATTGTTTCAAATTGATACAATAGACTTACCTCCACTTTTGGCAAATAGTTCAACAAAACCTTGGAACTAACTTAGCCTTGAGCATAGCTTTCTATCCTCAAATAAATGAGCAAATTGAAATAGTAAATCAAACACTTGAAGATCAGTTACGCTTATGTGTGTTGGATTTTGGTGGAAACTGGGAAGAGCACCTATCTCTAATTAAATTTGCTTACAACAATAATTTCCAAGCCAATATTGGTATGGCACCTTATGAAGCATTTTACGGTTGAAGGTGGAATACTCCTTTAACTTGGACAAAAGTATGAGACGTTTAATTTTTTGAATCGAATTAATTGAAGAAGCTAATAGAAAGATTTAGCTGATTAAATCAAGAATGTTAGCAGCTCAAGATAGACAGAAGAAGTATCACGATGCTCGTCATCGTTCCCTTGAATTTCATATCAGGGCTAAAGTCTATCTCAAAGTAAGCTCTATAAAAGGAATCTAGATATTTTGGTGTTTTTAGAAAATTAAGCCCTAGATATGTTGAACCATTTAAAGTAATTGCCAAACAAGGATCGTCAGCATATCATCTGAAGTTACTTGAAGATTTTTTGCAGCCGTTCATATTGTCTTTCATGTATCATCATTAAGGAAATGTCTATCAGATTCAAATCTGCAAATCCAAACTCATGTAATAAATTTGCAACCAAATCTAACCTTTACGTAATACATATCAAAATTTTGGGAAAGGACTTTAAGTAGTTGAGGAACTGCAGCATTCCTATGATTAAAATGCTCTGGCAGAATCAATTTTTTTATGAAGCCACTTGGAAAAATGAAGAGGACATGCATAAAAGATTCCCCAGCTTATTTACCTAATTAGGTATTTTGTGATTCCTTATTTTCAAAAATCCTTACACGTATCTTAGTAAACTTGTTTGGATGTTGAGGATGACAATTCTTTTAAGATGGGGTGTCTGTAACAACTCAAAGTTATTAATCAATATTTATCAGACTAATCAGTTTGAAAATACCTCAATTAGTCTTCAAATATCATTAAAAACTAACCTATAAAATTTAATTTGATTTGGAGCTCATTTGAATTTTCTAAATATTTTAATATATTTAATTAATTAGAAAATTGAGAAAATTAAATTGACCTTCGATAAAAAATTTGACTTCATTTTTGAGTTCCTCACCCCCAAATTAGTATGGTGAATTTTTTGGATTTCTCATAACTCATTTGATAAACTTAATTTTAATTAAGAAAATTGTAGCTAATTATTAATTAAATTAATTTAGAAAATTAGGATTTCTATCCTTTTAAACAGCACTTCGTCATTTGATCGAACAACGTAGAATTTGCATCATTCGATCGAACTAGCCATCCAGATCACACGTCTGGTGCTCATCGTTCTGCTGCATATAGAAAAATCGTAGTGCTTGGTAGCTGCAGTGCATGTGGATTGCACAGGCTCGGCAGCTGCCACGCCCTCCACTGAAATCACCATCTCCATACCCTAATAAAACCCCAAACAAAAGCTAAGCCTCGTTTGCATTGATCAAGAGTCCATTTGGAGCCTGAGAACCTCTGCTGAGTCCTCCCGAGCTCACGGATTCCTCTCAAAGATGAATTGAGGTACTCTGCTATTCTGCTCTTTATGATGCATATTTTCCAATTTGATAATTAATTCAGCTAATCACTTTTTAATTATCATTAAGAGTCACTAAGGCTTAGATTAGCCATTTGATGTACAATTTGATCCTACTCACTATCATTGTACTTATTATGTTATGGGAAAATTATAGACACTATGTTTATATTATTTAGACATCAATTGAAAAATGTGAAGTTTTTGACCTTAATAAAATTAATATTAAATGCTCAAAATTAGGGTTTTATCTAAATAGGTTCTCAAGTTCTAGTATACCTTATAAAACATAGATTATGATATGGAATAACATTAAATAATGTTTTGAGTAGGAAAATAACTAGAATAACCTAGTTTTGTCATAGTATTTAGTAAACTTAGATTGAACCCTAACCCTTAGAAGAGAGAAGCCTTAGATAGAAATTCCTATGACTTAATCTAGTGAAGTACTTAGGATGATAGTAAGCAATAGTATAATATTTGCAGTTAGAAAAAAAATCCTAAGACTATTTGAAAGAACCATCTTAGAAGGTTTAATGTGATGTTCAACATAATCTAATTAGTGATTATATCCTTTTAAAATTCATTAAGTACTATAGTGCAACTTACTAAGTGTAGCGTAGGTGACCATATCATGCTAAGGGTAGTGCTTACAATCATTTAGAGTGAAATATTAGTAAGATTTAGAACATTTAATGAGTATCTAATGAAGGTAAACTTAAGGGATTAGTGATGATAATATTAAGAATTGGAACCTTTGGATTAAGGGAAGAAACTCAGTATTTAGATTAGTAGACTACTAAGTGATAGGTCTAGCTAACTTTAAGATCATTCCTTAAATCTTACTAGTTTAGGCTAGTATATTTGCAAAATCATTAAGCTTATGGATAGTCTAGTAATGTCCTATTGTGTATATCAAAAAGTGAGACAATCCTAATTGTTAGATGGATGAATTGAGTATAAGACCCTTAAGATGTTAGTGAAATGGGATAATTAGAGAATAATGATATATAAATATTTGAATATATAGTTATAGAAATCCTACAATCTAAGTAGTGAGACTTATAGAAAATGAGATAGTTCAGATAAGTGTAGTATTAGCAATAGAATATTATGTTTATTTATAACTCTACAACTATATCTATAAATAATTTTGTCACATAAATCAAATCATTATTTTCAAAACATCATTAATTATTATACTACTATTTAGTAATTAACTAGAGCATTCAATGAATGTCCAAATCAATTGAGGGGCTTGATTAGCCCTAATCATATGATAGATAATTAAAGTAAAAAATAATGGATATTATATGGTTTAAAATAATTTAAAATCCTTGAAAATACTGCAACGCATTGAGACTAAATCCTTAAAATCATACATTAAGATATTGTGTATAAAATAAATATTAAACACTTAAACATTCTTGTGAGGGGTATCATATGGTGAATTATATTGTATAGTTATTATTGAGCTAGGGCAGGCTATAGAGTATCAAGATACCACATAATTCCTATGAGGGAGAATGTGTGTGTTTACAAAAGATCCTGCTTACATTATTGTTGAGTAGACATGCTTGACTCCTCACTTTCTATGTGCCCACAGAACAAAATATAAGATATATAAACATATATTGCATGTCTCACAATCTTATTGATTATGCATGTTTATTATAGTATTATGACTATACTTTCATATTATTCAATCTATGAGACTAAAATTTCCTTACTTATCATACTACTACAGTTTAACATTTCAACTTTACTTACAGCTTTGTGTAGTGTAGTCTTACATACTTGTCACTTACATATTTGTCTACACTGTCTTCTACTATTACTTAGCATTTGCTTTACTTGGACATATGCTTCCTCTATTTTATTCAAATGCTTATGTATCACATACTTTCTTTATTAACCTATTTGATACAATTTTGAGTAGTTTATTATAAGTTATATACACACCTTATATCTTTTAATGCTATTTCTATTTTTCTATTCATTTCCTTGCATTTTTGCTTCGCTTTATTAAAATTATTAATAGCTATTGTGATTTCTGCTAAAATAAAATAACAATACTTACCTATAAATTTTATTTAGACTTCTTAAAGTCTAATCACTTCTTTTTTTTGTTAGTTGTACCATACTGTATTATAAACAAAATACGGTACATCAGGATCTTGGATCAAATTTTGTGCCTAAGGAAGAACCTGAGCAATAGTAGATTATTTAAAAACTTTAGCTGCCTATTTTTTATATTATGTGAGGATGAGTGATTCGTTTACTCAATTTGTAATAATAACTTATCTATGATATTTATCTTTCATATTCCATTGATGTTTAAACTTTCTTTCATATTATGTATGTTTATATATATGCTTTGATTAATGAATGTTTAGTGGATGATGATCTTCTTTCCACCCAATAGATTCACAAATAAAGGTAGTACTAAATAGTAGGTTAAAACATATTAATTCAATATTAAGTAATATCATAATACTCATTGTTAGGTTAAGATTGCATAATATAATATCGAGGCTTTACACGTGGGATTCCCACAACCGTGGCTCCTCATGCGATCAGCATGCAGGTGCGGGCCCGATGACAGTGCCGGGAGAGTCGGGCCTGACCCACCTGGCACTGTTCATTGTCTTCACGGGGAACCATAGACGGGGAATTAGGGCAACACACTACTCTTGGCACAGTTGATCCTATCTAGCCTATCGTATCTCAAAACAAAGCTACTGAGAAGGCCTACTCGACGGGATGAAAAGCCCTAAACCTAATGGCTACTATTGGCAGCAAACATGCAATGAAGAAGTTAGGCTAGGGTTTACAGTGGGGTCGAATTGTGACCCCACGGTAAATCCCACTGCCTGCGACCAGGTTCATCATGATCCTTAAGTCCAGGCCTGCACATCGAACCACTTACCAGCGACTGGATTTGTCAGAAGTTAAAGATGAAGGGTCGAGCTCATCTGTAGCTTCAGATTACTGTGCGACACTATATCAACCCGAGCCACAATGAGCTCAAGGGACTTGATAGGGTCCTATTGACCCTATCAAACAGAGCAAAAATACATGGAATGTAAAAGCAAAATCAATATTTTGTAATTGGGTGGCTTTAAGGCCGGAAATTTGAGGGTACCTGTCACCGCGATGAGAGAACTTTTGCGAGCTACAGATGGCGATGGCTCGGCTCTCAGCTCATAATTCTTCTCTCAGATGACATCTAATGAGATAAGAAATCAAATGGTGGATTAAATGATGGTTGAGGTGGCCTGGAGCTACGGAGTGGTAGCTTCTACGGCCAGAGCACGCCGCATATGACCGCATATGCGGCGTGGCTACCATGCGTCAGACATGCTCCGCGCGGGCGAACATGACGACCCACATCCGTCTGATATGCCTCCATCACGCGAAGGAGGGATGAGATTGGGCCTGCCGTTTGATCAAATGGTGGGAAAACGCCATTTGACAAAATAATTGGGATATAATTATTTAAATAATTAATTAATTTATATTTTTTAATTAATCAAAATTAGATAATCAAACAAGCTCAAACAAATCCTAAAAATTCACCCCTAGCTAATTAAGGGGTGAGGAACTCAAAAATGAAGTCATATTTTTAATTGGAGAATAATTTAATATACTTAATTTTTTGATTAATTAAATGCATTAAAATAATTATTAGATTCAAATGAGCTCCAAATTATACCAAATTTTTGGGGATTGCTCCAAACACCATTTTAAGACTAATGATGATGGTTTAAACCTAATTTGAATATCTAAAACTAGGTAACAACATCAAAATTGTTACAATTTAGCATAAATATTTTTAAATTTTAAAGTATGTGTAAGTTTATAAACTTAAATATTTAATAAAAAAGATAGATATAATCATCCCATACCCTCCATTTAGTTGAATATCTGGAACTGTTGTTGGGGCTATTACTTCTGTGCTTGCTCTAGCACAAAATTTAGATGAAATCATAAATAAGTAGCCTAGACAGTATTGAGATTTGAGCTTTAGTACAATAATCTGCATTTGTCTAGTCTAAATATGGTTGTGCTTCTTTTAGGGTTACTACTAGCGAGAGCAAGTCTAGGTAAACATTTAGTTTACTAATTAGCACCATGTAACCATTCATATCTACCAAAATTTATGAATTGTTGCAGCATTCAAAAATTACAGCATTAACAAGTCTGCAAAATTAAGAACCACAGCAACATTCAGCATTTTACAATAAAAAATATTAAGAATTACTACAACATTCATAATTCAACATGCACATAACTATTGCAACATTAAACATTAAACATTTAACATGCAACATTAGATTACTAAAAAAAATACTAAGGACTAAAGTGCAACATAATATTTAGAAACTGCAATATTCAGAAAATGTAACATTAACATAATATTTCCAGCGAGCATTAGCTCTATAGCCTTATTAACTGCATCACTGCAACATTCAACATAAAATGGATTCCAACTATATTGCACTTTATGAAATGTAAATTTGTAACATTAGACATCAAAAACTCATGCAGATAATAAGATAAAATTGCATATTTAATATTACTAAAAATAAAAATTGCATCATTAAACAAAACTTCTAAAAATACAACATTCAACATTCAGATTAGCAATTAACATAATTTATTGCACATATGTGAACCAAGTAAAAACCCTAAGAAAATAAAAAAAAATTACATCCTAAGCAGGCTCATAGCTTCAGCTCACAACTTTAACCATAAAAGCATATACATAATTTACTGCATGTCAGAAAATTTTAAAAATTAAAAAAAATAAATAAACAAACTCTAAATATGATAACAACATTAGTTATATTTTTTACTCAAAAAATAAACTCACAACTTACTACATGTCTAAAAATATTAAAATATTTAAAAAAAATATCCACCATAAATAAGATAACAACTTCAGCTCATAATTTAATCTTAAAAATAGGCTCATAATATATTGTATGTTAGAAAACCCTAAAAAAATCCTTTAAAAAATAAATAAAATGTAAAGAGAATCACATCTTTAGCTCATAATTTTAACCATAAATACAAGCATAACTTATTGCTATCTATAAACCTTAAAAAAATCTAAAAAAAATTGAAGAAAAAAAAATAGAGTATCATAACTTTAACCTAAAAACATGCACACAAATTACTGCTTGAAATAATAAAAATCATCAAAATTTTGAAATAAAAAAGACAGATTATAGCTTCAACTCACAACTTTAACACTAAAAATAAGCTTACAACTTATTGCATGTCTAAAAAATATAAAAAAAAAAATCTAATAAAATTTGAAAAAAATAAACTTACCATAAAGAGATATGGGTTTCTCATGAAAGCAATGTGTCTGTCCTATACTTGTAATAGAAGCATGAGATTTAATTTTCTTAATGAGGCAATAAGTGGAAGCCCTAGAAACTCTTTATTTTGATGGTCACACAGTACTAGTGATTATATTTACTCTTATTTTAGCTACTAGCTACTTTGTATTCACAAATTCCTAAGAGACATAGCCCAAGCAACAATTCTTCTTTGGGAGAGGTCAACCGTAATGCCACCAAGAAATGCCTAACAACTCTTATTAGTACTTGGAAATTCACAAGCCAACAAGTAGTTTCTTTGATCTTTGTCCTTGAGCTATAGTTATTTAACACCATGCATAATGTCATAGTTAGAGTGAATTTTTAACAATATTTGGTTGTCATCTTCTCAAACCAAATTTATATGGTTTTTAACAAGATATTAATAAAGAATTATCAGCATTACTTTTGATCAATCTAATTACTTTTCTAAGAGATTAATGATAGAAAAAGCATAGTAGATGATTAATCCTAGATGTACAAACAATGAATGACATTAGAAATGAAATAAATCATTTAAAATTTCTTTGATAATAAAAGTACTTAGTGAAAGTTGAATAGTAACATTGAGATGAGAATAAAATCAATTTGATAGAGATAAAAACTGAGATTTATCACCTTAAACTCAATGGTCAAAGTGTTCTTTGAACAAAGTGCAATTTCAAGAATAAAAAATGAATACTAAAGGCATTTTTATTAGAAATAAGACTAGAATTATAGTTCAGGGTGTAGATTTGGATGAAAGTTTTGCACCGACAACTTCACAGACACTAAATAATACAAATAACAGTTCCAAAAATCACAGTTACAACAACTCAGACAACAAAATCGACTAGGATCGATAGATTAGCCACAAATGGAGGCCTGTAATTAAGCCTCTGAAGCATATATACGTTTCCTAAATAAAAATAGTTCAAGCCTCTTCAAATAGTGATTCATATCTCAACCCTCTGGCAACATCAAAGAAATGTGCAACAGCCTCTTCAGGGGTTTTCACAAGAACACCATGACCAAGGTTTAGAATGTGCCCCCTGCGCCCAGCACTCTTTACCACCCTGAAAAAATAAATATATGAGAAGCTTTGTTAAATTTCATGATGTGGGAGAAAACAAATTCTCTATTTGATTTTACATCAAAACCTCTACATCATATATTTATGATTTCAAAACAAGAAAAACATGAATTAAGGGGTGGCAAAAATATAGATTTTACTTAAAAATTTATCTGTTTTAAATATTAATTATTTACAAACTAAAAAAATCTTAATCAACTTCTATTATTCTACATTTACTTTTTAATCTCTGTTGTCAAGAAATTATCAAGATTATAAGCTTTTGAGGCCCAACAACTTGTAAAATTTTTATTGTTATATTTTCATCACACAGCTTTTAACAAAAAAAATATTGGAGGGTAGAAGCACCAAATGCACAAAACTTCTTTATTCAGCACAATACATTATAGGATAATGTGAAACCGTTGAAAATGATGATAATTTCATAAATGTACTAATAATTAAAAAGGGACTAATAATGTATATAGTTTATAATTTTATTTGGTAATAGAGCAATCAGAAACGGTCAAATAATTGTGAGAAAGCATGAAAATAAAGGGAATGGACTAGAACAAGTACCAAAAGAAGTCACACCTGTGAATTTCATCTGTTAACGCTGGAAGCGGGCAGAAAAGCTGAGCAGGATCAACATTGCCCTGCACAGGGAATTCAATTCCTAGTCGTTTCCGTCCATCTGCAATGTCAACTGTCCAGTCAAGTCCAATGACATCAACACCGGTACCAATCATGTGTTCCAATAAACCACCATTTCCATTAATATACAATACAAGAGGCGCTTGGGGGCATTCCTTTTTGACAGCACTTACCATCTGCAGATCAAGTAACAATAAATAACAAGTAAAACCAGCCATCTGAATAAGCTATGATTATGTTATTTTAAACTATCATCCAATTCATAGCAGACAAGAAAATATACATCAGAAAGAAACCAATCATCATTTAACAGATTTATTCATTGCCAGTGTAATAATATCTTACAAAGAAAGAGGTGCAAAAAAAAAAAAAAATAATAGATGTCCTTATAAGTATGCAAGGACATGCTGTAAATTGCCAATCCATTTTGAACCAACTAATCTCGAGAGACAAGCAAGCACACTCTAATCACCAAAAAATACAAGGGAAAAACAATTGTAAGAGAGAATTTATTCAGATGTACTGCTTGATAGCCACATAAAGATAACTTAAGACTATTTTTTAGTAAATATTAAAGGAAATATTAACATCTAATAAAGGATAAATTAAGGATAACTTAATAGTCCTAAAATGATTTTTATATTTGTCTTGATTAGATGGTATTTGCTTCAAACCATTCTTAATGGAGAATACAAGTTACCTTCCCCTTAGAATACCCCAAACCTTGGCTCTATTTTACATTTCCTACCAATTAAATTGGATGGAAACAACTTTCTCATATGGAAAACCCAACTCATTCCCTTATATAATAGTCAAGATCTTATTGGGCATCTTGACAGCTCTGTTCCTACTCCACCGCTTGATCCTACAAATACTCCACATCTCGAGTATTCCACCTGATTTATAAGGGATCAACAAGCTTTAACATGGCTTCATTCTTCCTTGACCAAGACAGTTTTTCAACACATTGTTGGTATACGATCTGCAAGTGAAGCCAGGTTAGCACTAGAGATTGCCTATGCAAATCCTCTCAAGCAAGAATTCTTCAATTACGGATGTAGCTTCATGGACAATAGAGAACGATGTCTGTAGTGCAATATTTGCAACGTGCGAAAAATGTAGCGAATAAGCTTGTCGCTATTGGTCGAGCCCTTCCTTCCGAGGACTTTAATGCCTTTGTTTTTTAGGGCCTAAATCCTGAATTCTCAAATATAATAACTATTCTTACAACTTGAGGAACTCCTCTCCTATATCCCGAGTTGATGAGCTTTCTACAAGCCATGAGATTAGGCAAAAAATAAAAGCTCTATTCTTCCAAATTCGACTCATATAGTTGAACAACATCGAGACGAAACAGAGAAAGAGGGCAGTCCAAGGGACGCAGAAGATATCGATCATACAACAATGATGCTTGCTCCATTTGATGTCGTTTCAACCACTTTACTGGCCGTTGTCTAATTGGGAAATTTCTCCAAAAGAACAACCTTCAACTTCAACACACCAAACTGCCATCTAATAGCTACAAAAGTAATTCCCGGCCACATATTGTTATGAATCTCCAACCACAAGCATACTTGTCTTCCTCTGCTCCACATTCGACGTTTAATCAGAACAAATCTGGCTTTATGAACCACGAAAACAACAACTTCTACACAAATACTGGCACGACCACTTACATTGTTATGAATCTTTCACAGTTATCTCTCTACTAGGAATACACTGGCTCCAATGAAGTTGTTGGTAATGGTGCAGGTTTGCCTATTTCACAAATTGGTTCTACCGCTCTCTCTACCTCCACAAAAAATCTTTTTTTAAGCAATATCCTTCATGTTCCTAATATTTCAAAACTATTATTATCCATCTCTCAATTAACCAAGGATTATAATGTCTCAGTTGAGTTTTTTGCTGATCAATTTGTTGTGAAGGATCTCAACACCTTTGTTGTGAAGGAACTCAACACCTAGGCTCCTCTTCTAGATGGTCTGCATGAAGCTAGCTTATAACGCTTTCCAAATCAAAAATATGCTTTATCTGTGATCAAATGCCTCATCTCCACATGGCACGGACTCAGCCATCCTAATTATAATCTCAACAAATATGTGATAAACCAGTACAGTCTACCATGTTCTTCATTGACTCTAACTCACAAAACGGATTTCTTCCAAAAATAAAAAAATCATCGTTTTAGTTTACATGCTACTCAATCTATTAGTAATAGCCCCCCTCAATTGTTACACATACATATATGTGGACCAGCCACTAAGGTATCTCATGATGGAAGTCGCTATTATTTATCCATTTTGATGATTATTCAATATATATTTAGTTTTTCCCACTGCATAATAAATCAGATGTTTTATCTACTTTCATTTATTTTCAACACATGATTGAAATAATTAAATTTAACTATTCAATGTGATGGTGGCACTAGATTTCTTCCATTACGATCTCATTGTTAAAAGTATAGAGTATAACAGCTAGAATATTTTGTCTCTACGCTCCTGCTCAAAACGGAGCCATTGAGCGTCGACACCGACAAATAGTTGACCTTGTTCTTGCCATGCTAGATCATGTGCGTTACCTCTTTTGTTCTGGGTCTATGCCTTTAAAAGGCCACCTATCTTCTTAACATGCTACCCAATACGGCTATACAAAATAACATACAAAGTCAAAAAGTTTTTAATCAAAAGGTAGAACATTCCTTTAGAAAAGTATTTGGATGTTTGTGCTACCTTATATTCGACCCTATAATACTACCAAACTTTGCTATTGCTCCACCAAATGCCTTTTTCTAGGCTATCCTCCTATCTATTGGGGCTACCATTGTCTTGATTTTCAAACCTGACAAATTTATTTTTCATGGTTTGTATGCTTTGATGAAACTGTGTTCCCGTAATGGATATCTTGAATCAATCATCTAATCTAAATAATTCCTCTTCACACAATCCAAATCCTATTCTTCCCTTATTGGTTTCCAAACTTTATTACATACCATACCAATAGTCCCTTTCAGATGTCCGGCACAATGCTACAGTTTTCTCTGTCCAGGAAAACCAACCCACAACACCTGTAGCATCTACCGCTCCTGTACAAAACTGTGAACAACAACTAGAAATTGCACTTTCAGCACCTCAAACCGATCAGCCTACTACTCAAAGACAACACTCTATGCATCTTCACTTTCATTCAGGAATTGTCAAAACAAACCCCAAATATGCTCTCCTGAATATTGAAGATTCAGTTGAACCGAATACTGTCAAGCAAACCCTCCAGTCACCTGTTTGGAAGCTGCTATGCTTGAAGTACTAAATAGTCTTCATGCCAATTGCACCTGGTCACTTGTCCCTTCTCCTACCAACAAGAATATAGTCGGTTGCAAATAGATCTTCAAAATTAAATTGGATTCCGATGGTACTATACAATGCCACAACTACGACAACTCGACATTTAAAACCACCAGGATTTGTTAGTAGCACTCATCCCCAGCTGGTATGTCGACTACACAAGTCAATCTATGGTCTTAAACAGGCACCTAGATCTTGGTATCATAAACTCTCAACTACCTTAGTCATTTGGTTTTGTCAAGTCTCGAAATAATTCGTCTCTCTACATATATCACGATGACAAAATCATTTCATATATACTTGTATATGTTGACGATATAATAGTTATCGGGAATTCCTCTACTCATTTCATACTACAATTCTATCATTAAAGAAACAATTTGCAATCCGCGATCTTGAACGCCTGAATTTCTTCTTAGGTATGCAAGGACTACACCACCTCTGGCCTTCATATATCTCAACACCAACACATCAAATCTCTACTTCAAGATGTTGGCATGATCCATGCCAAGCCTGTGGACACTCCCATGGCAGCAAACACAACTCGAATTGTCGACGATGGACAAACTATTTACCAACTCCAAACTTTATCGTCACGCTGTTGGCTCACTTCAGTATATTACTATCACCCATCTTGATATTGCTTTTGCGGTTAACAAAGTGTGCCAGTTTATGCACTCGCCTACAAATCTCATTGGACGACAGATAAAATAATACTTCGGTATCTCAAAGGAACCATATATCATGGTCTATGGTTTCAATCTAGCTGATCATTTCATTTAAATACATTCACTGATGCCGATTGGGCCGGATGTCCTGTGCAGGAGGTATGATATTTTTATGGGTATGAATTTGATTTCGTGGTCATCCAAGAAGCAACACAGTTTCGAGATTGTCCACTGAAGCCGAATACCGCGCTCTTGTCAATGTCGGGTTGGAATTACTTGGATCACCTCACTGCTTCAAGAACTTCATCTCTTCTACCACACCTCCAATACTCTGGTGCGATAATATTGGTTCAACCTATCTAACATCAAATCCAGTTCAACATACTCGCACCAAACACATCAAGATTGATGTTCACTTGTTCGAGACAAAGTTCTCCAAAAGCAACTTGTGGTTCACTATATCAATTCCAATGACCAAGTCACTGATACATTCATCAAGCCTCTTCCGATGAATTGTTTCAAACATTTCAAAACAAACTTCGTGTCTTTCCAAAAGACAATAGTTTGAGGGGGGATATTAAAGGATATATTAACAGTTAATAAAGGATATATTAACGGTCCTTAAATGACTTTTATATTTGCCTTAATTAGCTATATATTGATACAATAAGTTTTACCATAATTAGTTATCGCTATAAAAAGTTTTACCTTAATTAGCTATGTATTACTATAATAAATCTTACCTTAAATATAATTAGGATCAGTCAATATTCTATATAAAAGGTTAGTCCCCTATTTTCTGAATACATGAAATCAATAATTTTATTTTCTTTTATTTCGGTTAGATCTAACATCAAAATTAAATAATTTTGAAAAAAATAAATCAAACATAACATAAATGAACAAACTGAACATTAGCATATTTCTGTTCAATTACACGCTCATTTGTACTTTAACGAGTACACCCTACATAATGATTTGGTTGCCAATTTTCTAATTTTAATATTTATTAGTATATCAATTTTATTATATTCTATACACTAAAAAAAGTTATTTGTCAACTTTAAGTATGATAAAATTTTTAATGGGCTATTTGTCAAAATACTCCTGTGAATATTCTAATTAATCCAAAATAGTCCATGAACTCTTATTCATAAAGAAAACTCTTCTGATTTCTATTTTGGCCTCTGATTTTTAAAAATTATCCAAAATAGCTCAATTTAACTTAAAATAACAAGATATTTAGGATATAACTAAGAGCTCAAATTTTATAAATAAAAATATTTATGTTTAATTATTTATAACATAAATAATTTGATCATAAGAATTGTACTAAAATTGAAAATTATATATTTTTTACCAAATTTAAATTCTAATAAAATATTATTTTTTTTAATTTTCAAATCAAATTTTAATACTTTATGGTTTAAGGGTGTTCTTAGTGAACACATAGGAGAGTTCTAATATTCAGGAGAGCTAGGATCTAGACCTACATGTTCAAGGACCAGAAGGAGGAGCGTTTGGGCAACTCGCCAAGTCCCAAAAGTGGTGGATCGCTGGAGTGCTACTCGCGGCATTTTACGGACGCGAGCTAAAACTGAGTCGATCGGTCCCAGTCGAATAGATCGATCAAATCGAACCCAGCGATTGCTACGAGCCTACAATCAACTCAGAAGAAAATTGGATTCCGAATGGGGACTCAAAGACTCGAGCAATCGTCTCAATTCAACAGCCGAAAGGCTAACTGCCAGTGCACTCTCAGACGGCAATTACACCATCTCGTCCACTGTTAGTCTCCCCTACTGCCTTAGCTGCATGATGAGGAAACTAAGGTACGATCCTAGCACAACATCTAGGGTCAGGAGAGTGTAGATCGAGCTGAAACCAGCTCGATAAGAGGAGGTCAGAGGCTGTACCTTGGATTGAAGTTGCAGACACAGCAGGGAGAAATTGGAGGTTGTTGAAGCTTTCAGAAGATTGCAGCAACCTAGCAGGGGGTCTGAACACCAGGCACACACCCTCTATCAGCGGTTCGCCACAGCAGTAACAGCCGAGAGTGCAGAGAGCTCCAGGGAATTTCGATTGGACAATTGAGGGATCGCAGTGAGCAAAGGGACTCAGTATGATGCCTCAGAGGTATTTATAGGTGCTCATGAAGCTCTGGGGGTGGATGCCAGGGCTGAGAGTCATGGCTTAGGCTCGGGTCGAGCTGTCTCCACGGCCCACCATTAATGGGATACCTCCTAGTCTCAAGGTTGCCAAGGCGGGCTCGGCCATTAATGGCAAGATCCTAACAGTCTAGGGGACCTGGCAGAGGAGTGGCAGACAAGAACGACGTGGCTCGTGCGAGCGCATCTTCCCTGTCGGGCCAGCGATCGAATGAAGAATAAGGTGAACAGCGCTCGGGAAAGGCTCAGTCGTCTGATCCACGAAACCATTGGGATTGGATGGCCTGATGCGCTCCTAGTCTAACAGAAGAGCGGATGGCATCACTGTCGTCGGATGCACGGGCTTGATCGAGCGGCTAAGATCTGATCGCGGCGCGGGGTAGATCACACCGTAGGATCAAATGCGTTAGGATGCGTGCTAGAGCATCCATACGACAGGTAAGCTTCCCCGCTGTCGGAACCCGCAGTGGATCTGCCGTGGTCCCGACAGCAAATCCCGCAGAAATAAAATATAAATATATATAATTAATTTAATCTAAATCATTTAATTAATTAAATAAAAAACCTAATAAATTTTAAATTCAATTTATGACTTAATGAGCTCCAAAAATTCACCCTTAGCTAATTAGGGTATGAGGAATTCAAAAATGAACTCATATTTTAATTTGGAGATCAAATTAATTTAATATTTTTCAGAATCCAAAAATAAGCAAAAATACTAAAATTTTCAATTGAGCTCTGATTGATTCCAAACTTCTAGGATTAGGTTTAAATCACTAAATGAGTCTAATGGAATCAAAATAAAAACTTGATTTAGCTTAATTAATCTGAATTTAGCTAGGGTAACAACTAAGGTTGTTACATACTCCCCCACTTAAGGACAATATCGTCCCCGACATCACTCAAGTGAAGAAAGTACTACAATGACTGAAATGTTAGATAGAACAGGAAAGGAAGAAAAGGAATGGTACCTGGGCTTGCAAAGAGATGTGGATACTTATTGCGCATATTCACTTATTTTTCCCAAGTAGATTCTTCTAACGATCGATTCTTCCACTGGACTCTAGCCATTGAAATTGAGCGATTTCTTAGCTGCTTCTGGTCACGAGCTAAGATTTTGACTGGCTCCTCAGCATAAGAAAGATCAGGTTGAATTTCTACTGCTAGAAGCTGAACAAGATGAGAAGGGTCTCGGAGACATCTTCTTAATAATAATACATGGAACACATTGTGAACGGTTGCAAAGTCATCAGGAATATTCAACCTATAGGCAGATGACCCTACTTTGGCCAAAATCTCAAAAGGTTCAACATAGCGGGGACTGAGCTTCCCTGTTATACAAAATCTATAGACACCCTTCAATGGGCTGACTTTCAAATAAACAGAATTTCCAATGTTGAATTCTAAGCGACGATGATGAGCATCATGATACTTGCTCTGGCGATCTTGAACAGAATGGATTCTCTGCAGAATTAAATGAATCTTCTTGTTAGTCTCCTCAACTAACTCAGATCCAAAAAACTGAATGCTTCTTGTTTCTGACCAAGCTAGCGGAGTACTGTATTTTCTACCATACTTTGCCTCATAAGAAGCTATTTTAATACTGGCCTGATAGCTGTTGTTGTACGCAAACTCCACTAATTGAATGTGATTTTCCTAGGAACCGGCAAAATCAAGAATACAAAGCCTAAGCAAATCCTCCAGAACTTGATTTACTCTTTCAGTCTGACCATCCGTTTGAGGATGAAAAGTTGTACTCATAGCTAGAGTAGTACCCAGATCTTGGTGCACAACTTGCCAAAACTTAGAAGTAAATCTGCTATCTCTATCGGACACTATCGATTTCGGAATACCATGCAGCCTGACAATTTCTTTAACATAGAGCTTTGCTAGCTTCTCAACAGAGTCTGTCTGACGGATAGGAAGGAAGTGCGCTAATTTAGTTAAACGATCTACTATAACCCAAATTGCATCGACGCCAGATTTTGCGCGAGGCAATCCCATAACAAAATCCATTGATATATCAAACAATTTTCATTTAGGAATTTCTAACGAATGCAGAAGACCACCAGGTCTTTGGTAATCTGCCTTTACCAAATTGCAGGCATGACACTTAGCCACAAAATTGGCTACACTCTTCTTCATACTGGGCCACCAAAATGATTGCTTTAAGTCTTGGTACATCTTAGTACTTCGTGGATGAACGTGATATCCAGAATTATGGCCTTCTACCAAAATTTTGCGGTGCATGGATTTAGGAATCCACATACGATTTCCTTGATAAATTACGCCACTGCGCATCTGTAGATCTTGACGACAACCACCTTCAATATCGACTATGAATTTCAGATAATCTTCATCCTTAGTTTGCGAGATGGAGACATCTCTGTGAAAAGTGGGTTCCATTTTGATATTCACTAGAAGCGAACTCAGCATATCACCGCTAACTGGAGAATTTCAAGCTTATAAAATTCTTGTGCTAAGGAACTGGAGGCGATCACGACAGAGAGAGTAACACGACGGCCAAGAGCATCTGCCACTACATTTGCTTTACCCGGATGATACTGAATACTTAGATCATAATCAATAATGAGCTCTAACCATCTTCTCTGACGGCAGTTCAATTCTCTTTGAGTGAAAATATACTTCAAGCTTTGATGATCAGTAAAAATTGAACACTGAACTCCATATAGGTAATGACGCTAAATTTTTAAGGCAACAATTATAGCGGCAAGTTCAAGATCATGAACTGGATAATTTTTCTCGTGGGGTTTTAACTGACGAGAGACGTAAGCAATTACCTTACTATCTTGCATTAACACAACCTAAACCAATACCAGAGGCATCTGTATATACCTGATAGTTCAAACCTTCCTTGGGCAGAACAAACACTAGAGCTGTAGAGAGTGCGTCCTTCAAGGTTTGAAATGCTTCCCCACATTAGGACTCCAAACAAATGGAACGGCTTTCTGAGTTAGCTTAATTAGACGCGAGGCGATGTGGGAAAAGCCTTTGATGAACTTTCTGTAATATCCAGGTAATCCCAAGAAACTTCTGATATCGATGACTGACTTAGGCTGAACTCAATCTTGAATAGTGCTTACTTATTCTGATCTACGCGAATACCCTGGGCATCGACTACATGCCCCAAGAATGAAATGGATTTAAGCCAAAATTCACATTTGAAGAACTTGGCATAAAGCTGATGTTCACACAAAGCTTCTAATACTAACCTCAGATGATCTTCATGACCCTTTAAGGTTCGGGAATAGATAAGGATATCGTCGATAAAGACGATTACGAATTTATTTAAATACGGTTTAAGAACTCACTGCATCAAATCCATGAAATTGATAGTTCATTAGTGAGTCCAAAAAATATCACTAAAAATTCAAAATAACCATAACAAGTTCGGAAAGCGATCTTTCCTACATCTGCTTCTTTTACTCGCAATTAAGGATATCCAGACCTTAAGTCAATCTTAGAGAATATAATGACTCCAGATAACTGGTCGAACAAATGCTTGGCCTGATGAAGCCTTTATTCAAGAGCTCTTGTAACTGTTTGTTAAGCTCTTGAAGTTCCTTAGGTGCCATTCAGTACGGAGCTTTAGATATGGGCTGGGTACCCGGGATCAATTCAATAGATAACTCTACTTCCCTAGGCAGAGGTACACCAGACAAATCTTCTGGGAACGCATCGACAAATTCTTTAACTACTTTACAATCAGAGAGAGCAATACTTCCATTTACTTCACCCATCATAGTGACAAGAAAGGCATCACAACCTTTACTGATTAATTGTTCAGCTTTAATAGCATTAATTAATGATAATTGCATGCTGAATTTTCCTATGAAAATTTTAGACTTGCCCTGGGAATGAAGAGTGGCCTTCTTCTTCAGGCAGTTTATCATGGAATTATAATTACTGAGCCAATTCAGTCCAAGGATGATATCGAAATTTGATAATGGCAGAACGATTAACTTGGAGTCAAACTCTTGACTATTTAGTGGGATTTTGACATTGCAAAACTTATGAGCACTGAGTTAGGCTCCAGATGGAAATATAACCCTTAAAGATTTAGCTAAGTTGTACGAGTGTGGTTTAAGAATATTGGCAAAATATTCAGAAATAAAAGAATGATTAGCACTGTTGTCGAACAACACGTTGCAGAGCTGATCATTAAAATATAACGTCCCGAAATTTATTCATACGAATCGCATTAACAGATTGCAATATTTAAAGTGCAGAAATGCAATTTAAAAGAAGAGATACAGAAATGTGTACCGGAAACCACGTTGTTATCTTCCACAGCCTCGAGTGGTGTTAAGGCGTAGACTCGAGCAGGACCAGCAGGACGATTGTTCACCTGCTTCCGGGGTTGTTCTGAAACTTTGGGGCAGAAAGTTGCTCCTGAGCAGCTTCAGAAGCAGAAGCTGGCATTATTGCCAAACCGGGCTCTCTTTTATTTAACGGAGTCACTCTGAAAACTTGATTTTTCTGTGACTGCTTGATTTGAACTCCATCCACTGTTTCTGTGTACGTGCAATGATAGAACAAATGGCCTGGACATCCACACGTGTAGTATTTATAGCCGAAGTGATAACACTTGCTATAGGGATGAGGCCGGTTATAGCCTTGGATTGGTTCAGTAGATGGTGCAGCTTCAATTTGATAGACCTTTGCAGATTGAGGCCTATGCCTTTTGAAAGCTTCATGACGGTGGGGAACTGACTGCATCTTGCGCTTATGAGCCCTCTCAGAATGATGCTGCTCAAGCACCTTTGTTGTTTCCATCAATTCAAAGAAACTAGTCAGACGAAGAGGGACGATAAGATCTTTTAACAAATCTCGTAATCCGCTAAGGAATCGATGGCACTTTGCTAATTCAGATTGGATCAATTCTGGAGCGAAACGGATTAACCTACGAAATTCTCTTTCGTAATCAGAAACAGAGCGGCTTCCTTGTGTCAGCCTTAGGATCGTGTCTGCTATAATGTTATGTGCGGACGGAGGAATGAACTCGACTTTGAATGCTTCCACAAATTCATCCCAAGGGATGTCTTCAAGTTCGTAGTCGACGAATCTGGTGTTTCGAATGTCTTCCCACCAATATTCTGCTTCAGCATGGAACAGATGCGCTGTGAGACGGACAGCTTCAGAATTAGGGATCTTCAAATTGATTAGATCTTTCTCGACTATTTTTAGCCAGTCGGCTTGTATCCATTGGAGATAGATTCCCACTGAAAGTGGAAGGCCTTAGTCTCAAAAAGTTATGAAGAAGATCATCTACAGAGTGATGGGAAGGAAAAGGGTTTTGCTGAATAGGTTGAACAGCAGTAGTTGGTACTGAACGATCGGCAATCAGTTTCTGCATAACTAGAGCTTGTTGAGCTTGGTTTTCCAACTTGGCCACCCCCATTCCTCTAAGGTGGGTTAGTTCATCGGAATAACTACTTGAAGTGACGGCATTCTTAATGGGCGTAGCCGCAGGAGGAGATTCGAAATTCATTCTGATCGAGCAATATAAATCTAAATTTCAGAATTATTTTAAGAAAGATGATAATTCAAGTTTCATAAGATGCCAAAAATTCTCATTATTTTAAAAATGAAGGTTTACATAAGATTTAGAAAATGCCAAAAATTATAACACTACTGCAATCATTAAAGTAACAGGAAAATGGCAATCATGTTAACTAGTACTCAAATACCTTTAATATACTCATCACTAAATGCAAAACAAAAATCCTCAAAGGTCACTTCCTGACGCTTTCTCTTGTGTTTCCTTTCGAGCTTCCTAATGGTGTCGAACCACCATTTTCTCACATAGTCCAGCATTTGATATGTCACAATGTCAACGCAGATGGACTCTGGACATTCTATGTGCCTTAAGACTGATTCCACTCGGCTCAACCACTCCTTTGCATAGATTGGGAAGTTAAGCCCTCGGTATGCTAATTGATGAAGATGTTTGTCCAAGACTAGGACTCCTTGTGCTGAAACTCCTTTAATCCGCCATTTACTCTCTTGTCTCCGCTTGAAACTATTGTTTCAAGCCAACTAGAATGTATGGAGATAATAGTCAAAGTCAGACTCTTCAGGATCCATTTGGCCCTATAAGAAGAATTTATTGATTTTTGTCAAACTATAGGTGACTAGATTTTACCAATCTAGGATAAAATCAATATATTCTTATAATAGTCACTCTAGTTTGACAAAAATCAATAAATTCTTATAATAGGGCCAAATGAATCCTGAAGAATTTGACTTTGACTATTTTCTCCATACCTTCGAGTTGGCTTGGAACTATAGTTTTATGTGGAGACAAGAGAGTGAATGATGGATTAAAGGAGTTTCAGCACAAGGAGTTCTAGTTTTGGACAAACTTCTTCATCAATCAGCATATCGAGGGCTTGACTTCCCAATCTATGCAAAGGAGTGGTTGAGCCAAGTGGAATAAGTTTTAAGGCATATAGAATGTCCAGAGTCCATCTGCGTTGACATTGTGGCATATCAAATGCTGGCCTATGCGGGAAAATAGTGGTTCGATACCATTAGGAAGCTCGAAAGGAAACGAAGAGAAAGCGTCAGGAAGTGACCTTTGAGGATTTTCGTTTTGCATTTAGTGCTGAGTATATTAAGGGTATTTGAGTATTAGTTAACATGATTGTCATTTTCCTGTTACTTTAATGATTCCAGTAGTGTTATAATTTTTGGCATTTTCTAAATCCTACGTAAACCTTCATTTTTAAGGTAATGAGAATTTTTGGCATCTTTTGGAACTTGAATTATTATCTTTCTTAAAATAATTTTGAAACTTAAACTTATATTGCTCGATCAGAATGAATTCCGGATCTCCTCCTTCGGCTACGCCCATTAAGAATTACGACACTTTAACTAGTTCTTTCGATGAACTAACCCACCTTAGAGGAATTGTGGCGGCCATGTTGGAAAACCAAGCTCAACAAGCTCTAGTTATGCATAAACTTATTGCCGATCGTTCAGTACCAACTATTGTTGCCCCTGCTGTTCCTATTCAGCAAAACCATTTTCCTTCCTATCACTCTGTAGATGATCTTCTTCATAACTTTTTGAGACTAAGTCCTTCCACTTTCAGTGGGAACCTATCTCTAATGGATACAGCTGACTGGTTGAAAATAGTCGAGAAAGATCTAATCAGTTTGAAGATCCCTAATTATGAAGTCGTCCGTATCACAGCGCATATGTTCCATGCTGAAGCAGAATACTGGTGGGACGACATTCGAAACACCAGATTCGTCGACTACGAACTTGAAGACATCCATTGGGATGAATTTGTGGAAGCATTCAAAGCCGAGTTCATTCCTCCGTCTGCACATAACATTATAGCAGACACGATCCTAAGGCTGGCGCAAGGAAGCCGCTCTGTTTCTGATTACGAAAGAGAATTTCATAGGTTAATTCGTTTTGCTCCAAAATTGATCCAATCTGAATCAGCAAAGTGCCATCGATTCCTTAGCAGATTACAAGATTCGTTAAAAGATCTTATCGTCCCACTTCGTCTGACTAGTTTCTTTAAATTGGTGGAAACAGCAAAGGTGCTTAAGCACCATCATTCTGAGAGGGATCATAAGCGCAAGATGCAGTCAGTTCCCCACCGTCATGAAGCTTTCAAAAGGCATAGGCCTCAATCTGCAAATGTCTATCAAATTGAAGTTGCACCATCTACTGAACCAATCCAAGGCTGTAACCGGCCTCATCCGTATGGCAAGTGTTATCACTTCGACCATAAATGCTACACATGTGGACGTCCAGGCCATCTATTCTATCACTGCACGTACACAGAAACAGTGGATGGAGTTCAAATCAAGCAGTCACAGAAAAATCAAGTTTTCAGAGTGACTCCGTTAAATAAAAGAGAGCCCGGTTTGGCAATAATGCCAGCTCCTGCTTCTGAAGCTGCTCAGGAGCAACCTTCTGCCCCAAAATTTCAGAACAACGCCAGGAAGCAGGTGAACAATCGTCCTACTGGTCCTGCTCGAGTCTACCCCTTAACATCACTCGAGGCTGCGGAATATAACAACGTGATTTCTGGTACACATTTCTGAATCTCTTCTTTTAAATTGCATTTCTACACTTTAAATATTGCAATCTGTTAATGCGATTCGTATGAATAAATTTAGGCACATTATATTTTAATGACCAGCCTTGCAATGTGTTGTTCGACACTGGTGCTAGTCATTCTTTTATTTATGAACATTTTGCCAATATTCTTAAACTACACTCGTACAACATAGCTAAATCTTTAAGGGCTGGACTTCCATCTGGAGCCAAACTCAGTGCTCATAAGTTTTGTAATGTCAAAATCCCACTACATAGTCAAGAATTTGACTCCAAGTTAATCGTTCTGCCATTATCAAATTTCGATATCATCCTTGAAATGAATTGACTCAGTGATCATAATGCCATGATAAACTGCCTTAAGAAGGTCACTCTTCATTCCCAGGGCAAGTCTGAAATTTTCATAGGAAAAGTCAGCACGTAATTATCATTAATTAATGCTATCAAAGCTGAACAATTAATCAGTAAGGGTTGTGATGCCTTTCTTGTCACTATGATGGGTGAAGTAAAGGAAAGTATTCCTCTCTCTAATTGTAAAGTAGTTAAAGAATTTGCCAATGTGTTCCCAGAAGATTTGCCTGGTATACCTCCGCCTAGGGAAGTAGAGTTTTCTATTGAATTGATCCCGAGTACCAGCCTATATCTAAAGCTCCGTACCGAATGGCACCTAAGGAACTCCAAGAGCTTAACGAACAATTGCAAGACCTCTTGAATAAAGGCTACATCAGGCCAAGCATGTCTCCCTGGGGAGCGCCTGTTTTATTTGTAAAGAAGAAAGATGGATCTATGCGGATGTGCATAAATTACCGCAAATTAAATAAAGTCACTATAAAGAATAAATATTCATATTTGTGTATTAAAATATCCGTATAAAGTCACTATGAATAAGGAACAATCCTTATTCATTGTCCAAGTTCACTATAATGAACACATCATTAATACATTTTCCAAGTTCATTATAATGAATGCATTTTATATTTTGACGATAGCTGGAATCAACGCCAAAGCGCAAAATTGATGTGTGCATCAAACCTGACGCAATTGTCAAAGCCAAAGCCAAAGCCTGCAGAAAGAGGATATTTGCTTGGTATAGTCAAAGAAGAGCACATCACTAAAATGTTGAGGGATGTGCATAACCTGTTGCAGCACCGATGCAAAAATCAAAGCCACAGCTGATGATCCTCAAATTATATAAAATTAAATGATTTAGTTCACTTTCTATTATTTAAAAAGTTTATTTTTTGTATTTAATGTATTAAGCGACAGATGAATAATACTACTGATTATACATTCATCAACAATTTAGTCGTTCAACACTCCTTTAATGTTTGCGTCAGTGCGCTTTAGCAAGCAATTTACATCCCACGACTTTTTTATGACGCACTCTCCCGGCTTCAGCTCACAATTACATTCCTTCGACGACAGCGTCGCCTTTGGCTTCGTCAACTGCATCGGCTTTGGCTTCCATGGCTCATGAGCCATTTTAAAAAATAACCCAATCGTTAATTATCAAAGTTTTATTTTTATAAAAATTTGATTTTACAAAGTTCAAAACTGAAAGATTCAAAATCTAGTCTAAATTGTTTGATAATGAAATATTGAGTGAAAAAACTAAGTGATAGATTAAAATTTTGATTTTTTTTCATGAAACATAAAATTTTGCCAATTTTGATAAAACATTAGAAAATCTAATTTTTAAAAAATATTTTAATAATAAGGCATGCATGAGTGATTGGGAACTTATGTAACATATTGTTACATTCAATTAAAGTTCAATTGTTATAAATTTTGATAATAAAAATAATAAACACAAGTTATGCTCAAGCTCAGTTTAAGCTTGTTAAGAAAATGAATGAATTAGCATTAACAACATAGTATCTGGCACAAAACAATTCAATTACAACCATGATCATTGTCATCAAAAGCTTCAAGCCAATTATTTTAAGTCTAATTACACTAAAATTTTCAGTCAATGCCACGAACTGTGGTTTAGCATCAATTTGCGCAAGGGTTTGTTAGGAGATGGAGATCGGGGTTTGACCGCTAAGAGCCATCGAAGTAATACACTAAATATAAACAAACACAAGCAAGAAATAAACACAACACAAGCAAGAAATAAATGCAGCACGACAATCCAAAACACAAATCACAAGCATACAAACACAAATTTTATGTGGAAGACTCAAGAATGGGAAAAATTACGAAGCCACATCACCACAAGAAAATCCACAATTAAAGAGATGAATACAGAGTTAAATAAAATTTATCAATCACTTAAAGGAAGAAAGGAACCGTTGCTTAAGTTTCCTCTTCTTCTCCTCTCAAATTTCTCCTAGTTCTCATTCTAAGGTTTCAAGCTCATTAGCAACCACAAAGCTCTCTCCCATGAAAATAACATACACAAAACCAACCAAACACGTTAAGCTTATATATGGGATACTAAACAAGTCATAAAGTGCCCTAAACAGTTCATGGGACACGTCACAAATAGGCTGATTCGCCACAGGCGCCTGAGCGCCTGCCTCATTGCCACCTGCTACTGTTCAGTGCCTGCCTTGCTATTTGTTGCTGCTTCTGGGCGCCTACCTCACTGTCTGTTCATGCTACTGGGCGCCCAGAGGTGCGCCTGGACGCTCGACTCTTTGTCAGCTACTGCTAAACGCCTAGGGGCGCGCTTGGGCGCCTGGATCTCGACATGTAGCTGCTGTTGAGCACGCCTATCTTGTTGTTGTCTTATGTAAACTTGCCCCGAAACCCACCGGGACTCCATTTGCACTTCCCTTGATGATCTAATTGATATCCACTAACATTCTCCCACTTTGGAAATTAGTTGCGATCTATTTGTCTTCAAAATTGAAATTTCTTTATCTTAATTCTCATCCTTGCAAAGAACGTGGTGTGGCTTATCCTACCTTTTCTTTATACTTCGAGGCCAACTAAAGCAGCACACAGCTTCAATTTCTCCGTTGTCGTCGTCTTTGGAGCATGTCCGTTGGATTCTTTGACGTATGAATCTTCTCCAATGTCAACTGACCATCTTAAAACAATAACCGAATGAAATGGTACCACAATGAATATTCTTTGTCCTGACATAAAATTCTGCATTCTTAGCTAAATGGATGGCACTCATATTGTCACTATGTAGTCTTCCATCCTCTTGCTCCTTGCCTAACTCAACTAGTGATGGCAACATACTATGCTCTGTGGTTGATAGGACAACTATTTTCTGATGAAGCCTAAAGATCCAACTCACCGCAGCACTACCCAAAGCACATATCCTTATATCACTATCTTGGACTTCCTAAAACACAGGGCTTTGTCCACAGTGCCTCTCAAACATCTAAGTATCCACTTAAATACCTCTCAATGGGGCTTCCCAGGATTGCTCATGAACCTACTGACCACTCCCACTGAATGGGCTATATCTGATCTCATTCATAACATGACGCACATCAAGCTCCCAACTGCCAAAGCATAAAGAACTCTCTCCATGTTCTCGTTCTGCTTTAGTCTTTGGCATCTGCTCCTTTGACAAATTGAAGTGGCTTACTAGGAGGGTGCAAATTGCTTTGCCTTATTCATGTTGAACACCTTAAGCATTTTTTCAACATACTCTACCTGAGATAGCTTTAGTGTTCCTGCACTCCTTTCCATATTGATCATCGTCCCGAGTCTCTGCTTCGCTTGGCCTAAGTCCTTCATGTCAGATTCTTTCAATAGTTGTTTCTTCAATCTCTTGATCTCCTTCATATCAGATGTTGCTATCAACATATCACCTATATACAGAAGTAGAATGTCATAGGAGTTCACAAATTACTTTGCATAATAACCATGATCTGTCTGACATCTCTTGTACCTTTTTTCTGATATAAACCTATCAAATCTTATGTACCACTACCTATGCACTTATTTCAAGCTACACAAACTTTTCTTGAGCTTATAGACTAGCTCTTCCTTCCTTGATTTTCAAAATTCTATGGTTGCATCATGTATAGTTCCTCCTTTAGAGCACCGTGTAGAAATGCAATCTTCACTTCCATCTATTCTAGATGTAGATTTTTCACTGCTACAATATTCAGCACTACTCTAGTATTAGTTATCTTTACTAATGGAGCAAATATCTCACTGTAATCCACTCCACTTAAATGTTGAAAGCCTTTTACCACAAGCCTTGCTTTGTAGCACTTACTTCCATCCAATTATTCTTCAATCTATAAATACATTTATTGTGATGAAAATTATTTCCATTTGATAGTCCAGCTAACTCCAATGTCTCATTTGGCATTAGTGATTTCATCTCATCATCTATGGCTGACTCACTCTTGATTGAGTCACCAACTTGAAGCGCCTCTTCATAGCATTCTGGTTCACCACAATCTATTTGTAACAGATAATACAATGAAGAAGGTAGATCTTCTCAACTAAGTAGTAGGAGTTTGAAAAACTATTTGTACTCCATCATGAGCACTTAGCTGTACCTGCTCATTCTGCTCAACGTTATCATCTATATATACTTTGTCACATCATTTAAAGCTCCTTTTGAATTCTTTGAACTCCAATCCTATCATTGTACATCTCATTCTCATAGAATGTGGCATTCCTGCTTTTGATAATTTTTTATTCTGATAGTCCCAAACTCTGTAGCCAAACTCCCCTGTTTCATAGCATATAAAGGTGCACTTGATTGCCTTTGAATTAAATTTGATCATAAAACATGCATCAATATACCATAAGATGAACAACCAAATACTTTTAGGTGAAATAATTTCACCTCTTTACTACTCCAACACTCCTTGGGTATCCCTTTCAAACAAACTGAAGGCCCCCTATTGATTAAACACACAGTTGTATTTATTGCTTTGGCCTATAGCTGCTTTGGCAACTTTGCATGTAGCCTTATGCTCTTGACATGCTCTATGATAGTCTTGTTCATGCACTTTGCAACACCATTCAACTGAGGTGTTCCTGGAACAGTGAACTCTCATTTGATCCCATTCAAAACACAAAACTCCTTGAAATCTTTATCACAATATTCCCCACCATTGCTAGATCTATACACTTGAGCCTCAAACTTATCTCATTTTGAACTAGAGCTAACCACTTTTTGAACACATCAGATTTGTGCTTCAAGAAGTCTGCCCATACTTTCATAGTATGATCATCTATGAATGTGACAAAGTGGCTCCACCAAAGAGAAGAGGTGGGAGATGGACCCCACGCATCTGTGTGCACAAATTCCAACTTCTGAGACTTTAGGTCTCTCCCACTCTTTTAAAAATTAGCCTTCTTCTGCTTGTCATAAATACAATATTCACAAAATTCTAATCCACGGATTCAGCACTGGAATCTTCCCTTTGGATAACAATGACAAAAACCCTTTCTCACTCATGTGACAAAGTCTTTGGTGCCATAGATGACAATCTATCTGTTATGCTACTGCAATAGAGTCGGACACTTCATTGATCAGGTAAAGTGTCCCATCCATACTGCAACGAGCTACTACCAATGTGCCTTTTGTCACTTTCCAAGAGTCTCCTGTAAAGCTTGTACTATAATCTTCACAAGCTAACTAGCTGATAGAAATTAAGTTTCTTCTCAGACAAGGAACATGTATGACAACCTTAAACTTTCATACCGGTCCATTCGGCAACTGGATATCCACATCACCCTTACCAATAATGTTGCAGGCTTTGTCATCTCCCAGATAAAATTTTCCTAAATCGCCTTTGGTATAGCTTTTGAATGCATCTTTACTGAAAGTTGCATGAAAGGAAGCACCTGAATTTGTAACCCAGAAGTTAGTGCTAACCAATGACAAGATCAATGCACCTTGATCTTCTTCTACTGAAATATTTATAAAGGAGTTCTTATCCTTATGACAACTTCCTGACTTCTTCAAGGCAAAGCAATCCTTCTTGAAATATCTTAATTTCCCACAGTTCTAGCATTCTACTTGTCCTTTTCCCAGCCTTGACTTTCCATGCCTTGATGAATTACTTATTGTGGTAACCAAATCGTCCCAACTATCTAGCAATGAAAATAAAAGCAACAAAGCCCTCACCTCATCATCAAACTTGATGTCAACTGAGCCTAACTAGCTAGTCACAGTATTGAACTCATTCAGATGTTTTGTTACTGAAGTGACATCTACCATTTTCATGTTGAATAATTTTTTTATCAATAAAACCTTGTTGGAAGCCAAGACAATCTTGCCAAGACTGCACCATGAGATCAACCGTTATTTTTTTTCATTCACAATGTTGAACGCCAAGAACAAGGATAGAAAAAGGCGAATCAAGCCTAGCGTCGTTCTGTCGAGAACTTTCCAATCTTTGGACATAGCTGTAGGTTTCTTATCGATTCCTTCCAGTGGCAAGTACAACATCTTCTGATAGAGTAAATCCTCCATCCGCATCTTTCCAAAAGCAAAGTTCATGCCATTGAACTTCTCGATCTTGTGTGGTCATTGCTCCCACTCAAACTTAACAAACCCTAAAACCAATTGCTCTGGTACCACTTGTTAGGAAATGGAGACCGGGGTTTCACCGCTAAGAGTCACCGAGGCAATACACGAAATATAAACCAACACAAGCAATAAATAAACGCAGCACGATGATCTAAAGCACAAACCACAAGCATGCAAACAAGATTTTATGTGGAAAACCTAATAATAATTAAAAAACATGGAGTCACACAACCACAAGAAAATGCACTATCAAAGAGATGATTACAAAGTTATAGAGAACTTATCAATCACTTACAGGAAAGAAGGAATCGCCATCTTTGAGTTTCCTCTTCTTCTCCTCTCAGATTTCTCCTCACTCTAGGGTTGCAAGCCACTACAAAGCTCTTTCATAGAAAAAGAGCACACACAAAACCAGCCAAACACCTTAACCTTATATATGGGACACTAAACATGCCATAAAGTGCCTTAAACAGCTCATGGGACACTTCACAGTTAGGTTGATTCGTCGCAAGCGCTTGGGCGCCTGCCTTGTTGTCTGTTATGCGTCTGCCTTGTTGTCTGTTATGCGCCTACCTCACTGCTGCCTGCTGCTGGTAGACGCCTGTCTTACTGTCTGCTACTACTTCTGGGCGTCCAAAGGTGTGCCTGGGCACCTACCTCATTGTCTGCTCCTACTGATGAGCGCCTAGAGGCACGTTAGGGTGCCAGACTCTGCCAGCTGCTGTTGGGCGCCCAGGGGTGCGCCTAGGCACCTATCTTACTGTTGGCTGATGTAGACTTACCCTGGAACCCACTGGGACTTCATTTGCACTTCTCTTGATCATCCAATTGGTCTCCACACCATAACAGGGTTTTGCCACCAAATTTAGGCAATGTGACCTTTGGTTTAATCATTCTCATTTTTAACACTTCCACTTTAATCATATAAATTATCTTAGCATTATTGCTTATCTCTCTTGTAAATGACCAATTTAGGCAAGATTGTTTAACACAATTTTTGTCTTAAATAGTGATATCTCAGTCAACCATACAATATAATCATTTCTCAATTCATCATGCCCTAATTTATTACAATTAATTTTTAATTTTTAATATTTTGAACATCATTTTTGCTATTAACTAGTCTGCACCTATTAGTTTGTCTATTCAAGATACATTGGCAACTCATAAATATGCAGCTTCACCATCCTATTGAAGCCTTATATCGACTCACAAATCTATGGCCTTTTTTTTATATTCACGCTTTGATGCAAATTCATTCATTTGTAGGCATCAAAGGCAATTCGTCAAAACTGCTACCTTTGTTACAACTATAATCATAGTGTATTTATTTCATATGAAACTTATTTATTTCACTAAAAGCATACATATGATCTCCAAATTTTATGCTTGAATCATAGTTGTCTCATTTGAGTTTGATAGAATCATACTGAGTCATGAGTGTGCTAGAGTTGAGTCCTATGTCATGTTAAGTTAATTTTATACTTTGAGTCATACTTTATGTTATTTTATGCTTGTGAGTCGTGCTGTGAGATTATTTTGATCATTTGCATGTTAGAAATATTTTTACTATATTGCTGTCTGTTATGAGTTTCAACAGGACCACCAATGTATTTATCATTTGAGATAAAATAGAATAAAAGTAAACCACTATGCTTGAGTGCACTGTAGAGCAGGTCGAGATAGATCAATGAAAAAGGAAATGAATTCACACAGAAATGCAAAATAAAATATTCTCATTTATTTCATTAATTTTTATACACAAAACCACTAAACAAACATCTACAATAGGAGCAACACAAACAAATGAAACACAAACTAGTACAACTCTTAACATAAAATATAAAATACAACTACAATTCAACCACAACCACACCCAACAATTATGCTCACCAAATACGTAGTAAATCTCCGACCAAGTGATGATAGCAAAAGACAACTCCTAATGGTTCTAGGTATCTGAAAATTGTTAATTATAAACTAATTTAATTTGGAGCGCATGAAATTAAAGTATACACTATTATGTTCAAATTGCTATAATTTTAGGTATATTATTGAATACGAAAATGTTTGTAATTTTCTCACTTAGTAGACAATGTAAATAATATAACTGTAAACAAAATGTCATCTTTAAATAACATGCACCAAGAAACCTTTAGAACATGTTTAGCAAGAACAATTATAATTAAAGCATGAAAATATGGATCGAGAGCGAAGCCTTGATGAATCCATTATTAATAGTTAAATCATTAAGCAAGCCACCATGCGATCTAAGCATGCTACAATCCCATTATACACATCTTCAATAACATATTGAAATGTCATTCAAATTCTTTTTCTAACAAAAACTCTCCAAAGAACTTCTTTTGGAACTCTATCACAAGTCTTTTCAAAATCAACAAAGAATAAATGATAATCTTTCTTAATAAATGTATAGCATCCATGGTAAATCTACCAGGCATAAAACTAAATTAGTTTTGCATAATACAAATATCTTTTGTACCTTAATTCAATCACTCTTTTTCAAAATTTCAATATTTAGCTTATCAATTTTATTCCATTGAAATTTGCATAGAGCATCATCTTTATTCTTATAAATAGATATAAGAATACCCCTCCACTCATTTAATATATTTTTAGTTTCAAAATAATATTAAATAACTTCAAATGCCTAGAAATTCCTTACTCAAACCATTTCCTTAAATTGATATGAATTCACATTTGATCCTATCTCTTTTTCGCTCTTCATCCTTTTTAAAATATTCCAAATATCAGCTTTACTAATCACTGAATAAAAGTATAATTAATCTTATTTTTATAACTAATAAACTAATATTAATTATATTGATACAACTTTTATTAAAAAATTTAGTAAAATAATTCATTCATCTATTATGATATATTTATCTTTAAGAATTTTTTTTATTATTATATTTAATATATTTTTCTTGAATTAAGTCTTTGATTCTCTTATTTTTTATTTAACTTATATATATATATATAAATATATATATATATATCTTAACAATTTCTAATTTATCATATAAATTCTCAAATGCAGTAATCTTAATATTACAAATAATTGTTTTAAGTTCACAACAAGCTACTTTTAATTTACTTCATTATCCTCATTTTTATAACAATCTTTTATAATAAATATTTTTTTCTTTATTTGTTCTTAACTATCTTTTTTCCATCACCATGTGCCTTTATTATTAGGTGATCTCTCTTTTGATCCACCAAGCATACTTTTAACTAAATTGTTAACACAACTAACTACATAATTTCACATAAAATTGGCTTCACTCTCAAAATCTCACTATCAATGTAAATTATACTCCTAAATATACAAACATTGCCTTTCTTAATAATTGACCATCTAGTTTTAAGACATTTTAGATTTAATATTGCTTTTTTTTTCCATCTTATTGTCAAATCTAGAACTAATAATTAATGTTATGCCATCAAATAATCACATAAAATAATCTTACAATCATTGTATTATAAATGATAGATTTTCTTTTAAAGAAAATAATCAAAGCTTTATAAGCCCCATGTTTATAAGTGATAGCATGTTCTTCTCTATTATTAATATAAGTATTAGCATAATAAAACTATTAAGCTAAAGCAAACTCATATCATTCTTCCTTCTTCATTAATCTCTTAAAAACCAAAACTACTACAAATACTACTAAATTCTTCAATCACCTTTCAAACATGCTCATTTAAATCTTTTCCTAAAAATAACATCTCTTTTTGTGGTAGTTATTAAACTAACTCCTCCAAATCATGTCAGCTTCTTTATACTCATATCTAATATTATTTGAGGGACAAAAATATTAGAAATATTAAAAATTATTCAATCAATTATAATCTTTTAAGGATATAATTAAATCTCCTAATCTCTTACATTACATTATATAAACTCTTATCCAAGATGATATCCCACACTGTTTCTATAATGATTCTTACAAATTACTAGAGTTTAAAGTCTAAATGATAAATTAATTTTACTTTCTCTCCCACCAACTTTGTTTCTTAAAGACAATATTTATTCTCCTATTAATCATAATATCTACTAACTCAAAAATTTTGCTATTGAGCGTGCTAATATTCCAACTTTTTAATCTTAAATTAATATCAAGGACTAGCCCCTTTTTTACCCGGTCATATATAATGCAAAAACCATCAAATATTTGACACTACACCGAGCCAATATGGCAACCTTTGCACACTTATCACCACATTCAAGAAATTCTGTACATCGCTTCTAGGAGATGCCTTTGCTCTAGCACAATTTTTAAGAAATTCATGTCATGAGAAGATTCAATAAAATTTTACGCTAGCTATCGACTACCTAATACAACACTAATTTCTCATTCAGGATATGAGACTAGATAATGGAGGAATTACTATATCTCCCCAACAAGCTCAAAAAATTTACCAATTCAACTTCTATTCAAGAATTTCGATTAATAAAAATTGCAAATTTGAGATTTGACATTCTTATTTAGTTAGAAAAGAGGGATCAATCCTCAAGCATTCTCCAATATGATGATTGTTTAGATTACTTTTAATTGTATCATAAATAATTTAAACAGGAAGGAATAGCCACTAATTTCTTCAAAAATTAAAAGTGGAATGATAAGAATCTTATCCTAGCCAGCTAGGATCTCACTTGAAGTTGAAATCATTCAAAGCCTAACAATTAAGATCTTGCGTTGAAGAGGAAGGGATGGAATGTTGTAGCGTGTAAGGAAGAATAAAGGGCTGAATGTTGATAAAGGCTACTGCAGATGACTAGGGGTTGCAGCAATTTGGAGGACTTTGTTGGGAGGCCAATAAATGGGAGGCTCTGCTCAAAAGGCTTTTTGAAATTCTAGCTTGTTGCAGCTTTCTGCAACTTTGGTTTGGAAGGCTAGCGTTATTAATTATAAGTTAACTCAAGAAAATGTCAGCTCAAGCTTGCTCACAAATATTTTAAAAATATGATTAATTAATATGAATCCAAAGAAACAACTTATTTTTGAGGCATAGGAAAAGGAGGCGAAAGTCAAATCCTTTTATCAAAGATCCTTACACGCCACACAATGGTATGCAAGTTGCGAGATTGGACACATTTCATTCCAATGCTAGGTAAATAAGAATAAATTTGTATGATTTCCAAAAGAATTAAAATTTATATTAGTAACAATTTTACGATTAGATCAAACAAAGTACAAGTCTCTAGAGCTAACTCTTGATTTACTTTTAAAGATAACATCCTTTAAAGGAGAAGCAATAAAGATACGTGGTGGCTGCTCTAAGCAAACAACTGGTAATTAGAGCACATGAATGTTAAAAATGCTTTCATTAATGGATACATTGAAGATGTTAACATCAAGAGAAAGTATTTAATGTCAAAATCGTGTATAATTGAAGGAAAGTTCTTTATAATTTGAAAAAGCATCATAAAATGGTGTACTCAGTATGCTCTTAACAAAAAAAAAATTCTTTAAAGGCATTACAATACTACCATTTTATTAGAAAACACTCATTCTGATTTTATACTTAATTAAATTTAATAATGGATATCTTGTCTAGAAATTTAAACATCATCTTACATGAGAAATTTGCTGTCCTTATGAATAAAGACTTTGAAATAAGCACTTTGAAATAAGTGTGAAAGTGAGCTAAATTTTTTTCTAAGACTGTAAATCAAATAAGATATACATGACATTTTATAACAAATAAAATACACAAAGAAACTTAATTTAGCTTTGAATACTGTGAACCTATAAATATTATATGAGTCTTAATATTTGCTTAGATTGAGATACCTCAAGTAATCCAAGAAATTAGAAATTTAAGTGTAGCAATATAGATTTTCTATTGTATCTAACTACACGTAAACATGTCATAGTGTCTAAAATTTGCTTAATTTCAAATGAACATTAAAGAATCTCTTCTAGCTGCTGTTAAGAATACCTTTTGATGTCTTAATGATATAAGCTACTCATTTATCATCCACCGCTAAGCTCCCAACTATATCCAAAGTCGGACCTTCCAATGTTCCATCTACAGGATCAGATGGAACTGCCTCAATGCCTGATAAGCCCACCTATGCACCGCATTCAAGGGTGCCAGCCGGTTCAACCTGAATATCTACTGTGCCACCCACCACCGAAACAGGAGGAACATCCACAACATCCACAATCAATTGGTTGAAGGGCATGGACCATCTTCCACCAATGACGGTTGTTTTGTGACACTTGTTTTTTCTTTACTACTTTAGAAACAGTGTCTTCCACCTGCAGAGTTTGTTTAAGGACAAATATTTGCTTGAACTTCTGAGCTCTCGGCCCATCTTGATTCAATGCGGAAGAATGTAGTTGAAGATGTGGGTGAAGTTTAAAACACGTTGCTATTTCATGACCGATTGTTCTGCAATTATAACAAAAGAGTGATAGGTTTTCGAAAACAACCTCTTGGAAATAATCTTTTTCTTCACCTCCAATCCAAATGGTCGAATCAAAGGAATTATGTGAGATCAATTTCAATCAAGACTCAAGCCATTGAAGACCGGAGGAGGTGAGGAGGTTTGTAGTCACATAATCGACTTTAAGTGGTTTCCCAAAATACGATCCCAAAGAAAAGAGAATGGAACGACTAATCAGATGCACTCTAATCCAAGGAAAATCTATCCAACTAGAACAATAGGTGATTCATGATTTGGATCAAAATTGATGGTCCATTTTGAGAGCTACATAAGAAATGTTTCAATAAAGTATGACCCTCTTGCAAATAATCTTGAGTAGTTCACTTCATTGGAAAGTTTAATCAAAATATGTCGAGCATCTATGAGACCAGGATAGTGCGAATCCGTCAACCCCAAGTTTTTGAGGAAGATCCTAATGGCCGCTAAGGAAGGTTTCCCATTGGAAAACTTCCCAACTAGCGAGTACTCAAAAGGCTTGGCCAATGTTTCCAATTCATTGTCTGATAAAATAAAGTCTTACCTCTAAGAGATGAGATGGGTTTGATGCTCACTAACCCTTTGGAGAAGGAAGAATTTTGGAGCCAAAGGAATAAAAGCCTTTCTAACATGCAGATTAGAGAGGGAGCCAACAAAAATCTCCTCCATCAAGGATCCCACATGACCTCCAACTGATCCCGCAAAACCACTACACCCACATGCACGAGAGAAACAGCCATTGTGACCCCGCACTTGATGTATATATATATATATATATGCTTCATGAACCACAATAGATTATATATGTGGCATTCATACAACCTTTGCAACTATTAAAATTTAGGGGTGCTACAGTGCCTAGCCGGGGACCCAAAACAAGTTCCATGTTATTAAGAATAAGAAAAAATTTTGAACGTCTGTGATGCACTTTTTACACGGGCGATGGGGGAAATCCAAGGGCCAAGAATATTTTGGCTATAGTTGCCCAACATGTTTTAGGCTATGCATTGGGAAACATAACTTTTTTCTAAAATTTATTAGGCATTTTCAAATGATTGAAGTCATTTCAAGAAAAAAGTTTATTATAGAATTTATAGAAAATAAAGAGATAAGTAGCATTTAATAAGAATTAAACTAAAGAAATCTTTCTAATGAGGTTAGCAATTTATGCAGAAGACAATATCCTCAAGAATAGGCCAAAATGAAAACCTTACCTCTTGAATGTATGGTCTTGACCATTTTTCCCAGGCATGGGGAGGTAGCTGCCCACCCCATGAGTCAAATATTTGTATACATTGAGCTCCCGATTTCACTTGAAAGATAATATACTCAGAAATAGCTCGTGTAAGATGAGAAAGAAGAGCCCTTAATACATGTGGTGCAGTATAACACATGCTTTTTATGGTTGCATAAGTTTTAGTTGTACCCCCTTCAACAATATAAGTAGCAATTGTCCAGGGTGCCCCAACAAAACCAAGAACTGCAGCATGCTCCCCAACCTAAAATGAAGGATATATAAAATGGTTAAAATAGAAATATAACTTTATGAAAAGTAATATTATCATGAATTATTATGTCTTATACAACTATATCTGGACCTCTTTAAGAAGCCTTTTAACCATATATTCATGCTAAATATTAAGAGTTTTAATTCTAAATTTAGCATCTTTTACAAAACTTCGGTCAATTGATTTTCCTTAGCAATACTTCCGCAGCAAGGCTATCCACATACTTCAATTGCACACCTATTATACATGATTTATACAAATCGCCAATTTATTAAATAGTATCTAATAACCAACGGGTGTAACTCCCACTGTATTTTAATGCAATCTTCTTAATCATCATTAACATATTTTTATTATACATCCATCTTAATATTCAGATTTTCATTGCATGAACATGTATTGTAGTAAGTGTGACAAATCTGTGATCACACAAATCTTTATAACACGACAGAAATAACATTAAACTTTATGAAGTTTTCCCTGTAAGTTCTATAATATTTTATTATAGCACATCACTCAAGAAGCACTCTACATTTTGTCAATTTAATTTAACGGTACAATTTACCTCTTTATTTATGAATACTCTTATATAGGATATTCAAAATACAAAATCAATCAAGTCTAATTTACCATTGCCAAAGTTTCATCATTAACATGGCTTAATGAAAAGAATCAACAAAATAGTAAGGGTGCAATTGCACTTCCTAAATTATCAAATTTGCACAAAAATACCAAAAATGCTACATCGTGAATTTAATATCTTCCCTTTAATTATATTATCCTATAATTACATCCCCTCCTTGAATTTTAATTATATGCAACCCCTTGAGGTCTTGGCTCCTCCACTCCTCCATTTGTTGGGAAATATATTACAATGGCAATATCATAATGTTTAAGCCCATAAGTAAATCATGGCAAATGTAAGAAAAAACTCAATTGAGTGCACTAACTATTGAATTAGACAAATACAGTTATATCAATTATTCAGTGACAAGAATAGAGACAGAGAATCAAAGATAAGATTGCTTCAATAACATGATTACTTTAACTTTGCCTATCAAAAATTTCATATGCCTATTCCTTATAAAAATTATAATCATGTTATAAGATTAATTTAAAATATGTCTTGCCTATCAAATTGTCATGTGCATATAGCATACACAAGATACTGAACATTGGTCCTGAGTACAACGTATACTAGTCACAATTCCATAAAGTGTATATGTGATGACCCATGTTAGGTTGGTAGCAACCAAACTAACATCGGGGGCATCTCTCCGCATGATCATATTGGCGGTGAAGTAAAATAGTAGTTAAACAAATATTCAAAGCCATTCGAGTATAAATAACTAACATTCATTCAATTTGAAATAAATAGCATCCAGAATTTATTACATAAATATCATTATACAAATATGATTATCCCTAGAAGAGGCAGTTAGAATTCATTAATTTTTCGCGTCATACCTTTAAATTATATCAGCCTCCTCTAACTGTATCTGATCTGGCATTATAAAAATAATGCCTTAGTGCACATTCTAAATACAAAGAATATTAAAAATATACTTTAAGCAAAAGCGAAAGGCAAAGATGATAATAATTGCAGAGAAATATAGTTTATAGCAAAAAGATAATTATAACTCCTGCAAAATAAATATTCTTTTGTCACATGCCAAATTTTCAAACGGAAAAGCAATAATAGCATAAAAATTCATATTTATATTTATGTCTATGATATTATGAAGCAATGATAGTTGTTCTGATGGGCAAAGTCAGAACCATGAGGCTGTGTTCATATGCATTTATGCATAACCTTCACTTGGGCCCCCTTAAGGGCTTTAGATGGCAACAAACATGCATTTAAGCATAACCTTCACCTGGGCCCCTCAAAGGCTCCAAATGGCACCTTTATAGCTCCCGAGGACTAGCCCTGTCCCTAACCTATTCATGCTTCGTTTCGGAACCCTTTTTTAACATTCACAAGATACATAAACATCATTTTGTTTCTCTTACATCATTAATAGTAAGAATAACGCATTGAGTAGCAACACAAAACAGGCTCAAAGCGATGCTTAAGCAGCAAATGATAGTAAAAAGCATAAAAATAATATTCGGTGTACCTTTGTTTTAGACTATTGAGAAAGTACTAAAAATTTGATATGTCTGCAGAAATGATATTAAAATTCTATTAGTTTCTGAAAATACGTGTTCACTTTATAAAAGCTAATATATTCATTCATAAGCTTTCTGATTAATTCTGACCCTTGTGATTTCTTATTCCTCTTGAATTAAGACACATATAAGCTAGCTTTAGTTAAGAGATCATCCGAGTTAATTTGTTAGAATGATATAGAAAAATTAGTATTTAATTTCATGTAGTCTTTAAAACCTAAGCGAACTTGCATGGGTTGAATTGTAAGTCATATGAGAACTATAACAAGATGTTAATGTTATAAGAAACATCCATAGATTTACTGGATACTAGAGTCACAACAAACCTTTAGTGGCTTTGATTATTAATAGTCGTACAAAGAAAACATTTATTGTAGAATATAAATACTCTTTTGTTGGATCTAAGAAGTGACCCAAGCATTTATAATTCATGTGGAATCTCTAAATAAATTCTCAATAGCCTCCTAAAAATTATTTTATCAATAATAGATTTAATACCTCATAAGTCATGATGATTGAGTGTGTGAAATTGATGAGACTTCCGTTTTATGATAAATGCTAGCACTAAAATAATACTAATAATGATAATAATGATATTTTAATTTGAACAAGCTAGTCTTAAGTTAAGTGATTAACCATGACAAAATTATTGACGAACACTAGGTTCAAATATTTTAACATTCTAATTTCTTTAATCAAGAGTTGAAAATAATAATTAATTCGATAGCACAAGGTAGGACTAGTGCTGAACCCCAATTTCTCCTAATGGTCATTGAAATTCTTAATCTTAATCATATACTCAGCTTATGAAATAAAGCTTGTTGTTGAGCACAAGAAATCAAGTTATAAGCATTGAAAGAATCATTTTATTTATAAACAAACTTATCCTTATCCTTAATATCCAACAGGCCGAAAGGTTCGTACCTTAAGCTTAGTCGAGTGCACAAAAGGGGTCGGCGCAGAGAGTTGAGTGCTCGAGAGATCGAGGATCGGGCGCAGGGAGAGAGAGTCGAGCGACTGAGAGGGAGAGAAGGCTTGCTCGAGTGGTGAGAATCGTTCAATCCCTTTGCGATTAAATAGGGCGTGCTTATGTAACGCACGCCCGTTTGGCAGATAATGCTCGTAGGTTACGGGAATCATCCGACAAAATTGGAATTAACATATTTGTCGACGGTTTCAATGTGGATAGCCGGTTCTTGCGTTTAATGAGGTGATTATCTTTTACTTAATTTGATTATGGTTTAATGACAAAAATAAATTCCTATTTCAGCATTGAGTTTGAAAAACTTCATTAATCAATATTTGTAGCAAAAGAATTATTTTAGCGGGAGATTTTAACGGAAAGAAAACTGAAATTTGCGGGGGATTTTAACGGAAAGAAAACTGAAATTTGCGGGACATTAACATCTTCCTTATAAATGACCTAGGGTCATTACAGTATATGCACTAACTACAATTTTTTAGCCAATATCATTTCTCCATTATGCTTGAAAAATCAACTCTAGTGATACTAAATTATAAGCAATTACAAAAAAGCGCATGAAGCACAGTTTCACAACAGGAAAATATCTACCTGCTTCAAGATTCAAAGATACATAATACAAACATAATAAATTCGCTTCAATCTTTTTTACCAATCGATAGCATAATTCATGACACTAATCATTTCTCATTCTGAAATGTTCTTTCTTAAACACAACAACAACAACAATAACAAACACGCAGGCCTTAGTCCCACTAGGTAGGGTCGGCTACATAAATTCTTTTTTTTCATTGAGCACGATTAAATAGAAGCCACTTTCTAAATTTCAAATAAAGATCCTTATTAATGATTTCTTCGGATGCCTTTTTTGGTATTCCCCTTTAACATAAGCAAAATTATTACATACCCAATTTTTCTAACAAGGGTGTGGCATCAAAATTTGTCTACACTTAATATGTCCAAACCATCTATGATGACAATCTTTAATCTTCAAACTCACTTATATTAATGTTATGACAATAACCTTCTCTTGCAGTGGTGAGGATCCTACGATTTCGTCACCCTAGGAGTAAAATAACAAAACAAAACACAGAGAAAATCACACACAAACAAGCACATATGCAAACATATAATACACAAGAATTTTACGTAAAAAGCCCTTTAGAGAGAAAAAACTTCAAAGTCATGCCATGAAAAAGTTTCCACTATGAACAAAAAAAAAGCAAGAGATCTCACACTTTCTCCTTGGGGCTCCTACAGCGTTCACAGCTTCCAAGCCATCACATAACAACTGCAATACATTGCATGTACTACACCGTAAACCCTAGCATCTCATGGGTATTTATACCCTAACACAACTCAGCCCCCAAAACTATCCTAAAAACAGCATTTAGGCTTTATTTAATGTTTGGGCATGGGCATTTTCCTAGCATTATTCACGTTCCATCTAGCACATGGGCACGCCCAAGCACCGGGCTCTTGGCTTAGACAGTTGAAACAGGCGCCTGGAGGTGCCTAGGCCCCTAGCCCTCTATTCGAATGACCCTAAAGTGGGCTCAACCCTTGATTTACATGGTTGAGATGAGCTCTTGGGCGCCTACCAAAATTGTCTCAACTTCTGGAGCCCATTCTTATTCAATTTTGCATTCATTTTGTCTTCGGTTGATCTGTAACCCACCCAAAATCACTCCAAAGCTTTAAATTGATCCATGACCTATCTAAAAATCACTCCAACACATTTGAGGTGTCACCATCATTTTAGTTTTCGCTTGTATAGAAGTTTCTTCCTTTGTGTTTATGTGCCCACGCATGGGCTCGACTCCTTAGACCGTACTCGAGGCTCCACTAAACCCGGCAATCTCCCACTCGAAGACTGAGTATAGATCTTCTTCTCTATCTTCTTCTCCAATCCTTGGAAACGCGTCTTCATAGTCCTCAGTGGTATGTTGCGGCTCACCCCGCATTCTATCATGTTCCAAGCCACACTACATAACAAATCCTTTAAGTAATCAATTCCCATCATACTCAAACAACCTTTGCACGCCCTGCATTACAGTGTCCGCTGCTAGTGGTCTCTGTTTCACCAACCTCCTCTAAAGAGTAGTGTTTCATCCAATAGATAGCTTCTCCAAGTCCCTTACAAGATTTAGCATCGATGATTGCACCTTATCACCCTTGATCCACTTGCAAATGCCTTACGCACATAGTCTTCCGAAAGTCTTCCTAGGCTCCACTATTGGTGCTCAAGGCACAATCTGCATCTCTCGAGCCTTCTATTCAATCTCCTTATGACCTTAAAACTCCTTGTTATTAAGAAATTTGGCTTTCATCTATTCTTCATTCATAGTATCTTTTGAGATGAGATTTTAATTCTCTCTAGCCCTTGTGGTCAAGCCTTCTGATCCCGCTGCTATAGTCAAACTTGCCATTTAAGGTGACCCTTCTCCGCTCCCTCGTGCAGCCACGAATACACCCTTTATCACCTTTTAGAAGTACTTTGTGAATGTGATCTGACCAACAAAGATCAAATGTTTCTTTAAGAAATGCATACTAGACATCCTTCAGTTGTTAAGTCCCGTTCCATAGTCTAATGTCCATGTTTCCTTGGCCCACTATGTTGCATGTGCTGTCATCTCCAAGTCTCATGCTAGCCAGCTCACTTGAAGTATAACACTACTTTGCTTGGAGTCACATGGCATGATGCTCCCGAACCCACCTCCCAGAACTCCGTCTCGTCCAGGAAATGAATCAATGCATCCTCGAGATTCGCTGTTGTGATGTTAGTTGCATCATCTCTTTTTTGGTTTGCACTAAATCATTTTTAGCTATATTAATAAAAAAATAATAGTATCTCTCTTACTCTTTGATGAGTATAAATATGTATGTGTCAGAAAGGGCTTAGTGTCATGGGCTTTTGGCTTCGTTGTTTTTCTTTGGAGTATAATTTGCAATTTTTGTTTACCATATTGAGAAGTTGTGTTTTTCCTCTATTTTTCCATGGTTTGTGAATTATGATGTTCCAACAACAAGAGTCACTCCACTTCTGAGTCAAAGTTAAGTCCGCAAGATAAACATTGAGTTATTACAGTTGGCTAAAATATTCTTAGTTGGCCTTATTTCATTGTTACTTGACACGTGATATTTGTCACTTGAGAAGGCTCACAGTAAAGAACCCCGAGCAACCAGTAAGCCAAACAATGAATCACTCCTTGGTATAATCAAGGAACACCGTTAAAATTTCTTTTTAACATACTCAAAGATGTAGACGGACTCCCTTAGCAATCTTTTATCTCTTTAGCTTGTCCAACTAGCCATTGTGATCAATCCAAGGACTAGCCACCTCTAACCACTTAGCAGATATTCTTATTCGCATAGTGAATATGGTTTACCACATCATCTTTTGAATGTTACATAGTACAATAACTAGTTGAATGGAATTTAGCCATTACATGTCCGATGACTAAGTTTTCTCGAGGAATACTATGTTTGCTTAATAAACTCATTTGGCAATTTGTTATTTAATGAATCTATTTTTTTGAATTTCAACTTACTATTGCTCGAAAAAACTCAGATGTATTGCTTAACAAAGCTATAAAAATTTTAATATTTATATTTTTTTAAATAAAATAAAAAGTATTATGAAAGAGAATTGAAGTTTTCATAAATAAATGAAACTTTATCTATGAAGATTATAATAAACTCAGATGTATCCTTCATTCAATCTATGAAGATTCTTAGAACCTTATGTTAAGATTGAAAATGCCTGCAATTGCTAGACAAAAATATTAGTAGGCACATAATTAAGTGTTTTTATCATCAATATCCTTTGGCCCAAGGACTACATTTACAAGTGCTAATTCTTATAGCATACGCTTCATGAGTAGGTGTTATAATTAAGTTTGCATTTCATTTTGCTTGAGATGTACTAATTACACTGTCAATGACAAGTTTTTCAGAATTAAAATCAATGTTATAGTAAAGATACAGCCAGATAACCAAAGCGAAAGAAACAATGTTTTAAGTAAAAATTAAATAACTATTTTTAAAATACCTCAGATCTTAAGATCTTTATAGATTCTCCCACAAACTGAAGCTTGTCCAGGTCAATGGGATGCAAATTAAATAGATCTTCTTCTGAAGAAATCGGGTTTGGAATAACCGGACCCTTTACTTCTTCAATTTCAAAGGGAACACCAAATGCAGATAGAGGGGTAAGTATGTCAGAGAAGATTATAACACCATCTGGACGGAAAGCTCTCCAAGGCTGCAAGGAAATTTCCACAATGAGATCAACTGTCTCTGACCTCACTCGGAAGGATGGGTATTTCTCTGCAAGTTTTCTATACACAGTCATATACCTCCCTGCTTGGCGCATCATCCATGCTGGAGGCCTACTTACAAGATTCCCTCGAGCAGCTTGAACCAGTAGTGGATCTGGGTATATTTATTTATACTTAGAAACCAGGCTGTTTAACCCAAGTTTAACTAGAAGGAAAATTAAGCATGGTTCGATTTTAGCCTTTCCAGTTTTCAATATATTCATAATTTTTATAAAGAGAACGGATCAAAAAGTGACAACCAAAAATATTCCTTTAAAATTTATAAAAATTGCAATAAATATTTTATAGGAAAACGTAGATAAATAACTAGCATAGAAAATCTCACGATGAGTCGATGAGAGGAAAATGTAAATCAAAATAAACTAAGCATCAAACCATTGTGACATTACCCACTTCCGAAAAGGAGAAATAATATAAATACCCCAAAATAATCAAAATCCAAACACAAATTTAATCAATATACAGTGCAATCACAGCTTAAAACTTATGCTCCAAATTAAAAACAGGAAAAAAGTAAAAGGATTCAGGCTCAACAAATGATATATATATTAAAGGTGGATGCGGTAGAAATTGGCAGTTGGACCTAAAAGGAGAAGAAGAGGAGAGGTGAAGAAAGAAGAAAAGGAGATTAAAAAAAAAGGAAATAGTGATCAAGATACCCAAGCAAATGCCAAAATAATTCAATCAAATCCTATGGAAAAGGGGGCTACCCATCCAAACAAAGAATTAAATTTTCATTTCATTTAGCTCAATCAACTTCCAAATGTTACCAAACATATTTATAAACTCCAAGAAAAAATAATTTGACTTTGAATCAAGATTTATAATTCAAAATAATTTTCTCTTGCTCTCATATGAAAAAGATCATCCATACTCCAATTTGAAATTAAATTTCAATTTGAAGTTTTGAAGGAGTATGAAAATACATTTAATAAAAATCAAATATAAATAAAAGCAAAAGTAATGCCGAATATAACATGTGTGAGGGGATTATGTAAGGATACTAGCCTCTACAAATTCAAAAAGAAGCATATATAGTGAAAGAAAAAAGAAAAAACAAATTTGATTAAATAGAAAAGAAAACAAAGGTGATTCACATGGCTTTCGTGTACAGCAATAAAAAGATGTTCTGCTAACAAGTGAAGGAACCTTAACCAAGTACAGAAATGCTGCTAGCTGAGAGCTGGAAGTTGATTTCGGCAGTTTCATTTAGCTAAAAACCACAAGGAGCACACAGACAGGCAAAACCTATGAGTGCTGGACCTTCAACATATTCAATTTTCTTTTGAGTAGATAGTCTAGCAAACATATGAAAATTTGTGTTTCAATCCATAATAGATCCCTAACAGACCCTTCAGTTGAGGAATTGAAGGAATGTACTCAGCGTTGGCAACTTGATCTCACAAAGCTCTCATATGTTCCACTGATTTCCAATTTTTCTTACATAGGAAAGCTTGCATTGAAGATCATCTAACTTATTTTCTTGTTTAAAGACATCTCGATTAAGTAATAAGTATAAAGAACAAGAGAGAGGAGAGGAGTAGAAAATGCAGTAAAATTGATTCTGTGTTAACAGCAGTTATGGTTTGTATAAACCTTTTATATTATATATTAAAATCATCTAATCGTGAATAAATATTATAATTCTCAATTTTTAAACATCTTTTACCTCAACCTATTCCCCGGATGTTACATTATTTCTTCTAAATCTTCTAAATTTATTTCTCGTCTCCTGCCTTAACTTGAATTTTGCTTCGATACATTCTAATGCTCACCTTCACTATAGCTCTTTGCATAGTCTTGTAAGGTCTCTTTAGTTTTGGATGAATAAAACTTTGAATATGATAAATCTACCATATTTATCTTTTGTATGATCAATGAGATTCTATAGCTAAGATTCCAAAGTGGTATTATTGTTGTAAAGGGAAATGCTACGTTGCCTAACACGTATCCCAAAATGCATTGAGCAACAGTACTCAAAGTCCCGAATTTCTATCATCGCGCGCGCAAAAATGCATCTTAGCCATCCAAATATTTTTTTTTTTAAATGTGGGGATGCATTTTGGATACTCGGTTGAGCACTGTAGCAGCCCGTTTTTGTAAAATAGCTTTTTTGTATTATATTTTAGATTCAAGATGTTTAGTTTTGTTTTGGACACCCCTTTTGTTTTGAGTTCATCATAGAGTTCTAGGATTTGCTGCTACAAGAGGGTTGTTGAACCAAGGAACCTCATATGAGTGTACTTTAATTAAGCTTTGTATGGTATTTCCAAAATGAAATTTATGTTTTGGAACATACTTGTAAAGTTAAGAATTTATTTTGCCAACTTTCATCGAACTTATTGGACAATGTTCATCAAATGAGATGATAATGTCTATCAAGCTCGTTGATGTTCATCGAATGAACCAATTTATTGGATAAACCAATCAATAAACCTAAATAGAACAATAGATCTAATTAACATATGGAGCCCAATTTTTGGTACCCTTATTCTTTTAAATGTTCATTTACCCTGGATTAGGGATGTGCAAATAAAAACTATGTATTTTGTATAGCAAACCTAATTTCAAAATAATTAAATTAGATTGGGATAAATAGTAAGTAAACGAGCAACCAATAAAGCTTTTTAGTTTTGAATAAATAATAACAACAAATTCCTAAAATTAGACTGTAGATTCAGTAAAATTAGTTGAGTGATTGTGCAGGCAAGCTATTTTGTTCTACCCTTGAAGGCATTGGGTTCTAATTAATGAGTCTTTGGATTATCTTGCGCAAGATAGGATGAAGATCCTTGAATCGGTAGTAACTTAATTGAAATTGTATCTATCTAAAGGCCACAAATTTTGTAAAGGAGCACCTCCTCAAAGAACACTGAAGTACCCAATGGTGACAATGACCGAGCTACTCAAATTACAGCAATTTCTAATTTGCGCTATCAATTTTTGAACCCAATCTACGAACCATTAAAATGTGAAAATCTATTGCCATATTGGAATATATATAAGAATAATAAATATTTGTTCTATGCTAATTTCGATTATGATCAACTTCTACTTTCTGAGTTAATTTCATTTTTGGTTCATGCAGCTTTTGTTTTTGTTCCATAAATTTTTCTTGTTCAATTTAGATTGTACTTCTATTACTAGCACTTGTCACATAGCTTTACTTTTATGCAACCATTCCACACCTTTATTCTACTTATTTTGTTTTGAATAATGCATGCATACCATTGGATTCTCTATCGTTGGTAGGGGTGCCGGTGTGCATTAGAATCTAATGGGCTTTTCTTACCCGCTTTTATGAAATTAAAGTAGGCACAAGTACATATAATGCAATTGGAAAGGAGAAAGCTTTAGCTAACATGTGATAATGGATTCTCATTCCAATTTGAGAGATGAGTGACTTATATAATGAGGCTTCAAATGCATTTTTATTTTTTCTTGAGGGACTTATTGGGAGGTATTTCGATATACTCATAAGAAAATTTTGTATTATGAGACTCTATTTTGTTTTTAAGATGAATATTTCTAAATGCAACATTTAAGAAAAAAAAATCTACTCTGTAATGTTATGGCTACCTAAACCCCTTAGAACCAAGATTTTGATTTTAGCAAACTCTTTAGAGTTTAATTTGATGAACTGCAATGCGGTTAATGCACTTGAGAGATGATTGTAATGCAAGGCATCATATAATTAATCCCTATTTTAAACATAACCCTATACCTTTGTAAGACAAGTAGTTCAACACCAAAGTAATAGGGAAATAGATAATGGGAGTGCATAAATTGGGGCCAAAAGAAATACCCTTAAATACTATAGTCACAACCTATGCATTCGCCCTTTCTCTAGTACAATAAATTTGCACACCATTCAATCCTTAGCCCGTCAATAGGTGGCATAAAGCCCTTTGCTTTCCTCGTGAAACAGCCAATGAACGAGTATGACAGTATTACCAAAAGTGAAGAAGCTTGAAGTCAGTGCAAGAACTAAACGCAAACAAATAAATATATAATTGAAGAAGGTAAGAAGCTCAGTTGAAGCATACCAGAAGAAGAACTTGCCCGAGGAGATTTTAGAAGGTTTTTTCTTCGGTAGGAAGCATTGCTTCGAAATGTCCCAACCCCTAAAGGAAGGAACGATCCGGAAGGGATAAAGCTTATCGAAAACCCACTGCAATAAAGGAAATCAAGTACAAGCTCAGTTCAAAAAAGATCGTTAAGGCACTGCTTGGCAATGAAGAAATTAGTTCAGAAGCTGGTAAAAAGAACGAATAGGAATTTTAAGGTACTTCACCTTCTCGGCTGCGCAAAAACCATTTGTGTTACAACTGATATTTTCTCCCTTCCCGCGGTGTGCAGAAAATATTTTTTAATTAATCCTAAATATTTTTTGATATTTTTTAACTAACAAAAATCGCTAGATATGTTGAAATTGTTTAATGTTCTTAAGATCATAGTAGGAGCAAGTTTTTAATGCACAAATTTGAATGCTCTATGGTATCAAAGGCATTACCAATGGGTTGTGTTTGGATTCCGACTCTTCCCAAACTTAGATCAATTTGGATCCTCATCTCATGAATTGGTTTGATATAATCAATATATGAATTAACTCTTTTCACATTATTATTAAATTCTATCTAATTTGTATAAGTTTAGATAATAAAAATCATTTGTGCAACAATATATATTTTTCTTACTTTACAATTTATTATTTAATTATAAATTATCATATTAATATAATTAAGATATTTCTTCATTTTTATATGAGAATGTTATTTAGACCCACTGATATTGATATCCAAAAAAATCTATCCAATAGAATTTATAGATTATTTCATTAGTATTTATTTATTTATATTAAAATAATATAAATATTATTTTTAAAGTTTGTATTGAAATAATATCAAAATCTTATTGGATGTGTTTTTATGGGTGCCACGTCGACGAATCTAAATAGCATTTCTCTTTTTATATTGACTTTCTTTGACATCTATAAAAAGAAATATAGAAAGATACTTAGGATTTAGAAATGTTCATTTCATATAAATAAAATAGGTTGAGTCTAGAAAATTGAGGCCATTAGAGTCATAAATAAATTGTTAATGCATGGCAACAAATAGAGTGCAAGTGCTCAAATAGGAACCTACATCATATGCTCAATATATTCTAGATATTTATTAAATTTGTCAAGCAATTATGATGTAACAATCAATGGTTATTACCCCTCTAAATTAGGCTTAGTTAAGACTTAAAATTGGCTCCATTAAACTCAAAATATCAAGTCTACAGTTGAAATTTGAAGCAAATCTAAGTAAAGACAAGTTTGTAGAATATTTTAATATCAAATAAATGCTCAAAAAAATATGATGAATATTTTAACCTCAAACCTCAAAGTTTGACTGCACATTTGAATTCCTCACGTTGTAATAGACTGAGATGCAAATTTCATATTTTTTGAACTTAAAAAGTCAAATAATTTACATAATATAAATTGCATTTTTATTTAAACTAAAACTTTAGAAATTTAATGAATTTAATTAAATTAAATCGAATTTAACATATAAATAATAAAGCCGTGGAAATCCGTTGTTCCGGTGCAAACATGGATTGGGTCGTTTCGAGCCAACCGATCGAAATCGCACGGCTGCTAATTGCATCACGGTCCAACTAAATCAGATTCATTGGATCTGATCTCAGATCCAATGGCTAGGGTCGTAGCCGACCAGGCCCATCTTCCACGCACCCAGTGTGGGTTCGCGATGGCGCCGGCAGCGCCACGTCGTCGCAGCGTGCCCTCGTTCTCGGTAGAGTGAATGAGGAAAATGTTCATCATTATCTTCTCAGTCAATTGAGGCGGTCTCGAGCGCACGAGAAGCCTGATTTGCCCCTCAATTTTCCCAACAATGCGGTGGTTGTGTTCTATTATGGCGAGAGGTAACGCCTCACCCAACCCTCTTTTCATGCAATTAATTGTTCAAAAGTTGATTTTAGGCATTTAGTAGCATTTTTGAAAGTATAATTTCTCCAAAATATGTCAATTTTGCCATCAATTGGGTTGCCCATGAATAGTGGGGAACATCATAAAAATTTGGGGTTTTGATTCTAGCAACCAACCAAGGGGCTTTTAGTGTCATTCGAAGCTCCTCAATGGATGAATATTTTGTTACATTTGAAAGTTATATGTCAAAATATTCAGAAAAATGAGATGAATATTTTGGTAAAATGAAATTTAATTTTCAACAAGTATAATTGAAAGTTACATTTTTTCCCTAGAAGATTGCACCCTTTTTTTTTTTGCTTATGTGTGGCCGGACGATGAGATTTGAACCCATGACCTGGGATTACAAATCCTGAGCCTCAACCACAGGGCTACAACACCATTCACAAGAAGATTGCACCTTATTTAGCATGTCGATTCATATTTGAACAAATAAGGTATCAACAATTCCTGATGTAACAACCCTATGTTATTACTATGCTTAATCTGAATTTAATCATATTTTAATTTTTGTTCAATTGGATTATGATTATCATTAGGATTTAACCATAAAATTTTGGAATCCATCGGAGCTCATTTGAATTAATTGGCTATTTAATCAATTTATTGACCTAATAAATTAGCTAAATTGAATTGATCTCCAAATTAAAATATGACTTCATTTTTTAATTCCTCACATGCAAATTAGTTATGGATGATTTTTGGGAAATTTTAGAGATTATTCGAGCTTAAAATGGATTTATTTTAATTATGGTTAATTAATTAAATTAGAATTTATTTAAATTAAATTATCAGAATTAGGGTTTTACCTTGATAGGTCTCCTTAACCCTAAGACACCTTAAAAAACTTAAATTATGACATGATTCAACATTAGATGATGGTTTGAGTAGGAAAATAACTAGAATAACCTTGTTTTGACTTAGTGTTTAGTAAACTCAAATTAAACCCTAATTCTTATGAGAGAGAAATTACATGGCAATTTCATGACTTGACTTAATGAACTACTTAGGATAGTCATTTGAGTGATCCTTAGTGTAGCATTGTAACTAAGAAATAAATCATAGGAGGTTAGGATTGAGCCGTTTTAGGAGGATCATTATGATGTTCGACCGAGTCTAATTTAGATACTTTTAGAAATCAATAAGTAACGTAGTGTAACATACCTAAGTGTAGTGTACACTACCATATTATGTTAAGTGTAGTGCTTAGAATCATTTAGGATGAACTATTAGTAAGAGGCTTAGAATCTTTAAGTGTTATTTATCAAAGTAAAGTTTAAGATTTGATGTTAATAATGTTAAGACATGGAGCCCTAAGTTTAAGAGATGAGGCTTGGTGTTTAGACTAGTAAACTAATATGAGATAAATCTAAATAAATGTAACTTAAGTAATGCAATCCTTTAAGCTTTGCCATATTAGGCTGGTAGTCATGCAAATTATCAAGTTTAAGAGCATATTAGTATTGACCTATGAATGACATATCTAGAGTTAGTTGTTAAAAAGAAATCACATTAAGTTTGAAAATTAGAGAACATTTTAGCTAAAACTTTAAGTAACCTAAATCATAGGGATCAAGTGACCTAGGATGGGGCGATAATAAAAATATATAGCTTATAAGTTAGAATGATTCCATTAGAATAGAAGTATTATTAAATAGTTTAGATAATTGTAGTATTGGGATTATGATATGATATTTTTAATTATAATCTTTCAACTATATCTATAAATTATTTTTTCATTTAAATAAGACTTTAATCAAATCACTATTGTCAAACCTCATTTATTTATTTACTATTATATATCAATTGATTGAATTATTTGATGAATATCTAAGTCAATTGAGAAGCTTAATTAGCTCCAATCATAGGATAGATAACTAAAGTAAATAATAACAAATTTTATATAATATAAAATTAGCTTTAAAAATTATTGAATGATGCAATGTATCGAGACTAAATCCTTGAAAATATTCATTAAAGATATTATGCATAAATTAAACATATAACATTCTTTTTGAGGGGTTTCTTATGGTGGACTATGCTGCACAGCTATTTTTGAACCAGTGCAGGCTATAGATTGATTAGGAGACCATACATATCCTACAATGGGGAATGTGTGTGTTATCAAGAGACCTCGCTTCGTGCTTTACTCCTATAACAACCCAAATTTTAGGAAACCAAAATGTCGACCAAATCAGATCCCCGAGCAAGATCAAAATTAAACTAAACAAAATATACCATTGAAAAGAGTATATATTTGTGATCATAATGCCCTAGTTTGGAGGCAATCTGACGGACGGATATTCTTATATTAATTATTAAATTTTTTTAAATAAGGAAAATTAAATATAAATTCAAATTCATAAATTTTAGAGTTATTGGCTTCACAATAATAAAATAAGGCTACACAAAATTTTTCGTCAAATTTTGAGCCCCATATTGTTTGTAATTAATTTTTAAGGTTTTACCTTCAAAAATTAATTAAAAATAAAATTTAACTATGAATATAATTTTTTTTATTCAAGGACGTACATGTGACGACCCCAATATTGAGTAATAACTAAACTCAACATTGATACGTCACCACAATACCTAATACTAGATTAGAAGAAAACTAACCCAAATCATTAGATATTGTATTTGGCTAAGGATTTAGAATAAGGTCTTAAGTTAAGATGGAAAATATTTATAGAATAATGCATGAGATACAATATGAGATGTATGTATAATTTAATTCATTTATGGAATCTTTCCTAAACAATTATATATTAGGATGAATTCAGTATAAATGAGCATTAAATATTTACATTCATCACCATTAGGGATATGTAAGATCTGCACATCCTATTCAAGATTATAAGGGAGGAAAACATATGAAGCAATTTATTATCCTAGGATTCACACATCCTACATTATTTATCTTCATCACATTCATGGAAAGTTAAGATCTAAACATATAATTTATAATTATATACGAGAAAATCATATGATGCAACTTTCTATCCTATGATACATACATCATACATCATTTACATTAATTAAAAATGAGGAATTAATAGCTAAATTCTAGTTAAATATGCAACTAAATTTTTAATTAAGTATCCATTCATATATCCATTCATCCCAAACAGAAACATTTAAGTCAAAGATTTAAATTCCAATATAAGCATAGTAAATACAAAAGAAATAACTTTAGTTATTACAAGCCAAAAATAAACAGTAGAAAATAAAAAAAATAAGTCTCTCTCTCACACATTTAATACAAAGCAAGAAAGTGATAATTAATTAGCAGAAGCAATTTTATTTCTTTAAGCACTTAGTCCAGCTCCACTAGCTTCCAAGTGCACCTGATCTATCACATTTTAGCATTTAAATGTGATAGGGCAAAATCAATAAAAAGAAAATATGGTTAGATAAAATAGTCTACGTATAATTTAAAATTAAGCTAAATATTTTATTATTCAATTTGGATATCACAACTAGTTACAATCTAAGCATGAGCAATGGTGCAAAAATGAAAGCATATAAGTATGGAAAAGAAAGTAAGGAAAAGAAAGGAAAAGTAAAGTAAGTAAGAATACTCACATAATTTAACATTCTAGCCTGCAAGTAAAATAAGGGTAATAGCATCCTAAATATGCTAGAAAAGTACTAAAGTGCATATGAAAGTAAATGAAATAAAGCATATATATGTTCAATGAACTTATGCTAAGTAAAGAAAAGAAGACATTAAAGCATTTAAATGTAATTATAATAATATTCACTACAATCTAAATGAACTGTAAACAAGTAAAGTATAGTACTAAAAACATAAAAAGTGCAAAGTATAGTAATTGAAGGAAGATCTTAGACTATTAATTTAAGATTCACATAGTCTAGAACTATGGAAAGTAACATAGTTAAAAGTTATGATTAGTCTTCACAATCAATAAGATTATAGAAGATCTCACATTTTAATTGATTAAAGTTATTTTGTGAAAGTATCCATTATACAGGCAAATACAGAATGAAGCAAAGAGTTAAACACATTTGTTTAATAAATAAAGGAAAGCAAGGTCAAAACAAATAACTCACATTCACCCTTTGAGAATATGAGGTCTCCTTATTACTCATAATTAGCATGCCCTTGGCTTAACCATTAATATAAACCCATATAAGTTTTAATGTGAAAATTTTATTTATGCACAATGTCTTATATGAATGATTCAAATGAATAAAGTTCAAAGCTAAATAAGCATTTAAGGAAATTTTAATAAATACAACTAAGTGATATCCAAAGTTATCTAATTTTAATGATCTACTTACTGATTGAAACTAATTGAGCTCCCAATGGACTTTGAGATATTGATCTCAAGCCAATTATAAATAATAGTGATAATTGGGGTTTTAAAAATAGTAGTTTTATTTTATTTATGAGATGGAAAAATAGTTTATAAGTATAATATACTAAAAAAAATTAATCATATCCTTTTCATAAATCATAAGATTTAAATAGGTTAACTAAATCAAGGCTTAGGAAATTAATAGAAAATGATGAGGTTATAAAATTATCATATTTAAAGAAAATTGAAGTTAAGGTTCAAATTACTAAAGTTCTCTAGCTAAGTTGTAGTTTGAAGGATCTATCCAATCAAATACTAATCTAGTTAGGTTAAGGTAAGAATGAAAGGTTTAGAGTAAATGAATAAAGGAATTATGAACTACGAGTTCATTATTTTCTAAAAGTTAAGGGTTAAAAAAGTCAATAAGATTCATAAATTATTCTAATTGAATTTTGGACTCCTATTATTAGTTCTTAAAGAACTTAAGTGAGGACTTAAGGATTATGATGAAGTGAACTAAATTCTAATTTAGTCATTTAAAGCTAGCCCTAATTGATTCATAATTTACAACTATAAAACATTAAGGTTAATTATACTTAATGGATGTAATAAGTAGCTCTAAGGATCCTCTATAATTCAAGTTATAAAGCAATCCTATAATTTTTATCTTAAGATTGAAAGGTGAATCAAGCATTTTACAATTGATTCAAGTAAGCCAATTTAAGAGAACTAAGCTCATAACATGCATTTGAAATTGACATGAGAAGAAAATAATGTGGCAAGTTAGCTATCATAAGGTTTTAAATACCTAAGATATATAATATATAAAAACTAGAAATTATCAAAATAACACTAATTAAGGAGCCAAAAATTGAGATTAATTACAATTAATTAATTAATCTAAAATAATGACTAATTAAAACATTCCCCAAAATAGAAATTAAATTGTATATTATTAATCTGCGCATTCTTACAGTCAGAATGGTATATGATATCAAATATATTGAATAAGTATTATATAATTTATGAATGAAATGAAATTCATATTAATTAAAATTTTAATTTCAATTAATGCATTATGTTAAATTAATTAGCAGTTTAATTCATTATTTTGGCGCATTAATAATTACATAAGCCACGTTGGATTAAATTAGGCGCGGTTCAATTATAAATTGAACCGGCTGGTTCACAAAGACACAGTCCTAGACTGTCGTCTCCTTTAATGAGCGGGGTGACTTAGGGAAAAATTAGGGCACGTCGAAAATGCAGATCTAAGCATCCCAGAACGAAGGCCAGTTGTAAGGGGGTCGTACTCCCACTACTTTTGGTGCTCTACGATCGTGCAAAAAGAGGATGAAGGCGAACAAGGTCTTAATCTCGACCGTTGGATCGTTGAGTTGATCCAACGGTTGAATCCTAAATCCTTTGGATAGCCGTCTGATCTTAAAAGGATCCGATCAACAGCTCACGATTAGAAGGCTCGCTAATTCGTGTCCTGCATAATACAACAGATCTCCGCTGTTCATTAATGACAATTGGATTAATATATATATATACTAATTTATATTAATTACTTTATTTAATTTAATTAAATAAACACAATTTAATACTCAAAATAAAATAACTAAGCGGATTCCGAAAAATCTCAAAAATTCACCATTACCTAATTGAGGTGTGGGAACTTAAAAATGTAATCGAATTTTTGATAGAAGGTCAATTTAATTATCTTAATTTTCTGAGTATTTAAATATTATTAAAATATTTGGGGAAAATTTGACGACTTCCAAATACTTTCAAAATACCACTCCTAGCTAATATGAGTGTAGTGAGTCCAATGGTGAACTCTATTTTTATTATAAGATCTAAAAAAATTAGGCATTCTCAGAATTATCAAAAAACCAGGAATACTGGAAATTGTCAAATGATCTCCAAATCGCATGAAAATTGAAATGGAGGTTCCTAATACTATTATAAGACTAATAAAAAAATATTATAGTCAATTAGGTCACTAATTGATAGGTAACAATACTATGTTTATTACAGTTCATCTCATCAAGGCGGATCTCCTGAACAAGTTTCGTCAAATTTGGAAATCAAATGACAAAAAATACGATTAATTTAAATTGAATTTTTTTCTTAATTAAAATTTTTCCTAAAACTAATTTCTTTCCCTTATTCCTTCTTCTTACCCCATCACCTTCCTTTCTCCTAGTGTGCACTGCATGCAACATTGAAGAAATGGCTTCCCCACCTAGGGTGGCCGCATTCCCCTGCCCGGCCATGTGACTGGAGGGCAGTCGGCCAGGGCAGCACCTCCTTCCTCTTCTTGCCTATAAATAATATTTCACACGTCCTCTCTTCTCCACAAGTTCCCCCAAGCCTCCTCCTCCTCCACTTCTAGCTGGCTGCCGATCTTCCTCCTCCACCTCCCTACCTTGTCGATAACCTCCAACCATCATCTCCCTCCCTTCTCAGCAACCTCAAGGTTTCCCGCCACCTCTCCACGTCCCTTTCTTCCTCCTCAGCCAACAACCTCCCCTCACCTCGCTGCCATGCAGGCACCCTGCTGAAGTCCCCACGAGTCGTCCCCTACCTCCTCAGCAAATCGCCACCACTTTCGACAAGCCTCCTTTGAACTGAGAGAAGGGCCACAAAGTTTAAAAAAAAAAGTAAGTCAGAAAAAAAATAAATGATAATTGAATTATAAAATTTTTAAATGATAGGTTAAGAATAAATAAAAATTTATTTGAGTCATAACATTATTAATCTACTAATCACTAATTTTTATTTTTGCCCATAACATTTATTTTTACTACTAACTCTTAAATTTTAGCTTCTAACATTTTAATTTTTGTCACTGTTCTCTTATTCCACTCCTAACTTTTCATTAATGTTATTTTTTTTTCATCTTTATTTATTTATTTATTTATTATCATTTATATATATATATATATATATATATATATATATATACTATAATTACTATAGTCATAACATATTATTATATCATAATAATAATAATAACATTAATATGTTATTATTATTATTATAATCATTATTGTTGTTATTATAGGTATGATTATTATCATTAGATAATAATAATAATAATAATAATAATAATAATATAATATTTATCATTATCACCAAAATGATGATAATAACTCCTTATACTTATAATTATATAATAATAATAATTTTAATAATATTATTATTATACTATCTTTCATATTATTATATTATTCTCACTTTTTATTATCATCTCTTAATAATAATAATAATAATAATATTATTATTATTATTATTATTATTATTAATAAAATAATATATATACAAACTTATTTATTATTATTATTATTATCATATACTCTCTTTATTTTGATCTACAATAAAAAAAAAATAATATTAATATTAATGACGATAATAATAATAATTATTATCATATTATCTCTTTAAAATAAGTTCATACGCATAAAATATTCATAAAAATTAATATATTTATTTTCTTTCTATTATCATATTCTCTCACTTGGATAAATAAAAATAATACACTTTATGTGTAAATCATTATATAAATGATGATAATAATGATAATAAAATATTACTATCCCAGTTTTATATATATATATATATATATATATATACACACACACATACACACACATTACTCTCTCCAATATTCTTATTTCTTATCTTATGAATATAAAAAATAATAATAATAACATCGCTATTATTATTATTATCATTGTTATTACGATTTTCTGTCGTCATCACTATTCCTATTATCTATATTATATTCTCCCTCACAATCATCCTCTTATCTTATTATTATTGTTTTACTAATATTGAAACACACTAAGAATGAGGAAAGATAATAAAAGTTTGTATTTTTCATCTCTTTTCTAATCAATAAATTTCTCACACATAATTGCAAAAGATCAACTTAGCATAAAAACTAGTATCCCGGATATCATGAACTACATTTATATATGCTAATTTAATTATGCACTTTTGCTCTGCAAATTTAACCGAACTAGTTTCTTACGCTGCTATAATTAAAGTTTGCTGTCACTATATGAGATACTTTTAAAAATAGATAATGGATCTTGATTGATTGAATTAAATGGGGTTATATGAGAAATATTTACAATCTGTATATAATGTAATAAGAACAGAGCTAGTTTGCTATAATACTATTCCGTGAATATATATAATGAGACTATAACTATGCCTACGATGGGGATAACATATGTGTAATAATGCCTGAATGACAATGTTTGAACCCAAGTTGTGACAATCATAACAGACGTGCATGATTTCTTCAATATTCGAGAAATTGCCCGCTCTAATAAAATATGCTATATATATTATTCACTTTCGAGATAGAGATATCAATTTTTGATAAGTATGCCTTAGTTGTGACATGTTATTTTTATTATTATTTCAAAATTATTGTAAAAATTCTGATTTGCAGGAAAAGTCATGATAATCCTCAAAGGAGAAAATTCTATCTTTCAAATTCTTATTATTATAATTCCCTTCATTTTTTCTTACACTTAAATTTCATGCTTTTTCTTATATGTATACAATGTAATTAATGATATCCAAAGTACTAGAGTTTATCTCTAACGAGTGTTCAACCCAGGCATTTTTGTTGTAAATGTCAGGTCATATTATTGTTGAGGATCTGAAGATAGCCTAATCAATCTATCACTTTAATTTTTAATCTCTTATTGTATTTATAAATAAAAGAGAAGCCTGCGCTTATAATAATACTCTTTCTGGAATAAAAATTATTACTTTCCTGTTCTCTAATTATTTGAGCAAATGTTTGTGATCCTTATATTATTATTCTAAACTCTCGACTACATTCTTAAACATAAAATGGTGATGTCACCTTAGTCCCCACACCTTTAACAGGATCTATCAAGGATCCAGGGTCAGGGTTGAGTTAGGAACTAAGGTGGAGGATGTCATAGTTGGTATCAGAGTTAGGGTTGGGAAAAGATTAGAATGATAATATATAAAACTAGATTTGTTCAGATTAATTTGAGAATATACATATATAAATTATGATAATATATTATTTTTACAGATGGATCCCGAAAATGAGTTCGAAGAGTACTTTGAAGAAAATGAGAAATACAGTGAGATAAATTCTTGCCCATCAGAAAGCCTAAGAAGTTATAGTATTGATCAACCACCCACCTTAAAAAATCAATTCCAAATCTTAACTCAAAAGTTTGAGGAGATGAAAGTTCTATTCATTATAGTCTTTCATATTCAAATTAAAAAGCATAGGAAAGAAATAAAAAACATACAAAACACCATCAAAGAAGTAGCTGCAATATATGAGTATCACCTAATGGAGTTAGAGAGAAAGGCAAGGTAGCTAAGAGCATCTTGCAATAAAACCTGCTATCCAGCAATATCCAAAAAACTACTACTAAGAGAAAAATAGGAGCAGTAAAAGGAAGGGCACAGCAAAAACATAGAATTTAAGTTTCGTCATATATATATATCAGAAGAAAGGTTTTCTCTGAAGATAAATAAAAAAGAAGAAAACTTGTGTATTTTGCTTATTAATCTTCTTTCTTTATTTATTAATATTTTCTTATTATCTAAAATGCTCTTCTTTTTCTTTCTTCATATGGATTCTCAAGAAACTTCTACTATCCCCAATTCCAACGAATCCATCAGAAATAAGACTAATAAGTTACTTGAGTTAGTAACAGCCCTACTTTATAACAAGACTACCAATCACATATCCATATCCTCAGTACAACCTTTCTCAAATCAAAACTTCTCCAATAATGGAATCCTTCAAGCTTATCTTAAGCTAAAATCACCCACCTTTAATGGAACAATCTCATTGATGGAAGCTGAAAATTGGCTGAAAATATTGAGAAGAAGTTAATAATTATAAAATATTCAAAAATTGACACAGTAAGATTAATTATTTATTTTTTAGAAGGTGTAGTAAAAAATTGGGGAGAGTCAACCAAAAGCACTAGATTTGTAAATTTCAATCTATAAGAAATAAGTTTGGAAGATTTTGTTAAAGTGTTTCATGCTCAATATATTCCACCATCTATAAAAGCAATAATGGAAGACATGTTTATAAGGTTATATTAGAGAAATAGGACTATCTCTAAATCTACTATCAAGGTTACAGGGTTAGCACGATATGCATCAACTATGGTAAGTACGGAGGCAGCTCGTTGTAATCAATTCCCTGAAGGTTTTAAAGATTCCATAAGAAGAAGTTTAATTCCTTTGAGGCATATTAACGATGGGTAGTCAAGTGCGGAGTGGATAACTGCTGAAAGCTTCCCTGATCTGCTCAAGTGTGCAAAAATGTTAGAGCATGATGATCAAATTACCACTAAAAGAATTAAAAGAAAGATTCAATATGGAACTACATGAGAAGGAAACTCCAAACAATTTTAACCTAACCTATCATCCATTAGAAGAAATTCAGTACCACCATAAAATAAATTGATTATAAATAAGCACTGTCAATTACCACATCCAAATGGAAATTGTTATCATCATAAAGATCAATATCATAAATGTGGCAGAATGGACCACCATTATTAATTTTGCAGAGCTAGTGTAACAGCCCAAACTCTTAAGTACCAAGGTATTTGTCCGCTTTGGCCTGAAAGGCTTCACAATTTTTCCCTCAAAAGATAACTTCTCAGCAGGCCACCCATCATGGGAGTGCTCTCATATGAGCACACTTAACTTTGGAGTTCTTATCAAGAAATCCACCAGTGGCGGCCCTACCCATCGTGGTCATGTTAACTCTTAAGTTAACATGATTACGGTGGAGGGATCTCCATAATGACAAGGTCCCTACTTAGGATTGGATTAGACATACATTCTAATCTAACTTAAATAAGGACTTTGTCATTCTTAAGGTAGAATTTCACTAAATGAGTATACAAGAAAAGCAGAGTGCGGAAGCAATAATACAACATCCATTCATCACTTATAATACAACGGTACAGAATAAGTAAAGTACTGAAAATAAAATAAAACCCTGTATTATTACAACATTTAAAAGTTTAAACAGAAATGAAAATGATTCACTCATCCTCACAAGGTAGAAAGAAAACTAATGAACTTCAGGAACAAGCTCCTCTTCCAATGACAAGGCCTCCACTGGATCTACAGCTCCAAGAAACTCAGAACTTACCATTATCGATTTCATAATGGTAGGGCCCCAGCCAACAAAAAAAAATTTGGTTAGACTATTGTCTAAGTACATTTTAGGGTAATCAATTGATTATGTTAATTAGATATCACCATAAACCAATATAAGCGAATAGGAGCAGAAAGCGTAAGAAAAGAATAGTATAAAGCTACAAACAATAGTTTATAACTTAATCAACTAGGAAGTAAGCACCTACCTCCTCCAAGCAACTGCAACAAGGTCAGGTAAGCAAAAGAAAGACTAAACAAATACTGTAAAGAAAATATATCCTAAACATGCTTATGATCAATATATAATTATGCTAAGTGACATAACAGTAATTAAACATGTAAAATATTATAAAACTGAAAACATAACTAACATCCTATATATGTATATGAAAATAGTAAATAATACTAGCATCCTATATGGAAACAAGGCTAGGAAAATGCAGGAAAATTGTAAATAAAACTAATGCTGAAACACAGAATATGTAAAGTAAAATAGTAAACCAATACTAAAAACTGACTTGGCTATTCAAGCCACTCAAACTGTAAGTAAAGAAAGTAACACTTAGCCTGATGGGCTAAGGCAGAAGCTTTGAACTGAATATCACTGAAACCTCTTAGCCTGATGGGCTAAGGCATAAAGTACTGATTTGAATAATCACTGAATAGAAAACCACCCTCAACTAGTACTCACCATGTCCAATTATGACTAATAAAGTCATATGAGTGCAAAATCTATTTCTCGCCATTCTGGGAAACCATCTCAACCAGGCATGGATAGACTTCCCGACAATAGCAATCCCGCGTGCTAAGCCGGAATCAAGGATAGGAGAGGCATACTAGTTAGGTCACAACGTACTGAAAGACTGAAAACATCGATAAAATATGAATGATATATTATGCAATTCAAAATTAACATGAGATACTTATCAAATATCCTATGTCAAATATATGTGTACAAGGTAGGAGGCTCAAAATAAGGTATGCAAAGCATCAAAGTCAAAGTGAGCAAAAGACACAATCTAAAACACAGGTAATATCCATTGTTGTCTACTTTATTCGTTCTATCTACTCTAAGTTACAAAAGTTTCAGAATCATCAATTCTTACACGGTTTGTAACTTAAAATCACGAACCTACAAGTTGAAGATAATCAGGACTGGCCAAGTCCTAATTATATCTTAATCGAAAGACAACTACTTGATTTAAATAAACAAATCATCAACCTAATTTGATAATTTAAACCATCCCAAGCCATCTTGATTAGTTAAATCAAGATGGAAGGATTAAGATTTAGACTCCAAATGATGGGGTCTAATCACTCAATCCAAAGGTATATCTAAAGGTCTAAGGTCTAGAACCCAAATCTCACTGATTAAGTTAAGGCAAATCCTAATGACAAATCAATTTATTAGGATAGATCTCTATTCTTAGTTCTAAGATTCAAAGATAAAATAATCATTAAATAAACTAAGAAAATCTATAAACTAATGAACTCAAGGTTTCACCTATTGAGTAACCCAATTTACTCAACAAATGAATTTTAACCTAAGATTTATTCCTAATCCTAAGAATTTAAGCTCTTAAGTACTAAGAGTATCTCTCATGACACACATCCTAACTAGTGTTATAAGACTTAAGGAAAGATCTAAGAATGATGAAGGAAGGGAAGCATTCAAATTTTACTTAGAAATTTCCTTAAGGACTTTAAAATGAGATCTTGATCAAAATCAAATTAAGGAATGAATTTATCTAATTTCTCTCCTAAATCACTTTATTTTATTTGAAATGTTTAGAATGTGATTTTAGGGTTTTAAAATGTTAAACCCTAATTTTATGCAAAATTACCATTTTGCCCCTACTTAAGGGTTCAAAAGATCAAAATCTGATTTAGGGTTTTAAATCTAAAATTTTCTATTGAAATGTGTTTCTTACTATCTAATATAAGATTAGACAGTACTTACATAAAATTTGTGTGATTATTAAGCCTTATGAGGTCAAATTAGTAAATTTAACTCATAGAGGCAATTTAGTAATTTGGCTAAATAAAATCTAAATTTTCTTTTAGTTTACTGTTATTTATAGTCTAAGCTTTCCATAGAATCTAAATTTGTTGAATTCTGATTAGTATTGGCCAAGTTATGGCCAATACAAGATCTAGGGTTTAAAGGGTAATTAAGGAATTCTTAATTAAGGGTCAAAAACCTAACTTTGTCAATTAGTATCCAAATTGAGTCAAATTAATGGCTATGGTTTACAAATAGTTCACTGATCACAATGACATGTGGTAGGCTCAATTTGGATCTAATTTGACTAAGTTATGACCTAATTAAGGTTTAGGGTGATTAGTGAATGATTAGTGAAATTAATCACTCAATCACTAATCCAACCTTACATCTAGGTTCTAAATGACTCTATGAGTTCTCTGAAACTTAAATCACTCAATTTGGATCATTAGATTTGCTAATCTTTACTAATCAAGTTTTTAGGGTAATTAAGGGTGATTAGCAAATCTAACCGTTGGATCTAAAATATTTTTATAGATTACTATTAATTAGGTTTTTCTGATCTAAATTAATATTTGGATCATCAAATTTGGAGCTCAATCGACCAAGTTATGGTCAATTGAAGTTCTATGTCTAATTAGGGTAATTAGGGTTAGGTCCTAAATGTGATTAGTCAAATACTAATCCAAACTGCAAAGTTAACCCTACTAAAATGACCTTTAGGGTTTTCTGAGTATTTTAAGACCCATATTGGGTATGTTTGGATGAATATACACAAAGTTATGAGCTAATGAAGTTTTGTGGCATTTTTGGAATTATTTAAATACCCTAAATGTCACTATGATAATTACTTATCCAAATTGAGATTTGACAGGGCCAAAATATTCCTCATAATTTTTTGATTCCAATGATATATACTTTTGTATATTTTGGACTTATAAATATTAAGATATGATTATTTAAAGTTTTATTGTTTATTTAATTAAATTAAAACTGATTTAAATAAACAGAATTTAATTAATAAAATTTAATTCGTTTAATATATTTAATTTAACTTTTTATCTCTGCAGGTGGGACCCAGCTAACGGACGCGGCAGAGAAAGGCCACGTGGCGTGCGACCATTGGCAGGGCAGAAGGCGGTGGGTCCCACAGGCGCTGCATCACCGACAGGGTCTGTCCCGCGAGACACATGTCCTCGCGGGATTGGCTCCTCAACTGCATGTGGGGCCCTCCATCCATCGTGACGCGGCAATCGTGGCCGGTTCACGGGCAGGGCGGCTTGACGGGTTCGGTTCGAGGTGCGAACCGGTTCGAAGCGATCGGCCCGGCGTCGCTTCGTCTTCCCGAAAGAGGGCGAGGCGCGAATGAGGGTTCTGAAAATAGGGATTCGATCGAATATTTTGCATTTTGATTTCTTTCTAACCATTCGATAAATAAGGTATTGAGTATTAAACAATAAATATAGGATAACAAAATCAAAGAATAAGAAGAAAGAGAAGAGTACCTCAAACGAACGCCAGGGGGGGGGGGCGGTCGAAGCTTGGCTGCTAGGTTTCGGATTTCAGGTTTGAAATCGAGCGAAGCAAGAGTTCTGCCGGTCTTATACTAGCTATAATGCGGTGGCTAAGAGCGGTGGGGAGGCTCCACGCGGCGAAGCTGCTGCCGCGTGCCTGCGTACGAGGCACGCGTCGACCTCCGACGCGAGTTCGGGGAAGAAAGGGTCCTGGCCATTCGATCTTCGATAGAACGGCAAGGATGATCCATCCAGATAGACGGCAAATTAGATTAATAGGGTGACGGCGTTAGGTTTAAATGACGGAAACCTTTAAATGTTTAAATTTATATTATTATTTAATTCATTTTACACAGATTTTATTAATTAAATTTAACCATAAAAATGCATTCTGAAAATTTCCAATAAATCACCCTGAGCTAATTGAAGGGTGAGGAACACTACGGCGCACTCGGATTTTTGTTTCGACGAGTATTTAATTATTTAATTTTTCAGGGTCTTTAAATATTATTAAAATATTTAACGAAAATTCAGCGACTTCCAAATGCATCCAAAACTTCACCCCTAGCTAATTTGGGGGTGGTGAACGCAATGGCAAAGTCAGATTTTCAATCTGAGATCTAGATAAAAAGTTAAATTTTAGGGTTTGAGATTTTCCAGAATTTCTGATTTTGATCCAGTTGACTTCTAGTTTGACCTAAATTTTGAGATAAGTTTTAAATTACTTAATTAGTAAACTAGAACCTCAATTAGGACTACGATTAGTCTTAATTAGCCAGATTAACAACTTGGGTTGTTACAGATTCCCCTACTTAAGAATGATGTCGTCTTCGACATCACTTAAGTGAAAAATAAAACAGAGTAGAATATTAGAATACTAGAATTTGATAAGTATGATTGCAAGAGTTTAAATGAATGTAGAATAGTCTGGTAAAGGTGAAAGAAACATGAAGGCTCATAATCAGATCTTAGAACTTAGATCAAATAATTAATTTTGATCGTTGTTCAAGATTTTTCAAAGGTATTATATCAAGCGATAGTTTGGTTGAATTCTTACTAGAGCCAAGAAGATATATAGATCATGAAAGTATTAAGTTACTCTCATTTTGAAATTAAAAGATAGAAGAGATTTGTAGGCATGTAAAGCCCTATAATTAATGAATTGTAATTATGGCACATCATCAGTATATATGCCTTAGTAGAATGAATTGCTTTTAGAAATTGAAGATTCGATTGATGATCACTTCTTTTATTTGCCATGATTTCTAAGAGTTAAAATAAGATCAAATTATCCAAAAGAATTAAGACTTAAGGTTAAATAAAGGATCAAGGATTCAAAATTTAAAATCCCTCAAAAATTTAAGGTTCAAGGTTGGACATTCAAAATTCTACCTTTAAGGTCAGGAATTTTAACAAAGGTACTAAGATTAAGGATAGCAATAGAAGAAAAAGAAGTTAATATTTATTCAAGCTAAATACAACTTTGAGGGTTCAAAGGTTCATTCTACGTTCATAACTTATGATTTACCATTATAAGATAGGATTTGTACTTAGTAGGTGACATCACTTGCTAAACATAATATGAATTTATGGGTCAAGATCTTAAAAGTTTGATATTTAAGTTATATTCACTATCTAGAAAGCTTATATAACTAGTTAAGCTACAGGGTTCAACATGGATTCAAGAATAAGAATGATTCTAATCCAAAGAATTAGAATTCTAGGATTTGACATCAAAGAACTAGCATTCTTTGATCACTTATTCTATTAGAATTTTAGGCTTTGGACAAAGATCCATCATTTAGAATCTGAGTCTAATAATGAATCCAAATAGTATGGCTTATAATTTCTAACTAAGGATAAGACGAGGATGGACTAAATATATGAATTAGTCCATACTAAGTTTGAACAAATAAGAAACGTTTAATTCTTACTAAAATATTCTACTATAGCAAAAAGAGCAATATTTATAAATTTAAAGTTAAGAAAGACTTAGGTCATTAAATCACACTTGAGGACTTGATACCTAAGACTTTAAGAGAAATTGATACTAGCACAAGTCACAAATTTTTGATTTGGTAATGGCAAGGAATTCACTTATCATATGGATAAGTACTGGAATATCAATAGGAAACTAAGGCTATAGTTATAAATCATGTCTTATAACTTATGCCAAAATTTCTTGAATCGATTGCTAATATCAAAGTCACAAGATGTGACTTAGATCATTAGAAATCTATTAATTAAATTTATCTTATGATGAATGAAAACTTATTCCAAATGAATGTTTAATGTCTGCCTAAGTCATATCATGACTTAGACAAAGATATAAAGGTCGAAATCAAATTATTTGGGAAAGGAGATTTTTCTTTCTTAATAGAAATAAGATTTTTCTCAAATAATTTATCCATTTTAAGTGACATTTATCACTTGATGAAGATTATAGTGAAAGAATAGAATTTCTATCCAAACAGACGAGAAAGTACAGGATCAACTTATCAAGTTGACACAAGTACTTAACTAAAAAGAGTTTCCAAGAAATAAATCATAAATTCTAATTAGAAATTAGAATTCAAAATGTTTTGCAACTTAAAGGAAAATCTATTCTTACAAGAACAAAAGTTTTTTTTTTTTTTTTACTTAGAATTGGTTATATGTTTAGGGCTAGGAAGAACATCCTCATTATGCTAGGACTAAGAGTGAAACAAGTTCATTATATCTAACTTGTGAGTATACAAATATAGGCTAAAATAATCTAACCATTATGTAATCTCACTTTAAGGAATATGGGGTGAACGAATCGTAAAGTTAATCCACTTTAAAGTTTCTATTATTAACCAATCAATCATTCTTGATTAAGGAATGATATTTAGATACAGAGGATAATTACCCAACTTGACTACTTAACTTAATGGGAGAGAAAAATTTATTGCCTCTAATCATACAAGGTGGCTTGATACATTAAAATTATAAGAATCAAAAGAATAAATCACGGTAATGGATTGCTCATCAATTATGATGAGATACAATTATAAAGTCACTACTAAGAGTCAAAATTTTGACTTAGTTAACTTAGGGTCCTATGGTCATAAGTATACTTTCTAATGAATGTGAATATACTCATCCCAGTGGAATGAGATATTTAGAACTTAAGGGATGGGCTAGGTTAATATTTCAAGTCACACTGGTGACTTATTCAATAGTAGATTCAAGAATTTGAATTAATTTAATCTAAGGAATGAAAAGTTATTCACCCAAACTGGGCAAGTCACTTCTTAGAAATATCTATTTCTATAAGTCACACACATATAATTTTGCTAAAAGAATCTAAGGTTTGATTGAATTAAACTAAGAAAGAGACAATTATCAAATCAAGGATAAAACCTATTGAACACAAGATTAGGCTTATATGCAAGATTCAAATTAAATGATGACAATAATTAAGTTGTTACAATTTGAACTTATATGAAGTAAAATAAATTCTATGAATGAAAGGAATAATGAAATTGAATGTATGTACCTGGAACAATATTATCATTAGATCCCTCTGTTCCCAGATGATTGTGTTCTTGAAGTTTAGGAGCAACTATTTTCTCCCTGCCAATTGGACATTCTGTCTTAGGCAGTGGTGATGTTAGAATTGATATTGCTTCCAAATCTTTAAGTTATCATGGGATATTTTACTCTGACGAGAACGATGGATTATATTTCCATCGACTGTTTTGAAAGTACGGCATTCCTGATATCCGTGGCTTTGTCGTCCACATGTAGAATAACCTCTATCAAAATGATAACACCTTCCATAAAAATGTGGTCTAGTGCACTCTTGGATTGATTCCATTGATATGCTAGATCCCTCTTGGTGAGCTTTATGCTTACGATCCTTTTTGGTTATCTTATGATGAGTCTCAGTATCTGTGGGGGATAAGTTTGCATTTAAAGATTAGAAGTCTCAATCTTAGGAAGCTACTAACTAACTTATTAGTAGACAGATGGGAAGATAAAGCATATGAAGGGTAAAGAATGCATAAGAGGATACCGATATTTGTAGTACTCATAGTAGATACTAATTTTTGGATAGTCACTGCTTGTTGTAATTTATTCTCTAACATGATAGTTATCATGTTCCTGAGTGAAGTGACTTCGTCGATGTTGTTATTCGATGAATCATCCATGTTGGAGGAAGAAGTTACCGGACTTATTCTGAAATTAATATGATAAATGTTAGTCTCAGAAGAAGAACTACTATACTTCTTGGGTTCTCATTATTCGAAGGATAATTTGATTCAATAGAGAAGATATTGAGTATATTATAACGGCTTGAATTGATAATAATCCTATCATAGGTGTTTAGTATCTAAATAAAGACTATAGTTAATGGTTGTAATATTAACACATTTTATTTATAATTAAAAGGATTTTCCTAAGAATTAACTTTTCATCAAGCTCTTACTTCATCTTGGATAAGAGAAATTTCAAGTATAACTAAGATGTGATTGGAATACCTATTTTCCTTTGAGATAGATTCTATAATGTTATTACTTAGTCAACTGAAGAAAATTTAGTCTTCTGTAGACAAGCTGTTTGTATTAAAGAGATTTATTTAACACACAAGTTTTGAGTTTTCTTTGCCTTTGATTTATTTTGATAATTTGAATTACTAATATTGACTTATATTTCTTAGACTATATGTTCAAGGTTTAATATTTCTATCTCTATGTTCTTATAAATATTCTTATTAAACTATTATCACTTTTAAATTAGTCTTTACTAAAGTTTCATTATGAAGGTGTTTTCTTCATTTCCTACTTCTTATTCTGAGTTGCTATCATAATGCAAAGGATGTTATTTTCAAGTATCCATTTAGTGATGCAGTGGCAGAAGAATAATCCATTATGTAGATAGGAATGCAAATTCCAATCTGGCACCTTATGGAATTCTCTGATACCAACTGTGGCGGCCCTGCCCCGCCGTGGTCCTGTTAACTCTTAAGTTAACATGATTACGGTGGAGGGGTCTCCATAACGACAAAGTCCCTACTTAGGATTGGATTAGACACACATTCTAATCCAACTTAAATAAGGACTTTGTCATTCTTAAGGTAGAATTTCACTAAATGAGTATACAAGAAAAACAGAGTGCGGAAGCAATAATACAACATCTATTCATCACATATAAATACAACGGTACAGATAAGTAAAGTGCTGAAAATAAAATAAAACCCTGTATTATTTCAACATTTAAAAGCTTAAACAGAAATGAAAATGATTCACTCATCCTCACAAGGTAGAAAGAAAACTAATGATCTTTAGGAACAAGCTCCTCTTCCAATGGCAAGGCCTCCACTGGATCTACAGCTCCAAGAAACTCAGAACCTACCATTATCGATTTCATAATGGTAGGGCCCCAGCCAACAAAAGAAAAATCTAGTTAGACTATTGTCTAAGTACATTTTAGGGTAATCAATTGATTATGTTAATTAGATATCACCATAAACCAATATAAGCGAACATGAGCAGAAAGCGTAAGAAAAGAACAGTATAAAGCTACAAACAATAGTTTATAACTTAATCAACTAGGAAGTAAGCACATACCTCCTCCAAGCAACTGTGACAAGGTCAGGTAAGCAAAAGAAAGACTAAACAAATACTGTAAAGAAAATATATCATAAACTTGTTTATGATCAATATATAATTATGCTAAGTGACATAATAGTAAATAAACATGTAAAACATTATAAAACTGAAAACATAACTAATATCCTATATATGTATATGAAAACAGTAAATAAGACTAGCATCCTATATGGAAACAAGGCTAGGAAAATGCAGGAAAACTACAAGTAAAAGTAATGCTGAAATGCATAATATGTAAAGTAAAATAGGAAACCAATACTAAAAACTGACTTGGCTATTCAAGCCACTCAAACTGTAAGTAAAGAAAGTAACACTTAGCCTGATGGGCTAAGGCAGAAGCTTTGAATTGAATATCACTGAAACCTCTTAGCCTGATGGGCTAAGGCATAAAGTACTGATCTGAATAATCGCTGAATAGAAAACCACCCTCAACTAGTACTCACCATGTCCAATTCTGACTAATAAAGTCATATGAGTGCAAAATCTATTTCTCACCATTTTGGGAAACCATCTCAACAGGCATGGATAGACTTGCCGACAACAGCAATCCTGCGTGCTAAGCCGGACTCAAGGATTGGAGAGGCGTACTAGTTAGGTCACAACATACTGAAAGACTGAAAATATCGATAAAATATGAATGATATGTTATGCAATTCAAAATTAACATGAGATACTTATCAAATATCCTATGTCAAATATATGTGTACAAGGTAGGAGGCTCAAAACAAGGTATGCAAAGCATCAAAGTCAAAGTGAGCAAAAGACTCAATCTAAAACACATGTAATATCCATTGTTGTCTACTCTAAGATACAAAAGTTTTAGAATCATCAATTCTTACACAGTCTGTAACTTAGAATCACGAACTTACAAATTGAAGATAATTAGGACTGGCCAAGTCCTAATTATATCTTAATCGAAAGATGACTACTTGATTTAAATAAATAAATCATCGACCTAATTTGATAATTTAAACCATCCCAAGCCATCTTGATTAGTTAAATCAAGATGGAAGGATTAAGATTTAGACTCCAAATGATGGGGTATAATCACTCAATCCAAAGGTATATCTAAAGGTCTAAGGTCTAGAACCCAAATCTCACTGATTAAGTTAAGGCAAATCCTAATGACAAATCAATTTATTAGGATAGATCTCTATTCTTAGTTCTAAGATTCAAAGATAAAATAATCATTAAATAAACTAAGAAAATCTATAAACTAATGAACTCAAGGTTTCACCTATTGAGTAACCCAATTTACTCAACAAATGAATTTTAACCTAAGATTTATTCCTAATCCTAAGAATTTAAGCTCTTAAGTACTAAGAGTATCTCTCATGACACACATCCTAACTAGTGTTATAAGACCTAAGGAAAGATCTAAGAATGATGAAGGAAGGGAAGCATTCAAATTTTACTTAAAAATTTCCTTAAGGACTTTAAAATGAGATCTTGATCAAAATCAAATTAAGGAATAAATTTATCTAATTTCTCTCCTAAATCACTTTATTTTATTTGAAATGTTTAGAATGTGATTTTAGGGTTTTAAAATGTTAAACCCTAATTTTAGGCAAAATTACTATTTTGCCCCTACTTAAGGGTTCAAAAGATCAAAATCTGATTTAGGGTTTTAAATCTAAAATTTTCTATTGAAATGTGTTTCTTACTATCTAATATAAGATTAGACAGTACTTACATAAAATTTGTGTGATTATTAAGCCTTATGAGATCAAATTAGTAAATTTAACTCATAGAGGCAATTTAGTAATTTGGCTAAATAAAATCTAAATTTTCTTTTAGTTTACTGTTATTTATAGTCTAAGATTTTCATAGAACCTAAATTTGTTGAATTTTGATTAGTATTGGCCAAGTTATGGCCAATACAAAATCTAGGATTTAAAGGGCAATTAAGGAATTCTTAATTAAGGGTCAAAATCCTAACTTTGTCAATTAGTATCCAAATTGAGTCAAATTAATGGCTATAGTTTACAAATAGTTCACTGATCACAATGACATGTGGTAGGCTCAATTTGGATCTAATTTGACTAAGTTATGACCTAATTAAGGTTTAGAGTGATTAGTGAATAATTAGTGAAATTAATCACTCAATCACTAATCCAACCTTGCAGCTAGGTTTTAAATGACTCTATGAGTTCTCTGAAACTTAAATCACTCAATTTGGATCATTAGATTTGCTAATCTTTACTAATTAAGTTTTTAGGGTAATTAAGGGTGATTAGCAAATCTAATCGTTGGATCTAAAATATTTTTACAGATTACTTTTAATTAGGTTTTTCTGATCTAAATTAATATTTGGATCATCAAATTTGGAGCTCAATTGACCAAGTTATGGTCAATTGAAGTTCTAGGTCTAATTAGGGTAATTAGGGTTAGATCCTAAATGTGATTAGTCAAATACTAATCCAAACAGCAAAGTTAACCCTACTAAAATGACCTTTAGGGTTTTCTGAGTATTTTAAGACCCATATTGGGTATGTTTGGATGAACATACACAAAGTTATGGGCTAATGAAGTTTTGTGGCATTTTTGGAATTATTTAAATACCCTAAATGTCACTATGATAATTACTTATCCAAATTGAGATTTGATAGGGCCAAAATATTCCTCATAATTTTCTGATTCCAATGATATATAATTTTGTATATTTTGGACTTATAAATATTAAGATATGATTATTTAAAGTTTTATTATTTATTTAATTAAATTAAAACTGATTTAAATAAATAGAATTTAATTAATAAAATTTAATTCGTTTAATATATTTAATTTAACTTTTTATCTCTGTAGGTGGGACCCAGCTAATGGACGTGGCAGAGAAAGGCCACATGGCGTGCGACCATTGGCAGGGCAGAAGGCAGTGGGTCCCACAGGCGCTGCATCACCGACAGGGTCTGTCCCGCGAGACACATATCCTCGCGGGATTGGCTCCTCAACTCGATGCGGGGCCCTCCATCCATCGTGACGTGGCAACCGTGGCTGGTTCGCGGGCGGGGCGGCTCGACGGGTTCGTTCGAGGTGCGAACCGGTTCGAAGTGATCGGCCCGGCGTCGCTTCGTCTTCCCGAAGAGGGCGAGGCGCGAATGAGGGTTCCGAAAATAGGGATTCGATCGAATATTTTGCATTTTGATTTCTTTCTAACCATTCGATAAATAAGGTATTGAGTATTGAACAATAAATATAGGATAGCAAAATCAAAGAATAAGAAGAAATAGAAGAGTACCTCAAACGAATGCCAGGGAGGGGGGGAGGTCGAAGCTTGGCTGCTAGGTTCCGGATTTCAGGTTTGAAATCGAGCGAAGCAAGAGTTCTGCCGGTCTTATACTAGCTATAACGCGGTGGCTAAGAGCGGTGGGGAGGCTCCACACGGCGAAGCTGCTGCCGCGTGCCTGCGTACGAGGCACGCGTCGACCTCCGACGCGAGTTCGGGGAAGAAAGGGTCCTGGCCGTTCGATCTTCTTCGATCTTCGATCGAACGGCAAGGATGATCCGTCCAGATAGACGGCAAATTAGATTAATAGGGTGATGACATTAGGTTTAGATGACAGAAACTGTTAAATGTTTAAATTTATATTATTATTTAATTCATTTTACACAGATTTTATTAATTATATTTAACCATAAAAATGCATTCCAAAAATTTCCAATAAATCACCCTTAGCTAATTGAAGGGTGAGGAACGCAATGACGCACTCGAATTTTTGTTTCGATGAGTATTTAATTATTTAATTTTTCAGGGTATTTAAATATTATTAAAATGTTTAACGAAAATTCAGCGACTTCCAAATGCATCCAAAACTTCACCCCTAGCTAATTTGGGGGTGGTGAACGCAATGACAAAGTCAGATTTTCAATTTGAGGTCTAGATAAAAAGTCAAATTCTAGGGTTTGAGATTTTCTAGAATTTCTGATTTTGATCTAGTTGACTTCTAGTTTGACCTAGATTTTGAGATAAATTCTAAATTACTTAATTAGTAAACTATAACCTCAATTAGGACTATGATTAGTCTTAATTAGCCAGAGTAACAACTTAGGTTGTTACACCACCATTATCTGAAAATGCGCAATAGTTAAAAGTTTCACTTATTTATACTTAAATAGGTCTTTACAATTTTTTCTCTTTTTTGTTTTTTTTTTCTCTCTTAAGAGGTTAAAGAAATCGTTCTCAGGGCCCTAAAGTTTTCAACATTGCCCAGAATAAAGATCAGCAAGGTGGACCAGCCATCAATGTAATAGGCCACACCCTTATGGGAAGTGTTACCACACTGGTAACCAGTGCTATATTTGCAACAGGGTCAACCATCGCTACCAAGAATGTCATGCTAATTGGACAATTGACAGAATAAAGATCGGTCATAGACCATCAATTGAAAATCCTACTTCTTTTAATTCACAAGCACTGCTTCCTGCACTTATTCCTCCTTCATCTAGTGGGAATGCATGTGATCATAAAAGAGTGCCCTCACAGTACCAAAGGCAATGGCAAAAAAGTCGTATAGACAAAGGCAAGGCAATTACACAATCCCAAGACATACCTAGAGTGTACGTACTTTCTGCATCTATTCCTAAGGGAGAAAGCGACATTGTAACTGGTACGCCTTATATTTAATTTTCGTTACTTCAGTCTTTGAATTTTTGTGCAATTATTTCCTATGCTACTTGCTTTAAACTTCATAGGCTATACTTGAAAATTTTTTTCCTTTCTTTTCTGCTATAGAAACATTAAGTATTAAGAACCAACATTTTAACACACTCCTTGATACAGGTGTAAGTCACTCCTTCATATCTGAGAGTTGTGCATCTTTTTTAAAATTCCAATATTTTAACCTGAGTAATGCCTTGAGAGTGCAGATGCCGTTAGGTGCTGAAATGTCTGCAAAAAGGTTCTATTTAGTAGACATCCCAATCAGTAACCAACTATTCCTATTAAAACTTATCATTATGCCGATCACAAATTTTGACATAATTTTAGGAATGGATTGTTTAAGAAAATTCAATACAATTATAGACTGTTACAAAAATAGAGTCTCCATTAGGGTATGAACAAAGCTCGAGGTCTTCATAGGCAAGCTTGGCCTAATTACATCCTTAATAAATGTATATAAAGACAAACACCTTATTAATAAGGGTTGCTACTATGTATTAGTAGCCATTATTAGTGAAGAAAAAGATGATAGAAATCCTATGGATACTCAAGTGGTTACAGAGTTCCTGGAAATTTTCCCAGAGGACTGACCTGAACTACCTTCTATGCAAGAGGTATAATTTTCAATTGATCTGATCCCAGGGACTCAACCAAAATCTAAGGCCCCATATAGGATGGCACCTAACGAACTTCAAGAGATCAAAGAGCAGTTACAAGACTATTAGAAAAATGTTTCATGTGCCCTAGCATGTCGCCTTTGGGAGCTCCTGTCCTTTTCATCAAGAAGAAAGGCGGATCAATGCGAATGGGTATAGACTACCATGATCTTAATAAGGTGACAGTAAAGAACAAGTATCCTCTTCCAAGAATAGATAACTTGTTTGACCAACTCGCTGGAGCAAAAATATTTTTTAAGATCCACTTGAGAATAGAATATTATCAAATTCGAGTTAAGAATAAAGATATTCTTAAGACTGCGTTCAGGACCCGATATGAGCATTATAAATTTCTAGTAATGTCTTTTGGATTGACGAATGCTCCTTCCATCTTCATGGACCTGATGCAGCATATTCTAAGGCCTTACATCGATCAGTTCATCATAATTTTCATTGATGATATTTTAATCTACTCCAAGTTAGTTATTGATCATAAGAAACATCTACATGCTGTCTTAATATTGTTAAGACAGTTTAAACTGTACGCTAAGTTTTCAAAGTGTGAGTTTTGGCTCAACTCTGTGGCATTTCTAGGTCATGTAATTGATGTTGAAGGTATTAGAGTTGACCAAATGAAAATCCAAGCTATGCAAGAGTGGGTTTAACCTAAATCTGTAACTGAAATCTATAATTTTCTAGGACTTGCTGGATATTTCAAAAGATTTATTCCTGGATTTCCTCAAATAGAATCTTCGTTAACTCAGTTGACTTGTAAAGAAGTTCTTTTCATATGGAACACAGCTTATGAAGAAGTATTTCAGAAACTGAAGTAATTATTAACTTCTGCACCAGTATTAGTACTTCCTCAGGAAGGCAAAGATTATCAAGTTTACACTGATGCCTCTAAGGTAGGATTAGGTTGTGTTCTGATGTAAAACCATCATATTATAGCCTATGCCTCTAGAAAACTCAAACCAAATGAGAGAAATTATCCTGTACACGATTTAGAACTTGCATGGATAGTTTTTTCTCTTAAACTTTGGAGACACTACTTGTATGGAGTTAAGTGTGAGATATTTACTGATCATCAAAGTTTAAAGTACATCTTCACTTAGAAACTTAACTACTGTCAGCGTAGGTGGCTAGAATTGATATGCGATTATGACTTACAAATTCTGTATCACCTAGGTAAAGCTAATGTAGTAGCTGATGCTCTAAGTTATAATGATAATTATCTTTCTTCTATTACAATATTTTTGTAATAGCCCAAACTCTTAAGCATCAAGTTATTGTTCGCTTTAGCAAGAAAGCCTCATAGTTTTTCCTTCAGAAGATAACTTCTCAGTAGGTCACCCATCCTGGGAGTGCTCCCACATGAGTACGCTTAACTTTGGAGTTCTTATCAGGAACTCCACAGTTATTTGAAAAGGCGCCTCTATGTTTAAGAGTTTCACTTATTACTACTTATGTGGGTCTTTACAATCTCCCCAACTTAAGTAACTGGCGTATTCGTCAGTATCTACACACAGATCCAAGAACCATCCATTAGGTAGATAGGACTTGAGGTGACCCCTACAGGCTCAAGAGGTACCCACAACGATGTAGCACGTTAACCATCATGGGTTCAAGAAGCTGCTCATATGAAGTGGTACTTTGCCCTGTATGATACATAGCTCCTATCTGACACCCTATGAACAGCTTTGATACTATTTGTAATAGTCCAAACTCTTAAGCATCAATGTATTATCTGCTTTAGCTTAAAAGCCTCACAGTTTTGCCCTCAGAAGATAACTTCCTAGTAGGTCACCCATCCTGGGAGTGCTCCCACATGAGCATGCTTAACTTTGGAGTTCTTAACAGGTACTCCACCATTATCTGAAAAGGTGCCTCGATGCTTAAGAGTCTTACTTATTACTACTTAAGTGGGTCTTTACAGATTCTTTGATCAACAACTTTGAAAGATTGAATCTTGAGCCAATCAAATCTGCTGAGTTGTGCACTTTATTATCTGCTATTCAATCTAAATCATCTCTGAGGTCAAGGGTAATTAAAGCCCAGAAAGAAGATTCTATTTACTCTGATCTAATTTTGGATATTGCTAGTGGGAAGAGATCTGAATTACATTATGATGCCAAAGGCATAATTTTCTAAGAATCTAGGTTATGGATTCCTAAGAGCTTATAATTACAAATAATATCTGAAGCCCATAACTCTGGCTATACTGTACAACCTGGTAGCTGTACGATGTATCAGGATCTCAAGAAATCATTTTGATTACCGGGCATGAAGCGAGATATAGCTATTTTCATCTCTTAATGCCCTTCTTGTTCTTTAGTCAAGGTTGAACACCAGAAGCCCAATGGACTTCTTAAACCCTTAGACATTCCTGAATGGAAATGATCTGACATTTCCATGGATTTTGACAAACTGTAGAATATATGTCTGCTCTTGTACGCAAGTGTATGTGGTCTGAAGTAATAATTTTGAAGGTAAGTTTCAAGATTTATTATCCTTAGGGAACAATGTTTTTTTGTGGAGCCCCGCTCCTAAGTCCACAATCATTAAACTAAGGAGTGGAGTGTCACTCTGGCAAATCTCTCACTTATCATTAGATTAAGTAAGATCCATAATCCACTAATAATGGAAAGAGATGCACAGAATAAATACAAAAGATCAGTCACTAAATCAACATAAATATAGAGTGCGGAAGCATATGAAATAAATAATACATCCATTTCACTATATATCATACACAAAATAATAATTAAGTGTAGCTTAAAAAATAATATAGTGCAAAAAAGTAAATACAGTCACAATACTTATATTATTACAATATTAAATGAATAATTTAAAGGACTAAAAATAAATCTAAAAAAAGTCTCTCATCCTCACAATAAGCAGAAGAAAAACTAAGCAACTTCTGGATCACCCGACTGATACTCCTCTTCTATGAATGGCTCATTCTCTTCAGCACCTAGCTCCTCAAACCTATATGAATATGATATTATTGGTTTCATAATGCTAGGGCCCCAGCCAAATAAAAGAAAATCTTATTAGATAATTGTCTAAATATATTTTAGGTTGAATATTTTACATAAATTATTAATGTCACCATTTTATACTTAAACATAAATAAATAAATGACCTATATAGTATGGGAGTAGTAAGCATATAAAGAACATGATAAGTTATAAATATAGTATTTATAATTAAGTAGAAATTGAGGTAAAAAGGTACACCTCAAGCAAACTAAATAAGGAATAGGCATACATATATAATATAGTAAGTAAGAGTACTAAAAGAAAAGTCTAATATTGAACATACTGATGATCATATGAAATATGCTAATTCAAAATAGTAAGTCTGAAAATGATACATATAGTAAGCAGTAAAGTCTAGCATCCTATAAGTATGTACGAGTGAGCAGGAAAGTAATATACAGTTGACTGAAATAATATGCATCAATAATATAGTAAACATTAAATTGAAACTAAAACAGGTATGTAAAACTGCCATATCAAAAAATTGGTCAATCGGGCCCAGACAAAAATTCCCAAAGCCTTTTGGGGCTAGGGCAAATAGAAATTACCATAGCCTTTCTGAGCTAGGGCAAATAGAACAAAATAGAAGAACTGAAAAGGTAGTAAGTACAAATACAAAATCTCTTAGTTATTTTACCTTTATTTTTATGGACACATTCATAAATAGCTGAGGAGTCAAGCATGTTTGTAAGACTATACAAATTCCAAGCTTAACTGTGACGACCCGTGTCGTCATTAAATAGTATTACTATTAAAAAAAAAAAAACTCAGCAACTATAATTTCTTATATCACACTGAATACTTTAATTGGGAGTAGACCCAATTTGAACTTAATTTGGTCAAGTTATGACATATTTAGGGTTAGGGATATTTTGGGAAACTTAAGATTTCTAGGGATTTTATCATAGTTTACTGTTGGCACCAAAATTCTATGCTATGTAGCACTTTGCATTTCTTGATTTGGAGTTCAGCTAACCAAATTATGGTTAATTGAAGTTCAAGGGCATTTTGGTCATTTTGGGAGAAAGCCCAAAATATCACTTTGCAAACTAAGCTACAAATCGGAAAACTAATACTATCACAGTGATGGGGCTATTCTCACGAGTATTTTAAGACCCATATTGTCTATGTTTGGATAACTAGGTAAAAAATTATGTGAGTTTATTTAGAACCTAAACTGTCACTATGTTAAATAATCTCAGAATCAAAATTTTGAATTACCCCATTTGACTCCTTTATTTATCTGAGTACAATGAGATCTATATTCAGTATGTTTGGATCAATATATTCAAAGTTATGATATCCTAAAGTTTAATTAAACAAATGAATTAATTAATTAATTAATAAATATAATATTTCCATTCCCAAAAAATTTAAAATTATTTTTATACTTCAAAATTAAATTTTGACCAAAAATTTAGGTCTGGAACATCAAAATTAGCTATGAGGGAAAATTTCAGATTTTTCGGAGCTCAAACGGACAAAAAATGCGCATAATACATTTAGAATTAAATTTTTCCTAAAGTTTTTAATTAAATTTGTATTTTCGGAATTTAAAAAATCATTAATTATAAAATGGCAGGAAATCCGCCGTCTGGGTCCGAACGGCAAACACCGGATCCGGCCAATCATCGCCGTTGGATCGCGCGGGACCGTTAGGATCTTGCCACGTGGCAAAACACAGAACACCGTGTGCCACGTAGCGCCACTTGACAAAATTTTAAAAATTTGATGCCACATGGCGACACGTGGACGTGCTCAGAGCTGCGGGTGCCACGTGGCAGCGTGCATAGCCTTGAATTGCCACGTGGCAGTGTGCATGAGCTTCGGGTGCCACGTGGCAGCGTGCATGAGCTTCGGGTGCCACGTGGCAGCACCTCGTTGCACCATGTCACCATGTGCCAAGTGGCAGCACCCTGTTGCGCCGCGTGATCACAGATGCCACGGGGCAGACACGGGGTGATCCAACATTGCGTCGCGTCACCGAGTGCCACATGGCAGCACCCTGTTGCGTCGCGCAACTGTGGATGCCACATGGCAGCATCGCAGAGCGTCTGGTCCACATGGCGACACGTGGCAGCACCACAGTGCCGACACACAGGTGACTGCCACGTGTCACGCCGGGATTTGGCGTGGGCGGCAGCGGGGCGGCGACGGAGCCTACGAGGGGGGGGGGGTGGGGGGCGCCCCCGCCTATTTAAAGGCCTCAGTGATACCGAGGGGAGGGCACCTTCAGATCGTCGGAAGATCACCGGAGTTCGCCGAAAAAAGCTCCCGAAGTTCGCCGGAGGCGGAGATTGCGTCAGGTACGCCAGAGAAAATGAACAGTAACTACCCGCGTCGCAGTTCGAAGGTCCACAGTGCCACGTGGCAGACACATGGCAGCTGAGCGGTCTCTGTCTCTATACACGTGGCAGCCACATGTCACCGGATGACACGTGGCACATTTCTGTGTACTCGCAGCACGTGTCACCGGATGACACGTGGCAGATTTCTGTGTACTCGCAGCCACGTGTCAGCCACGTGGTCTCCACGTGTCAGCCACGTGGTCGCCACGTGACACCCGCCATCCACTGTTAATGGATTCCGTTAACAGAAAAGAATATCATTGGAATATTCTCTTATCGTTAACGTTAACGGTAACTTAACGGAAACCGTTAACAGTAACGGAATATTCCAAAAATAGTAAAAATTCATAAAATTCCTAAAACTTCAAAAATTCATATATTTCAAAATAGGAGTCCAAATATAGTGAAATTATATATCAAAATGATTAGAAAAATTCAAAGATTCTGAAAATATTATCATATTTTTGATTTGACCTCAAAATTTTAAAAAGTTATTTTTGCCTCGTAAAGTGTGCCATTTCAAATTTTAGTAAAATTATTACCGTTGTGCCCGTAATCACCGAATAACTTAAATAAATAATAATTAGTAATTAAAACTTGCACACCCCTTTTTTGTGCCGCATAAAGCGTGCCAAAACTCTAATTTAGGCTAAGTAGCCTTATCAGGAGGATTAATCAACTAATCACTAACTAGTCTAAATACTAAACCATGCAGGTAACTTGGAAATCACGCAATAAAGGTACCGGATATTTTCTTACATTTATTTCTTACTTTTTTTAATGCTTTAGCACCGCTTTGTGCCTTAAATTCAATTTTACTTTCCTTTTTAAGTTATCCATTACTGTCACTTTAAATACTGAATGAAATGTCTTGAGAATGCATGCATTATTTGGGTTCTTAAAATGGTGGCTTGGGTGGGAATTATGGCGGGCTAGCCAAGAGGGGAGATAAGGGAGCATGTTGTAGCCTACGGGGGGCACAGTACGATATACTGTTATAATATGAACCACATTCTGTCTGACCCCAAGGTTCTATGTTTGCCCAATAGGATAAATTATTTACAATTATGCTTACTGATACAAGACATATCATATTATACTAATTCATCTGAAATATTGAGATAAAATTTAGCACTCCTCTATTTTTTTTTTGTGAACCTAACAATTTGCTTTGTAGGATAAAACCTCCGCATATTTTCCTATATTTATCCATTTATTGCTTACCGCTAACGCTTTTATAAATGTTTGCTGATATCTTGTACTTAGTATACGGGACTAACCGGCATTCCAACGCCCGCACTTTTATGTGCCAGGTCAGGAGCTAGTGGAGATCGAGGTAGCTGAGAAGTGAGGAGGATCAGCCCAGCATATCTCTCTTATTTTCTTTTTTTTCTTTATGCTATTGTAATAAATTAAACTATGTGATGTAATCTTATTTTAATTGAATGGATGATCTTATTTCTGCTTACTTGCTGTACTACTTAAACTACTCAATCGGATTCCTTGACGGGGAACCTCATGCGGGGCTAATCCTTTAATATTAATCCAGCATGAGGAGGGTCCCCATATTAACGCACACTCCTCAATGAGTAATGTTAAGCATTCTTATTAATCCTTACCCCTGTCCATTATGGTAAATGTGCACCAGAACCTACCATAATATATTGAACTTAAGGCAACGATTATCCTAATTATTCTATGTTTTTATTTCATGCACAAAGTTTTTTTACATGACATGCCTAAAGAATTAAGCTCAAAAATACAAGGAATGCATAACACAATTAAATCAAGTAAGCAAGGGATTCTTCTATACATGGTGACACTATTATTATCTAATTAAATAATTCTAACTATTCTAAGTTACATAAGTTCAGGATCTCCAATTTCTACTATCGAGTGTAACTTAGAAGTACGTTCTTATAGATTATAAAATTTTAGGACTAACTAGGTCATAATATGATTAATTAATGTCGACTATATAAGTTAAATGATAAATCAATGCATCCTAATTAATAAATTTAGATATTCTAGACTAAAAGCAAGCTAAACAAAATCTACTAAGCTAGAGATTATGGATTAAACACCACGAGCTTGGGCTCAATCACATAATCCAAAAGATAAGACTTAAGATCTAGGTTTCAATCTAAATATGATCTAATAATTAAGGCAAATCCTATTAAGCAAATTCAAACTTAATAGGATGATTCTCCTATCCTGACTCTAAGGTTAAAAGACAAAATAATCAAAATTAAGTTATAAAATATAGATATTAATAAAATCAAGGATTCATTCATTGAATAACCCATTTATCCAATGAATAAAATCTAACCTATAATCTAGACCTAATCTTAGGAATAATCCTAGTGTGAAGTGTTAAACTCCTAAAGAAAGACTTGGAAAAATTATAGGGATTTTAACTAATTTGAGTTAATATCGGATTTTATTTACCTTAAAAGATTCTAATACAGTTCAAATAATGATTTTAGTGATTTAAAAGATAAATTAGGACTTAAGAGCACTTAACCTAAGGGCATCTGCTATCACGTTTGCTTTATCAAGATGATACTAGATATCCAAATCATAGTCGCTAATCAACTATAACAATCTTCTCTATCTATAGTTCAACTCCCTCTAAGTGAATATATATTTGAGGCTCTGATGGTCGGTGAATGTTGAACATTGAATTCGATAAAGGTAGTGATGCCAAATCTTCAAGGTGAACACTACGACAGCTAACTCAAGGTCATGGACAGGATAATTTCTCTCGTGAGTTTTCAGTTGACGGAAAGCATAAGCGATGACTTTCCCTTCTTGCATTAATACTGCTCCCAAGCCAGACCCAGAGGCGTCGGTATACACTTGGTAGTTCAACCCTTCCTTAGGAAGAACTAGTACTAAGGCAGAGGTGAGCACATCCTTCAGCACTTGAAATACTTCTTCATAGGCTGGAGACCATTCAAATGGCACTGCTTTCTGGGTTAACTTTGTTAATGAGGTAGCTATCTGAGAAAAACCCTTCACAAATATTTTATAATACGCAGCTAGAGCCAAGAAGCTTCTGATGTTAGTGATTATCTTTGGCTGGACTCAATCTTGAATACCACTGCCTTTATTTTGATCCACTCTAATTCCTTGCGCATCCACCACATGGCCAAGAAAAGCAATTAAAGCAAGCCAAAATTAGCACTTTGAGTACTTGGCATACAGTCTATGGTCACGCAGTTCCCCTAAAATTGCCTTAAGATGACATTCGTGTTCCTTCTTCATCTTAGAATATATTAGAATATCATTTATGAAGATGATGACAAATTTATCAAGATAGGGTTTCAAAATACACAGCATTAAGTCCATGAAGATTGAGGGTGCATTTGTTAATTCAAATGACATCACTAAGAACTCATAGTGGTCTTATCTGGTTCTAAAGGCGGTCTTAGCTATATTAGAATACTTTACTTGTAGCTAGTGGTATCCCGATCACAAATCGATCTTGGAGAACACTTTTGCTCCGACCAATTGATCAAATAAATCATCAATGTGGGGAAGCGGGTATTTATTTTTTATGGTGACCTGTTTAGCTCCCTATAGTCAATGCACATTCGCATTGACCCGTCCTTCTTTTTGATAACTAAGACTGGTGCTCCCCATGGTGACGAACTAGGTCTGATCAGACTCTTCTCGAATAGCTCTTGCAGTTATTTATTCAGTTCTTATAACTCTTTAAGTGCCATTCGATAGGGTGCTTTGGAGATTGGTTGGGTTCCTGGGATGATGTCGATTGCAAATTCTACTTCCCATGAAGGTGGAAGACCAGGTAGGTCTTTGGGAAAGACATCGGCAAATTCATAAATGGTGGGATTCTTTGATAAGGGAACGTATTCTTTCATTTCTCCTAGTATTGTCACTAGGAATGCGCTGCAACCTTTGCTTACTAACCTCTTCGCCTTGATGGCATTGATTAAGGAAGCTCTCATACTGAGGTTTTCAATGAATGACTTAGCATGTCTACCATCACCCTGGGTGATCTTCTTCTTCTGGCAATTCATGGTGGTGTCATGTTGACTTAGCCAATTTATTCCCAGAATAAGGTCAAAATTAGCTATTGGCAAAACTATGAGCTTAGCTTTGAATTCTGTGTCTTCAATAAGGACATGCATTTTGCAGAATTGATGAGCTAGTAATTGAGCTCTAGATGGTAGTCCTATGCTTAGAGGACTCGCTAGATGGTGTAATAGCAAGTTGAGAGTTTTTGTCCAACTTTCAAAAATGAAGGAGTGACTAGCTCCAGTGTCAAATAAGATGTTATATGGCTTATAATTTACATAGATCGTACCTAATTACAGATGCAGTAATTCTCTAGCTACTTTAAGCAAGTAATACTAGAAAGGTAGATTGGCTTTGAAGTATGTACCTGAGACAGCATTGTTGTCTTCTACAGCCTCCAGTGGTGTGGGATGCATACCCTCGTAGTGCCGGCAGGATGGTTGTTGTATGCCTACCACTGTGGCGGTCGTGGAATGTTTGACTGTGGTATTATGGCTGTCTCATAATGCAGATTCTGAGGTGACGGTTGGGTAGCTGTTGCCATAGGGTTCCTGTGATAGAGGTTGAACACGAGTCAACATTTGGTGTGATCAATTCGATCACCCTTGATGGTTTCTATCATGTGGCATTGGGTGAAACCATGACCTGGCCGCCCACACGTGCAACAGACACGCTGCCCATGATAACACCTCCCGTAGGGATGCAGCTTAGTACAGCCCTTGAAAGGATCAGTAAAGGGGGCTTTAGCTTCTATTTGAAAGACTCTGGCCCTCTTTTGGTTATCTGGGTAATAGGAAGTGGACCCAGCTCTTCTCTTGGCCTCTTCATCCTGATGTTGCTCCACAACCTTGGCCATTTCCAGGAGCTCACTATAGTTGGTCATGTGGAAGGGCACCACTTGCCCCTTGATAGAAGCACAAAGACCACTTTGGAATCGGTGGCAACGATCCTCTTCTGTTGGTATCAGATTTGTGGAGAGCCTGGCAAGATGGCGGAATTCAACAGCGTATGCCACTACGGTACGACTTCCTTGCTGTAATTTCAAAAATTCATCTGCCATGATATGACAGGCAGACAAGGGAATGAACTAGACGCAAAACAGTTCCTCGAATTCCTCATAAGAAATCTCGTCGAGGCCCACATCTGCAAACTGGGTACTCCGGACCGTGGTTTCACCAGTACTCAGCTTCATTTTATAGCAGGTGGGTTACAAGCTTGATCATCTCCGTGTCAGGGCACTTGATACTAGTTAAGTTTTTTTTAATGATCTTTAGCCAGTTTGCCGTGTCAATAGCAGATAAACTCCCATCAAAAGTGAGGGTCTTGAGCTGGAGGAAACTGTGGAGGTATTCATCTGCAGATTGAAGGTGATGCCGGAAAGAGTAGTGGTTCTATGGGGTTTCATCTCTTGAGCGAAGACGGTTCAGCGCCATCTACGCGTTCATCATTCTTTCCATTCTCTCACCTTGCTTGGATTGAGAATCAATCATCATCCTCATAGTTTCAAGCAAAGCATTCATCTCAGTAGAAGAATTATTGAATGTAGCATGAGAGGAAGATAGTGAATGATCATTGTTTTCACAAGAGTCTGAATTAAAGACAAGACATTCTCAGAAAAACTAAAAAGTAGGAGATTGCAATATTTCATCTTTTTTATTAATTAGAATAAGATGAGAGTACATCATAGATAAGGTAGAGAAAAATAGTAAATGAAAACATAAGGCCTATTCTATATATTCCTCTAAAAAGGCCTGATAGAAGTCAGCGTAAGTGATCTCCTGGCATAAATGAGCAGATCCATGCCTGAATACCTATTCCTTGTGTGACCACCACTCCTCAGCGTAGTCCTAGAGTAGGATGTCAACAAGGCATAGTTGAATATGATCCAAATATCCTAGATCATCAAACATCTTGGTTACATGTCATAACCATTCCCTGGCTAGGATATGAAAGTCTAATCCTCGAAAAATGGTGTGTCCAGCATTGTCTCTAAAATTTTAGCACCTGCGAGGGATACACCTTGTACTTTCCTTCCATATCGCTTTGCCAGATACACGTCGAATTCCCATCTTTCTTCAAAGTGTTTGAGGTAGTCGAACACAGACATCGTTTAGTATTAATATTCCTATATGTCCAAATTAAGTTATTATTTGTTAGGCTGAGTATTTTATCTTACTTGTAGATATATTTTTATTTCTACACTCCTATTATTTTGAGCTCATGATTATGGTGCTTTGGATATAACTCTAGTATTCAGTTAGTGACTAATTGGCAGAAGAACAATCCATTAGGATGAGTGGAATGCAAAATTCCAATCTGACACCTTATGGAATTCTCTTATACCAACTATGGCGTTCCACCCCCTAATCCACAAGATCAGACTTAAGGGATGGTGTGCCACTCTGGTAAATCCCTCACTTATCACTGGATTAGATAAAATCACAATCCACTAATAAGGGAAAGGGTGTGCACAGAATAAATACATACTATTAGTCATTAAATCTATACAAGTACAAAGTGCGGAAGCATATAAAGTAAATAATATATCCATATCACCATACATCAACTGAGAGATAAAATGTAAAGTGCTTAGAAATAATAGTACATAAAAATAGACAGTGTCACAAGGGTACCTGTATTATTATAAATTTACTTAAAGTTTATAATAAAATAAAAGAACATCTCTCATCCTCACAATAATATAAAAAGGAACTAAAGGTCTTCAGTTCCAATATGTTGCGCCTCCTCTAAATAGGGCTCCTCCTCCGGAACTGGATCTCTAAACTGCTCAGATTCTGACATTGACGATTTCACAATGCAGGGGCCCCAGCCAACAAAAAAAATTCTTATTAGACAAATTATCTAAGTATATTTTAGGCTAAAATTTGTTATGCATTTATTAATATCACTATTTTCCTAAATTTAATTAAAGCAGTAGAAAAATAACTAGGAGCAACAAGCATCAAATGGAAAAGTTATAATTAAGCATTTATAACTAAGCAGGAAGAAGGTAAAGACATACCTCAAAAATAATTAAAAATAAGGCTAGGCATATATATATATATATATATATATATATATATATATATATATATATATATATATATATATATGGATAAAGTAAATAAAATAATACTGAAAAGAATGACTACATCCTAAATATACTGATGATCATATGACTTATGCAATTTAAAAGAATCAATCCAATTGTGGTACTTATAAGTAAGCAGCAACAACAAGTCTAGCATCCTATAATATATAAGTAAAGCAAGTAAAAGTAGCTGACTGAAGTAAGGTAAACTAAAAAGGTATAATGGAAATCAAAATCTAATATATGTGAATAATATAAATTATATAATAATTGCCATACAGATAAGGGTTAAATCTAACCTACTGAAATCAAAAAGATTCTTAGCATCAACATGGAGGTTAAAGCACAAATGTTCCTAGCATCAACAAGGAGGCTAGGGAAGAAATATTCTTAGCGACATAAGTGACTAAGGTAGAAAATATATATAAAACTGAACTAAGAGGTAGTATTAACACATGCAATTATATTTTAATTATTTACTTACTACTTCTGTGGACAATTTTAGAAGTTAGCATTGGAGTTAAGCACATCTGCAAGACTATTCGAGTTCCAAACTTAACAATACACTCCTCAATGAGTGATGTTAAGTAATCCTTATCTCACCTTCCCCCTGCCCATTGGGGTACTATGCGCAAAAGTCAACTAATAACTGAACCCAATGCAAAGTTATCCTAAATATTATAAGTTTTCATTTTTATGCGGTAATAATCATGTATGATATGTCCAAGGAATAAGGGCCAAAAATTCAAGGAATGTTTAAGCAACAAAATTCATAGTGAGCAAGAGACTCTAACTAAATATGGTAATATTCTTTGTTATCTAATTTAACCATTCTAACTATTCTAAGTTACACAAGTTTAGGATCTCCAATTTCTACTATCGAGGTAACTCAGAAGCACGTCCTTATAAGTGAAAAGGATTATAATTGATCAGGTTCTAATCTAGTTAAATCAAATACGACTATAGGTTAAGTAATAAATCACGACGTCCTAAGTGATGAATTTAGATGTTCTAAACTAAGATCTGATCAAGATCTACTAAACCAGAGATTATGGATTAACACAACAAGTTTGGGTTTAATCACATAATCCAAAGTTATAGTCTAAGGAATCTAAGGTTTTACTAATAGTGAACCACAAATTAAGGCAAATTCTATTTGAGCAAAGTTAGGCTCAATAGGATGATTCTCCTATCCTGAGTCTAAGTTAAAAGACAAAATAATCAAAATTAAGTTATAAAATCTAAAAAATTAATAAAACTATGGTTTCATTCATTGATAACCCCGTGTGGCGCCCCGCCCCCCAGGTCTGCAATCATTGGACTAAGGGGCGGTGCCACTCTAAGCAAATTCCCCACTTTTTATTGGATTAGGTGAAATCCCCAATCCACTATAAGGGAAGGATGTGCTCAGGATAATAACAAGGAAGTCAATCACTAAGTAAATAACATCTCAGAGTACGGAAGCAAGAAAGGTAAAATAATACATCCAGTTCCATCATAACATAAATATGACATACAACTCAGAATAAATTAGTGCAGTAAAAGAAAATACAACATCTGAATTATTACATTAATTTTAAATAAACTTAAATAAAAGAATACTATCGGCTCATCTTTACTTAAAGAAAAAGACAAAACTAAGGCTCTTCAACTCTGAACTAAAGCTCCTCCTAGAGTGGCTCTTACTGCAAGTATTGGATTCCAAACTGCTCAGATTCTGACATTGTTAGTTTCACAATGTCAGGACCCCCAGCCAACAAAAGAAAATTCTTATTGGACAATTGTCTAAGTATATTTTAAACTGAAATTTATTATGTATTTATTAGTATTACCATTTTCCTAAACTTAAAGCAGTAAAAAAATAAACTAGGAGCAACAAGCATCAAATGGAAAAGTGGTAAGTTATAAATTAAGCATTTATAACTAAGCAAGAATTAAACAAAAGACACCTCAAAAGTAACTAAAAACAAGGCTAGGCATACATGTATAGATAAATAAAAATACTGAAAAGAAAGACTACATCCTAAATATGCTGATTATTATATAACATATGCAAATTTTAAAAGAATCAATCTAACTATGGTACATATAAGTAAGCAATAATAAGTCTAACATCCTAAAATATATAAGTAAAGCAAGTAAAATATCTGACTGAAGTAAGGTATACTAAAAAAATATAATTAAAATTAGAAATCTAATATAAATGAATTAATGTAAATTATGTAAAAACTTCCATACAGATGATGGAAAAATCTAGCCTGCTGAAATCAAAAGGATTCTTAGTATCAATAAGGAGGCTAAGGCGACAAAATTTCCTAGCGTCAACAAGGAGGCTATGGTAAAAATATTATTAACGATATAAGTGGCTATGGCAAAATATATAAAAATGAACTGAGAGGCAGTATTAACACATGCAATTTATATTTAGTTATTTATTTTACTTCTGTGGACAATTTTAGAAGTAGCTAAGGAGTCAAGCACATCTGTAAGACTATTCGGATCCCAAACTTAATAACACACTCCTCAATTCCTATAACTTATATTATTACTTATAATTGACTTGAGATCAATATCTCTAAGTTAATTGGGAGTTCCATTAGCTCCAATTATTAAGTAGATCATTAAAATTATATAACTTTGGATATCACATAGTTTACAATTACTAAATTCTTTTGAATGCTTACTTAGCTTTGAGCCTATTCCTTGAACATACATATAAGATTTGTGCATAAATAAAATTTTCATAAAATTATAGGAGTTTCATATTGCTGGATGGCTAAGGGCAGGCTAAATAGGAGAAATAAGGAGACCTCACATTCTTAGAGGGTGAATGTGAGTGTTTATTCTCTTTGAAACCCCCATTTCCTTTATCAGTTAGGCAGATGTGCTTAACTCCTCGCTTCATTCTGTATGTGCCCGCAGAATGAGTATTTTCTTCAAATAACTTCAACTTTAAGAAAATATAGTTCTCTTACAATCTTATTGATTGTGAGATCTCATCATAGCTTTCAAATTATATCACTTTTCATAGTCATAGCTATATATATCTTAGATTAAGAGTCTAAGATTTTTCTTCAATTATTATTCTTTGCACTTTCTATTTTTAGTACTGTACTTTACTTACTTACAGTTCATATAGGATGCAAAGTATGTTGCTTAAATTTTATTTAAATACTTCACTATTTTTATTTTCTTTATTTAGCATAATTTCCATTAGACATATAAATATTTCTTTTCATTTACTATCATATGCACTTTAATAATTTCTAATCTTATTTAGGATCCCTTACTTTTTGGTTGTAGGCTATAATATCTCTACTTGTGAGTATTCTTACTCATTTTATTTTCAATTGTTCCTCCTTACTATTTTGTTTATTTCTCTTCCTTATTTGAACGATTTCAAATGCTCCGCTACTTATATTTAAATTGTAAATTAGCTTGTGATATCCAATTGAACTTATAAAATATTTAGTCAATCTTAAAATGTGCTTAGACTGTTTAATCTAACTACTCTTTTTCATTCATTAGTTTTACCCTATCATATTTAAATATTAAAATATGATATATCAGAAGCAATTTAATTCAAGTGGAGCTGGACCTAGTACTAAAAAATTTATAAAATTTGCTTCCACTTATTTTTTTTAATTTTTTACTGCTTGTGAGAGAGTGAACTTTTTGTATGGCTTTTAATTTCATGTTTTTAATAATTAAATTTTTGCATTTGTTTTTACTTATTCTGTGATGGATTTACTTTCATATTTAAAATGCTTGGTTTGGATAAATGGATGGATGAATGTACATATGAACTTCATACATATGTATTTTTATTTGCATGTGATTCTTTCTCTTATTCCTACGTGCAAATACTTTTAACTTACATGTGTTTGCAATTACCTTTATTAATATACTTTTATTCTTCTACTCCCTCCTATTTTAACTTAATACCCTCACAAAATTCTTGGCTACACAATATTTAATATTGGGTTAATTTCCTTCTAATTCAGTATTAAATGATGTGGTAACGCTCCAATATTAAATTTAGTTCATATTCAATATTGGGGTCGTTACAGTCCACTACCTCATCGGCAAGTTGCCACCACCCTTGACAAGCCCCCTTTGAACAGGGAGAAAAGCGACAAAGTTATAAAAAAAAAGGAGTTAGTGGCTAATTGAAATATAAAAATTTTAAATGAGAGGTTAAAAGTAATAAAAATTTTATTTGAGTTATACATTACTAACCTACTAACCACTAGTTTTTATTTTTACCCATAATATTTATTTTATTATTGACTCTTAAACTTCTAACATTTTAATTTTGCTACTAATATTTTATTCCGCTCATAACTTTTCATTTATACAATTTTTTATTTTCATCTTTCTTTGTTTATTATTAACATATATATGTGCGCGTGTATAATATATTATATATATATTATATATATATATATATATATATATATATCTATGATATTTATATATTATAATTACTATAGTCATAACATATTATTATATCATAATAATAATAATAATAGCATTGATATGTCATTATTATTATTATAGTCATTATTATTGTTATTATAAGTATAATTATTATCATTAGATAATGATAGTAATAATAATATAATATATCATTATCACCAAAATGATGATAATAACTCTTTATACTTATAATTATATAATAATAATAATCAATTATTATTATTATACTATCTCTCATATTATAATATTATTCTCCCTCTTTATTATCATGTCTTAATAATAATAATAATAATAATAATAATAATAATAAGTATACAATCTTACTTATTATTATTATTTCATATACTCTCCATTTTGATCTATGATAATAATAATAATAAGTATACTATTATACTTATTATCGAATAATAATAATAGTAAATATGATAAAAATAATTATTATTATCATATTATCTCTGTAAAAAAAGCTTATGCGCATAAAATATTCATAAAATTTAATATTCCTATTTTCTTTCTATTATCATATTCTCTCAATAGGATAAATAAAAAATAAGACACTTACATGTAAAGGGTAGATATAAATATGATGATGAGAGAATATAAGATATATTATATCATATCCCGGCTCTCGCGCTCTCGCAAGAGAGATGAGAGAGAGAGAGATATATAGAGAGAGAGATAGAGAACATATTAGCTCGAGGCACTTCCTAATTTCTTATCTGTAAATATAAAAAGAATAATAATAAACATCGATACTATTATTATTATCTCATTATCACGATTTTCTACCATCATCACAATTATTATTATTTATATTATATTTGTCACCACAATCATCGTCTTCTCTTCTTATACTGGTTTAATAATATTAAAGCACACTAAGAAATGAGGAAAAGATAATAAAAGTCTATATTTTTCATCTCTGTGCTAATCAATAGATTTTCATATAAATTTGCAATAGATTAACTTAGCACAAAAATAGATATCCAGAATATCATGAACTACATTTATATGCTGATTTAATTATACGCTTTTGCTCTGCAAAATTAACCTAACTAGTTCTTATTCTTCTATAATTAAAGTTTACTGTTACTATATGAGATACCTTCAAAAATAGATAATGGATCTTGATTGAATAAATTAAACATGGTTCTATGAGAAGTATTTACAGTATGTACAGAATGTTATAAGAATGGGGATAGTTCATTATCATACTATTCAGTGAAAATATAAGGAGATTATGACTATGCTTACCAGGGGGCTGGCATATGTGGAGTAATGCTTGAATGACAATGTTTGAACCCAAATTGTGACAATCATTATGGTGCCCCACCCCTTAATTCACAAGATTAAGTTAAGGGGTGGTGGGTCACTCTAGCTAACCCTTCACTTATCATTGGATTAGGATGAAATCCACGATCCTCCTAATAAGGGAAGGAGTAAGCATAAAATCAAACATTCAGTCACTTAATAAGAATTCATACAGAGCGCGAAAGCACTTTACAATAAGAAATATCCAAGCATCACAATATCAATATAATGAAATACCACTCAGAAATAGTATATAAAATCCAAACACCCAGTCATATGTACTCATATTATTACAACATTTAATGTTTAAACAAATAAAAGAAAATACGCTCATCCTCATAAGTAAAATAAATAGCTAAATATCCTCAGGTCCACGCTGCTGTTCCTCCTCCAAATAAGGCTCCTCCACAGGTACTGCAATCTCAACCTGCTCTAAACTGATATTGTCAGTTTCACAATGTAGGGCCCCAATAAAAAAAAAGAAATCTTATGTTAGATAATCATCTAAGTACATATTAAGCTGATGAGTTGTATTATGTTTTGTAAAATCACCATTTACATTCTCTAATCAACAACTATATAAGGGTGCAACTAGCAATACAATAAAAAGGAAAAAGCTATAAATAATCATTTATAACTTAAACAAAAGAGAGGCTAAGATATGTCTCAAATGCAAGCTAAACAAGATAAGGTATATGAATATAGATAACTAAATAAGTACTAGAAGAAAATACTATATCCTAAACATGATGATGATCAAAAGAAATATGCAAATTAAAATAACTGAACTCAGTAATGATACATATAAATAGCAGTAATTTTCTAACATCTTAAAATATAAGCAGTACAAGCAGAAAAGAAAATAGCTGAATGGATAAAAATGCTGAAAAATAAATAAAACATCAGAACTAAACATTTATGTAAACATCTGTGTATTAACTGCCATATAGAAAAGAGCTAATATATCCCACCGAATATCGAAGGATCTTAGCACCAGCACGGCTAAGGCACCAACTATGTACCTCTAGTGTCATACAAGACTAGGCAATCAGCACACAACGAAACAACAAAAGATAAATAAGGTCTTCCCCTAGTGTCAATAAGGAGACTAGGCAATCAAAAGATAATACTGAGAGGCAGCTCAAATACATACAATTATTATATTTAATTAATCACTTTAATATTTTCATAAGAATCTAAGGAGTCTCCTATTTTCCTAACATTTTATTTATGCATCAAAGATCTTATATTATATGCTCGATGAGTTAAGGCATAAAAATACAATGAATGCATAGTAACAATCATCAAATAGAAGCAAGGGACTCTACTAAACATGGTGATATCATTTATTTTCTACTTTACCCATTCTAACTATTCCAAGTCACACAAGTTCAGGATCACCATTTTCCTACTATCGAGTGTAACTTAGAAACTCGTCCTTATAAGTTAAAAGGATTAGAACTGATTAGGTTCTAATCTAGTTCAATCATATAGACGACTATGAGTTGAATCATAAATTATACATCCTAATTTTGGTGAATTTAGATGTTCTATCTAAGATCTGATCAAGATCTTCTAATCCTATAGACTATGGAATAAATATTTCAAGATTTAGCTTTAATCACATAATCCAAGAAGGGTAAGACCTAAGTTCTAGGTTTCATTCTAAAAGTGCTCTACTAGTTAAGGCAAATCCTTTTAAGTAATCAAGTTTATAGGATGAATCTCCTATCTTTAAAAATTAGAGTTAAAAGATAAAATAACAAAATGAGTTGTAAAATAAAAAGAAAAGTCTAAAAACTAATAAAACCAAGGTTTCACCTATTGAGTAACTCATTTATCCAATAAATGAACTATAACCTATGATTCTAGCCTAGTCTCAGGAAAGGTCCTTAAGGTATAGTGTTAAAGACTTAGGGAAATTCTAGAATCTGACCTAATAGTTAATTTTACTCACTTAGATATCACTAATATAATTATGACATTGGTTTTAGTGTTTTGAAATGTTAATTAGAGGTTAAGAGTACTTAGTCCAATCTTAGGGCAAAATGACTTTTTTGCCCCTATTTAAGGGTTTAAAAGTCAACTTTGTGTTAAGGGTTCAAATTTGATTTTCTCGATCCCAAAGGATTCCTTACTGTCTAAATTGAAGAGAGACAATAGGTACGTCCAATTTGGACTCCAAATGGTCAAGTTATGACCCAAATGAGGCAAAAGGTATTTTGGTCATTTTCTAAATTTCTAGGGTTTAGATCCTAACTATTATTTCAGTTTATAGGATGACACTAAAATTCTGAACTAGTTAGCATCTTAAATTTTTTGAATTTGCAGTTGATTTGACCGAGTTATGATCATTTAAATTCTAGGGGCATTTTGGTCAATTTTCTCTAAAGTCTACTAGGAATTCTAGAGTTGACTTTTTGTTTTGATGTCTAAATGAGAAAACTAATACTACTACGGTGATGAGGTCGCTCTCATGAGCATTTTAAGACTCATATTGACTATGTTGGTCACTATGTTAAAAGTTATGGGGTCCTAAAGATGTCCTAAAATGCTATATCGTTATGCTTACCCCGAAATAAATATATTACATTACACCACTTGATTCCCTTTATTTTCTGAGTACTTTGAGACCTACATTGACTATATTTGGATCATCCTACAAAAAGTTATTAAATTTTTAAATTTTACTATTCAAAATACAATTAGTATTATTTTACTATTCATTTATTAAATTTATATTAATTTACTATTCATTCCTAGTTTAATTACATTTTTTGTATTTGATAATCACTTAATTAATCTATAATTAATTAATATTAATTATTATTATTTAATATAATATTATATTACTATTTATTTATGATTTACTTATAAAACTATTTTAATTAATTAACTGCTACATAATAATTATTTAGGGTTTATTAATATTATCTTACTGTTTATAATTAATTAGTCTTACTGTTAAGAATTAAATAATAATCCATATTAACTGCCTAATTAACTCCTAAAAATTAATTGAACCTTAATCACAGTTTAATACTAACTAATTCACTAGTCTAGTATATATATTTATAATATACTTATATTTATATTTATAATTTATAATTAATTCCGCAAGTAATCATGGCGCGGGACCCGCCACGTACACGTGGCAGCCTGCCACTGGCTGTGGCAAGGAAGGCGGGTCCCAATGGGCCACATGGCGCGACCGGCGAGCCGCAGCAGAGCACGTGGGCCCACGCTGGCAGCGGACCGCATCAGCGAGCCCCACCCTTCGGGCGCCAAGCTCGCACGCGCGCAGCACGCGCAACCTCGGGCTGGCCCGGGTCTGCCCGACCCGGCCCGGTTGTTGCCCTCCTCCCGCGACGTCCCGAGGACATCGTGCTAGGGCACGATGTTTGGAGGCCCGGCCGGCGTCGCCCAGCCCCGGCCCCCGAATGCCGTTGGGAAGGTCTCGTCGACACCTACGATTGGCACCAGGACCGAGACCGGAGGAGGCCTGGGTCGCCGGAAAAACATAGCCCTAGGTCATCTTCTACGGGACAGGACTAGAGGTCTAACTAACTCCACTGTGGACCGATCGAGCAATTGCCTCGGTCGATCGGACCTTTCGACGATCAAGACCGGCTAATCGGCAATTGAACGCACGTAATAAGGTTACGAACAATCGAATATAGAATGCAGTAGGAAAAGGGGGTTGATAGAGTACCTTAAAGTTGACGGCAGAGGTTCAAAGTCGTGGATGAGGTCGGCCCGAGCTCCAAACAGCGAGATCCCGATCTCCCTAGCCCAGGTTTAGGTCTTAAGGGATGCTAGGCAGAGAAGATGAGGTCGGGTGGGCTGGGATGGGCCACGGAGGACGGCGGATCATCGCGTGGCTCACGCGCAGTGGGGTCAGGGACGACGAGCCTGTGCCGTCCGATCGAGTCAATTGAACGGCTCAGATCGACTCGATGGATTGGACAAAATGGTGGAACGACGTCGGTGTGGATAACGGTGACGTACACTGAATAATTATTTAAATATTAAATTTATTAAATTCTAATTATCTAAAATTAATTCTAATTAATTATTTTAATTCCCAAAATTTTCCAAATACTCACCCCTAGCTAATTCAGGGGTGAGGAACACAACGGCGATGTCAGATTTTCGATCCGACGAGTATTTTGATTCCTCGATTTTCGGAGCATTTAAAAATTATTAAAATATTCATCGAAATTTTGATGACTTCCGATTGACATGAAAACATTACCCCTAGCTAATTTGGGGGCAATTAGCACAATGGCGAGGTCCATTTTTCGATCGGAGGTCAATTTAGATAGGTTAATTCTAGGGTTTCTGGATTTTCTAGAATTCAGGATTCGATCCATTTGACTTCTAATTTGGATTAGGTCTTAGAGGTTGACTCCAATTGACCTAATTAGCACTTATGATTAGTCTTAAGACTAAGATCAGTCCTAATTGACTAAGGTAACAACTTGGGTTATTACAGACTCTCCCACTCAAGAATGATGTCGTCCTCGACATCACTTTAGTGAAAACTAAGAGCAGGACTAAGCATGACTGAATTGAAGTAAAAAGTTTAGGATGCTAGGAAACAGAATTACCTGGATTCTTGAAGAGTTTAGGATATTCGGATCGCATGTCAGATTCCTTTTCCCAAGTGGCTTCATGTGTGAACGATTCTTCCACTGGACTTTGATCATGTTGATGGCACAATTTCTGAGTTGCTTGCGATCATACGCTAAGATTCGAATCGGTTCCTCGGCATATGACAGATCAGGCTGGATCTAGATTTCTGGGAATTGCACGAGGTGAGACAGGTCTCGGAGACACTTTCTTAGGGATGATACGTGAAATACGTTGTGCACTGTGGCGAAATCCATTGACAATTCTAATTGGTAGGCGACTGACCCAATCCTCTTCAAGATTTTGAACGGTCCCACATACCTTGGGCTGAGCTTGCCAGCAATCCCGAAACGATAGACTCCCTTAATGGGACTGACCTTTAGGTATACAGAGTCTCCTTCTTGAAACTCCAAGGGGTGATGATGGAGGTCATGATACTTGCTCTACCTATCTTGGGCTATCCTGATCCTTTGCTATATGAGCTTTATCTTCTTGTTTGTCTCCTCTACTAACTCAGAGCTATACAGCTGAACATCTCCCATTTCTTCCCAAGCCATTGGTGTAGAACACTTCCTACCATAGAATGCTTCATACGGAGCCATCTTGATACTAGCCTAGAAGTTGTTGTTATATGTGAATTCTACCAAGGGAATGTGATCTTCCTAAGATCCTACAAAGTCTAAAATGCAGAGGCTAACTAAGTCTTCTAGAACTTGATTTACTCTCTCTATTTGACCGTTTGTTTGAGGATGGAAGGTTGTGCTCATGGCTAGCGTGGTGCCTAGGTCCTGATGGATGGCCTGCCATAATTTTGATGTGAATCGGCTATCTCTATCCGATATAATAGTTTTGGGGATACCATAAAACCGAACTATTTCATTGATATAGATTTTGGCAAGCCTCTCAACTGAGTCAGTTTGTCGCACCGGAATGAAGTGTGCAGACTTGGTCAATCGATCAACTATGACCCAAATTGTATCTGCCCTAGATCTTGCACGAGGCAATCCTATAACGAAATCCGTCGATATGTCTGACCATTTCCACTTTGGAATTTCTAGTGGGTGTAGCAGACCGCCTGGCCTTTGGTGTTCTGCCTTCATTAGGCAACATGCGTGGCACGTAGCCACAAAGTTTGTTATGCTCTTTTTTATCCCTGGCCACCAAAATGATAACTTCAAGTCCTGATACATTTTTGTACTCCCTGGGTGCACCTGATATCCTGAGTTGTGGCCCTCAACTAGCACTTCGCGTTGCATAAATTTAGGAATCCATAAATGATCTCCTAGAAAGATAGCACCCTTCTGAAATCGAAGATCAGTGCGGAGGCCGCTTTCAATGGCCTGTTTGAAGCCCAAGTATTCCTCGTCCTTGGTTTGTGACACAGATATATCCCTGTGAAAGGTGCGCTCCACATTGATGTTTGCCAATGTTAAGCTGAGTCTGTCCCCGCTAATAGGCTTGATACCCATTTTGCAAAATTCTGCTATTAACAGGCCCTCCAATATTATGGCATTTAGTGAGGCCTGACGACTTAGAGCATCGGCTACAATGCTGGCTTTCTCGGGATGGTATTGAATGTCCAGATCGTAGTCGCTGATCAGCTCTAACCACCTTCTCTGCTTACAGTTTAATTCCCTTTGGGTGAATATGTATTTCAGACTTTGGTGATCGGTGAAAATTGAGCATTGAACCCCATAGAGGTAATGTCGCCAAATCTTCAGGGCAAACACTACTGCGGCCAGCTCGAGGTCATGGACTGCATAATTCTTCTCATTAATTTTTAATTGTCGTGAGGCGTAAGTGATAACCCTTCCTTCCTGCATTAATATAGCCCCTAGGCCTATGCCCGAGGCATCCGTATATACTTGATAATTCACTCCTTCTCTTGGGAGGACTAATACAGGGGCAAAAGCAAGTGCATCCTTAAGTGCTTGAAATGTCTTTTTGCATGCTGGCGACCATTCAAATGGTACTGGTTTTTGAGTGAGCTTGGTGATAGAAGAGACGATTTGGGAAAATCCCGTCACAAACTTCCTGTAATAACCTGCCAATCTTAGAAAGCTTTTGACTTCAATCAATGTTTTAGGTTGAGCCCATTCTTGAATTGCATGAATCTTGTTTTGATCCACCCTGATCCCGTAAGCATCCACAACATGGCCTAAGAAGGCGACATATTCCAGCCATAATTCACACTTCGAGTATTTGGCGTACAGCTGGTGGTTTCGTAGTTCTCTCAATACGGTCCGGAGGTGTCCTTTATGTTCTTTCCTTGACTTAGAGTATATTAGTATGTCGTCTATGAACACGATGACAAATTTGTCCAGGTACAGTTTTAAGATATGTTGCATCAAGTCCATAAAGATGGAGGGCGCATTTGTTAATCCAAAAGACATCACTAGGAATTCGTAGTGACCGTATCAAGTCCGAAAGGCAGTTTTTGCAATATCAGAGTCTTTCACCTGTAGCTGGTAGTAGCCTGATCGTAGGTCGATCTTTGAAAACACCTTTGCCCCGGCCAATTGATCAAATAGGTCGTCAATGCAGGGTAGTGGGTACTTATTCTTGATGATTACCTTGTTCAGTTCCCTATAGTCAATGCACATCCTCATTGACCCATCCTTCTTTTTTACAAACAGAACTGGAGCTTCCCATAGAGATGAACTTGGCCTAATAAGACCCTTCTCCATCAACTCCTGCAGTTGTTTATTTAACTCTTGCAACTCCTTGGGTGCCATTCTATAGGGTGCCTTCGAGATAGGCTGAGTTTCTGGAACAACGTCGATGGCGAATTCGACTTCCTGAACAGGTGGGAGACCGGGTAGATCTTCAGGGAAGATGTCGGTGAATTCACAGATGACAAGATTCTGGGATATGGGAACTTCCTTCTTCTCCCCTAGTATAGTTACTAGGAAGGCACTACAGCATTTGCTTATGAATTTCTTAGCTTGGATAGCATTAATAAGTGAGGCTATGGTGCCAAAGTTCCCTACAAATGACTTCGCTTGTCTACCACTGCCTAGGGTGATCTTTTTATTTTGGCAGTTAATGGTGGCGTCATGCTGACTCAGCCAATTCATGCCCAAAATAACGTCAAAATTGGCTATTGGCAGTACTATCAGTTTGGCTTCAATTTTCATTCCTCCGAAGGGGACTTGTAGCTTATAAAATTGGTTGGCCTGCAGCTGGGCTCCAGATGGTAATCCTACGCTTAGAGGTTTCGTTAAGAGGTGTACTTGTAAATTGAGAGATTTTGTCCATCTTTCAGAAATGAAAGAGTGTTTTTTGCTCCGGTGTCGAACAGAATGTTGCAGGGCTTATTATTTTTATATATAGTACCTAATTATAGATGCAGGATTTATTAGTTACTATTAAGCAAGTATGAATAAGATACTAGATTGGTTCAGAAGCATGTAACTGATATCACATGGTTATCTTCTGTGGCCTCAGTCGGTGTAAGAGCGTATACGCGTGCCTTGCCAGCAGGCCTGTTGTAGTAGGGTTGTTTGGTTGGTGGCTTGGAGGTGCTAGGACGAGAAGCAGGGAGTGCCTCGCATCGAGGAGCGGGGGAGGTGGCAGGGCTGGACGTGCTGTGACCGTGGTAGGGGCTCGCTGGTAAAGATCAAATGCGGGTTGGCCCTGCACACGCTTGAGTGGCGTGCTGTCAATCAAATCGGTCATATGGCATTTGGTATAGCCATATCCTGGTCTGCCACAGGTGAAGCACACCCGTTGTCCATTGAAGCATCGGTCGTAGGGATGTGGCCGGGTACAACCATTGTAAGGATCAGCAGCGGGGGCTTCCGCCTCGATCTAGTAAACCCTAGCCCTCTTTGGGTTTTCCTGGCATTGCACTATAGAGTTAGCGAGCCTTTTAGCCTCTCGTTGTTGGTGCCTTTCTGTAACCCTGGTGGTCTACAGCAGTTCTCGATAGTTGGTCAGACGGAAAGGCACAACCTGGGCCTGTATAGAGGGTTGAAGACCACTTTGGAAACGGTGACATCTGTCCTCTTCAATGGGCACTAAGCTTGAGGAGAACCTGGCGAGTCTCCTAAACAATGCATCATATGTTGCCACTGTACGGTTCCCTTATTGTAGCTTGAGAAATTCTTCTACCATGTTACGGTGCTCAGATAAGGGAATGTACTCTTCCCGGAACACTTCTTCAAATTCTTCGTACAAGATTTCTTCCAAGCGAATATCCGCGAAGTGGGTGGTATGAAGGTGGTGCCACCAGTGTTCTGCCTTGTCGTACAGCAGATGGGTGACCAGTCGGATCACCTCAGTTGTTGGACACTTAATGCTCATCAAGTTTTTCTCAACCATGCTCAGCCAGTCCTCCGTGTCCACGGCCGACAAACTACTGTTCAACATGGGGGTCTCAGCCGGAGGAAGTTGTGTAGCAATGTGTCGGCAGACTAGACGTATTGCTGGTGGGAATTCTGGAGTGCTGTGGCGGCTTCTACCATCGTGCGATTCTGGTTTATCTGTGATATTAGGAGACGCTCCATGCGTTCAGCCTGCTTGGCCTGGGCCATCACAGCCTTTCTAGCCTGTCTTTGGCTTTCTCTCGCTTGCTGTTGGTGGGACTCCACCATCATCTTTATAGCTTCTAGTAAGGAACTAACCTCGCTGGATGAGGTGCTGGATGGAGCAGCCAAGGGGCTCTGGCCTGGGTTCATGTTCGATTTACTAGAATCTGAATTAAAGATAGCATAGTTTCAGCATCTCAGGAAAAGTAGGAGATCATGACAGTTTATCTTCTTTTTTTTATTATTAATTAAAGAATACATGATACATCATTAGGAATGGGGTATAAAGAAGAAAAGATAGCTATTAGAGAAAAACACAGAATCTATCCTATGTATTTCCTCGTGAAAGCTTGGGCAAAGTCCGCATATGTCAGCTTTCTGCGGCGACGGGCATGTCGTCGTTCGAAATTTCATACTTCTTGAGCCCACCACTCCTCTACGTAATCTTGGAGGAGGATCTCGAGGATGTCGAGTCGGGCGTCATCTGGACACTCCAGTTCATCGAACACTTTGGTTACCCTTCGTAACCACTCCTTAGCTAGGATAGGGAAGTACAATCCCCGGTACACCAGCATCCTCTCCAGCATGCTGGCTCCTGCTGGGGAGACTCCTTAGACTTCTCTCCCATGCCTCTTTGCCAAGTATACATCATACATCCACCTATCCTTTAAGTGGGCGAAAAGGTCGCATCCTGTCATGTTTACACAGTATCCTAGACATTCAGATCAAGTGATGTAAAGAGAATTGTTTTTAAATTTAAAAAAAAAAATCAAGTTACAAGGATGCATAAAGTAGTACAGACAACATATGAATAAAACTAAGTCATCTGTCCGATGTATCGGGCCGTAAAGGCATGATGGAAGTTCTCGTAGGTGACGTCCCTTTGTACCCAATCACACCGATGGGTGAGTGCTCTAAGAGTGATGCTCCACCAGTCTCATGCTCCATCTTGTAAGAGGCATGCCACGAGGGTAACCTTAACATTGTCTGGGATGTCCAAGAGTCCCATCATAACATCTGTCCTTATTAGCCATTCCTTGGCTAAGGCAGAGTGATCATACCATCTAAATATGCTCTGTCAGAGTCCTCGGTGCAACATCTGGACTGCAGGGTCTTCTACTCCGTCTATGTAGTCCTCATACTCTCGACGGAATTGGGCAATACCCTCCCAACATCTTTTAAATCATTGGTGATGTCCCTCAACTATCATTCTGGTGTATCTAAATATGTTAACATTTAGAACTTGCTTGATACCATTATTTATATAATTTAATTATTAAACTTCTTACTCTGAGTGTGACATTGTGATTCTTTGGATGTGACTCTAATGTATTCTGATATAGTGACTGAACTGGTAGAAGAATCTTCCGTTAGGTAGATAAGAATACAAATTCTAATCTGACACCTTATGGAATTCTCTGATACCAACGGTGGCACCCCACCCCTTAATCGACAAGATTAAGCTAAGGGATGGTAAGTCACTCTAGCTAACCCTTCACTTATCATTGGATTAGGATAAAATCCATGATCCTCCTAATAAGGGAAGGAGTAAGCATAGAATCAAATATTCAGTGACTTAATAAGAATTCATACAGAGTACGGAAGCGATTTATAATAAGAAACATCCAAGCATTACAGTATGAATATAATGAAATACAACTCAGAATATAAGCATATAATAATCCAAACACGCAGTCATAGGTACATGTATTATTACAACATTTAATATTTAAACAAATACAAGAGAAAATACGCTCATCCTCACTGGTAAAATAAATAGCTAAATATTCTCAGGTCCACGTTGCTACTCCTCCTCCAAGTAAGGCTCCTCCTCAGGTACTACAACTTCAACCTGCTTTAAACCTGATATTGTCGATTTCACAATGTAGGGCCCCAATAAAAAAAAAAGAAAATCTTGTGTTACACAATTGTTTAAGTATATTTTAAGATGATAAGTTGTATATGTGTTTTATAATATCACAATTTATATTCTCTAAGCAACAACTATATAAGGGAGCAACTAGTAATACAATAAAGAAGGAAAAAGCTATAAATAATTATTTATAACTTAAACAAAAGAGAGGCTAAGACATGCCTCAAATGCAAGCTAAACAAGGTAAGGCATATGAATATAGATAGCTAAACAAATACTGGAAGAAAATACTACATCCTAAATATGTTGGTGATAAAAAAAATATGCAAATTAAAATAACTGAACTCAGTAATGATACATATAAATAGCAGCAAAATTTTAACATCCTAAAATAATAAATAGTACAAAGAAAATAGCTGACTGAATAAAAATGCTCAAAAGTAAAGAAAACATCAAAACTAAACATTTATGTAAACATCTGTGTACTAACTGCCATACAAAAAAGAGCTAACATAGCCCACCGAATATCGAAGGATCTTTGCACCAACACGGTTAAGGAACCAACTGTGTACCCCTAGGGTCATACAAGACTAGGCAATCAGCACATAATGAAATAACAGAAGATATAAATAAGGTCTTCCCCTAGTGTCAACAAGGAGATTAGGCAATCATAAGACAATACTAAGAGGCAGCTCAAACACGTACATTTATTATCTTTAATTAATCACTTTAATATTTTCATAAGAATCTAAGGAGTATCCATAGTTTCCTAATATTTTATTTATGCATCAAAGATCTTATATTATATGCTTCAGGAGTTAAGGCACAAAAATACAATGAATGCGTAGCAACAATCATCAAATAGAAGCAAGGGACTCTACTAAACATGATGATATCATTTGTTTTCTACTTTACCCATTCTAACTATTCCAAGTCACACAAGTTCAGGATCACCATTTTTTTACTATCGAGTGTAACTTAGAAACTTGTCCTTATAAGTTAAAAGGATTAGAACTGATTAGGTTCTAATCTAGTTCAATCAGATAGACGACTATGAGTTGAATCAATAAATCATACGTCCTAATTTTGGTGAATTTAGACGTTCTATCTAAGATCTGATCAAGATCTTCTAATCCTATAGACTATGGATTAAATACTACGAGATTTAGCTTTAATCACATAATCTAAGAAGGATAAGACCTAAGTTATAGGTTTCATTCTAAAAGTGCTCTACTAGTTAAAGCAAATCCTATTAAGTAATCGAGCTTAATAGGATGAATCTCCTATCTTAAAAACTAGAGTTAAAAGATAAAATAATCAAAATGAGTTGTAAAATTAAAAGAAAAGTCTATAAACTAATAATACCAAGGTTTCATCCATTGAGTAACTCATTTACCCAATGAATGAACTATCACCTATGATCTAGCCCTAGTCTCAAGAAAGGTCCTTAAGGTGTAGTGTTAAAGACTTAGGAAAATTTTGGAATCTGACCTAATAGTTGATTTTACTCACTTAGATGTCACTAATATAATTATGACATTGATTTTAATATTTTGAAATGTTAATTAGAGGTTAACAGTACTTCGTCCAATCTTAGGGCAAAATAACTTTTTTGCCCCTACTTTAAGGGTCTAAAAGTTAACTTTTGTGTTAAGGGTCCAAATTGGAGTTTCTCGATTCCAAATGATTTTTTACTATCTAACTTGAAGATAGACAATAGGTACGCCCAATTTGGACTCCAAATGGTCAAGTTATGATCCAATTGAGTCCAGGGGTATTTTGGTCATTTTCTAAATTTCTAGGGTTTATATCCTGACTATTATTTCAGTTTATTGATGACATTGAAATTCTGAACTAGTTAGTATCTTAAATTTTTTGAATTTGGAGTTGCTTTGACCGAGTTATGGTCATTTAAATTCTATGGGCATTTTGGTCAATTTTTTCTAAATTCAACTAGGAATTCTAGAGTTGACTTTTTGTCCTGATGTCCAAATGGGAAAACTAATACTACTACGGTGATGAGGCCGCTCTCCTGGGCATTTTAAGACCCATATTGACTATACTTGGTCAACTATGTTAAAAGTTATGGGGTCCTAAAATGCTCCATCATTATGCGTACCCTGAAATTAATATTTTACATTATGCCATTTGATTCTCTTTATTTTTCTGAGTACTTTGAGACCTATATTGACTATATTTGGATCATCCTATAAAAAGTTATTAAAATTTTAAGTTTTACTATTCAAAAATACAATTAGTATTATTTTACTATTTATTTATTAAATTTGTATTGATTTACTGTTCATCCTAAGTTTAATTTATATTTTCTGTATTTGATAATCACTTAATTAATCTACAATTAATTAACATTAATTAATTATTATTATTTAATATAATATTATTATTATTGTTTATTTATGGTTTACTTAATTATAAAATTGTTTTAATTAATTAACTACTCCATAATAATTATTTAGGGTTTATTAATATTATCTCTCTATTTATAATTAATTAGTCTTACTGTTAAGAATTAAATAATAATCCATATTAACTGCCTAATTAACCCTTAAAAATTAACTGAACCTTAATCACAGTTTAATACTAATTTCAAGGAGTCAGGGAGTTAGGTAGGTAGTGAGTGAGAGACGGAAAGGGTAGGCTCGATCACCGGGGTGCATTGGGTTCTCGATCTGGAGCTACTGCAGGCCGGGCAGTCTGCTTTGCAGCCTTTCTTCCCGGAATCCGTCTAGTTTGTTTCTAATTCACTAATCTAGTATATCTATATATAAACATATATATATATATACTTATATTTATATTTATAATTTCTAATTAATTTCGCATGTAATCATGGCGCGGGACCCGCCACGTACACGTGGCAGCCTGCCACGGGCTGGGCAGGGCAAGGCGGGTCCCAATGGGCCACGTGGGCGACCAGGCGAGCCGCGGCAGAGCACGCGGGCCCACGCTGGCAGCAGACCGAGTCAGCGGGCCCCACCCTCCGGGCGCCGAGCTCGCACGCACGTGGCACACGCAACCTCGGGCTGGCCCAGGTCTGCCCGACCCGGCCCGGCTGTTGCCCTCCTCCCGCGACGTCCCGAGGACGTCGTGCTAAGGCACGATGTTTGGAGGCCCGGCCAGTGTCGCCAAGCCCAGGCCCGCATGCCGTCGGGAAGGTCTCGTCGAGACCTTCCGATTGGCACCCGAACCGAGACCGGAGGTGGCCTGGGTCGCCGAAAAAACCTAGCCCTAGGTCATCTTCTATGGGACGGGACGAGAGGTCTAACTAACTCCACTGTGGATCGATCGAGCAATTGCCTCGATCAATCGGACCTTTCGACGATCAAGACCGGCTAATCGGCAATCAAACGCACGGAATAAAGTTACGAACAATAGAATATATAATGCAGTAGGAAAAGGGGGTTGATAGAGGTACCTTAAAGTTGACGACAGAGGTTCAAAGTCGCGGATGAGGTCCGCCCGAGCTCCAAACAGCGAGATCCCGACCTCCTTAGCCCAAGTTTAGGTCTTAAGGGATGCTAGGCGGAGAAGACGAGGTCGGGTGGGCTGGGATGGGCCGCAGAGGGCGGCGGATCGCCGCGTGACTCACGCGCAGCGGGGCTCGAAGACAATGAGCCTGTGCCGTCTGATCGAGTCAATCGAACGGCTCGGATTGACTCGATGGATTGGACGGAATTGCGGAACGGCGTCGGCACAGATAATAGTGCCGTTAACTGAATAATTATTTAAATATTTAATTTATTAAATTCTAATTATTTAAAATTAATTATAATTAATTATTTTAGTTCCCAAAATTTTCCAAATACTCACCCCTAGCTAGTTGAGGGGTGAGGAACACAACGGCGAGGTTAGATTTTTGACCTGATGAGTATTTTAGTTCCTCGATTTTTAGGGCATTTAAATATTATTAAAATATTCGCCGAAATTTTGACGACTTCCGATTGACATGAAAACATTACCCCTAGCTAATTTGGGGGTAATGAGCACAATGGCAAGGTCCGTTTTTTGATCGGATGTCAATTTAGATAGGTCAATTCTAGGGTTTATGGATTTTCCAGAATTCAGGATTCGATCCATTTGACTCTTGGTTTGGACTAGGTCTTAGAGGTTGACTCCAATTGACCTAATCAGCACTTATAATTAGTCTTAAGACTAAGATCAGTCCTAATTAACTAAGGTAACAACCTAAGTTGTTACAGACTCGCTCACTTAAGAACGATGTCGTCCTCAACATCACTCCAGTGAATACTAAGAGTAGGACTAAGCATGATTGAATTGAAGTAAAAGGTTTAGGATGCTAGGAAACGGAATTACCTGGATTCTCGAAGAGTTTAGGATATTTGGATCGCATATCAGATTCCTTTTCCCAAGTGGCTTCGTTGCGTGAACGATTCTTCCACTGGACTTTGATCATGTTGATGGCACGATTTCTGAGTTGCTTGCGATCATATGCTAAGATTCGAATCGGTTCATCGGCATATAATAGATCGGGCTGGATCTGGATTTCTGGAAATTGCACAAGGTGAGATGGGTCTCAGAGACACTTCTTTAAGGATGATACGTGAAATACGTTGTGCACTACGGTGAAATCCATTGTTAATTCTAATTAGTATGCGGCTGACCCAATCCTCTTCAAGATTTTGAACGGTCCCACATACCTTGGGCTGAGCTTGCTAGCAACCCCGAAATGATAGACTCCCTTTATGGGACTGACCTTTAGGTATACCGAGTCTCCTTCCTAAAACTCCAAGGGGCGACGATGGAGGTCATGATACTTGCTCTGCCTATCTTGGGCTGTCCTGATCCTCTACATTTTTCAACATTTTTCCTTGCACTTAAATTTCATGCTTTTGCTTATATATACAATGTAATTAATAATATTCAAAATCTTCAATGAGTGTTCAACTTGGGCATTTTCGTAGTAAATGATAAGTCAGGTCATTATTGAGGATCTAGAGATAGCCTGATCAATCTACCGCTGTATTTTTTATTCTCTTATTGTATTTATAAATAAAATAGAAACTTGCGCTTATAATCAATTACTACTTTTTTGTTATCTAATTATTTGAGCAAATGTTTGTAACCTTTATATTATCATTAAGAACTTCCAACTACAATTCTCGACATAAAATGGTGACGCCATCACAGTCCCCACACCTTAACTAGGATCTATCAAGGATCTAGGGTCAGAGTTGGGTCGGGAACTAATGTGGGGGATGTCACAACTCCTCACTTATTTTATATAGTACCCACATGTAATAACCCAAGTTATTACTTAAGTTAATTAGGACTAATGCAAGTCCTAATTATGATTCCAGTATATTAATTAAGTTATTAGAAATTCACCACAAAGACCTAATTCAAATCAGAAATCAAATGGATCAAATCCTAATTTTTAGGAATTCCCAAAAAACCTAGAAATTGACTTCTTTAATTTAACCTCAAATCAAAAATCTAACTTTGCTATTGTGCTCATTGCCCCCAAATTAGTTATGGGTGATATTTCATGTCAATCGGAAGTCGTCAAAATTTCGACGAATATTTTAATATTATTAAAATAATTAGAAAAATAAGAAAAATAAATTGTCGTCCAAATCAAAATCTGACTTCGCCGTTGCATTTCTCACCCTTGAATTAGCTAAGGGTGAAATTTAAAAAATTTTTGGAAGTCATCGAATTTTCTCGAATATTTTACTATATTTAAATAAGTAGAAAAATAATTAGAAAAATATAAAAAATAAATTCACGTCAAAAACAAAATTCGACTTTGTCGTTGCGTTCCTCAGCCCCAAATTAGCTATGGGTGAATTTTTGAGATTTTTCAGAGCTTGTTTAATTATTAAATTTTGGATAAATAAATGTATTTAATAATTAATTAATGATTAATTATAAAAAAAAAAATTCTTCTTACCGTCAAGATGGGAAAACCACGTTTAAGTCTCAAAAATCTCCTAATTTTAATTTATTTTGGATTTTAAATTTCACTAGCTTCATCTGGATCTAGCCTAGAGCAGAGCAACTATTTATCTCCTTTTCTCAAATCTTTAAACTGAACCCTAAAGGTATTCCTTATTTTTCTTTAAGCTCGAATTAAGGCTTGTAATTTATTAGATAATCTGCAAAATTAGGAGGCTTATTTGGTATCAATAGAAAGGTCTCGATAAGAGCTTTCCATTAATATATGGAAAACCTCGTGAGGAGATTTGTGTAGGGAGAAATTTGATCCTAAAGTTTCAATTTTTTTTAATATCTTTTGGGCTGCATAATTATTTCAAAAATTTTTATATTTTTCATTTCTTAAAATTTTTCTTATTTGAATCCATTTCGATTCTTCAAATGCACATAACTTTGTAATTACATATCAAAACATAGTGATCCAATATACTATTTTGATCAAAAAAATACAAGGATTAATATTATATAATTAGTTTTTCTGTTTGAGAAATAAATTCATTAATTATCATTTAAACTAATAAACCCTCTTAATTCTAAAATTTGAAATTCATAACTTAGTCAATTTAGCTTCAAATCATATGATCCAATATATCATTTTAATCAAAAGAATGTGTAGAATGCTAATCTGCAATAACATTTTTGTTTCTGTAATTATATTTCTTAATTTTGCTTAATTATTTTAAAAATATATTAGTAAAAACTAAGCTCCTTAATTATCTAAATATAGAATTTCAAGTTGCTGATATTTCTTAGTGCAGTATAAAATTCAGTGGTAAAGTTAAGTTTTCAATTTAATAATTAATTTCACTAATCAATCCTAAGTACCTTAAAACTTAGTTAGTAAAGATTAGCAAATCTAATGATCTAAATTGAATAAGTCAATTTTCAAAAAACTCATAGAGTATATTAGAACCTAGTGGTGTGGTTAGTTTAGTGAATTGGTGATTAATTTCACTAATCACTCACTAATCACCTTAAACCCTAATTAAGTCATAACTTAGCTAATTGGAGTCAAAATTGAGCCTACCACTAGTTAATATAATCAATGGGTCAATTGTAATTTATAGCCACTGATTTTACTCAATTTCAATAATTAATTGGAAAAGTTAGGATTTTTAACCCTTAATTAAGAACCCTTAAATTACCAATTTAGCCTAAAACTTGTATTGGCTATAACTTAGCCAATACATATTAGAATTTAATGATTTTAGGTTCTATGGAAACCTTAGGATTTAATCTTCAATAAATGGATAGAAAGGTTAGGTGTCATTAGATTTAAATTATCAATTTGCCCTCATTGGTCAAATTCCTTAATTTGACCTTATAAGGCTTAATTCTTAACCAAAATAGATGTACTTACTGTCTAAACTCATATAAGACAGTAAGTAAACATTTCACTTCAATAAACTCTAGATTTAAGCCCTAATTTATAATATGAATTTCTAAACCCTTAAGTACGGGCAAAATGGTTATTTTGCCCAAATTTAGGGTTTAATGATTTTAAGTCCTGAATTCATCCCTAAATCATAATATTTAGTAATTAAAGTGATTTAGACTTTAATTTAGATAGTTCTCAGTCTTGAATTAAAGATTCAAGGAAATTCTTAAATTTAGTCTTAAGCAAAAACTTAAGTAAAGATGCGTGTTCTTTTCCTTCCTTTAAACTTCTTGGCTCACCCATATGTCTCATAACATTAGTTAGGATGTGTGTTTGAGAGATGCTTAGTACTTAAGAGCCTTCATTCTTAGGATTAAGGATAGAACTTATGTTAGAATTTATCTAATAACTAAAGTGGGTTACTTATTAGGTGAAACATTAGTTTTAATAGTTTATAGATTTTTAAAGTTTTTAAATGATTATTGATCTTTTAATTTTAGAGTTAGGATTAGAAATCTATTCTATTTAGTTGACTTAATTCAATAGGATTTGCCTTAAATTTAATCTGTGAGATGGGATTAAACCCTAGTCCTTATGATAACCTTGTGATTAAGAATTAAACCTCATTATTTGGTATTTGATTTTTAATCCTTTCAATCTTGATTTGGCTAATCAAGATGGGGTTTAGGATTATATAAAACAACAAATTAGGATGGTTGATTTACTTATTAACCTTGTATACGGCATTAATTCAGTTATAATTAGGACTTAGCTAATCCTAATTATGTTCAACTCATAGGATCGTGATTCTAAGTTACAGACAGTGTAAGAATTGATAATTCTGAATCTTATGTAACTTAGAGTGGTTAGAACGATTAAATTAGAAAAATAAGTGATATCATAAAGATTGTGTAGTGTTATTATTACCTTGAATTTGAAATGTTATTCTTTCCTTATTTCGAGCTTCATTATACATTTGGACACATTATATTGAATATGGAATATTTAATAAATATTCTAAGTTAAACTTTGAATACATTCATATGTCATTTTCATAATTTAAGGAGAAAACTTTATGAAACAAACTTTATTATACTTATGGGTTATGTCTTACTTAGTTTGCTATTTAGTATAACATTACTTTGAAATAGCTTTTGCCTATGACACTTCCTAGTGCGTGTTACTTCTTTTGCCTAGGACACTTTCCTAGTGCATGTTACATTTGCTAGGACACTTTTCTAGTGCGGCATACTTAATCTGAGACACTTTCCTAGAGGATCATCAAATGGACATTACTTTTTGGCAGGACTAAGTGTAACACCCAAATTGTTACTTAGGTCAATTAAGACTAATCTAAGTCTTAATTGAGATTCTAGTACACTAACTACATCCTTTAGAACTCATCTCTAAGATCTAGGTCAAATCAGAATCAACTGAATCAAATCTTGATTTTGAAAAATCCCAAAACCCTAGAAATCGAGCTTTTTATTTTGACCTCAGATTGAAAATCTGACTTTGCCATTGCGTTCACCACCCCCAAATTAGTTATTGGTGAAGTTTAGAGGCATTGGAAGTCGTTGAATTTTGTCAAATATTTTAGTATTATTATATACCTGGAAAAATCAAATAATTAAATACTCGTAGAAACAAAAAAAAAATCGAGTGCGCTGTTGCGTTCCTCACCCCTCAATTAGTTAGGTGTGATTTATAGAAAATTTTAGGACTTCATTTAATTAATTAAATTTAATTAATGAAATCTGTATAAAATAATTTAAATAATAATATTTTATTTAAATAAAGCGGCATTGTCATTCAAGTTAACGGTTCTTCTTTTTAATTTGGGTCATTAGTTTGGACGGGCCATTCGTGCCGTCTGATCGATAGATCAGACGAGAGAGAGGCGTCGTCTTCGCGAAGAAGGGCACGCGGCGCTGAAACCTTACGCGTGCGGCCTGGGCGCATGCGTCGCTAGCATGCCGCTCCAGATGGCTTCCACCGCTCGTGGCCACCGTATTAGGACTAGAATAAGATCTCTGGAACTTTGGCTTGCACGGGTTTAAGCCCTGAAGTCCGGTACCTTGAAATCAAGCTCAAGTCTCCCTGCCGTACGTTTGAGGTACACCTGCATACTCTTAATCTTCATTAATTATTGCAATCTCCATTCATTCTTAATTTCACATGTTGAATTGTCAATTATCGTTCCTGATCGAGTCTAGTTGAATAAATTGGCCTAAATTGGGATTAGTTTAACAGTACAAACCGTTAGGGGTTCGTAGCCGACCTAGGGTTCAACCAACCGGCCTTCCTAGTTCACCTCCGGTGCGTTTAGACCGTCTTTAGGTAGATCTCATTAGATCCTAGCAACTGCTAGGCGAATCGGGTCTCATCGCCGTCGTGGGATACTTGGCAGTCAAACCCTAATTGGAGTAGGTCGGGGGCGATGCGAGGGAAGACGAAGGGATTTTGGGTCGGGCCGGGTCGCCCCGAGCCCGACCACTTCCCGTGTGGGTTTTGTCAGCATCCGCAGGCTAATCGAATGTAGTGGGACTGCTGATTTGGTGGAAACGTATAAGTTTCGCAGTGGGTCGTAAGGTGGGGCTCACAGTTGCGTCTTCTGCCCGAGACAGTGGGGCCCTCCAGTCAGGCCCCAACGAACCCGTTTGAGCCACGTAATTGCGGAGACACCGTGTGGCGCTGGTCGGGTGCAGGCCCCGCCTGCAGAGAAAAGAAATGAGATAATACAGATAGGAGGAGAGAAACAAGAGGGGCCGGGAACAGAGACAGGGAGACAGAGAGAGAGACGGAGAGAGAGAGACAGAGAGAGAGAGATATAGAGAGATAGATATAGATATATATAGATATATATATATATATATATATATCTATATATATGAAAACAGAAAAGTAATAAAAATAATTTATACTGTAAGTATTCTTAGATGATTAATTAATAGAAACAAAATAATTACTATACAGTAATATTAATATATAAATTCATTTCAATCGAAATAATTTAATTTAATCAAATTAATATCAAAACTTTAAACAACCATATCTTAATAATTATGGGTCCAAATCATACAAATAAATATATCAAATTCATCAGAAAAATACAAAGAATTTAGTAATTTTATTAATTTTGCTTTAAGACCAATGTTTCACTTAGTGATATTTTAGGATATTTAAATAATTTCAAAAATGCCACAAAACATCAAACTCTAATATCTTTGCACACAGTAGTCTAAGCATACCCAATATGAGTCTCAAAATAATCAGCAAACCCTAAAGAATAATCTGAGAATGTTTATTTTGCTGTTTGGATTAATTTGAGACTAATGACATTTAGGACCTAACCCTAATTAGGTCAATTAACCATAGAACTTCAATTGACCGTAAGTTGGTCAATTGAACTCCAAATTAAGTGATCCAAATATCAATTTAGATCAAATAATAAATTTATTGTAATCTGTAATAATATTTTAGGTCCAACAGTTAGATTTGCTAATCAACTCTAATTACTCTAAAACTTGATTAGTAAATATTAGCAAATCTAATGATCCAAATTGAAAAATTTAAGTTTTAGTGAACTCTTTGAGTATATTAAAACTTAATGATATGGTTGGATTAGTAATTTGGTGATTAATTTCACTAATCACTCACTAATCACCCTAAACTCTAATTAGGCCATAACTTAGCCAATTATTGTCCAAATTGAGCCTACCACTAGTCATTGTAATCAGTAGATCATTGTGACCCATAGCCACTAATTTTGCTCAATTTAGACATCAATTAATAAAGTTAGGATTTTTGACCCTTAATTAAGAAACCCTAAATTACTATTTTACCCTTAAGCTTGTATTGGCCATAACTTGGCCAATACTTATCAAAATTCAATAATTTTAGATTCTATAAAAACCTAAAATAGTAAGCAATAATAAACTGAAAGAAAATTTAAATTCCATTAGGTCAAATTACCAAAATGCCCCTATACATCAAATTCCTTAATTTGATCCCATGAGGCTTAATAATTACCCAAAATTTGTGTAATTGCTGTCTAATCTACATTAGACGGTAAGAAACACTTTGCCATAGAAAATTTTAGATTAGAACCCTAGATCAAATTTTGATCTTTTGAACTCTTATGTAGGGGCAAAATGGTCATTTTGCCTAAATTTAGGGTTTAGCATTTTAAAACCCTAGAATCATATCCTAAATAATATAAATAATAAGATTAGTATTTAGATCATAATTTATGTAATTATAAGGCTTAGTAGACACTTTGATTAAAATCTCAATTTAGGACTTTAAGAAAATCCTAAGTAAAATTATGAGTTCCTTTCTTCCTTTAACTATCTTAGATCTTCTCATAGGTATTATAACACTAGTTAGGATGTGTGTCTGAGAGGTACTCTTAATAATTAAGAGCTTAAATTCCTAGGATTATGATAAATTTTAGGTTAGAGTTCATCTATTGGGTTACTCAATAGATGAAACCTTGAGTTTATTAGTTTATAGATTTTCCTAAATTTATTTAACAATTATTTTATCTTTGAATCTTAGAACTAAGAATAGAGATCTATCCTAATAAGATGATTACTTATTAGGATTTGCCTTAATCTAAATCAGTGAGTATGGATATTAAACCTTAGATCTTTAGATATATCTTTGGATTAAGAGATTAAACCCCAATATTAGAGTTTAATTCTTAATATTTTCATCTTGATTTGGCTAATCAGATGAGGTTGGGATTCTTAAAATTATTAAAATGGGTCGATTGATTTGTCATTTAACTTATGTAGTCAACATCAATTTACTTATAATTGGGACCTAGCTAGTCCTAATTATTTTCAATCTATAATGACGTGAATCTGAGTTACACTCGATAGTATGACCTGGAGATCCTGAACTTGTGTAACTTAGAGTAGATAGAATGATTAAATTAGATAACAAATGGATATCACTTGTGTCCTAGTAGAGTCTCTTGCTCACTTTGATATTGATGCTTTGCTTACTTTATTTTGAGCCTCATACCTTGTATACATATATTGGACATAGGATATTTGATAAGTATCACATGTCATCTTTGAAATTACATAAACAAAATTTACATTTCTTTTATCAGTACTTTTAGTTAAGCAGAATGTAACCTAATTAGTCTACTTCTCAGTGTCACTTAATTTTTCTTATACTTCTCATGTGGCTATTAGCCCGGTACCAATAAGGTAGTACTCATTTTAGGTGCACTTATACTTAGTGTTTCTGCCTCTCATTGCCACTTACTTCCTCGTATACTTCTCATGTGGCTATTAGCCCCGGTGCCGATATGGTAGTATTAGCTTTATACCTCTCGGTATCACTTACTTCATCTTATTCATCCCATGTGGCAGTTGGCCCAGTTTTGATATGGCAGTAAGTGAGTCTTTATTTACATATTTCTTTTAGATGGAAATTTTGGCCAATTCAGTGTTTCAGCTTATACTTTATGTTTCAATTACTTTACTGCACTTTTAGTACTTCTTATTTACTACTTTATTGCATTTCTAGCTTTACTTTTACTTATAGAGTGCTAGTTATGTTCTATACTCATATCTTATAGGATGTTAGTTTTACTTTTTAATTATTTAAATGCTTCATATGTTCATCTTTACTTATGTCAATCAGCATGTACTTAATTGATCATAAGCATGTTTAGGCAGTTTTCTTTTCTATTAAATTAGCATTTAGTCTTTATTTAAACTTAACCTTGTTACAATCTATACTTTGAGGTATGTGTTTACTTCCTATTTGTTTAAACTATAAAATAGTTGTTTATAGCTTTACTTGCTTCTTTCTTACGCATTCTTGCACCTATTTATGTGCTTCTGTCTTACTTATTTATGGTGATATCTAATAAATATCATAAACTGAATACCCTAAAATGTACTTAGATGAATTATCTAACTAGATTTTTCATTTGTTGGCTAGGGCCTTATCATTGTGATACCGACAATGGCAGATTTCGAGCTATTTGAGGTGATAAAGCCTTCAGGAGATCTGCATTTGGAGGAGGAGCATCCTACTGAAGATCCTTAGTTTCTTTCTATATTTGTGAGGATGAGTGTTTTATTTCATCTCTTTTAAAACTATTTAATGTTGTAATAATACAGGGTTAACTTTATTTTTCAACACTTTACTTATTCTGTACTATTATATTATATATGATGGATGGATGTTGTACTTATGCTTCCGCACTCTGCTGTTCTTGTATTTTCATTTAGTGAGATTTTATTTAAGAATGGCAAAGTCCTTAAGTATAATGGATTATGATGTGTGCCTAATCTAATTATAAGTAGGGACCTTGTCATTTGGTGACCCCTCCACCGTAATTATGTTAACTTTAGAGTTAATAGGACCACAGAGGGGTAGGGCTGCCACAGTTGGTATCAGAGAATTCCATAAGGTGTCAGATTGGAATTTGCATTCCTATCTACCTAATGGATTGTTCTTCTGCCACATAATCACTAAATGAATACTTGAGACAACATCCATGTCATTATGAGTATAACTCAGAATAAGTTAAGGAATGAGATAACCATAGAAAATATTAAAGTATAAATATATATATATATATATATATATATATATATATATATATATATATATATGCTCAACAAATCTAAAAGAAAGTGATTATAATTATAGGCGTAGAAGATATACTAAGAATGGCATTCATGACATACTTGAAAGAGTTTGCGATCATCTGGAAGTATGAGACCAAGTTGGGTATAAAGCAAGGAAGATCCATAGAATGGGTGTCTGATCAAGGAGCTCAAATATTAAACAAATTGTTAAAGGAAGGCACATATAGAGGCATTGATTTTCCAATTTTAGCTAAAGAATGACTCGCAAGAGTAGACCACATATTTTGTGTTATGGATTGGCCAAATAATATTAAAGTAGAAGTAGTATTATGTCTTCTACGAGATCAGGCAAAGGAATGGTGGATCGATTCATGCGGAAACCTATTCCAGAAAGTTCAAGAAGAACATCGTGAACTTACCTATGAAGACTTTCGTGTAGTATTTTTCATTATATATATAGGATGGGACTAGTATTATAGTCTATGATGTAATAAGTGTGATGTATCTTTTTATTGTAATAAGTTTTAATAATGCATAAATGAGAAGTTAATAAATGTCTCATGTTTCATTCTAAAACTAAAGATAGTTATTTTGATTTCAAAAAATGAATCCTGCAACTTCTCCTAACAACACCTCCATCAACCTAACCCCTCCTTCTAGTCACACCCCGATCAATACTATTGCAGCATCAACCAACAATAATACAGATGAAGTTACTTCTCTTAGAAACATGGTTAATGCAATGTTGGAGAACCAAAACTAATAAGCCTTCACTATTCAAAGATTAGTATCAGTGTTGCCATCTACAAATGCTAGTACCTCCTCAGCATCCCCTGCTTCCCATATTCCCAACCACTACTCGTCATTCTGCCGATGGATTACTACAGAGTTTTCTGAGGTTACGACCACCAACATTTGATGGAACACTGTCTTCAATAGACACGATGGCAAGGCTAAATATAGTGGAGAAGAATTTATTAAGTATGAGTTGTCCGAACTATCAAACAGTGCAATTGGCTGCCCATCTGCATCAGGGCGAAGCCGAACATTGGTGGGATAACATAAGGGAGACTCGCTTTGAGGAATATGAATTAGAGGATATTGAATGGGATTGGTTCGTGAAAGCTTTTAAGGAAACCTTTGTACCTCCACCTTCGAAAAACATCATTGGTGATTCATTACTGAAGCTAACTCAAGGGAGCCGGTCAATAGCAGATTATGTCGCGGAATTTAGAAGATTGGCTCGTTTTACTCCAAATTTGGTGCCGACGGAAGAAGATAAATGCTACCGCTTTCAATGTGGATTGCACGAATCTATTAAAGATCATGTGATTCCTTTTAAAATAACTAACTTTGAGAAGTTAGTATAAACTGTAAGGGTGGTCGAACACCACCAGTCAGCAAAGGAGTTTAAAAGAAAAGAATTTGCTCTTTCTCATCATTATGAAAGCATCAAACACCATCGTCCTAATGAAGGAAGAGCCTACCAAATTGAGGCTAAGGAATCTAACAACCAGAATCAAGAATGTAAAAGGCCCCAGCCACACGGGAAATGTTACAATTTCGATCGATGATGTTATGCATGTGGTCGTCAGGGCCACAGATATGAGCAATGTAACACATTTAAAACTATCGATGGAATCATAATTAAACATCCTCGATGAAATCAGGTATTCAGGCCTACTCCTCTGAATACAAGGGAGCCTAGGATGGCTCTAATGCCACCTCTAGCCAAGGAAAAATAGACTCCTTCAAAGGTTCAAGTAACTCCCTCTCGACCCCCAATTCCAAATCAAGTGAGAACACAAGCAACCAGCAGTAGACCTGCTGGGACAACCAGAGTGTACAATTTTACTCCTAGTCAGTCCACAGAAGATAACAATGTAGTTTCAGGTACACATCTTTAATTATTCTTTATTTTATAGCATTTCAATATTTATTAAATGCTTCTTTTATTTAAATGTTAAATTAGACACTATAAATATAGAAGAAAAGTCATGTAGTGTATTATTTAATACTGGGGCCAGTCACTCATTCATCTCAAAAAGTTATGTTAAACATATGAATTTCCCGTGTTTCACACTTGCCAAAACCCTAAATGTTGGACTTCCATCCGGAGCTCAACTAAGTGCCACTAAATTCTGCAATCTACAAGTACTAGTGAATAAAAGAACCTTTCAGGCTAAATTAATAGTGTTACCCATTGCAAATTTTGATATTATACTAGGCATGAACTGGCTTAGTATGCATAACGCCACTATAGATTGCCAACGGAAAAGGATTATTCTTCAATCATCCGATGTCTCAGAAACCTTTGTAGGAAGGTTTAGTACTCAAGATTCTTTAATAAATGCACTTCAAGTAGAGAAACTAGATATCCTAAAATGGGTATTGAATTTTCTTGTCATAATGAAACTTTTAGTAAGAGATGAATGTCTTTTACTAGCTTAAAACCTAAGATGAGCAAATTCATATAATTAATTCATCTTCACCTTATTCCCCAACCAATGATTAAGCAAATCAAACCTTTGACTTCCTTATTAGACTTAGTCTGATAATATCTCCTTAATTAGCCTTTAAATCTAAAACTTAATAAACATTGGTAGTTAAAGAATAATAGTTCTTTGATGACAAATCTTTGAATTCCAATTTGTTGAATTAAAATCATTCTTTATCTTTAAATCTTGTTGAGTTCTGCAATGGCTTAACTAGTTACCTAAGCCTTCTACGTAGTGAATATTATTTAAGTATAGAGCTTTTAAGATTCTTGTTCATAAATTCATCTTATGCTTAGTATGTGATGTCACCTACCAAGTAGCAGTCTTGCCCTATAATGCTAAGTCATATGTTATGACTTAAGGGTTAATCTTTAAACCTTGAAGTTGTATTCAGCTTGGATGAATATTGGCTTCTCTTTCCTCTATTACTATCCTTCTTAAGTGATGGTTATCACTTAGTTGGTTAGTACCCTAGACACAAAATTTTGGATAGAATTTTCCTATCATTAACTATAAGATAAGATTACGAAGATTGGATTCTAGTTGGATAATCTTTAAACCTTCAAGTTTCTTTAAGTCCTAACTCATTTGAACAATATTATATTCTTAAGCTCATGATAGTTATAATGTGTAATCGCCAACCAAATCTTCAATCCCTAGAAGCAATTCATTCTACTAAGGCATGCATTACTGTATTAGTGGTGATGTGCTGTGATTACACTTTAATTATCATAGGACCTGATGTATCTATAAATATCCTTTATTCTAAATGAGAGTAACTTAATACTTTCATGATCTTCATCTTCTTATCTCTAGTGAGAATTCAACCAAAACTATCACCCATTGAATGGCCTGTCAAAATCCGGGACAAAGATCAACTTGGTTATTTGATCTGAGTTCCAAAGACTAACTGAGAACCCTGATGTTCTTCCACCTCCATCAAGCTATTCTATATTTATTTAAACTCTTACAATCGTATTTATTCAATTCTAGTAATTTCAATTCTATTATTCTGTTATGTTTTGTTTTTCCACTTGAGTGATGTCGAGGACGATATTATTCTTAAGTTGGGGAGGCTGAAACAACCTAGGTTATTACTTAAGTAAATTAGGACTAATCCAAGTCCTAATTATGGTTTTAGTATACTAATTAAGTAATTAGGAATTTCACCACAAAGACCTAGTTCAAATCAGGAAACAAATTGATCAAATCCTGATTTTTGGGAATTCCTAGAAAACCTAGAAATTGACCTCCTTAACTTAATCTCAGATCAAAAATCTAACTTCACCATTGTGCTCATTGCCCCCAAATTAGCTAGGGGTGATGTTTTCGTGTCAATCGGAAGTCGTCAAAATTTTGACGAATATTTTAATATTATTAAAATAATTAGAAAAATAAGAAAAGTAAACTTTCGTCGAAATCAAAATCCGACTTCGCCATTGCGTTTCTCACCCTGAATTAGCTATGGGTGAAATTTTGGAAAATTTTGGAAGTTGTCGAATTTTTTCGAATATTTTATTATATTTAAATAATTATAAAAATAATTAAAAAAATATGAAAAATAAATTCTCATCAAAATCAAAATCCGACTTCACTGTTATGTTCCTCACCCCCAAATTAGCTAGGGTGAATTTTTGAGATTTTTCAGAGCTGTTTAATTATTTAATTTTGAATAAATAAAATGTATTTAATAATTAATTAATTATTAATTATTAAAATAATTAATCCACAAAATCTCCTAATTTTAATCTTCTTTTGGATTTTAAACTTCACTTACTTCATCTGGATCTAACCTAGAGCAGAGCAACTATTTATCTCCTTCCTCAAAGCTTCAAACTAAACCCTAAAGGTAATCTTATTTTTCTTTAAGCCCGAATTAGGGCTTGTAATTTATTAGATAATTTGTAAAATTAGGAGGCTTATTTGATATCAGTAGAAATTTGATCCTAAAGTTGATATATGACACACCTCATGAGAAGATCTGTGTAAGGAGAAATTTGATCCAAAAGTTTCAGTTTTTTTTTAATATTCTTGTGTGCTACAGAATTATTTCAGAAAATTCTATTTTTTTTTCTTAAAATTTTGCTTATTTAAATCCATTTCAATTCTTCAAATGCTCATAACTTTGTAATTACATTAAAATGCAAAGATTAATATTATATAATTATTTTTTCTATTTGGAAAATAATTTCATTAATTATCATTTAAACTAATAAACCCCCTTAATCCTAAAATTTGATAAATTCATAACTTAGTCAAATTAGCTTCAAATCATATGATCCAATATATCATTTTGATCAGAAGAATGTGTAGAATGCTAATCTGCAATAACATTTTAGTTTCTGTAATTATAATTCTTAATTTTGCTTAATTACTTTAAAAATAGATTAGTAAAAATTAAGCTCATTAATTATCTAAATATAGAATTTCAAGTTGCTAATATCTCTTAATGTAGTATGAAACTCAGTAGTGAAGTTAAGTTTTCAATTTAGTAATTAATTTTACTAATTAACCTTAAGTACTTTAAAACTTGATTAGTAAAGATTAACAAATCTAATGATCCAAATTGAATAATTCAAGTTTCAAAAAACTCCTAGAGTATATTAAAATTTAGTGGTGTAGTTAGTTTAGTGAATTGGTGATTAATTTCACTAATCACTCACTAATCACCCTAAGTCCTAATTAAGCTATAACTTAGCCAATTATAGTCCAAATTGAGCCTACCACTAGTCAATCTAATCAGTGGATCAATTGTGATCTATAGCCACTAATTTTACTCAATTTAGATACTAATTGGAAAAGTTAGGATTTTTCACCCTTAATTAAGAACCCTTAAATTACCAATTTACCCTAGAACTTGTATTGGCTATAACTTAGCCAATGGAAACCTTAGGACTTAATCTTTAGTAAACAGACAAAAACTTTAGGTGTCATTAGATTAAAAATACCAATTTGCCCTCATAGGTCAAATTCCTTAATTTGACCTTATAAGGCTTAATTCTTAACCAAAATGGATGTACTTACTGTCTAAACTCATATAAGATAGTAAGTAATCATTTCACTTCAATAAACTCTAAATTTAAGCCCTAATTCATAATATGAAATTTTAGACTCTTAAGTAGGGGCAAAATGATCATTTTGCCTAAATTTAGGGTTTAATGATTTTAAGTCCTGATTTCATCCCTAAATCATAATATTTAGTAATTAAAGTGATTTAGACTTTAATTTAAATAGTTCTCAGTCTTAAATTAAGGATTCAAGGAAAACCTTAAATTTAGTCTTAAGCAAAAACCTAAGTAAGATGTGAGTTTTTTTCCTTCTTTTAAACTTCTTAGCTCACCCATAGGTCTCATAACATTAGTTAGGATGTGTGTCTGAGAGATACTCTTAGTACTTAAGAGCCTTCATTCTTAGGATTAAGGATAGAACTTATGTTAGAATTTATCTAATAAGTAAAGTGGGTTACTCATTAGGTGAAACCTTGATTTTAATAATTTATAAATTTTCATAGTTTATTAAATGATTATTTGATCTCTTAATTTTAGAGTTAGGATTAGAGATTTATCCAATTGAGTTTGACTTAATTCAATAGGATTTACCTTTACATTTAATCTATGAGATGGGATTAAACCCTAGTCCTTAGGATAACCTTATGATTAAGAATTGAACCCCATTATTTGGAGTTTGATTCTTAATTCTTTCAATCTTGTTTGGCTAATCAAGATGGGATTTAGGATTATATAAAATAACAAATTAGGGCAGTTGATTTACTTATTTAACCTTATAGACGACATTGATTCAGTTATAATTAGGACTTAGCTAATCCTAATTATGTTCAACTTATAGGATCGTGATTCTAAGTTACAGACAGTATAAGAATTAATAATTCTGAATCTTATGTAACTTAGAGTAGCTAGAACGATTAAATTAGAAAAATATGTGATATCACAAAGATTATGTAGTGCTATTTATTACATTGAATTTGAAATGCTATGCTTTCCTTGTTTCGAGCTTCATTATACATTTGGACACATTATATTGAACATGGAATATTTAATGAATATTCTATGTTAAACTTTGAATACATTCATATGGCATTTTCATAACTTAAGGAGAAAACTTTATGAAATAAACTTTATTACACTTTGTGGGTTATGTCTTACTTAGTCTGTCATTTAGTATAATATTACTTTTGAGACAGCTTTTGCCTAGGACACTTTCCTAGTGCATGTTAATTTTGCCTAGGACACTTTCCTAGTGCGTGTTACTTTTGCCTAGGACACTTTCCTATTGTGGAATACTTTAATCTGGGACACTTTCTTAGATGATCAGATGGATGTAACTTTTTGGCAGGACTAAGTAGGGGTATCTCCACATATTACTTTATACTTTTACTTTAAAGTTACTTCACATTTACTTTACAGTTCTGAATTACTTTTACCTTACACTTCAGTACAATTTTCCTTAGACTTTCATTTATTGAAATTCTTTTATATTACAAAATTTTCTATCATCTTCTCTTATTCAATCACCTTACTTTATTAAAAGCATGTTAGGATGCTATATATTTTCTTTCCAGTACAGTACCTTTACTTTATATTGCAAATTAGCATGCTTGTTTTGGTCATATTACGTAGCTCATTTCTTTGTACTTAGTAGATGTTCATTTGCACTTTACTTACCTTTTTATGCAGCTTCATTTAAGTTAAAATGTATTATTATAACTTGTCTTTCTTTTTTTGTTGTTGTACCGTTGTTTTATGCTTAAGTTAGTTTTGTGATATCATTAAACACAGTAAAACGATTACCTTAAAATATGCTTAAACATTTTGTCTAATTGAGATTTTTCTTTTATTGGCTGGGGCCCTATCATTATAAAATCGATAATGGTAGATTCAGAGTTATTTGGAGCAGTTGATCTAGTGTAAGACTTGCCATTGCAGGAGGAGTGTGTACCTGAAGATCTTTAAGCTTAGCTTCTTTTATTTCCTGCTTTGTGAGGCTGAGTGTTACTTTTCAGTTCTTATAAACTGCTTTAATGCTGTAATAATACAGGTTAAACTTTATTTTCTGTACTTTACTTATTCTGAGATGTTGTATTTATATATGATGGATGGATGTTTGTATTTATGCTTCTGCACTTTGTTCTTTTTATATTTATATTTAGTGATGATTTCTTTAGATAATGACAAAGTCTTTGATTATAATGGGTTAGTATTAGTCACTAACCTAATCATAAGTAAGGACCTTATCATTTGGTGACCGTCTCACCATAATCATGTTAACTTAAGAGTTAATAGGACCACGACGAGGAGCGGGACACCACACCACAGAAAAAAACTCATATATAAATCAAGATAAATAATTAACATTTATAGTTACAGTCCTTTATGATTATATTTACAACTTATTTAGTCATTGAGACTCAAAACTTCTTACTTTTATATATTACTGTTTACTTGTATTTACAGCCCTTTTTACTTACATTTTTGCAATGTATTTCAGTTTGTATATTCATTTTCTATACTCTACTCTACTTACTTATCATATATCCTATTGTACATATTTTTATTATTTTGATGCACACTTATATGTATAGTTGTACCTGCCCTTTTTACTTACATATTTGATGCATGTTGTGATCTGCTTGTGACGACCGGGGATCAAAGTTTGAGAATTTCAAAAGAATAATTCATAAATTTTGGAAACATAAAATTTTTAAATAAAAGGAGATAATATATAATATCTAAAGTCCAATTATACAAGTAGAGAGAGAGACATATATATATAAATTTACATCAGTTTAATATTTACAATATAGATTAAACATCCTTATTATCTCACATCTCAATTTTTTCTCTTTTAATACTCAATCAGATCTTCAAAGTTTAATTTTCAAAACTTGAAAAATACAGTTACTAGTCAGGTAGGAGTACGTAGACCATTCGTATAAGAATTACATTCTAGCATCCTATAATAGGCATAAATTAATGTAAAAGTGAGATAAAGAAATCTTTACATCACAAGTAAGAAAGTAAAGTATTTACCAAATGAAATTAACTCTTGCCCTGCATATTAGCCTTGAAGTTTAATATATAAGAAAAGCAGGAAATAAATTTTATCATAAGCATTTGTAACATAAAGTCGAGTTTGTAGACTCCTAAGCCCAAATGGGTAAACCCATAGGCATAACCTTTAGGAAGCTTTCTCGCTACCCGTCAGTAGCTTATTCAAATTTAGAAATTGATGGTGTGTCTTTCCTCTGGATTTTCCCACTTCCTAAAAAGGGCTAAATCCCTCCATATGACTCCTAGGGGTTGCCAGCAGGCCCAATCTATACAGATTCTCAATGTTGCTTTCCATCCTCCAAAGACAAACACCACAATAATATAATACGTTTTATCTTTTTGTTATATGTCTTATGATAATTTTTGCAAATTAATAAGCGGTAAGCATATTTGAAAGCATAAGCAAGATTCAAATGAAAATGGCTCAAAGTAGATATGCTGAAATAAAACTTATAAGTAGATCTACGTACCTGACTGTTTTGATAAAAATTACAACCAAATCAATTCCTTTGATTTGCCAAATAATAATTTAATTCATTAATTTAATATTTTATGATTTAATATGATTTGTTATTTATTTAATGTAATATTATGTTTATAAATACTAAATTTTGTAATTTAGGTTTCTAAAATAAGAAAAATGATCTAGATACTTTTAAATTAATTTTGAATTATTAAGTTACTAATTTAAGATATAAAGAACCATTTTAATTTATTAAAATTTATTTAATTTAATATTTGGCCAAAATGACCAAAATGCCCCTCTTAAAGGTGCCCAAAAAGTGATTTTAAGAATTTGACTTTTAAATTATATTTTATTAATGCAAAATATTTTCTTACTGTCTAATATAAAGTTAGACACTAAGAACATATAATTTAGCCAATGATTAAGGCTAATGAGCTTAAAGTAATATTTAAGCTCATTAAGAGTTGATTAACAATTGTACTTATGGAAATCTAGATTTTTTATTATACTTATGTTTCTTACTGCCTAAGGATTCCATAGAACCTAAAATTTCTAAATTCTGAGGTCTTTTGACTAAGTTATGACCAAAATAAGCTTAGGGTTAAAAGTGTAATTTATAAGATTTATAAATATGTTCAAAAAGCTTATTTATTCATTAGGTCTCCAAATTGAACAAAGTCAGTGGCTATAATTTTCTTATAGCATACTGATCACAATGAAATTGATTTTTCTCAATTTGGATTTCATGTGGCTAAGTTTTGAGGCTAATAAGTTAAAAATTTTGATTTAATCTCATTAATGAATAATTAGTGAGTAATTAGTGAAATTAATTATAAAAAATGCTTTGACTATGCCAATGTGCTCTCCTCTATTTTATGAGTGATAAAAAACTTAAAATTTGAATTTTGAATAATTAATGAGTCTAATATTCACTAATCTATTTTTAGAGTACTTAGGCTAAATTAAGAAATTTAATGACAAAAATTAAAAATTTTTTGTAGATTAGTATTCCTTATACCTTTTTGATCAAAATGGTATATTGGATGACCTAATTTGATTCTAAATGATCAAGTTATAGCTAAATGAAATTCTAGGGTTTAATGGAGTAATTAATTAGCCTAAGAAAATAATTAGTTAAATTAAGCATAAAACAGAAAAATTATCTTTGCCATAATATTGTTTGCATTTTTCTGAGCAAAATAAGATATAATTTTACTATATTTGGATTTGTGGTTGCAAAGTTATGAGGGTTTAAAGTTTTACAAAATTTTAATTTAATTAAGTAAATTTTTTATTTTGAAATTACTGTATGAACAATAATTTACTGTTCATGGGCTGTACGTGGGCTAGGTGGACTGCACGCGGGCCAGGCGGGCTGCACACAAGCGGACCCGTAAGTCGGGCCTGACCCGTAGCGTGGATGGTTGGAAAGACGAATAGGGTCACCTTGGGCACGCCATAACTCTCAAAATATGACACTTCACGAGGCGTGCCATATAGCGATGGAAAGCTCTCTTCAAGACCTATCCATCAGTACCTGAATCAACATAATTTGAGTACAATAACTTTTCAAAAAATGATGCCCTAGCAATGGGTATACGGGGAAATAGTGAAATTTAAGTGTATTTATGGAAATAGAACCTTCAATTAGGCTTGATTGAGCCCGATGGTGATTTAAAATTGCATGCAATATTGATCAATAGAAAAAAGAAAAGCAAAAATCACAGATTGAAGGAGAATCGAAGGATATTAAGGTACCTTTGATGGTGTGACAGGAGGAATTAGAAGAAGAAGCTTTGAAAAATGGAGATCTCTTAATATTGGAATGGATTTGCTCTTTAAAGTTTTTTAACAGCATATAAAAAAATAATTGCTGCCATTTGAGTGTAAATAAAGAAGGAGAGGGTATGGGCTTGGATGAGGAGATGAGGTTGACTTAATTAGGTGGTAGGCCCCACCATTTACTTTAATACTTAATTATTTTAATAATTTGAATTATATTATGAGTTTAGATAAAGAATGAGTGAGGATGGGCTTGGATGAGGAGATGATATTAATTTAATTTGGTGGTAGGCCCCACTATTTATTTTAATACTTTATTTTAATAATTTGGATTATGTCATTTAAACGAGTTTAAAAAAAAAATTCTAAAATTTCATCCTTAGCTAATTTCGGGGTGAGGAACGCAATGACAATGTCGGATTTGGTTTCAAGATCAATTTAATTATCCTAATTTGGGTATTAAAAATATATTAAAATATTTGAGAAAATTTGACAACTTTCAAAAATTTTCAAAATATCACCACTAGCTAGTTCAGGGGTGTGGGGTCCCCCATATTATTGGTAAAGAGTACGACACTCCAATCGTGGCAAATCCCCAACTTAAGTAAAATCGAGTGAAACTCAACCTGCCTTAAGCGAAGGACTTGTCACCTGATGCAACTATAAACATACATCAATACATATCAAAGTAGCAAAAGCAGGGAATAAAATATAACATCGACAGGCATAACATAGTATATAAAAATATGGAAATAGTAGTAGTAACTCAGAACAAGTGCAGAGAGTAAAATATATCTAGAATTTAATTATTACAAACTAAATTCAAAAAAAAATATAAAGGTCTCTCAATCTCACTGAAATGAAAATGCAAAATCTATTTAAACTACAGTAGAACGATCCTCCTCTTGAACTGGCTTCTCTCATGCAGCACTGCCCATGAACAGGTCTAAATTTGACATTTGTTGGTATCACAAATATTAGGGCCCCAGCCAATAAAATAAAAATATTATAGTTAGACAATTGTCTAAGTACATTTTATGCTATTTTAAATGAACTGATTAATTAAAGATATCACATTTGATTAATCTAACATGCAAGCAATTATGGGGTACAATAAGCTATACAAGAAATGAGGTAACTATAAACTATCTATTTATAGCAATCAACAAGTATGTGAAATAACATATAAAATATGAAAGTAAGTAAGGTGAAGCTAAAAGTAAAAATAATTGCAACTACTGTAATAAATCTGATCCTAACATGATTAGATCACATTAAAATATGCTGAGTATAAATGAACATAAGTATTGAATATAATAAGAAATTCTAACATTCTAAACATGCCAACATATATAGCTAATCCATAAGAGTATACATACAACATACAGATTGATATGAAAAGGAAAGACCACTAAGACATATGGCAAAAAGCAAAACAATCAGATGTAACATAAAGCCACTGAGACATGTGCAAAGCAAGCCAGTACTACAAGTAAGGCCACTGAAGTATGTGGCAAAGCAAAAACAAGACTGAAAACTAAGCTAAAGTAGCAGTAAGCTTAAGATATAATATTGACATACCAGACAATAAGCCATATAGGGCCTCTGAACTGAGAGTTCAACTATAACCATCCTAGATATCCAATATGCTAGGCCTGAGTTAAACTCATAGAATAAGTCTATAACCATCCTAGACATCCAATACACTAGGCCTGAGACTATTCTATAACAATATAAGAACTGAAGAGGCAGGCTAAGCTAGGACATACTTTACTAACTGAAAGTGCTGCAAGAACTAGATGAATGATATACTTTACAAACGCTAACTTAGGATGTATCATCCATATCCTAAGTTCTTCTATTATGCTCAAGAAATAAGACTCAATATCCAAGGTATGCTAAGCTATCAAGTCAAAGTAAGCAAGAGACTCAATCTAGATTTATGTGATATCTGTTGTTGTATAATTTATTCAACTAACTATTCTAAGAAGATGCAAGTTTAGGATCTTCGATATCCAGCTATCGAGTAAGAACTCAGATTTACGACTTTAAAGTTAATATTAGAACTTAACAAGTTCTAATTCCAAATCATATGATGATTATAAGGTTTAAATAAATGAATTACAACCTAATTATTAATATTTTTCTCTCTTACCCAAATCTTGATTAAGTAAATCAAGATTTAAGGATTTTGGACTTAAACTCCACCTTGGTATTCAAATCCTAAATCCAAGGTGATATCCTAATAAGGATCTAGAGTTCATGCTTAATAGCCAAGTTATAGATAAAGAATCCTATAGGCTGAAAGATCCAAGAGTTAAGAACTTAGTGAAAGGTTACTCTACTGATTATAAGATAAAATAATCAATTAAGAACTTGAGAATCTAAGATATATATTCAATCTTTAGGATAATTTCATTATCCTATAGCTTGACTCAATCCTATACCCACATGGAAGGCTTCAAGGATTCAGACAATAAATCATTTAAGAAATTTCAATTGGAGATCGTTTAATTCAAGTAGAAGATCTAAAGTCTAAATCTAAGATCTAAGATTTGATCTCTTTAGACTTAAATTAGGTTTTCAACTTAGACTTTACTAAATGTGTTCCTTTTAGAATTTAAGCTTATGAACTAACTTAATTGTACTTATCAAATTGAGATTTAACATCTAAAATTAGTAGATTTAATCATTAAGGCAAAGTGACCCCTTTATGATCACTAAAGATCTAAGTATTTTAATTAAGGCTAAATGAAGATTTCTTAACTTAATATATATATATTTTTTAACTTAAGAATTCAGAGAGATGCTAATAATCTGACTAAGGATAATCTACTGAATTTTTTAAGGTTTAAGGGGCACGTAAACACATTTTGGTCAAAATGACCAAAATACTCCTCTTAGGCTAAATATGAGATTTTAGGATTTAATTATCCAAATTACTTCTAATCTATTTTAATGTGTTTCATATTGGTTAATAAAGTGGGAAACACCCTCATCTTAGGTTTTGACAGCCTAATTAAACTAATTAGTACTAATCACCTATTTAAGCTAATTAGAGTGATTAATGAATTTAGGGCATTATAAGGAAATTCGACCTTACCTATGGTTCTAATATACTTAAAATAGCATTAGGAATTGACTTACCCAAAATCAGAGGCTTAGTCATGATTTAGTTCACTAATCCCCAGTTAAGGTGATTAAGGCTTGATTAACAAAATTAGGGTTCCTAAATTACTTTTAGTGGTCTACATAGGTTCCTTAGGATTAAATGAGCAATTAGAGCCCTTAATCAATTAATTTGATTATTAATTGAATTTATTATGATTTAATTGAAAACAAAAAAGGATTAAGCAATTATTTTAAATCTAACAATTAGATATGTGATTTTATTTTATATTTAAATACCTTGTATTTTTCTGATTCAAATAGTATATTGGATCATACCATTTGGATCAGTATAGCTAAAGTTATTAAATTAATTTATTATGTATTTTATTTAAATAGAAACTATAGGATTTAATATATTTCTTTATTTACCTTAAGAAAATTAATTCCAATGTAATTTAATTTTGCCGCGGCCCGGAATCAAACTGTGCAGGTCGGGGTCAGCCCTGCCCAAAATCCATCTTCTTTCTCGCGGAGAGGCGCCGGACTCTCGAACCCTAGGGTTCGCTTCTAGAGCCAATTTCTCCGTGATCCGGCCATGTCGCACCCTGATCTTGACGGCTACACCATCTCCGACCCTAGACGCATTGAATGAACCATGAAGCCCTATCCGGGAGGCGTCGGATCGCTGGAGCGCTACTCAGCCGAGGCGTCTCCTCAGGCGCACCTGTGAGGAGTGAATTCTCCTCACAGAAGTCATGCCATGAGCTCGTGTGTATCCCTACATGTTCAGGGACCTAAGGAGAGGAGATAAGGCGAGTCGGGTGGTTCTAGGATGGTCTGGATCGCCGTAGTGCTACTCGACAATTTTTGCAGGCTCGGGCTCGCTCTGAATCGATCGATACCAGCCGAATCGATTGATCAGACCGAGCCTAATAATTATAATTTGTCTTCGATCACTCAAGGAAGAGTCTAGGACTTGAATGAAGCTTAATTGCTTAATAGGGATGCTGGTGTCGAATGCCTCGGGGATTGGCTGCCAATGCACATTCAGATGGCCTACTGCTGTCTGGTCCACTAGCAGCTCCCCAACTAAAAGCCTTAGGTATCAATTAAGAAGCCAGTGGAAGGACCTAACGCAGCATCTAGGGTTAGATCTACAGCAAGCTGAGCTAAAACTAGCTTGACAGAGGAGATAGGATAGAGGTTGTACCTGATGAAGGCAGAGGTGTCTGGGATAAGGCAGGCAGCTCAGATTACTCCAGATAGTAGTAGGAGCTTAGCAAGGGGGTCTGAACTCTAGACCTCACCCTCGATCAGCATTGCTCAACAAGTTCAGTTGTCAGGATCGCGGAGAGCTTCAGGGTAAGCCGCGAGGAATTGAGGGGATCACAGTGAGCAAAGGGACTCACTGTGATTTTCGGGAGGTATTTATAGGCCTAAGAGAGGTTCGGGGTGGCTGCCGAGGTCAGGAGCCTTGGCATAGGCTCGGCCCGAGGGTGCTCCCTCAATTTCCCAAAATTGAGGTGGATCAAACCTCAAGCTTGGCTGGGAGTGCTAGGAAGGCTAGGGCAAGGTCACAATGGCCTCCCTGGCGTGGCACGGGAGTGGCAGACCGACTGGAGGATGTGGCTGTATGAAGGGATTCGACTGTCGGGCACGAGCTGAGGAGGAAGACGATCCACAGTCGTGGGGGACTCCAGAACCGTCTGGTGGATCATTAGTTTGTGCAGGACGGCTTTGATCTCCCAACATCTAACGGCCAAGGGAGGAGGCAGGATTCATCGTCGGATCGGATCTAAATATTGAACGAGCGATCAGCCTACTTAAGACGGATACTCAGATGCCGTTGGATTAAGATCTCGGAACCGCAGAACGGTCGAGATGAGGCGGGGAATAGTCGAAAGCGCGGTCGTTGGATCAGATTCGCGGAATGGACAGCCATGATGGCAACCGCGGTTTGGGATCAGTCGACCATTGGAAGAGGGTATATTTGCAATTAAGAATTGTTTAAAACCCTATATTGAAATTGAACCAATTTAAATTAAATCCAAAATGTGCCTAAATGACATCCAAAAATTTCCAAAATATCACCCTTAGCTAATTTGGGGGTGGAGAATTCAAAAATGAAATCAAATTTTAATTTGGAGATCAATTTAATTTAGGTAATTTCTAGGGTTTAAAATAGCTAAAAATACCAAAATTTCCATTTTAGCTTCGATTGATTTCAAACTTCTAGGGTTAAGTTTAAATGACCCATTGAATCCAATGGGAGCAAAATCAAGACTTAATTTAGCTTAATTAATCTAAATTTAGCTAGGATAATAACTATGGCTGTTACAAGGGGTGATTAGCGTAATGGCTATGAGTGGATCTTGAATCTAAGATAGATCGTGCCTAGTAGATGCATCTTAAAGACTTTATCATTTTTAGCCTTTTTACTTTAATATTCCACAAGGACAAATGTCATTATGTCTTAATATTTGTATATCTTTAATTAATCATGGATGTTTTACTTTATTGTTCTGTGATATATTTCTCTTTTTTTTAGATGCTTAGAATTGTACATATGCATATAGCATTATATATCTAATTTTCCATTTTAGAGATCCTTAGCTCTCTATAGTGCTTATTAGTGGGATAAGACTCACTAACTCAGTATTAAGTACTACAGTAACACAGTATTGGATTGGACTATCTAATCTAGCACTCGGGCATTAAAATAAATGTGATATCCCAAAACTTAAGTAAAATATTTTTTTAGCATAATATGTACTTAGACAATTAACTAACATAAGATTTTTTTTTTTTTTTTGCTAAGGCCCTGGTATATGAACCCGATGTAAATGCTCAAGTAGTTACTGGTCTATTTAGAGCTAAATCCGACTCAAAAATTAAGATCCCATATGACTTCAAAATTAGGTCAAACTAAAAATGAGCAATCTCGATAATGAATACTTATGAATTATTTTATAAATATATAAAATTTAAGAAGTTGGGAAAATGAAATACATGTTTATCTTCAATAATTTTAGTATCATTGGATTAAAAATATTAGAAAAGAGCTACACAAAATTTTTTGTCAAAATTTGGAGCTTTGGATTAATCATAACTAATTTTTAAAAGTTTTATCTTCAAAAATTAATATAAAATAAATATAGCTTTAAACTAAATTTTTTTGATATGAGTGTATTTATTTCGTTGAAATACACCTCTTTGTTAAGTTTCATTAATTTTAGAAATAAATAATAAAAAAATATGAAAACTTTAAAAGAATAAAATTTTAATTAAAATTATTATTTATTTATTCAAAATGAATTATTTTACCATTCATCAATTATTTTAATATTTATCATATTAGTATATTATTTATCTAAAATATTTGACGTTAAGTTACTTGATAACTAAGTATACTTATGAATGAAGAAAGAGGAAAGATAAAGAGGATGAGAAATCAAAAGTTTTACATAATAAGTTACTTAGAAGCTAAGTAACTTAAAAATGAAGTAAGATTAGAGACAAAGAAAGATGAAAGAGAGAAAAAATAATTTTTTAATTTTTTTTTATAAATACCCCCTCACCATTCCCTCTCTTCCCACAAAAAAAAAAATCTCTCTCCCCCACTCCCCTCCTTTCTATTTTGCTCGACCACCATCGATTCCTCCTCCAGATGCCTCTCCTCCCCTTTGGCCCCCAACCCGCCGCTGCCGCACTTCCGGTAAAGTCTCCTCAATAGTAAGTTTGAGTGAGTAATGAGAAGGAGATGATTTTTTTCCTATTCTTTTTATTTTTTTATTCTCTTTTTTTATTAATAATAATAATAATAATAATAATATTATGATTATTATTAAAATTATTATTATTATTATTATTTCTGTAATTTCATTTCTATAATTTTAGTTCACTTATTTTCTTATTATTATTACTACTATAATAATAATAATAATTATTTTTTTTTATTTCTGCAAATTATATTTCTATCATTTAAATTTAATCATTTTCTTTTTATTACTATTATTACTATTATTATTAATATTATTAATATTTCAATTTTTGCAATTCATATTTCTATCATTTTAATTCACTTATTTTCTTATTATTATTATTATTATTATTATTATTATTATTATTACTGTTATAATTATTATTATCATTATTACTATTATTACTATTATTATTATTATTATTATTATTATTTATATTTTTGTAATTTACATATTATTTTAATTCAATCATTTTAATTTTATTTATATTATTTTTTTCTTGCAATTACATTTATGTTGTTTTAATTCACTTACTTTCTTTTTATTATAATTAATGATAATAACACAATTTTTATTAATATTAAAATAAATATTATTATTATTATTACTATTTTATTATTATTTTTATTTATGTAATTTGCATTCTATTATTTTAATTGTATAATTTATTTTTATCATTTATTACTATTATTATCATCATTGTTATTAATAATTATAATAATACACTTATTATTATTATTATTATTATTATTATTTTCATAATTTCTTTTATGTCAATTCATTTTAAGTCATTTTATTTTCTATCATTTATTATTATTATTATTATTATTATTATTAATAAAATCACTATTAGTTTTATGATTAAAATTATTATGACTATTATGATGATGATGATGATTATTATTATTATAATTATTATTTATAATTTACTTACTATATTTCCTTTTTAGTTATTTCCATTTAATTTTATTATAATAATTATTATAATTATTATTGATATTTTTACTTAAAATAAAATGTAGGACATCATTCTTTTCATTTAATTGATTTATTTTTCTCTTGTGCATCATTATTAAACTACTTTGATATTTATGTAAGATTTTGTGCTAAAAATTTGAAATAAAATAAATAAAAATTAGTATTATGGGTTTATACATATATATCTTAGGTCTGTATAGACAATATGTTATATTAAGATAGGCTGATATATGGAGTAATAATGAAACTATATATAGTCTTTGAGGGGGAATGTGTAGTTAGTTAGGAACCATATTTTAAATAGTTAGATAGACGTATTTAACTCCTTATTTATTTAATAATTTTGTCCAACAAAATAATATTAAATTTTATTAATATTTTCTTTTAGAATGAGCATATTTTTTATATAAATGTGAATATATATATATACTAATCAGGTGGCTTTATCGATGAAGTTTTTTATTATGTCTCTAAAGAGATATTGTTCTTATGCAAGGAAGTTTTTTTGGAGTTGAAGTCTTATATTTCAAATATGTACGCTTTTTGGTATTGGTTTATCAATATTTTCTTCTGGTGGGTCCTAAATTTGTGATCGTATTATTGCTTATTGTGTTCTATTTTTCTTTAGCTGGAAGACATTATATCATTTTTGGTATTTTGTAACTGCTTTAAGGAGCTACTCTTTTAACTTGCCATTTCATCAGTCATTGGAGGAGATCGTTCTTTTGTTCTATCTGGGGTCTTTTGTTCAACTACTGTTGTCTCCGTGGAAAAGGAAAGTTTAGTGTTGAATTTGGTTCATGAGTAAGTTCTATCTGGTTATTATTTTGCTGGTTTGGTCAGTTTGTTATAATCTACAAGGCTCAATGAGTATGTAGTCTGGTGCTCTCAGGCTCTCCTTCTGGTGGGTTCAGAATATTTTCTCTTTGTTTTGCTAATCAAGTCTTGGAGCTTATTTTTTTCTCTAAGCTGGAAGGCATTATACCTTAGTTGGTATATTTGCAACCGCTTGCTTCGTTCCTCTCTTTGCTATTTGGACAGGCATTGTTCAATCTTCAGGATTAAGTGTTTTTACATAGATATAAGTCTTCTGGAGGAGTCAGGTCATTTTGGGTTGTGTTTCTTTAGCTTTTTATTATCAGGAAATTATTGATCTATGTTATGATGTGGCTTGAATTAATGATATTTGGTCCTATTGAAGGGTTCTTTGGGATCTGTTCTCCTGGGCTGTCATTTGAAATTCTGACAAGTTCGGTTTATTGTTGTGGGTTTGGCTCTAAAAAAGAGCTTGGCTTGGCAGTTGAACATTTGTGATGCGCCTGTTCTGTTTTTTTTTCAGGTGTAGTATCAGTGCTCTCTCCTTTTTGTCTGGATGGTTCGATCTTCATTTAGTCGTATCCTGGGTCTGTGTTCACCATGGTTGATGTGTCGGCTGGAGCTCTTGGTCTTTTTCTACTTTGCTGTTCTAATTTCATTGATCCCACTTTAAATATGCTTTTTCCTTGTTTTTTGTGCTCTCTCTAAGTGGGTGCCTTAGGATCGCAGCTTTGTTCAACAAGTTCTCTGATTGGGTGAATTCATTGATTCGCAAAGTATTGTTCATGGCCGGGCTTGCTATCAGCTTTTCAATTTGGTCGGTGTTTGAAGGATCTCCTGGACTCGGCTGCTATTCGCTCATCTTTTTGAGTAAGTCTCTTTATTAGTTTTTGGACTCAGCGTTCGCAGCTGAGCTTCGTCTGAGTTGAGAAGAGCTCGAGGATGGATTGCTAGCAGTGCAATTTATTGTTCTTTTTTTGACTTTTCTCTTTGCTTTTTGAATCATGTATCTTTGATTTTATGAACTAGTGTGTTGTGGATCAGTTGATGTGTTATTTAGATTGATATTATGTACTCAGATCGATATTTTGTTTTTTTTTTTTGTTTTTGTATGGTTCTTCAAATCCTGTAAAAATATGGTCTATGTGTTAGTCCTCCTTTTGATTCAATGGAAAATGGCCTTTTTGGAAAATAAAAATATAAATAATATATATATGGTAGATCAGGTGCGATCTCAAGATCAAGTATTTGAGGAGCTAATGTAGAATAGAACAATTAATGCAAATATACTATTATTTTTCTTAGTTTTAAATTTATACTTGATGTGTAGTAAAAATTTTGTAAAATATTTATTATCTATATTTTGAATAAATTTTCTTTATTATGGTATTTTTAAATATTAAAATTAATATGAAAATGTATATTTTTATACGTTCCTACTACCTATGCATTCTCATTTATGTAACACTTAGTTTACTGATACTTTTTTTTTTTTCCAACATTCAACCTCATTTAACATAATTGATCATGTATTTGTATTCTAAAATTTTTAATTAATTTTGAGTGGGATGTTCCAACTACACAACTCACTCTTCAGAATCAATCATTTATTTCATCCAACCAACTTGGATCATGCTAATAATGTCATTCTGTATTTCACTATTATTTTAAATAATTAAATCAAGATATTTTAACCTCTTGCTCTTCTTGATCAATTTGTCCTCAACAATTATGTCATTTTTATTAAGGCTTCTAATACAATTAAACTTACACTCCACATATTTAATTTTAGATCTACTAAGACAAAAATATTTATATTTTAATATGATCTTCCACAACTTAAGTTTTACTTTAATTGCATCTATAATATTATCAATTAAGAGAAGGCCACCCGCAAATAATATGCACCAATGAATCTTCTCTTAAATGAGTTTATTAAAGACCTTCATAATTATAGTAAAGAGATATGGGCTGAAAGCCAAGCCTTAATGTAATCCAATAATAATTGTAAAATAGTTAGACAAGCCAACTCGTCTCTAATAATATTAATATATGCAACACAAATTTTTTTTTTCTCTAAAGCTTTCTAAAAAACTTTTCTTAGCACTCTATAACAAGCCTTTGCAAGATTAACAAAAATTAAATAAAGATCTTTCTTTCTCTATTTTATCTTATCAAACATGTAAACATATGTAGGGCTTCTATGGTATATCTTTATGACATAAAACCAAGTATATTTTGAGAAATGAGGTATTCCGTAATTTGTATTTAAATCCTCTCTCTTAAAGTTTCAACATATGACACATTAAATCTATTCCTTTATAATTAGCCCATATTGAGCACCATTTTTATTTTTGTAATTAGGTATAACAGTAATCTTTCTCCACTCATTTGATAAGCTAAGAAATCCCTTCCTCACCTAATTATTTTCATACATCAATAACAATGTCATTCGATCCTATCATTTTTTTGATCTTTATCCTCTTTAAAGAATTACAATCCCAACTTTACTAACATGACAAATGAAATTTATAACTATTAAATTCACTTATATTAATTTAATTAATACAATATTAATTTAAATTTATAGTAATATAATTCATTGATCTAAGTTGAATATATTTATCTATAATTTTTTTAATTACCACCTCTAATGAATTTAATTTGAGTTAAATATTTAATTTTCTTATCTTTTAATTTGATTAACTTATAAATAAATCTCTTTTTGAATAATTTTTAATTTATTAGGTTTTTGCGTATATTCTTAAGAATTTTTTATGCAATATTAAGTTATTAAAAAAAATAAAAAATAAAAATAAATAATAAATAAATAAATAAATAAATAAATAAATAAATAAATAAATATATTTATATATATATTTATATATAGAGGGTTGTTGCATGTATACTTAACTCACGGTGCTCGATGTTAACCTTCTTCGGACACGAAAAGAATGGCCCGTTTTTCGTTCCTCTGGAGATTATACTTGGCAGCTCCTTCCCACCCTTTCATAACAGCAAAAGCTCTTACTAGAAAGGTACAGCCGAAGTTCCGCTTGTTATTTTCCTCTCTTCATCTCGGACACCAAATCAAAGTCACACTCGATTCCTTTGAAAGGGCGAGTTGTGGAACTAGGGCTTTCTCTTGCATCCATGAAGCAACTTGGCTTCGAAATGGTTCGGAATTTTTGTTTCATTGTAGGCGAAAATGGTTTTCTTCAGCGGAGGGCGCTTTAGTATCGGATCCGAAGACTTCTGATGGGATGACAGTGGCAACCATTGTTTCTAAAAAATGGCCCATCCTAGACGAGAGCCAGGGGGACTGGAAGAGCCATGCCGCCTCCATTGCTCAGTCCATACAACTCATCAAGAAGAGAATGCAGGTAATAACGTCGTTCTTTTTGTTCACCTTTTTTGTTTGTTTCCTTATCTTTGTTTTTAAACGGAAAGTTGTAGTGTTTGAGGTTGGGAAATGTTTAGGTACTTTGAAATCATCATTATTAAAGTAACATTGGCCCAATTGATTATATTAAAACATGTCTAGTTGGTGCATTTACAGTTTGCTTTTGTATTTTTCGTTTTAAATACTGGCTAAAGAGAAATACCACGTTGGCATACAATAAGAGAAAATGGTTGACAAAAGCTGTGATTTTAATTATTTGTTACTATGAAGGTAATGAGGAGATTGATAACATTGCTAAAACAACTGATAAGAAATCTTAAATTTATTGTTAGATGTGCTGCATTGGAATCGTATGTAATTGTAATTTTGTTATTAGTGAAACCAAAAGTTGAAAACACTTTTTTGATTAATTATTAAATAAGATATTTAGCAGAAAAAGAACTTTAGAAGAATTTATTGAATGAAATATTTCAATGCTTACATAACAATTTGATAATAAAAGAAAGCTAGTTATGTTCAACAGATGCATAAAAGTAACATTTTAGGACTAGTTATCTAAAGAAAATTTCTATTGAGATTTTAGAGCTATTTGTTATGTTACAGTTGTTTGTTTAAGAAAACATTTATTTAAAAATTTGAAGAGTAACATTTTAGGATTAGTTGTCTTAAGGAAATTCCTATTGAGAGTTTTAGAGCTATTTTCTATGTTGCGGTTATTTGCTTAACAAAGCACTTATTTAAAATTTGAAGAGTAGGACATTACCAAATAATTAGAGACAATTTTGTCCTTATCAAAGAACAACACGCTAAAATTTTTGATATATATGTAGGGGTTGAACATATGAGCCATGTAATGATGATTTCAAAAGACTAATGAAATATTTACTTAGGAAATATATGCTGGTAGCGAAAAATCAATTTAATTTTTGCCATTAGGAACCACTTTTGAAGTTATTGTTGTTGGAAAATTTAGAAAGAGAGCTTATGACAACAAAGATACAATTCTCTTGAAAAAAATTAAGAAAAAGAATTGTTATAAAGAGTTGTTTATATATGAGAGCAATGAGAATTAAAATATATAAATTAGCTTATTGTGAGTTCAATAAAATGGTTAATGATACTAAGATTGTGGATTTTAAAAGTTTATATGAGAAATTAGACACTTTTGATTGAGTGAAACATATATAATGTAACAAATTAAAAGATAAGGAAACTTAAAACACGACTTAATTTTGGTATATTAAGGATGTAATTCAATAAATATGATTTATAACTAAGCACATTCAATATAAATGGATTAATTTCTTTAAATTTAAAAAAAAATTATTATGTTGTGATTGTCATGGGCTAGTATAGTATCCCTAATGCAAATATTACTTACGTCCATTTGATGGGAGGGTGAAACTGCTGTTTGGAATGCTTTAAACAAAATGACTAATGGGAAAGTCATGAGATTAGATTGACATCTCTATTGATGCGTGAAAAATATTTGGGTGAGAAAGGAGTTTTTTCTTTGCCAAGTTAATGAATGCAATTTTTAACATTTAAAAATTGTTGTTTTGATAGAGAACTATTATTTTGATAACTATTTAAAAGAACATAAATGAGGCTTAGGGTTGTACAAATTATAAAGGAATTAGGTGAATGAATCATACTAGATTATGATGGTATACCTAGGCTTATTATAATTAATTTGGTTACATGCCAAATAGATGGATTATGAAACTCATACATTAAGTCATACATTGTCTAGTAGTTTGAAAAAGTTTATAGAGAGAAATGAAGATTTTCATTTGATCTTTATAGATTTAGAAAGATATGATAAAAGGAAATAAGAGAATTAGAAAGGTATGTATAATTTGCATTGTATTACATAGTGTGCTTTGTCAAATGATATTTCAGTTTCAATCAAGCTCATCAAGCACTTACTCTGTCTACATTTCCTTGCATTAATTATGGAAATTATTACTAAGCCAGTCAAATGTAAATGCCTTAGCACATATATTTGCTTGTGATGCTCTACTTATTGATAAGGCTAGCAACGAGGTTAATGCAAATCATGAGCTATGGTGATATTCATTGAAATATATAAGGTTTTATTTTCATAGATTCTAAATCAAATGTAAGGAGTGTAAGCTTAATTATATTTGAATTTATTATATTGTAGAATTACATTTGAATTATATTTATCAAGAAGTGTGAACGATTTACTAAGAAGAGTGATTGGCTCAAATAACTTGGTATTATTATGCAAAATAATGGTGAAATAATGGCTAATGTGATTACCAAGATCCATTCATGTTGGATAAATGAAGGAATACTTCTATTTTGTTGCACAATCAAAATTTCCACTCAAACATAAGTGAAAATTATATAGAATAGCTTTAAAACCTACAAGATGTTGATGCAGAGCTTGAGAATTGAGGATCATTATCATGATTTTATCATGCAAAGTAATGGTGATTTAGTGATTGATGCAATTGATAGGATGTATGCAGGATAAAATGGAGGAACGCTTTTAAGGTGTTGTTCAATTGAAAATTTCACTGTATTTTAAAGGAAACTTTTGTAGAACCACTTACAAACTAATGTTATATGGGGCAATTGTTAGCTTGCAAAGCCAAAGCATACTAATAACATAACTATTGCAAAGATGAAGATCTAGGCTGATGATGTGGAATGCTTTTGAGATGTTTTGGAAGGGTATTGTTGGAGAAAATATCTGATGTTCAATATTTAAATATATTGAGATACATGAGCTTATATAGATAAACAAATTTATTCCCCCAAGGTTAACTTGCTGCCTCTATCCATTAGAATCCTAAAATATTAACTCCCATGCAAGAACTACTCTTAATATTTCTTAGATGCATAAATCAATCATTCTAGAAGTTTCCAAACTTTTATGCTAGCCTCTTCCTAGCTCTTAAAGTATCGCCAAATGATATTAATAGCCAAAACAAATTATAGAACTCGAGCACACCCAACCTTCAAGTTAATTTACAGTGAGCTCAAACAAGTTGAACTCAAATGATTAAAATACAGTGAAAATGTTAAATTATTAAATGAAAGTGTCAAATTCCCTACTTAGGCTCTCGTGAAAGGGTTTTTTGAAGCTACTACATAGTTCTTTTATGTATTATTTTCCTACTTTGTATTACTTCAAGTTTTTCTCTTTTATGAGAACTCTTCTCTCAAAAGTTGAAACTAATATTGTAATTCTATGTCTCTCTGCACACTTTAATGTATAAACAGCTAAACTTGTTTTTTTATACTATATTGGCATGTCATCTACAAACACATCTTCTGCCCAATAAACTGTAATCCATATCATCTGTGAACTGAATACTGGCCATCCTACACTTGAGTTGGCTAGCCAAAATTGACTTTACTAACTACTATTGAACTTGCATATGTAACAAAATCATCATAAAGCATTTCATTACAAATATTGGCAGGAGATTTTTGATGCATAAGAATTGCATCTTGATGTCAATCTAAGGCTTACTTTGGAGAATTATACTATATTTTATTACAAATATTCTCAATGCTATCTTAATCTTGTTATTTTACGTTGGCCTAGAGGAGATGGGCTGTTTTGGCAATGAAGATAAAAATTAGATATACGGTTAAGAACAGGCTTTGGCTTAGAAGAAAAGTGATAGGTGTAAGTTCATGGGTATGTATTAGCTCAAGTTGAGAATGTGTGTTTAGAATAATAGGTGCATATTTAGAAAGATGGAAGTGAGAGGTTGATGATGACTATTCATATTTATCTACTTGCTATTATTTAAGATTAATTATGCACCATCAATATAATTGAAGCAAACACCAGCATTAATTAAACAATCTTTACCCAATATGATATGCCGTCTTTTCATTGCATAAAAACACAATAAATGAATCCAAACACAACTAGCTAAGTGTGTTTCAAGCAAGCATTATTTCTTAATCTTACATCAAAGACCATCACTACAACGGAAAATGAAAGACTGTCAAGCTGTTAATACAGAATACCTAATCTTGCAACCCCCTTGGACAAGTTAAACTTGTAAGCACAACTTGATTTGAAATTCATTATGTAAGATTTTTCATAAACTTTGACAACCATACAGAAGTGTGTGATAGGCTATGAAATATGGTTGTAAAATTTCAACATAATAAATGGTCTCTGCAAATGAAAATTAACTTTAAAATTCATTCTTATCACATTAGTATCTTTTGTTTTGATACTAACATTGGTATAGATAGTGGAGAGAAGATGAATATAACTATGCCATTTTATATAATAGTGTGGTTTTTTATAAAATTCACATACATTTAGAAATTAGTAACTGTGAGACTATTTTAAAATATAAAGATAAAATAATTGCAAATTTTGAAAAGAAGAAAACAATTAATTCATAATTCTGTTCTTAGCAACGCATACTTTTTTGTACTGACTCTTAAAATGGTATAGGTGATGGAGAAAGAAAATGAAGGTGGCTAAGCCAATTTACACATAACTTACCGTCTCAAGTCATACGTACTCTCAACAATGAAGATATGCACGCTTTGACTCCTGTATTTAATTTACTTTGATGAAAAAATTGACGTGCAATGTTGAATTTATGTTTTGAAATGTCAAAATATGAACATGGAATCAAATGTATTTTGTGAAATATAGTAGAAGTTTATTCTTCAAGGAGAGCTAAAAAAATCATCACTTAGCTATTGATGAAGGGGCCGAATGGAATGTTGAGATTTTGTGCAAGTTGTAGTAATACAAGTTCATTAAAGTATTGACGATTTGGTTAGAGGCTTTGAGAAGATGGTAGGTAGCAATTTTGGCTTGACTATACAAGGATTTTAGCCAATCAACGAAAAACCACGGGCCTCTAATGAAGGGAGACTAGTGGCTAGCCTTAAATTGGAAGTTTAGCAAACACAAAAAATATTCGTAGAAGAGCAGCATATCTTAGAACTCCACTAAGTCCTTCACAGCAATGCAATTTTTGCAAGAAAAGATAAATGAAAAAAAGATAAGTGAGAAGCTATGTATAGCTTGAAACCTTGATGCTATCTCATTCCAAGTAGTTGGCTATACATGCAACCAAAAGGCACATATTGTTGAAGAAAATATCATATTTTCATTAATTGAAAACATTGAGAACACCTTGGTTTGTATAGGCAGACAAATCCATTTTCCTATGCACACATTTTCATTAGAACCCAAAAATATAAGCTTTTGTGTATATGAACTATTCTTCATATCTTTAAGATACATTAATATTCATTCTAGAAGTTCTTTCCGCACTTCTATGATTGCTTTTATCGAATATTTAAAAAATTACTATTTTATCAAAAACAATGACTTACTACCCAAAACAAGCTAAGGAACCCAACCAAAATACATTGATTTCATATATTGAACTTAAAAAGATAATAAAGGAAATACAAATAATTATTAAATTAAAAGATAATAAATAAATTGGAATTAATTATAATTATTGTATTTAAGCTCCAATTATTTTGTTTTTGATCTTATAAAAGGCTTTTTTGAAGTGACAATGGAGTTACTGAGACTTTATTATTGGAATGCTTTGTTCCACATCAGTTAGAGTTGCAACCATGGAGGATATGACCAAAGAAGTTTTCTTAGATTGCTTGGACATGGTAATAAGGCTTTTGCAATAATGTAGTTCAAATTAATAAGGTTTTTGCTTAACTAAAATAAATAGAAAATAATTAACATTTTGGAAGATAAAAGATTGATTAATAGTGTGATATATTCCTACATGGTCTGATATTGACAATTTATAGTAACAACAAAATTGATGGTGATTTAAATGCTTGTTTTTTTGGTTGGTCAAGGCATGGCATTTGTCATATCATGCACATACTTTTTAGAAAGACTTTTTTTTTTTAATTTGTTTTGGAATGGGCTTTTTGCATAAAGGCTCTGCAATGCGAGGCTAGCATCTTAATTTAATAAAAGTGGCACTTACAATTCAATGTGAATGGTCATAAGAAAGCTTTTTGTAATGTAATAGGGACAAAGTGATGCTAAAGTTCATCTCAGTGTCAAAAGTGTTGGGAACAAGGATGTGTACTTGGAACTAAAATAAATTATAGATTTAAGAGCTTCAAGCTAAGATGCAAATTACCTCAGGGCTAGCTTAAGGGATCAAGTGGTGAGTTAAGTTACGGTTGGTTTGTTGATTTTTGTTGTTGTTTTGAGTTTAAGTTAGGTAAACTAAGCTAAAGATGTTCCATTGTTTAAGAGTTGCTAAGCTAAAAGAGGCTAAGTTAATTTTGAAATGTACATCCACTTTGGGTAATAAATCTTGAGATTGAAAACAAGCGTGAAGATATATACAAAGAAATGGAAGGAAATAAATCCTTGTTTCTACGCAAGCACTAAATGTATAGCTAGGATGAAATATATAATTGAGAAGAATAGATTGTACCAATGCAAATAGATATTGTAGTTATTTGAAGATATTATATTTACTCATTTGAGATTGAAATGCAATAAAATTTAAATTTTCATTCTCCCCTCTTATTTAAATGTGTCATTTGTGATATTAAACATGATTAATTTATAAGTGATACAATTATAATTTTGTCACATCATTTTGCTCAAGACAGGACCTAGGGTGGCACCTACAGCCTTGATCACTAGACAAACAAATCACCTTGTGAGTATCCAATACTTTTCACATTTATGTGGGCTAGGTTGAAACATATTTGATTTATTTTATATATGGATTAAGATATAGATTGAGATATTACATGTAGAGATGTTTAGATGATTTAGATAGAACACTGCTGGGCAAGTATTTTGTTATAGCTGAATACATGGAGACCAATTTGATGTTTGGATTTGAGCTGACAATACTATACGAATTTGAGCAATGATGAGTATAATAGTGACTAATATAAATATTTGAATAATGCAAAATTAAGAATGTTAAGCATGTTGAATATCAAAACAAAGAAGGACATATTGAGGAATAATATATTGGACGGATGATTAAAATAGCAATTATTTTTAATAAAATAATGAAAACAGCCTAAGTATTTTGTATATATAGAATGATGGTCATAAATAACACAATAATAAGTAATTATGATAGATAGTAATGATTAAGAATGATAAACAACAGAGCAAAAGTATAATAATATAAATGGTGTAACAAGAATTAATGAGTAGGCTTGAAACTACATGTAGCACCCATTAGGATTGGATGGAGAATGAGGATTCAAATTCTTTATAATGGTGATGATTTTAATTCTTGCTTGCATTTTAATTATGATAACTAAGAAAATGTGTTTTTAACAAGTATAAAATAGAATTTGTAGTTTTTCAATAGATAGTTGATTTATGTGAAAAAGGAACTCAATTTTCTATTATATTATTAAAGGAAGATTGCAACAATGATATCTTAATTCACATATGAAAGGCCCTATTTATTTTCATAAAGACTAATAATGGGACTATGCTTGATAACTATTTCTTCATGTTTAACACTTAGATTTAAAATGTAATATCAATGTATTTTATTTTTCTAATGCCACCTATGATGGATGGTGTTAAAATTCTTGGTTTATGAGACTCGGATTGTGATGATTTGAATTTGAAGAGGGCATGTGCAGATTGCTAGGGCAAATGGCTTGGACAAGATACAATATGGACAAGGTGTGGTTTCTGGTAGGATTTTAGGAGAAAAGAGTAACTTAAATAAACCAAGTTTACATTGGGAGGGGAGAGAATAATATTTGACTACATAAATAACAAATGTACTAGATAAAGTGCTTGTTAAAGTAATTGATAAAATTTATAATTAATACTTTAATATTAAGCTTGTTGACAATGGCTTAGGATTTGGGAAGTTCTCATAATGAGGACTAAAATAATTTGTCCAACTTGGTATGAGATAAGTCATGCCAAAGTGGATAATATCTTATTTAGTATTGCTTGAGATGTTACAATTGGTATTAGAGCTCTACCTCCTTTTATATGGTGTTTAGTTCAAGAATGGACTAAGTGGTAGCTGGTGTTTCTGTGGTGACCTAAACTTTAAAAATGTTTGGAGTGAGCGTTGTAGCATATGTGACTTGGAGCGTATGCGATTTTTGACAAGTTTTTAGTAAAAAGTGATAGAATGAACCAAATACATGTTGATCGAGGAGTTAATGATATTGGACTAAAAAATCGAGTCATTATAAATATTGTGCCCTTTTAGATAATTGGTGGAGTTTCTAATAATTTTCTTAAAATTAAGTGGGCTTGTAGTAGAGCACTTTTCAAATGTATGAACATTTGAGGTCAAAATTAGGAGGTTTGCCTAGTATGGGATGGATCAGGCTAAAGCGGTCGATGTATTACTTGGTATGCTTGGAATTTAACTCATTGTTCTTTTATAATTTCTTTTATAATAAGGCTCCAAAATATACTTAGGTGTAAGATGCTGTCCATTTTTTGAAAATGAACATGAAAAAATCAGTTATTTATTAATTTTCTTAATTATTGATATTATAATATTTTACTTAATTTGTCCAAATTTTCTGAAACATTGTTCTACTATAAAACTATCAATATTATATGAGTTCATGCTGGCCAACATGGCAAAAGCATACTAATACAACAAGTGTTGGATTTATGAGTATGCAAAGGTGGATGGGGAGTATATTCAAAAGGATATGGTGAGAAATGAGCACATCCATGACAAGCTTGGAGTAGCCCCAATTGACTTGGCTCATAAAAAGGTATTGCTGATGGTTAGGTAATATTAAGCATAACTTTGATGTTAGATGCTCTAGTTTGGAGAATTAATTAATTTCTCATATTAAAATATGAGAGAAATATCAAAATAGATGTGACAAGAAATTATTATAAATGAGCTCACACATTTGGAGCTAATGGAGTGCTTATTATCCAATGAGGCAATGTGGAAAAAAGTATTTCTAGAAATGTTCCCATATAGTAGGATTAAAGCTAAGTATTGTTGTTTTTATTGTGATTTGTAATTTTATTAGATCTTGGAATTTATATTTTCACTTATTATATTGTATATTGTTGTTATTTTACTTTTTAATACAATGAACTGATTTCCTTATTAAAGTAAACATAAAATGATTAATGCATAAGTTTTAGCACTATCATATGCTCTATTTAGTTAAGTGGGTGCTGTTGTTATTTTTATTAAAGTTGTATTCATATTGATATTTATTTTTCTTGTTCAATAATGTTAATATGAAGAAAAAACATTCTGCTTCTTCAAAGTACACTTGTATACCTTTGCACTTTTGTTTATTTGAACATTTTAGTATTTATTTATCATTGTGCTATGTAGGCCAAGAATTACATTTTTTTTTATCTATTTGTAGTGGAAAAAGATGATGATCAGATTAGAGCAGTTGTCTATTGCATTGGAAAAACCAGATATTTGGGATGATCCTACTTATGCATCCAGAGTTAGTCGTGAGCATGGGGGGCTATTGAGCAACATGAGGGAAGTGAATGAATTTGAACAAGAACTTCTTGAGCTTATTGATTTACTAAAATTAGCACGTGAAGAGCATGATAATGAATTGGAATCGGTAGGTAGGCTACCACGTTTTGGCATTTATTTAAACTTACGTTTTTTTAGCTCTATCTGCTATGGTAGTCTCTGCTCTATCTATTTACGATAGAAAGGTTTCACTTATTTAATAAATAATCACTTAACCAACGCCTCATTCACTAGAGGGTGCTCTTCCTTATGGAATGAGACATTGCTGTTTATATGATTATAGTCCTCATTATACTTAAAATGTTTATTGTTGATAAAATATCTATATTGGCTGCATAATACTAATTTATTTTGCATGTGTATTGTGTTACGGGGTTACTGAATCTCCTTTGATATTTTATGTTGCTAAACGTGACCATTTATTTTTTTATAGTGTCGCATTTCATATTATTCCTGCATCCCTATCTTTTTTATTTATTCCTTTACGCATGAATATCTATGTAAATTTGATTTTAATAGTCTTTTGGTATGTTTTCCTTCAAAAATGGCCCCCTAGTTAATTTGGTTAAATGCTAAGGCAAACAAGCACTATTTCATTAAAGATTGATTCAGAAAGTCTCAAAATCAAAGCCATTAAATTGGTTGTCTTGGTGAGTTCAGACATTGAAATGATCCATTAAATTCTCCGCATTACTTTGAGTAACCTTGAATGATAGACAATAAATTTGACATTGAGTTCATACATGCTCTACAAAAAAAAGAAAGAAAATGGTTCGTGTAGACAATTAATTCTATCTACTGTAAATTTAAATATTAAGTATTTATTAACTATATTTATAATAATTAAAATCAATTTATGGTGGCAGCTTTTGATTAAGCAATGTTGGGAGGTCCTTCTAGGATTTAAGGGGCTATATAGGCGCATTTTAAGGCGTCAAATGATCTCCTGATGCTTTCATATGGGTCCTTCAGCTATTTTTCTATGCTATTCATATATTAATCATTTTCTGGCATTTTATATATACAACACATGTAGTTGATAACCTCAAACCGAAAATGAAAGAAAAATAAAATAAATAACATAATATAAAAGAAAAGAAAATAGTCACCAACCTCCTATGTAAATCTCACAGGAGAGATTCAAATACAAGAAATAAAGCTAATAAAATTACAAATTTCCATTCGAGCTTTTGCTTCCTTATACGAGATTAGCGATCATTTCTTCTCCGATATTTAAATTTATGCCGGGACTTGGATCCACTCTTTTTATTCTTTTTTTTTTTTTGCCTTTTTGTTTCTCAAAGCTATCTTCAATGTCAGTATATTCTTTTTTGGACATTGAAGAATCCTCCTTTGTAGGGTCGGAAACCTCATCATTAGGTTCAATTGTCTCACCCTTTGAAGAAGTGAATTCCTAGGCAGAAGGATTGAGGACGGAAGTGTCCTTTAATGCTCTCTTCCACAACACCTCAAGAATTTTTGCAGCCATTTTTTGAAGCCTAGTGGACTTCATGCAGTGATAAAATGATTCACAAATAAATCCGTTAATGATTGACATTTATCAAGTTATCTTGGTATTGGGAGTCCGGCTGTCTTTGATCTGATTCCATGAGTGTTGTAGCAAACAATTTGCACTTTACCACAAATGAAATCTTGGTTTCAAAACAGTCAAAATGATTGGTCCTATTATGAGGTATTTGCTTATCTTGAAACTAGGGGGTTTAAACCTTATCAGGATAGTGCACTTTGAATTTCCGTACACATGGTGAATGTGGTTTTTTAATACCAGTCTTTTTGACGGAGGGACAATCTTTAGACAAAAATTTAGTTCATCATGAGTATCAAAATTTATATCTTCCTTGAGTGGGCTGCTTTTGGTGAGATGTGGTACTGCACCCTCTGGATGAACCTTTGGATAGTGTCTTCCTAAGGAAGGATTTGGAAGTTGATGACCTACATCTATTGCCTTAGTCGACCCAATTTGTGGATCCAAGTTTGTGGGCTGCAAAGGGGCTGTGAATAGTGGTTGACTTGCCATTACTCTTTTGGATTGAGTTAGATGGTTTTGCAGTTCTGTAATTTGTTTTTGTTGTTGATTTATGGTTCTAAATAGGTTATCTATGTAATCCAATCACTGATGATAAATTTCCTTCTTTGTATTTACAGGTATAGACGGCCTAAGGGTTGAACTTTCATCAATTTGATGCTAGGCACTTTGTTTGCAGATCGTGTCTAAGAATTTCTTTTACGGTTTAAAAAATTGTCGGAATGACCCAAAATATTATATTTTGTTTGCGTCAGTGTTAAATGAGTGATCATATTGAAGCTTTAGGAATTAATGTGTTCAATTTATGTGAGCTTAGTGTAGTAAGTTGTAAATGCAGATAAGAAAGAGAGTTATGAAAAAAAAAAGCAATGAAATGTAAATTTATAGTGGTTTGACAAAAGGAAGTACCTCATTTGTATTTGCACAAGTAGGCGGCTAAGTGTTGGAGTTTCAACAGTTTGATGGTTAGGCTCTGTTTGCAGGTTTGATTGTCAGAGAATTCTTTTTAAGGTTTAAAAGATTGTTGGAATGCTCCCAAATTAAATTATGTTTGTTTTAGTGGCCATATTGAAGTTTTAGATTTAATGTGTTCAGTTTACTTGAGTTTGGAGTAATAAAATGTATATTGGTTTGATAAAATGTTTCCCTAGTTCACCTTAGCTTTTCTTGTAGTGCTTGCACTATATAAAGTATGAGTATTACAAGCAAACATCGTAGGGATATCTTCTTATATACGCACATGGTAAGAAAAGTAAAGAAAGCAAGTGATACTTTCTAAGCCCCTTGTATAACTGAGATCAATGCAGTGTGAATTTGGAGTAGTTGTGGGCGAAGTCCTCACTAACTTGGGAGAGGAGGCATTTATAGCACAAGCACAATGCCTTTTGATGGTTAAGAATGTTGCCATGGTACTTCTTACAGGTCTAGCATAGAAATGCGATTTTTTTGTTATAAAAATGTAAATATTCAAGAATCTGCGATGTGTGCACCACAACCAAGTAACTGCTAGCATATGTTGATTCTTTTGCCACGTAAAAATAAATCTTTGTACCGGATTGACATTTATAAGTGTTACAGTAATTTCCAAGCTTTATTAAGTCTATCGGTCAGTTAATCTGTCAGGAATTGCCAACCCTTTGGGAACAGAGTTCACTACAGTTAAACTTGATTCTTATGGTCAACATTATAACTGTCAATTTTGGTAAAACTTATGTATGACAGCAATTACTATAAATTTGTGGTTATAATACAAATAATGTTTTTAATATTAATATAAATAGTTTAATTAATATAGCATACTTGATATAATTAATATAACTTTAACAAATAACTAATGCAACTTTTGAATTATAATATAATTAAACAATCTATAAACTTAATGTATTAATATAATACCTAACATAATTTAACTAGTAGAACATAATTACATACAATAACACCACTAAGCTTTTGTTCCACTAGGTGGGTTCATAGAATATAATTACATAATTAATATAATTATTTACTAATCATAATATGAGCTTTAATAATGTGATTAATATATTATTTAACATAATTAATATAAAATTTAAATAATATATTAAAGTATATTATTTAATTAACATTAATGTAAATATATAACATAAATTTTAATTGACTATTGTAGCGACTTAAATTTATATTTATGTAATAATATATTTCATATAATTAAATTAATTACTATGTATTTTTAGTTAATGTAATTCTTAAGTAATGTATTATTTAATAAACATAAGAAACAAATAATAAAGCTTAATTAAGTAATGACATACTAATTAATTGATTTTAACTTCATATAAATTTTATATGATTAGTCACATCAACTGTAGGTCAACCAAAAGCGTAGCAAGCTTAGCAATTTACTTGCCTTTGTTTAGCTTATCAAGCTTATATTAGACTATAAGTGAACCAAATAAGCCCTATGTGGTAGTTTTGTGAATTTTGAAAAATTATGGGTTAATTATGTGAATATTCAAATCTGAGTTTTATGCAGTTATCACAAAGTGTAAAATGCAAATGATTTCAAACAATGTTTTCCCTTTTGTGAGCTTTTTATAAACTACGTTAGTTGAAGTAGCTGTACTCTCTTGTTGATGTTGTACTTTTTTTCTCACCACTTTATTTTTTTATTCTACTTTTGCAACGTGAATCTCCTATAGATGTCTAATTTATCTTGGAACAAAATTATTTTGTTACTATTTGCTTAACAGGCATGCAGATTAAATTTTGAGGTTCATTTTTCTTGTTACCATTTTCCTTGCCTTTGATGGTTTAGTTAGGGATGCGCTGTTTTTTTAATTTTTATTTTTTTACTTTTTTATTTTTTTACTTTCTTACCTTGTCATGTGAGGCATTGATAAGTATTTTGGCTTCTTTTCTTTTTTGAAGGAATATACGATTGCATTGCTTAAAATGAGAGGAAAAGCAAAAGAGAAAGAACTTGAGGCTTTGTTATCTAGGGAGAATGATCATTGCTCTTGCTATATAGAGGTTAGTATCTTGTTTAGCAAAACTATATGCAACTTATTTCTGAATTCATGCGAGGCATTCATTTTATTATTTTGTTGGCACATTTGAACTCCAGAATTCCTTTTCTTTGTTAGATGGCTTTTATTAATCATCTCTTTGCATATCTCAAAAAGTCTTAATGTGATTCTTTGTATATTACACAACTATTATTGTGCCTATAAATGTGTGCTGAGATCATTCCTTCACAGTGAACCAATAGATTGGGGTTTATCCTATCCAGGACAGTCATTGGAGGTATCTCTGATACGAAAGTTAGAACAGTGCTTGTATAACTGAGATGAGTTCAAGAAAGATTTTAGGGGGAAAATATAGAAGGAATAATTTGTTGCTTCCAGCCTGTAAGTACACTGACTAAGTTATCTACGAAACATTTATACTCGGCCGAATTTATTATTTTTAAACAATAATTTTTTGCAATGCTCGGTAATCTTTTATACACCAGCCATCCTCTTTCTTTCATCAATGCTATCAGGATTGGCAAACCATAAGGTGAATTGCTCTACCGAATTAAATCTTATTCAAGTTTTTTCAGTCATTTATCTGTTAATCTCTTAATTTTCTTAGACAGACTCTTAGTTTATTTTGGTATTTGGTAGATTGGAATTTAAGTACAAGTGAATCTTATTTTCCATCACTTGGAAGGCAACACATCTTTCGGCATTTTTGTTAATTCATCCTTCTTCTTCATTATTGTTTGAATTTGTCGATCTGACTGATAAACTGATTGTTTTCAATTGGCAACTTGCTGTGGAACCACTTCAACTGCTGCTTATTGCTTTGAACCACTATAGTTGCCTGTGTGCTGATTATCTTGATTTGACTTGACATCTCTCTAATGAACAATACCGAACTCTTGACAAGCATGTATAGTGCACTTGATCTAATTGGAATTTGTGAGCTCAATGGGCTTATCTAGTTTTTCTCGATGGAGATTAATTTTTCTTGAATATATGCTGTTTTTTTATCACAAATAACAAGTCAAGATTTTACTAATGTTCGTTGTGTGTTTTGACATCACAATTCACCTCTTTAATGAACTTAAAGTGATAGAAAACATCTTTTTTATTCATCTGAGTGGATATGAATGAGGATACTAAGTTGTCTTTATTACTCATTCTCTTAATTGCTTAGAAATGAAATTTTTTACTTTATTTGAATTTTTAATGTGAATAGCTTCTTTCGGCTCATCAGCATTAGGCAATTCTTTCCCCTTTGGTGATGCCATCAAAGAAAGACTTGTGTTGCTGACTCTTTTGGCATCAGTCACGTGATGTTAGCAGAAAATCTTTTTTTCTCTTGGCATTGTGTTCTGAGGGATTTAATTATGATGCTATTTCCAACTCTGATTTTCTTGGATCCAATTTCTTGCAAAACTCAAATAATTTATTGTTGATTAACTCTCTTCGTCAGCCAACCTCTTAAGTTGATCTACTAATTGTTAGAAGACCTTTATTAGCACTTGACTTCTAGTTTCTTATGATAATCAATTATCTTATCAACTATCTTCTTGGAGATTGCATAGCTCGTTACAGTTTCTTCTCAATTGCCAACTCTAGATTGTTTGCTTGGCAAATACATTCATGGAGAATAATGCCTTCTCATTGCTAGTCGACAATAATCCCGATGCATATTTGACCAACACAAACATCTCTAATGATAGTTCCATAGCTAGAGCCATTTGTTGTGACTTGCCAAAAACAATAGACTAAATATTGCCAAAAAATGAAAATTTTGATGTGTTAAATAGTAATTAATAAATATTAACAAGAATATATTATAATTAAATATTTAATGAATTCTATTATAAATTGCATTATTTAATTAATTATTTCATCAGTTATGGAATTATTTTATTTCAATTATTTGAATAATTAACATAATTAATTAATATAATTATTAGTATAATTATTAATATAATTATTAATAAATAATAATTTTATTATTATGGTGCTTAAAATAAAATTAGTTAAAGTGACAATAATAAAAAGAATTTACAAATGTGCTATAAAAATATGCTAATTAATTCATTAAAGAATTAAAAAAAATTCATATACTAAATAATATTTTAATCTCTATAATTATAGTAATTATAATTATCATTATAGATGTTACAATAATAATAATAATTATTATAAATAGATGTATCATGTTTGGGTTAAGTTGCTAACAAAATGAATTTCTTGCTTAAACACATTGCATCTTTTTTAGCATATAAATTATAATATCCTGTTTCTTGAACCTAGAATTTTATGTTGGTGCATTTGTGTTGGTTGAGTTTAGGTATTGTTTGTCTTATTCTTGTTTTGGAGATGTATGTTTCATAATTATGAAATGGGGACTTTTAATAGTGATTGGGTTATAATTACAAGGCTGATGATGGTAATTATGATTGTGACCTCTAATGGGGAATAGTTCAGCAAAACCTTGACTTATGCAGCTCAAATGTGTTTTGAATTACGATTTTGTTTTCAATATTGTGCTTATGAGGATGAATGCTTATAAATTTGATTTCGTTCTATATGCTTGTATATACTAATTTAGGAAACTGCTAATAGGATTTTGTCAATATTATGAAAATAAAAAAATATCATATTTTGTATAAAAGTGTACATTGTGAATAATGAAATCAACTATTTTGGGTTAAATGAGTAAGCAAGATGCAAGATGGAACTGTAAGGGTTTCTATTTCATAAATTAGCAAATGAATATTCTAGCATTGAAATTAATATTAAATGTGATGGTGAGGATGTAGCTACCTTTTCTACTTTTTCCTTCAAGCCTTTGGATTTTATTTTTGCGAGAGTTTTTGGGGAGTTGCTTTTTTTTCTATTATGAGTGATGAATGGCCTGTGTTTACAACCAAATTTTAGGTTAAAAAAGGGCAAGAGAGGGGGGTAAGGTAAGATGCTCACTTCTTTAATGAGTAGTCAGTTCCCACACACGCTATTCTCACAAAAGGTTAACAAACCTTCCGTGTATCCACTACAATGAGTTGTCAGTCCCCCATGTACACTATTCTCACTAATGATTAACTAGTGATTAACAAACCTTCTGTCTCCGACTACAATCGTTAGCTTTTGTGCAAGCACATGAAAAGCAAGATGATAGCACTCCACTTTTGGAATAATGAAACCATGATCTCCCCACACCACCAATTCTAGTTTTACATGTGTCTCGACATGCACGATTAATCCACACATTGGTCATACCCCAACCCCCATATCTCGTTACATGATTTAGAACGTATCATGCACGCCTCCACAATGTTGCAAAGCCACTCTTATATGCCCTGAGACCATGTATAATCACATCTTTGCCTATTTCACTAAATTGTTAATTCTTGGAGCAGACATGTGTGTTGGGCTTTGATTTACGCTAAAGGTGTATGAGCTAGGGAGACATGAAGATGAATGCTCGGTTTATGCGGTGCTAAAATTGACCCAGATTGTTCCATTAAAGTTAATCAAATTATCCAAAGGCAATGATCGCTCGATTTGGCTTGGAAATTTATATGAAGTCCTTTGTGTTTTGCTGCTCTTTGAGCCAATTGGAGTATTAAACTCTTTCATGATCTTTGATACGGAGTAAGGGAGTGATTTTAACATACTTCTGAGCATTATGCTATAAAAATTGCACTATAAATTTTAGATGAATAAGAAACATGAGATCATATTGTCGAATGTTATATTGGAATTTTGTTAATTTAATATATGTAATTTGGTAAGCCAATAAATTCATTCCTCACCCAAACATTATATAAAAATGTATGGGTGAGGAAGGAATTTTTTGATTTACCAAGTTATTTAATTCTATTTTGAAGATTAAAAAGATGTCAGATGAGAGGATAAAGAGTATTCATATACTTGTTTACGAGAGTAAACGTGTTGTTCAAGGCTGCATATTATAGATGGATCAAGTTAATGCGTTATACGTTAAAAATTTGAGAGATGGTAATTAAATACAAATTACGAAGGGATATTTGTATTTCTTAAAATCAATTTGGTTTTATGTCAAGTAGATCTACCATGAAGGTTTGATGGAGAAATTTAGAAAAAGAAAAGAAGATCTTCATTTAAAATATATTGATCTTGAAAAAGTTTATGATAGACTACTAAGAGAAATTTGTTGGAGATCTTTGGAGAGAAAAGGGATTTATGTTGTATATGGTGGTTTTGTTAGAGATATGTACATGTGGCTGTAACATGTGTTACATCGCAAGGTGGCTTGTATGTTAGTTTTTTATTATTATTGGATAACATCACGGTTTAACTCTCAATTTTTATCTTTTTGCTTTGATAGTAAATGTTCTTATTTTCAATTATTCAAATTATGGTTAATAAATAGTGATGTGATTAATAGTATGCAAGTTGGTTGGATAAAGTGGATGATTTCTTCTAAAGTGTTGTGTTATTGAAAAACCCACTAAAAATAAAAGAAAAGTTGTATAGAGCAACTATAAGACTAGCTATGTTATATGAGCTAAATGTTGGCCAACAAAAAAGAAACTGATTGATAAAACAAGTGTTGTTAAGATGAGGATACTTAGGTGGATGAGTGGATCTACTCATAAGGGTAGAATGAGAAATGAGATTATCCATAGCAATGTTGGAGTGGCTCCAATAGTGGATAACATTAGAGAATGCCGCCTTAGATGGTTTGGGCATATATTGAGCCTAGACCGTTCAATGCCCCTGTTAGAAAATCAAGTTTATGATTTTTTCTCATGTTTAAAGAGGAAGAGAAATACCAAATAAAACATGGGTAGAAACCATTAGAAAGGATTGTCTCTATTTGGAACTTAAGAAGGGACTTCTATTTGATTGTGCACAATGAAAACAATCATTCATGTGGCCACACCCATTTAGTGGGATTAAGGCTTGGTGTTGTTGTTGTTGTTGTTGTTGTTATATATATATATAATTAATTTGATTAATAAAATATTAAATAAATTAATTTTACTTGCAAGAGCAAAATTTCACTTGGGAGAATTTAGACCACCAAACTTTAAAATTAAAATCTTGTCATAAAGTTTGAGACAATGATAATGATTGTGCTTTAAATATGATTAATTTTTTAAATAATCCTTTTGCACTATTTATGCAGAATATATCACTCAAAATATAAGCATTTACTTTCAAACTCTCTCAAAGTACTCACCAATTATATCTCTAAAGCACACATCACTCAGGACAATGATGCCCTTCAGAGCATATAAGCTTTCATGTTTAATCCTCAACCTTATAGAACACTCACCTTTGTTCTTCTACAAATCGCAACCTACACTCAAACAAGAAAAGAATTAGCGTAATATATAATAAGATGCACATTTGAAAGAGACGCAGAATCTAAAACTATAAAATGAAGGTAAACAACAATCTGGCATGAAGGTAAACAACAATCTAGCACATCAAGTATATAATCTAAGAAACTTTATTATTTCAATTTTTAGTAGATCTACGTGATCTTTTTGAATCATTCAAGTTTGATGTTCAAATTCTTAGTTGATCCAAGTGATCCAAGCTGAATCCTTTTGAGTATAACTGCTTGATTTCTTATATTGGTCTAAGTGAACATTTGTAAATTATATTAATTTGATGTTTTAACTAAATCTAAGTTTAATGTTGTTTATTTCCTAGTTGATTTAAATGATCCTAATTAAGTTAACACTAAATTGGGGCTTTGATTTCTAGTAAATCTAATTGATCATAGATCATCTTATGCTAAATTAAATAATTTAACTCATAGTAGATCTAAAATTTTTTTATTGGGTTATTTTATTTAATTCATAGATGCTCTAATCCTTCTGCTCGAGATATTTGCGATGAGGTAATTCATGCTTGCTAATCTGAATTTTAAGATGCTATGGACTAAATTCTCGATTGGATAATTAGCTAACATCAGATGGTGGAGTCGTAGGATCTTTGCAACACCTACTTAAAATTGTCTCCCTCTCCCAAGCCATGAAAGAAGTCCTAGTGCTGTCATTTAAAATAAATCAAGGTGAAAGGTTGATGTTACTCATACAAGGATTGTTGCTGAGGATCCGCTTGAAGGGGATTTTGTCTTTTCAAGACTATTATTTGAATCGAGCAGTGTGGCTGGACGAGATGTTTGCTGCCAACACAGAGGTTAACAATCCCATTATTATCATGCTGTAATGAAGAGATTTATTATTGGTAAAAATGATGTTAGTGCTTTATCTCTCAAATTCTTCAGGAGGGTAAGAAGGAAATCCAATGCCAACTAAGAGATAAAAGCCCAAATGCTATGTCTATAATACAACGAGAAGGAAGAGTGGCAAGAGCAAGGGTTCCGCTCACAACATATTTGAGCCCTCAAGATAGGTGGCAAGTGACGAGCCTAATATGCTTATCAAAGACAATTTCTTGAGCCATACCAAGAAGTATGCCGTATTAAGAAGGAAGAATCTTTTTCTTCAAAACTATAGAAAGTTTTTAATGCAATTAAAGAAACAAGATTGAAGAATGGGACAAAAGAAACATTCACTAAACCAAGCGGCTAGACAAGCTCTTGAAATGGCTAAAGACACCTGCAAAATGCACGCTAACTAAAGCAAAAATCATCCAGCAAACAAAGTTTATTGAGAAGAAGCACCACATTGTGACATCCAAACACATCAATGCTTGAGGTTCAATTCAGGAAGGTCTCACAAAGTCTATGTGGTACCCAAGGAAAAGCCTTGGAAATACACTATTTAAAAAGTTTGGATTTCAAAGGAATCCATACAAAGGAAAACTATAGATGGTCAACACTCTAGCAATATTGACAATATCAAGCATTAACACACTAGGTAGGATTGATTACATGAATCCTTTGTTTCTATGTGGAACATCAAATAATAGTCCCTCCCTAAGTTCCAAATAGAGAAGATCCATCATAATAATTTCTTCTCTTGTATTTTTTGGCCTTCCTCTTCCTCTTTTAATATGGACAATATTTATTAACTCATTTTATTTTACTGGGCCGTTGCATCATCTACGCTTAATACACTCGAACTATCTAAGGCGACATTCTCTAATCTTATTCACCATTGGAGCTGCTTCAACATTGCTACCAATAAACTCATTTCTCATTCTATCTTACGAGTATACCCACTCATCCACCTAAGCATCCTCATCTTTGTAACACTTATTTTCTCATTAAGTTTTTTTTTGTTGGCCAATATTCAGCCCCATATAACATAGCTGATCATATAGCTGCTCTAAAATTTCCTTTAATTATTGAGTGTGATTTTCGGATTGCACAAAACCATATAGAAGCGCTCATCCATTTCATCCAACTTTATTGGGTCCTATTAATCACATTGCTTTTTATTTTGCTATTATTTTGACTAATTGAACCAAGGTTCTTGAACATCTTGCTCTTCTTTATCATATGACCCTTAATATCTATGTTCTCAAGATTAGGGATTATAATATTATTGAACTTACTCTTCATATATCTTGTTTAAGATCTATTAAATTGAAAGCTTTTAGATTCTGAAGTAGTCCTCTATAACTCAAGTTTTACTTTAACTACATCCCTAGTCTTATCAATTAAAAAAATATTATTAGCAAAGAACATACACCTAGGAATCTTCTCTTTAGTGTGCTCTGTAAGCACATCTTTAATTAAAGCAAAAAGATATCGGCTAAGAGGTTAGCCTTGATGTAATCAGTAGTAAAAGGAAGATCATTAGACAAGCCTCCTGCAATCGAACACATGTTACCACCCCTTTATTCATCTCTTATAACAGCATAAATGTTAGCAACAAAAATTCCTTTTCTCTCCAAAGCTCTTCAATGAAATTCTCTCGGTACCTGATCACAAGCTTTTTCAAGATCAATAAAATTAAGGGGTTGTTTGACATGTAGTAGAAGGGCTGAAAAGTAAAAAAAAATTTAGGTAATGTGAAATTCCAGCTGTTTGACATGCAATATTTTAAGTGTAAAATAATATACTTGTGTAAAATGTTTACACCATTATAAATACGAAGGGTGTAATCAGATTTTGACTGAGTTGACCGAAATTTGATTGCACACGGAGCTCCTCACACGTAGCAGCCACGGAGCCGAATGCGATAGTGGCTACGACTTCTTCCCGAATGCAACGACAACGAATACATCTTCGCAGCGACCACGAAGAGCTCGTTGAATGAAATCGATTTTGTCGCAACGAGCGTGAAGAGCTCGTCGAACGAAAGTAGATTTCGAACGAAATTGATATCAAACTTCAGATTCTATAGAAACTCTAAAAAATGGAAAAAAAATTTGGTGGGGTAATTTTACCCCTACATATAACTCGAAACTCTACACTCATATTACTTCATTCCAAATAGAAAAATCACAAGTTTCTTGAAAAATACCGAACAACGATAAAGAAATCTAATTACACTATATACATATAAATTTACACTCATATTTCTCAGATTTATTCATGCCAAATAACCCCTAAATGAAGATTTTTTTTCTCTAAATTTCTCTATCAAACCTCTTAATATATGTATGGCTTTCATGATAGATCTACATAGCATAAAACCAAAAAATGATTTTGAGAAATACAAGTATCCCTTTATAATATGTATTCAATTACTCTCTCCAAAAGCTTCAATGTATGAAACATTAAATAATTTTCTCTATAATTAGATAATCGTGAGCATCACCTTTTTTCTTGTAAATATATATAATAGTACTCTTGCTCCACTCATTTGACGTCTTTCTAGCTTTCAAAATTGCATTAACTCGGTAAGCCAAGAAATTCCTTCCATACTCAAATATTTCTATAGATCGATTGGGATGTCTTTTGATCCTACCACTTTATGCTCTTCATCTTCTTTAAAGCATTATAATCTCAACTTTACTAGCACAATGAATGAAAGTAAATTGAAACTATTTCTATAACCGAATCTCAACTTTAGGCCTTGCAACTATTCTATGGTCCATTCCAAGGCCACATCATTGCACTTGAAATTTCACCATATTTGGCTCTAGCTTGCATTGACGAACTTTAGGTTTATGTTCAGGTCCTCTCAAACTTATTGCACCATTTGGGCTGTCACTCGAGGCTCCACAAAACATAACACCTATTTGAGCCATCTAAAGTTGAGTTTTGATTCCTAGTAGGTCTAATTGATTCTAATCGAATCATTCTAATGCTAAATTAAAATTTTAATACCTAGTAGATTTAAAAGATCTTAGTTGAGCAGTTTCATCTAATTCATAAATGAATTAGATGATCCCAACTGAATTATACTGTACTAACTGATTTAATCCTTGCAATATCTAAATGATTATAACATACAATTTATAGGCTACCTATTCAAATGATATGGCTGGAAGACTCATACATGGGCATTCTAATAAATATAAGTGCCATCACATGTTTAAGCTTTGGGCTTTTTGAAGGTTGTAAATCCCACCTTAAAATCTAAATTTGGTTTTTCTAAATAGATGTAAGTTTCATTCTAAATCAATTACTAGGATTTTTAATGGATGCAAGCCCCTGCCCAACCTAAACTTGGGCCAGCACTAATGCTAACAAGCTTTACAACCAAACTATCAAATATAAAACCCATAGTGTCTTAGGATTATGTCTACACGTTCTAGTGAGGCTATAAACAAACTTTGTAGTTATGCTATTCCTCTGAACTTTTGGTTGTCATGTTTTGAACCTTTGAACCCTTATGGTAATGCATCATGATGCTAAATCACTGAGTTAAAATGGTACAAGTATTTCCTTACCAATTTATGAGTTAATACTGAACATGATTAAGTCTTTGGTATATTCGACCCAGTGTGCTTTGAATATCTAAGATGTGGTATCCATAAATGCTTTTCAGAATTTTTAGATATTATGAACAAAATTTTTACTTTGTAAATTTGATCACATGTTGATTTCAGATTATAAAATAATGAAATTTTGATTGAATTTACTTTCATTGTTTCCCAAACCATACACATTTGTATGTATATGCTTAATCTTTATAAACAAATTCCTTATCTTGAATTGTCTGATATAACTAGTAGATGTAATTAATTATGTAGGTATGCGCACATAGAAAATTTTAGACCCCAAATCTTAATAAACTATGATTCAGTATTCATTTGGGGGAAAGTCTTATTGAAATATTCAAATTAGCCAAAGGAAAATGTACTCCGAAAAACTAAATTAGATGGAGGGTCCTACACTTTTCTGAGTGATAAGTGAGGATTATGTGCTTTTTACTGTCATTTTGAGAGGCTGATTGTGTGAAGTACCCTAATAATTTTTTAGAGATTTTTGTTTTAAGATTTGTACTTTTCTTTTGTTTATGAGATGGATATTTTGGAAGCTATATTTATTTTTACCTTTTTGCTTTGTTTTGTTTTGATCATTTAAACTTGACTAGATCTAAATTTTGCTTTTGACAGTCTATTTTGGGTCTGACTTCAATCACAGAACTATGGTGGTTATTATATTACAAAGCGTTACACAAACAACTTAGCTAACCTAACAAACTTATCAAGCTAACTTAACTTAAGAATCACAAGCCAATGCAAATGTGAACCAAATAGGCTCTTAAATATTGGTTTATATCTTAGCTAACTGAGGTTATCTCAGCATATTTGGTTCTTTGAATTTTGCCAAATGAGAGCATGGTCTGAAACTTATCATTACTTGGAATAACTAAAGAGATCAAATAAACTTTAATATAGCCCATGAGGCAGTTGTCTCAGTGTTAGGGCGGCGATGCATCATATGTTAGCAAATAGATCTGTCTCTACTCAGACCAGTTTTCTTTCCACTCTTCCTCTTCAATGTTGGTAACTTCAATCCTACTTTGTCCTTTGCTCTCAGCTATTCTCAATGAATCTTCTCAACAAGTCAGTTGGATGAGATTCAATTGGGTTTGAAATTACTATTGAATCTGAGCCTAGAAGTTGGCTTTCATCTGAGTTTAATTATCTGCTAAATTTTCTGTTTTTATTAAATTTCAAAAATAATTTAACCGAGTCAATGTGTTTGGTTCTTACCAAATCTTGCTATTACAAAATGGGAAATCAAGCAAATGTCTGCTTCCAATGCCCCTGTGGGAGTTTGTTTTAGGAATGGATACTGGTGATAGCTAGACTTTCTGTGCACCCCATAAATGCATAGCTTGATGCAAGATGGTACTGGCTGGATGCCTAGGGCATTTAGGCTGAGACAAACTCGAGAGACTGGACATGAGATCCTCTTAAAAATCATCATATTTGAACTTTCAATCATTAATATGGATACTGATAGCGTTTGCTCTTTAGTATTATGCAAATATGCTCTTACGTGCATAAAAATCCTGCATTTAGCTTACGTGGTTTCCCCATAATTTTGTTGTTGTTTTTCAACTCAAGATCTATAGATGTTTATCATCAATGTTCAGGTTCAAGCTGGAGCTGGTGGCACAGAAAGCATGGACTGGGCTTCCATGGTTTCGAACATGTACACTAGTTGGGCAAGACGCCGTGGATATCAGGTTATGGTTGTCGATGAAATGCCTGGTGAGATAGCTGGAATCAAGGTTCTTGTTCCGATCTCATGTTTTGACATAACCTAAGTTCACTGCTTATATTGTTTGTGCCATATTTCTTTCAAAAGCATCATGCGCATGATTGTTTTCATGGTGTATCTAGATTTTAATTAAATTATTAGGTTTTTAACAACTTTTCCATCCTTTCAGCGTGCAACAATCAAAGTAGATGGTGAATACTCATTTGGTTACGCTAAAGCTGAAGTTGGAGTGCATAGATTGGTACGGATCTCTCCATTTGATACAGGGAAGCGTCGCCATACTTCTTTTGCTGCTGTAGCTGTGATTCCAATCCTAAAAGATGGGCCATCCCAATTTCAAATTAACGAGTCAGATCTTCGCATTGAAAGGTTTCGTGCCAGTGGTGCAGGCGGCCAGCATGTTAATACAACTGAGAGTGCCGTGAGAATTGTTCACATTCCAACTGGTATATCTGCTACATGCCAGAATGAAAGGTAATGGTTATCTTCATGTCTTTGCAGTATTTGATTTTCACTCCATTGCAAACTAATATTTATTAGACAAGTTGTTTATGATTTTGTTAACAAAATAAATATTTCTGTGAATCAAGATTATTTTAATTCATTTGTATTGCTATTGCTCGAGAAAGCTTTCCTTATAGTTTTCCTATTAAATTAAATTATTTAAAATGCTTAAATATTTTAGGCTGTGTGCCAACCTACAGGATGTAAATCAAGCTTGGATTTAATAAATATGTAAATCTAAATTTAGTAAATTTTGGGGATGTTAAATTCTGAAAATTGTTTGGTATGGCATTTTAAATCTTGTGAAGTTGTGTGAAGAATAAATTAAAATACCTATATACAAATTCTAGCAATTAAACTTATTAATTGTAATTTTGATCTACAAAATTAATAAGTTTTTTTTGAAATAAATTAATAATTTTTATATAATAGGTGCTCTAATTAAAATATTAATGATTTAATTAATTATATACACTTGTTATTTAAAAGTGATATTTCAAAAAAGAAATTACTGTAATTATTATTTTTATTGACTTATTTATAGTTATTATATAATTAAATGCTAATAGTAAATAATTACCTTTAATAATTAATTATTATTATTAATATTACAAGCTGCTGATTAATATTTTGTTAGCACCAATTATTTTATTAGTATTAATTTATTTATTATTAAATAGTTAATTATTATCTAATATCCTTTCTTTCGGAACCCAAATCTTATTAATACATATTATCAGAAAATAAGAATCTTACCTTATATTTTTATTTAATATTTATTAGTTGTATTTTTAACTAACACTTTTCCACTACTCAGCATTTTTTTTCCCTTCAAGAGTGTAGTGATCTCTTTCCTTTATACACGCGAATTTTGTTCACTAGAATGTTAGCTTAGTTGTTTGTTGTGACCCGAGCTCTTAGATCCCGTACTTCTGTCGTATAAGGATCTACAAAATCTGTTATTTATCTGAATATTAGGAGATTGAGTCCATTAAAGAGATTTATTAATTTGATAGTTGTGTAAATTTTACTTGGAAGATTTAAGGCTCTTAATTCCTGTTACCATAATGGCACTTAATCTTGCATTTAGAGCTTTGGAAAGAAAATATTTTGTGTTGTTTATATTGTTGTTATTAAAGATATGTATAAAATTTGGTTGTAGTATGTTTGATTGCAAGATAGCTTGTCTGATAATATTCTTTTTATTATGAGATTATATCAAGGCTCTGCTCTTAGTTTATTTATTTTTGCTTTAAATTATGAAAATTCTTATTGAACACATTCAAGAGGAGGTTCCTTGATGTATGTTATTTGCAAATAACATTCTAATGGATAAGATTGGAGATGAGGTTAAACTAACTTGAGTTGTGAAGGATAGCTTTAGGACTTAAAAGGTTTTGTCTTACGTAGATCTAATTAGAAATTATAGTGAGATTAATTATTATAGAAGCCTAAATTTTGTGGACATAACTATTGATGACCATGTGATTAAGAAGAGCTAAAGGTTCGAATACCTTGTTTAATTATTCAAAATAATGCTGAATAGAGTGGTGATTAATAGGATCTAGGCTAGTTAGATGTAATAAAAGAGTACTTTCTAAGTGTTGTACGATTGGAAAATTCAACTGAAAATTGAAGGAAAACTTTATAAAACAGTTATATGATCAACTATGTTATATGGGTAAAGAAGAAACTTATTGATCAAATAAGTGCTACATAGATAAGGATGCTAAGATAGATGAGTGCATATAATAAAAAAGTTTGAGGGTGAAATATTAGTTCATTCATGGTAAGGTTGTAGTGGCTCTAATAACAAATAAAATTAGAGAATGTCATTTTTAAGATGGTTCAAACATATTAAGCGTAGGCCTATTGATGCCCATATTAGAATAAATTGAGTGTAAAAATTGCTCATGTTAAAAAAGGAAACAGAAGACCAAAAAAGATATAGGAAGAAACTATTGGCTATTTTAAACTTTTCATGGGGCTTCTATTTGTTTCCACATAATAGAAACATATGATTCATGCAATTGACTCCATCTAGTAGGAATAACACTTGGTACCGTTATTATTGTTGCAGTCTTAGAGATTGGATAGTAGGACCTTGTGAGGCAAGAAAATCTTGTCGCAAATAATTGTTTGTTGCGATCATAAACTGGTTAAACATAAACTTGTAGAGTTCAAATTGAAAACTCTTAATAGTAAACATGCTTGGTGTTGGAAACAAGACATTAAAATGATTTTAAAAACTAGAGTTATTATATAAGTGATTTATATGTAAGAATACTAAGAGTAGAAAGATATTTGAATTAGTTTGTCATGACTTCAAAAAAATCACTAGTGATGTTAAGATGCCTTTTAAAGTTTATATGAGAAATTAGAAACTATTGAGGGAGAGAGTACACACATACATGTTAACGAAATTAAGAATAAGAAAGTTAACAATTTTCTTAAAGTGAAATATATTAAGAATGCTGATTTAAAATATTTTCTAATTTTTGGTTATTAAAGATATTTTTCTAATTATTTTCTAAAGATTTTATTGTAGGTTGGAATAATGTGATCAAGAGGAGTGGAGGTTAGTGGCTTTAATGATAATATTAACTACCCTTTCATTTGTCGAATGAGTGAAATTGATGTTATGAATGTTTTAAAGAAAATTAAGGGTGAAAATGTCATTGGATTGGATGGCATCCTTATTGATGTGTAGAAATGATTTCATGAGGATAATTTCTTTGCTTGCTAAGATATTTAATACACTTTTAAAGTTTAATAATGTCAGATGAGTGAGAACTTGTTTGCAAGAACAAATGAATATGCATGATTGCACAAACTATAGAGAAATTGAGTCAATGGGTTATACTTTAAAATTTAAAAGAGTTGATGAATGTATCCTATAATGAGATACTATGATTTTTTACAATAAATTATGTTTTATGTTTGAGATATTGATTATCGTTGCTTTATAATTGCTGAGAGGTTTGATAGAGATATTTAGAGATAAAAAATCTCATCTTATTTATTAATTTATAAAAAGCATATGATTAAGTACATAGAGAAGTACTTTGAAGATTGTTACAAAGATGAGTATTTTGTTGCTTATATTGATGTTATTAAAAGTGTGTATTATTGAACAATCATATGCTCAAACCTAAGGTTGTTTGTCAAATGAAATTCATATTTCAGTCGAACCACATCAAGAATCAATTATAAGTTTGTATTTTCTTTCATTATATTGGGTACCCTTATTAAACACATTCAAGAATAGGTGCCTAGGTGCCTTGCATCATTATATTTCTGATGTTATTTTTCTTTATAATACAATAAGAGTTGAGATTAAAATGAAGCTGGAGCATGAAAAACTATAGTCAAACATGAATAGTTTCGTAATATTATATTCAAAATTGAATTTATGGAATGCAAGTAATCATAATAAAGCTTATAATATTGTGAATATGGCAACTGCAAATTTAGTTTATATGGGTGAGAGATTTAATATTCAGGTTTAGTCGCATTAATTAATATTGAAATAGTAGGTGATGTTACAAAGTCGGCTTGAGCAGGTTGGATCAAATGGAGGAGCACTTTTGGAGTATTGTGCAATTAAAAAAGCTCCATTGATTTGAAGGGAAGTTTATTTGAATGATTATATTGTTAGCATTGTTATATGGGTATGCAAAGTTGAAACATACTGATAAAATGTGTTGCTAAGATGATAATGTATGATGGATGAGGCAGTATACACGTAAAAATATGATGAGAATTTGGTACATTGCTCAAGGTTGAACTCCAATTGAGGATAGACTCAAAAAGTTCTTTTGAATGGTTTGAGCATATTGAGTATATATCATTAGATACCTTTGTGAGAAAGGTTAAGTTTATTATTTTTTTCTCTATTAAAAAAGGGAGAAAGACTTAAAGAAACTTACTAAGAAACTATTAGAATAATCTGTCCTTTTTTGTTTTAGCATGATGAGGACAAAAGATTAATGTAATTGACTATACTTAGTGAGATTAAAGCTTTGTTTGTTGTTGTGTATAATTGATGAAAAAAGAAGGCGTATATGATCATTAATCACTCTCTAGTGGACATACCTAATCCCTTTGATAGCAAACTACTTAGACAAACATCCAATTGTCCAAACATATTCACATTCCTAGCAACTGCTTTTGATAGACTTCCATTATATATCATTTTAGACGTGTGCACATTTCTTGCAATTATTGTCAAAATTAATAATTTAAATATTTAATTTTTTAAATCATTTAATTTGTATAAAAAGTAATCTTATTTTTATTTATATAATATCATTTGTGTTTATATATATGTATGTATGTGTGTGTTTGTATATATATATACACACACACACTAAAGTATAATACCTTTAACTTATATAAGATATAAGGAGATGAAGAGGGAGATGGAAACTAAAGATCTTGAGTATACAGACAGCTAGGGAGGTCAATGAGGATGAGTTTGCGGATGACCGACAGAACATCAGAGCATCAGATGGAAGCACCTAGCTGCTAGGACTATCAAGTGGCACCGTGCTGCATTGTCTTGTTGCGACCGAATGTGGGGAAGTTGATCAGTAGTTAGAGAGTTTAGGGCTCATGGGGAGTTATACTAGATCAAATCCTTGATCGTGAAAGGTCTTTCAAGTTTATATTCATCCTATCTCTTTGCACAATTGCTAGGATTTTTAATCTATTCTCTTCTTGGCAGTGGATACCTTTTTCTTTCTCACAATTTTTGAGCTCAACTGATATATCTAAAGGATTGGCTACTTTGGAGGCAATTGTATATTTAAATAACTTAATTTATGAGTCAAATTTTTGAAGTTTAAAGTTACACCATCGTATAATGCATGCACAATTAAGAACATATTTACATAAATAATTATTACTATTGGGCTCAACTGATATATCTGATTGATTGGTTACTCTTTGGTAGGCAATTGTATATTTAAATAACTTAATTTATGAGTCAAATTTTTGAAGTTAAGTTACACCATCATATGATGCATACACAATTATGACATTTTTACTAAAATAATTATTACTATTGGGTTATGTTTCTCATTTATAGAACAATTGTATTTGAATATTTTTTCACTTGCTTCAAATATCAAAAAAATATTAAGAAAAACCATTATGAATAAATGTTTGAAAGTTTATGATGATGAAAGGGAAGAGTTAACAAGATACTAAATGCAGTTGAACATGTTTTGTTGACAATTGGTTGATGGACATCTAATTAGTTATAAGTTGTGTTTGACGGTGCATTATATTGATTTAGATTAGGTACATCAGCATTGCATTCTAAGCTTTGTTGATATTAATTTTTAATATATAGGCTAGTATTAATTATGATGCATTTGTTAGTGCATTTTGCAGTAGGCTATACAAAAAAAAATGACATTTACTTTTGATAATGTGCCTACAAATGATGGTGTGCAACAAGTATAAATAAAAAATTGGAAAATGCAAACAAGTTGTTCTTTAGGATTTTTTTTTTCGTTGTTATACACATGCTTAATTTGATTGAATATGAACTTAAGCAGATACATGATGCTATATGTTGTTTGTGATGTAATTGTGTACTTTAAAAAATTGTCTGCTCTTAGGTTTCTTTTTGCAAGATATTTAAATTGTTTGGTATGTCCACCCTAATAGATCAAGCAAGTTGTCACAACCTGGCCTGACAAACATTTGGAAATGGAGGCTAGATGGCTTGAACTTAGAGTTCACATTTTGATCTTCTTATTAAATCAAATTAATGTTTTCCAATACACAAGTGAGAACCCCTAACTATTCAATATACATTTCATGAATAAAAAGCCTCATAAAATGGGTGAGAAATAAACTGAACAGTATACCTATTGAATAGAATCCAATTGTGGTGGAAAGTTTCATCAACACATTTTGATCTTCTTATTAAATCAAATTAATGTTTTCCGGTACACGAGAGAGCAGCTAACTATTTCATATACATTTCATGAATAAAAAGCCCATAAAATTGGTGAGAAATAAGCTGAACAATATACCTATTGAGTAGAATCCAATTGTGGTGGCAAGTTTCATCAACTTTATTTTTCTTTATAAGCCCTAAAGCCTGAAAATTGTTAAGTGTCATTGGTGAGTTTTATTGTAACTATATAAGTGCATTCTTGCTCTAAAACATTGTAACATAAAGGAAAGGAAAGTAATGTGCATGCTAATTTTATAATGTTATAAATCATGTAGCTTCATAATCCTTTAATAAGCCTTACATAATAAATCTGAATTATTCGAATATTAGTAATTTTTCCTACCTTAGCTAGTATAATTTAGCCATCACCATAAGATTTTTTTAACCTTTACCAAAATATCCCATTTCTTATAACATATTTTATTTGATAAAAACATAGCACTTATCATAATTTTGTGTGATAATTTATGGAGCACGCTATAAAAATGATTACCACTACTATTTATCATTAATGTTATTATTTTCTTACTATTACCATTAATACGACTTCCTCAGTCAATATCATATGAGAGTTTGCTCCATAAACTATTACTCATGCTCACATCATTTTATAAAAAAAATTCATTCAATCGTAAGTAGCATGATTAATTTTCATGAACTAACATAAATATGATTAATTATTAAAATGAATTAATTTACAATACTCTTAAAAAGCACTACTATATGATAATGCTTTCATTGTTATGTATTTCATTTTAATAATCAAAATAAAAAAAATTTATAAAAAAGGCTTAGTTAATATATATATATATATATATGTATGTATGTATTTTTACCATTTATTTGTCATATTAGCTTTTATATGCATATTTTTATTTATTGTGCAGTAATTTAATCATAATTAAAAACAAAGAGTATCATGTTGTATTGTTTGATCATTTGAACGGTCTTGATCTTGTAAGTACTCGTGTATTAGCTGATTTGACCTAAATCAAATGCTTAAAGTTGGATTTAAATTTTTATGCAGCTATCTGAATAATTGAATATCAAATTATGAAAATGATACCTTAAATTTTGGTAGAACGCTCATGGTTGATGTTAGTCGTACTTGATGTCAAATAAGATCTATTTGGAAAGCATGTGCTCATACTTAGTGAATATAATTCTAATTTAACTAATAAAGCTAAATTTTACAAAACTAGTACCTTAACAGCAATGAGTAGTCGTTGGCATGCTTCGGGTTTGTTAGGGTTGTGAAACTCTTCTTAGTCAAGAAGGGTGGTAGAGCTGTAATTAGAGCTGTAATTATTCAAATTTTAGTTAAAATAATAATATTGATAGTTTCATGAAATAAATGAGAAAACAAATGGAAAATTTCATGAAATAAATGAGAACAAATGGAAAAGGACGAAAGGTTTAGGGTTGTTGGGGAATGTGGGGAAGTGAGGGAAAGAGGGTGTACGGGAGAGGGATGACCGACTTGTGGAGGGAAGGAAAGACGTGGCATGAATGATTGCGACTAAGGTAAGAATGGTAGGCCCTTACAGCCATGAGGTTGTTGAGATGAGAGGAGATTAGACGGATAAACATCTAGTTCGACTTGCTCAGGCACTTGCAACTTTGAAGGCTGATGTGTATTGTGTGGAGAAGAGAAGGGGCCGATTGATATATAAATAGGGTTAGGGGCTTCTCAAGAATTGAAAAGATTGTGATTTATCCAAAAAATTTCCAAAAATTTATTTTAACTCTCGTATAGATGAAACTTGTGTCAATTTCTCTAATTTTACTTCTTAGATGATAAAAATAAAATTCATGATTCTTACGCCTAATTTCTGATATCGCAAAAATAGCTCATTGTGGGTAATTTTTTGAAGGACGTCTGAAATTAAGTTTTGAGTAACCTTTGTTATGGGTACTACTGTACAAGTGATGCAAAGACAAGGTTAAAGTTAATATTTCGTATGTTTGATTATTCATTATAACAGATTTGTGATGCATTGGCTTTTTTATAAATGACAAAAGCTGGTTATGTACATTGACCGATGATGATTGGATTAAATACAAAGATACTTCGCATTTTAGAAACTTTTGAGTGTACTTCAAAGTTTTTCACAAGTACACTTTATCCATAAAATGCTTTTATGCTAGAAATGGTTAAGATTAAATTTGTGCTAGAAAAAGGTCTATGATAGTGATATTTTTATGAAGTGCTTGGCATATGGGAGATATTTGATAAATATATGCATAGATAAATTTATGTAAAATGCAATTGTGATTGACCTTTGTAGTGATAATTTTCATCAAACTTGTATTTCAATCAATTGATTAGCACAATTCATATAGATTAGATGAAATATAGAGTATTTCTGGGTTGGTGTGCAATCTAAATTTTTTACTCAAGTTTTGTAGAACATTTATAAAACCATCAATATTATGGAGGCAGTATACTGCGCTACAAAGTGATGCAGTGATGAAATTGCTTTGATGAATGAGCTGTTTGCTAGCAATAATTTGACGAGAGCACAATATTCTGTATTAAAGATTTGGTTTGGTGTCGCTGCTGCTGCTGCTGCTGCGCTGCTGCGCTGCTGCTGCTACCGCTGCTACCGCTGCTACCGCTGCTACCGCTGCTACCGCTGCTACCGCTGCTACCGCTGCTACCGCTGCGTGCTAACTTATTATTGTAAATATTTGGCTTACGTAAGGGCATTCGTACTCATAATTTGATACTCTTCGTCTCATCTATGACTATGAAAGCCAGGTTTGGCATCCATGACTGCATCAATCTTGCAGATCCCAACACCAGAACAAAGCATCTGCCATGGCTGTTCTTCAGTCTCGATTAGATCAGCTAGATGCTGCTCGTCAAGCGCAAATGAATGCTGAGCATACACAGTCTCTCTCCGATATCAGCTGGGGTAACCAGATTCGAACTTATGTTCTTCATGTAAGTTGCATCTTCCTAGAATGGCTTCTTCCACACGTCCAGTTAAACTGATTTTGTGTTATCATTATATTGCTCTAAGCCATGTATATATGTATATAAATGCCACGCTGCAGCCATACCGTATGGTGAAAGATCTCCGAACAAACTACGGAGTTTCTGACCCTGAATCTGTTTTAGAAGGGGATATTGATGGATTTATTTTTAGCTTCCTTTCTTCTTCTTTTGATAAGGACGAAGACAGTATGTAATACGGAGTTACTTCTCTTAGTTCTTCTACTCTATACTGGTAGTTGTGTCAGTGGCCTCCAAGCAAAGCAGCAGCCTATCTCCGATCAACATCTGTTACTTCTAGACTAGTTTTTTTTTTTTTATTACGAAAATATAAAGTAAAAAATTCTAATAAATTTGTCCTGTGATTGTTGTATAAATATTTTGATGCTTTAAATTTTGAAAAAAATGAGAAAATCTTCCTATTTAATTTGGTTGGTTTATTTTCAAACAATTTAATTTATTTTACAGCTTAATTTTATTTATCTTTTTCAGTTTTGCTCGTTATATTGTACTTGAAATTTTATTTTAAATGATATAAATAAATATAAATTACTTTAATTAACAAATTAATTAATTACTGTATTTAAGAAATATGCTCAAATAACAAGATTATATGCTAATGTGATCAACTAAGATATAAATCTAAAAATGTAAGAAATATTATTAAATAATTTGTTCGTAATTAATAGCTGATTTGTCTTATTAAGTAATAATTAAATTGAATGTTTGTTGATTAAATAGGTAATTAATTAATATTATTAATTAGGTAGGATAGTTGCTATATTAAGTATAGTGTAATTAATTAATTTGTGAAGTTAAAGTGTAATTAAGGTATATTTAATTACTTAGTAAAATATTTATATAAATTGTGATTTGAGTAAATAATAAAGTAATTAGATAACTTAATTATTTTAGTATAATAAATAAATTTATTAAGTAATCAGTTTATTTAAGTAATATAATTAATCATTACTATTAAATTACATTCAGCATGTAGGATTCATGTCATAAACATTTATTATGAAAATTATACATCTACTAAGAGTTTGATGAAGATTTGGAAAATGTTCATATTTTTATTTAATCTTTAATAAATTTGAAAATGCTTATGGAGTGCTAAGAGAACTTTTTTATGGAGAGTTTTAGAGAGTTATTGATGCAGATGTGTTAAGAGTTGTTTAATATCTACTTTTAATATATGAAATTGTCCTTAAAAGTCCCTTGCCTATGTGATAGAGGTGGTATTTTTTGTTGAAAGAAATTACATAATATTATCACTAAGAATGGAACAAAGTTTGGGAGAAGGTAAACTCAACTTTGTTAAAAATATTACCATGACAATTATTTAAAAAATCATACATGCTTATCTGAGTTAATTTATGTTTGTGTAAGTAATAAAGATCTTTTTTGAAAGACGAGTTTCAAATAAGAAATAAATATATGATTGGTGGGAATTGAATCCATGAAATGAGATAACAAATCCAAAGTTTTTAGTTATTGTGCTACAATGTCATTCATGCCATAAAGACAATTATGAATAATAAGTTGTTTGCCAGCCTAGATGATGAGAAGATTGTTTGCATAAATAAATTCTTGAGTGAACATTTTGAATTAGATCCAATTTGGTTGGATACTGAAGGAGAGCGTCTTGAGTGTTGTGTGATTCAAAAACTCAATTCAAAACTGAATGAAAATTTTATAGAGCAATTATACGATTAGCTATGTTATATGAGATTGCAACAAAGAAAAAACTCACTAATAGTATAATTGTAATAAAGATGCGAATACTTACGTGGATGAGTAAGTATAACCGTAAGAATAGAATGAGAAATAAGTTTATCCGTAGCAAGGTTGGGTGGCTAATGGTGGACAAGCTCAGAGAATGTTAACTTAGAAGGTTCATGTATATTAAGGGTAGACTGTGTAACGCTCTTGTTTGAAAAATTGAGTTAATGAATTTCTCCCATACTAGAAGAGCTAGAGGAATACCCAAAAAGATATGAGAAGAAACTATTAAGAATGATCATCTCTATTTGAAACTATGGGAGGGATTCTATTTGATCATATCCAATGGAAACAAATTATTCATGTAGCTGACACCCCACTGTGGGATTACAGTTTGGTTGTGTTGTTGTTGTATACTATTCTACTGAATAATATAAATTGACAACATTAATTTGTGACCATTATTTTAAGTAGTTCAAGTTGAATCATAATGAGATACATGAAGAACTTATGAGTCTGCATGACATCCCATTGATTGAGCTTAACATTCAATTGCATTGCATCCCAATGTTACGAATTCCAGAGTATATAAAAAGTTTCATAATTGTGAATAAAGAAATTAGACAATAAGTTATTAAGGTGCTCAAGTAGGGTTTGATTTAATGAAATACCTCTCCATGTGATTCATTAATAATTATGGCACTTAATAAGAAGGGAGCCTTGCCGATGTAAATTTATTATAAAGCCCTTAACAAGATTAAAGGATGTAGTTGATATCCTCTAACTTAAATTGAGGATTTGTTATATAAACTTAGATGGTGTAAAATATTCTTAAAGTTTGAAAATTATTTAGAATATCATTAAATATGATTGAAAGAGTGTAACTTATGGAAAAAAAAGATTTCATGACTCTTTAATGATTGTTTGAATGGTTGATTAAGTTTTTTGGCTTGTGTATGTTCCAACCACTTTCATGAGATTGATGAATGCAAATTTGAAACTTTTCTTAGATGATTTTATGATTTGATCTTATTCATGCAAGGTTGAGATTGTCTTAGTAATGGATTGTTTCCATTTCATATCCTATGTAAGAATTCTTGCCTAATTCTTGATATTAATTTTCCTTATTGTCATAGAAATGATGTCTATCGCTTCCATTAGGATGTTATTTGTTGTCCTTATCATTCCCTATGCATGCAACCCTCTTTTATCTTATTAGTCATATAAGAATCGGTTATGCTAGTAGTACGCTTATGCATCTTTTGTGATGATTAGTTCATGCAATATAAGGAGTTGTAGATTTTCACATTTAACTTTTGAATGGATTCTGGTAAGGCTAGTTGAAATGATTCATTAATCCATCGCATAATTTATTACTCATCGTTTCTCATCTTAATTATCATTAATAATTGTATGAAGAATGTAATTTAGTGATGATGCTGATTTCATCTCAGTCGGATTATAAAGAAATATGTTCATTGTAGTTTCATAAATTTTCCATAGAAATGATTGTTATCACTATTATAAAGTTATTATATGCCATCTTGTAGATCCCTCTCTATCATGTTGCAGATTAATCTCTTATCCTTAAGCTATGAAGAATGAAATTCAATAGAGTCCATGCTAGCCTAAAGTAAATAACACTTGTTAAAGTAATTATCAGTTTGTTGTATTTTGCCCAAATGTTGCAGGCTATGTGAATGATGCATCACCCCAACCAATCGATGATCTTTAAGTTCAAATCACTCATGCAAGGTACGTTAAGTACTTAGAACTTTATTGAGTTCTGAATTTATTAAATTATGTCATTTTCTTGAGTTTTACGTATACTGCGTACATCACTTGCATAGATCTTATCATCGTTAGTGATTGATTATTGTTGAAAATAATGGCATCAGGATGTAGGAACTCTTTGCTATTGTAGAAGAGTATTATTACTTAGTAAATTATCACTAAGTAGTATTATCATCTTGCTTGAAAATTTTAAATATGCAAACTTGAATTTAAAACATAAATTTTAGTGAGATTTTATTAATTACTCTTGCATTTAGGTAAGTATTGTTTAGTCATTTTAGAATATATAGATGCCTAATTTGGATGTTTAAGGAATTAATTTACTCTTTAGATAATAAGCATGCCATCAAATTAGAAAGATTTCATTTAGAATCATATTTTCACAAAGACGGCATTTAGACCCTTAAAATATGATTATTTTAAGGGAATATGGTTAAAATGTGTAGAATATAGTTTGACCCATATGATTTCTCCTATGATTCTTAAATCGATAAAAATTAGAACTTATATATTTCATTAAGTATTATTAGACTCAATGGAACTTCCTTTAGCTCAGAATTTAAATATCTTATAAAATTAAATAACTTAATCTTTAGATGCTTAGAATTCTAAGTTAAAGGGACTTAAATCCCATGTTAGAGTTTAATCTCTTAACTTCTAATCTTGATAAAGAGTATCAAGATTGGTTGTAGAAATAGAAAAATGTAAATTAGGTCAATTGATTTATTCATTTAAAATTTATAGGCGATAATGTCTGATTATGAATTATAACTTGATTAGTTATAATATTTGACTTTATAGGGCCGTGATTCTGAGATTTTAGTAGATGGTGGGATACTAGTTATCCGAGCTTGTATTTTCTCAAAATAGTTAGAATGAATAAATTAAAAAATAAAAGATGTCACAAGTCTTGTTTAGAATAAGTCTTGCTTATTCCTTGACTTTGTTGATTTGCATACTTTGTTTTGAGCATTTTTACCTTGAACCTATCACATAAAATGAATTTGATGCATGAAAATGAAAATATAAAAAATTAGGATAACATTTGCATCGGGTTCATTATAAGGATAGACGGTAAGGAGAAATAATAATACTTTACACGTACTAGTTGGGGAGAGTTGTGTCTAATTCGAAAACCCACCTCATTCTTGCAGACATGCTTAATTCTTCAACTACTTCTGCTCATATTCATAGAAGTAAAGTAAAATAACTAAAATAATTTGCAATTTATTTATTCCTCTTTAGTTCAGTATAATTTTTTGTTTTAGCTTTGAAAAACTAAATGAGATGACATAATATGATATGATACAATTTAGTTCAGTAACAATTTCAGTGAATTAATTAGCCAATTCTTCTAATATAGTAGTTTTACATGTTATTTTTTTGTTTTTTACTTTACTATAGTTCAGCTTTATACAATACTTCCTAATTTATATGCATGCTAGGATGCTATCCATGATTATTTGTTTGACTCGGCTTATTTATATGTATCACGGTTTAGTTTACTTTTTGTTAATCTACATACTTTCATATGATCATAAGCATGTTAGGATGTGTTTTCCTTTCAGTAATTATAATTATTACAATTATATATATATATATATATATATATATATTGCCTATCATAGCATCTAGTTTGAGATATATTTCCTTCACATACTTCTTTTAATAAGTTATAAATACATGATTTATAATTTTTCTGTTATATTATCGCTTGTTGCACATAAATTATTTAAGTTAATTTTGTGATTTCTTAAATTTAATCAAACTTATATCCGTACTTAGACTTATTAAAGTATAATCAATTTTTTTTTTCTTTTTTTTGGTTGTGCCATGTCATATATGTACATATGACAAATCAAAAGTTTAGGTCAGACCTAGCTTTTGAGGATTAAGCTTGAGGTAGAAGACCAAAGTAAAGTGTACGGTTTGTAGAAGAATATTGTTGCTTTGAATTTCTTTTTTTTTGCCCGCATTCAATTAAAATGTAATAAACGAGTTTTTCATATTCTTCTGCATTTATTGTATTGTATGTGAATGGATAGATGTGGACTTTGTATGGATGCATTTTCTTTATTTATTGCTGTGGCGCCCCACCCCTTAATCCACAGGAATTAAGCTAAGGGGTGGCATGTCACTCTAGCTAACCCTTCACTTATAATTGGATTAGGAAGAATTCCACAATCCACTTAATAAGGGAAGGAGTAAGCATAGAATCAAACATTCAGTCAATATCTAAGTAAACATACAGAGTGCGGAAGCGATTTAAAAATGAGAAACATCCAAGCATCATAGTATGAATAGTAGAAATAGAACTCAGAATATAAGCATACAATCCAAATACACAGTCAATGGTACCTGTATCATTACATCATTTAAAAAGTTTAAATAAGATAGAGTGTAAACCACTCATCCTCACTCGAAAGTATAAGGGAACTAAACAGCAGCTTCTTCCACGGGCTCCTCCTCTGGGTAAGGCTCCACACCTAACTCCTGCTCGCCTAACTGAAAGGAGTCTACCATTGTCGGTTTCACAATGTAGAGCCCCAGCCAAAGAAAAGAAAAATCTGGTTAGACAATTGTCTAAGTACATTTTAAGCTAATAAATTTTTATAGATATTATGTAATATCACAATTTTACTACTTCTAAGCAATAATGTGTATAAAGGAGCAGTAAGCAATACAAAAAAAGGGAAAGCTATAAATTATCATTTATAACTTAAGCAAAGAAAAGGAAAGAGGCTGAGACATGCCTCACATACAAACTAAGCAAGGTGGGGCATATAAATATACATAACCAAACAAGTGCTGCAAGAAAAATTCTACATCCTAAATATGCTGGTGATCAAACGAGGTATGCTAATTAAAATAAACAACTCAGCAGTGGTACATATAAATAGCAGCAAGATTCTAACATCCTAAATATATATAAAAGCGGTACAAAGAAAAAGCTGACTAAATAAAAATACTGAAAAGTAAACAATATCAACTGCATATAAAACCATATGTGTATAATCTGCCATACAGAAGAGAGCTACTTTAGCTCACCAAAAAGGCTGAAGATCTTAGCACCAGTACGGCTAAGATGGTTCCTAGCACGATACGGCTAAGGCAAGAACAATCAACATAGAAGGCTCTAGCACAGTACGGCTAGGACGGTCTTAGCACGATACAACTAGGTCACTAACAGTCATACCCGAAAGATCCTAGCACAAGTATGGCTAGGATAGTTCCTAGCACGATACGGCTAGGGCAACAATCGGTATGATCAAAAGAATACTGAGTTGCAGCTCAAACACATCAAATCATTATTTTCTCATTAATTACTTTAATATTTTCACAAGAAATCTAGGAAGTCTCCATATTTTCCTAATATTTTATTCATGCATCAAATGTCTTATATGATATGCTTAAGAAAATATGGCACAAAATCAAGGAATGCATAAGCAACAAAATATCAAACAGAAGCAAGAGACTCTACTAAATATGGTGATATTATTTGTTTTCTACTTAACCATTCTAACTATTCCAAGTTACACAAGTTCAAGATCACCATCTTCCTACTATCGAGTATAACTTAGAAATTCATCCTTATAGGTTAAAAAGGATTAGAACTGATCAGGTTCTAATCTAGTTCAATCAGACAGACGACTATGAGTTAAATCAATAAATCATACGTCCTAATTTTGTGAATTTAGATGTTTTAACTAAGATCTGATCAAGATCTTCTAAACCTATAGATTATGGATTAAACACTACGAGAATTAGGCCTAATCACATAATCCGAAAAGGATAAGACCTAAGTTCTAAGTTTTATACTATAAGTGATCTACTAGTCATGGCAAATCCTATAAGTAATCAAACTTAAAATGATGAATCTCCTATCTTAATTCTAAAGTTAAAAGATAAAATAATCAGAATATGTTGTAAAATAAAAGAAAGTCTAGAAACTAATAAAAACCAAGGTTTCACCCATAATTTGGGGTCAAAGAATGCAATGGCGGTGTCCGTTTTTTGATCGGAGGTCAATTTAAATAGGTCAATTTCTAGGGTTTCTGGATTTCCAGAAATCAGGATTTGATCCATTTGACTCCTGATTTGGACTAGGTCTCAGAGGTTGACTCCAATTGACCTAATTAGCACTTATAATTATGTTTAAGACTTAGGATTAATCCTAATCAACTATGATAACAACTTGAGTTGTTACAATTGCACTACTATACTATATATGTTTATGGTAGAATCTTGCTCATCTTTTTATTAGTATCATGGATATCTTATTTAGTATGTGTGATATTAATGATGACCACCACTTAGCCCTAGTTGATTTAGTGATAATCCAATGACGGTTAGGAGGCGACCGCCATACAGAGTCATAGTTTTATAAAGTTAAACATCAGAACTAATCAAGTTCTAATTCAAATTCAGATAATATCGCATATAGAAGTTAAATAATTAAATTAATCATCATAATTGATATATTTTATCATTACTATCACTGATTTTGATATAATTTATTGAGATTAGGAACTAAGAGATTAAACTCTAAACATGGGATTTAAGTCCCTTAATTTAGGATTCTAAGCATCTAAAATCTGAACTACTCAATACTAAAGGTTGAAGGAAATCCTATTGAGTATAATGAAACTCAATAAGACTAGAAATAGTAATGCCACTATATAGGGACATCTAATAATAATCAAATGGATAATCAGATCTTAAGTATATATAGTTAAGGTTGATCTAAGCAGAATTGTCTAAAATACTAGTTAAGACATATTCTATTGAGATAAGTAGATTCTTAATAGAAAATAAAAAAAACTTAAAATGTTGGACTTAGGCTTAAGAGAAAGAATATGAGTTCTCAAATAATACCCAAGCTACATAGAAGTTAGATTCTGGATTAAATTAGGGTTTAGTCTAAAAGATGGATTTATAAGTTCTTATAATTCTAAATTGATTACCAGTGATTTTTAATGTTAATCTAATGATTTATGAGAGGGAATGTGGATTATAAATGTAAACCCAATGTTAGTAATCATCATTTACTAGTCTAATCATTCTAAAAACTTTCCTATTAGTATCCAAATTTTATTAAGAATCAACCTCTGAAATTTGGTTCAATTTGGAGATTATTTGAATTTATAATTGTTTTAATGCAATTAATTGATCACAAAATTAAGATTTTTAAATTGACCTCCAATTAAAAATCCGACATCATTTTTTAGTTCCTTACCCCAAATTAGCTAGGAGTGAATTTTTGGGATTTTTTAGAGCTCATTCGATACCTTAACTTTAATTAAATATAAAGTAATTAAATATTAAATAATTTAATTAATTAAATTGATTATGCCGTTCTACTTAACAGAATATATCCATTTGATCAAACGACATGCAATCGACGTCGTTCGATCAAACCAGCTGTCCAAATCGGACGGCTGATAGCCGTTGTCCTAAATGGATTGCATGCGTGATGCGCGTGGCAACTGCCTGCATATGCGGCTAGCGCAGGCCGCGGCAGCTGCCACGCTTATCGCTTAAGGGAATTTTCTAGCCCCAATAAAATCCCAAACAAAATGTAAGCCTCATTTACTTCACTTGAGATTGGATTCGACTGCTGAGAACCTCTGTTGTGCCATCCCGAGCCCGTTGAAGACTTCCCATCACAAACTTGAAGTACTACATCCATGCCATTCTATTCAATGTGAAATTCACTTTCTAGAGTTTTGTTTCCCAATTTCATTGCATGTTGTATTGATTACTAAAATAAAGGTAGTAATTATTAATGGATTATAATGCAGTAATATAGTTATAAGTTTTACAGTAACACATATTATTAGGTTTAAATTACCTAAACTGATAGCGGGTTATTATATCTAGCCTCCTATATCTTGTGCATCTACCCTAGCTACCCAGTCAGCCTTCCTTGTCTTCTAGGCGACTCTCCCAGCTGCTCAATAGGTGCAACTTAGTGTTCAAGTCCCCTTGAGGCTACCAGCAACTTCTGGAAGCTTTGAGGAATTTGTCAGCTGCTGAATTCCAAAAGATTTTTCGATTCATTAAATAATGTACCTACGTATCCCTATTAAGATGTGTAGGCTCAATGCTCTTCATGTTCCCTTTGATTCAATGCTATACTGTGTTGTGATCTACTTAGAATGCTTAAGCGCCATCAAAATGAGGTTTGTAAATTTGCTATCTGGACAAAGCTACTGACCAGTGGAAGAAAATATATTTCCATTGGTAATTATCACTCCAACCTAGTTCAATTAGATTCACAATTGCATGCCCTAAAATTTTTAATCAAGTGTTAAGTCACTAAGCCTCGAGTTAAAACATGATGCAGTATATTGGTCCATCGGGTGATAGTACCGAATAGTGCTAGATACTGTGTATAGACATGACATCCTAACACTGCTCTCAACATGCTATAATGGGGCTTCGTTCCATCTTAACACATTGAACGTGTCAAGATTGAGAGCTAGTCATTTGGTTGCCTATGTGGGGAGAATTTAGTCCCCACAGTAAACCTTAGATTCCTCATTAGGGCCAATTTAAGGCATACACCAATCTAGCAATCCAGATGCTCTTGCAAGGGGCTTTGTTGTGAAATCGGCATACCATGGTGTAAGGAGTAATTTGCGATTGAAATAAAATCATATGGTGGTATGTACGTCTTGATTCGACCTTCGAGCATGACCCTAGCGATCTTGTGCCAGGGATTCCAGCGATGGAAGATGAGCAGTAGTGAGTAGGGTCAGACCATGCATGCGTGATTTGGAAGTGGGTATTTAAATCAATCGATTAATTGAATTTATTTTCCTTTAGGAAAATTGGATGATTATTATGGTTCCTGTGATTGCTTAAATGAAAGCATTCCAAATAAATTATTGACATAACTTTATCAGTTTAATTTTAAATTAGGTGATCCAATATGCCATTTTAATCAAAAAATTATGAGAAATAATAAACTACAAAAATATTTAAGTTTCTATGGATAATTTTTATAATTAAGCATAATTACTCCATAAAAATGATTAGTGAATATTAAGCATATTCCTTAGCAAAAATTCATGTTTAAGGTCTTAATTATTCATTAGGCAGAGAATAATATAGTCAGGAAGATAAAAATATTTTTCTATATTTAATTTTGCTAATCACTCACTAATCACCATAAACCCTAATTAGCAAATATTTAAGCAAATTGAGCTTTGATTTTGGAGATTTTGGTGTCTATTGTTTTCTTAGTCAGTATAAAACTTATTCCTAACCTAAAATCTTAGTTTCCATATTGAAATTTTCTAATCCCTTCTTAATAAAGTGCACCTTAATTAGAGCTCATTAATCCTAATTCTTAAGAAAATTCAATGTTTAAGATGTCAATATTCTCCATATATAGTAAATAACCATTTGGCATTGTGTAAATTTATTTTAGATCACTAGAATTTAAAATCACCTTTTAGATCCTTAATAATGCGCATTTTGGAAATTTTTGCCAAATCATATTTAAAATGCATTTAAAAATTCTTAATCTGTCATTTGCCTTTAAATTCAGTAAGATAAGTGTTTGGAACCATGTGAAAGTTAGTTTGACTTGTGCTTTAGTCCTGATGGTCTAACCCTAGTTTATGCGCTAAATTGATTAAGTTAACTTTATAATAGTAAAACATTTCCTTCCTTAAATTCTAAATGGGACTTACCAAATTATCTATAATTAGATTAGCCTTAATTTAGACTTATAACATTTTCTTAAGTTGAATCCACATTCATGACTTAAGTGATTCTATAAGTATTATAATAATTGAACTTTCCAATCCCTTCTTAGATTTATGACAAACTGTAAAATACACGTCTGTGCTCGCACACAAGTGTACGTGGTCTGAAGTAATAATTTGGAAAGCGAGTTCTGAGATTTATTGTCCTCGGGGAATGGGGTATTTTATTACTAAGGTATATCTAATTTCAATAATAATTAAATGGTACAAATTTGGCTTGATTTGGTTATGTTGTCAAAGTAATAATTCAGTTGTTAAGAAACTAATTAAAGTAGAGAGGAGAGTTGGGCTTATTCCATGTGGAATGATGGGGACCTTAAGTTGTACTACTTCTCAAGCACATTTCATTTTTTTTAAGGCTAATTAATCAAGTGCACCTTGTTTTCCTTAGAGTTATCCTCTAAATCCTTCAAATGCAAATCTTGTGCAAGATACAAACACACTAGGATTCAATTTCTGCACAAAGATTCCCATGAGTTCGCAAGAAGAACACTTTAGTTTTCCTATGTTTAGGTTTTTAATTAGCCGATCTCAAGAGCTTTGATTCCACTAATGAGCTTCTCGCGCATCATGCGCAGTTCAGATAAGGAAGTGATTTCATTGGGCTCTATCAACTATGTCACGTTGTTCATGAGCTCTCAAAGAATTCACTCCCTAATTTCACGTATGCTGAGCAAAGGAGGTTCAATTATTGGGTCTTAGCTCACACGCTTTGACTCTTCAATTGAGCGTAAAATATGGTGCAAAAAGGCTCAAGAACTTCTCACTCAATTCTAAGCTCCTCTTTCGCACATACCTCGCTCTTAACTAAGTAATGAGCTATGGAGCACAAGACTTTCATTTTGTTTATTAGTATTTATAGTTATATTTTCATAACATAAGATTTTCATTTGTTACACAACTTGTTTTTAAGATGATTTCATTGAGTCATTCAAAAATAGATTTTCTTTAGATCAATGATTGAGTCCCTTACATTTTACAATGGGCATAGCCAAACCCTTCCTAAGGGAGTTTAGCCTTCCATTACAGCGGAGAAAAGAAGAAAAACATATAAAGATAAAGACTCTTTCATGATCCACTAAAAGAAAAGTAAAAGCAAGATTAGAATTTACTAGGAACAACCCTTAGTGGGGTTCTCCAAATTTCTCTTCTTCTTCCTCTTCTCCTCTCCCTTAGCTCCCTAGTGCAGCCTCCAATTCTTTCTCCTCTAGCAATGGTTCTTTCCACTTCCCTTGGAGAGATCTCCTTCTTCCTTTATGCAACCCCCTGAAAACTGATCTTGTTGGATGAAAATTGGGAACCATTTTTAAGTAAGGAAGAGCTGCATTTATAAAGGAGTCAATCCTCTTCCTTGCCCTTCAAAATTTGCATATTCTCTCCAAAATTCAGTAGCAATGAGTGCCTATTCCACTTGAGGCATAATAAGACAATCTCTTTTTTATACTTTAATCTCCACATCACTTCAAAAATTCATTTTTCCCTTTTAAAAACTATTATATAGCAGAAGAAATGATGGTTGGGAGACAAAGAGCAGGTTGGGAGTCTTGTCCTAGCTGCAATAAATGCTCTGAATAGACAGAAATTTGGCGCACCACTGCAACGCATTGTAGCGATCAAGTCTCGCAACTCATTTGCTGCAGCGTGCTGTGGTGGTTTTAAGTCATGAAACTTGCCTGCTACAGCACGCTGTAGCGCTTGAGTTTCATAAACTCTTCCGCTGCAGCGTGCTGTTACGATTGAGTTCCACAAGCTCTCCCGCTGTAGCGTGCTGTAGTGGTTGAGTTCCACAAGCTCTTCCGCTGCAGCGTGCTGTAACGATTGAGACCCGCAAACTCTCCCGCTATTGTGTTATGCAGCGATTGAGTTATACAAGCTCTCCTGCTGTGGTGCACTGCAGCGGTTGAGTTCCGCAAGCTCTCCTGTTGTAGCGTGTTGTAGAGATTGAGTTCCGCAAGCTCTCTCGCTGTAGTGTGCTACGGTGCGCTGTGGTGCGCCGTAGTGAAAACGCTCTAGAATTCAGTAATATCCTTATTAAGAGTCTTCTGTATGTAAGTAGTTGTGGCGCGCTGCCGCGCGCTATAGCGCTGCAGCAGTTTTTTTACAGAAAGTGCAATAAACACTCCTGAATTTCTTAGAATTTATTGGGCTTGCTTTTTACCAAAAAATAAGCATAATTTGATCAAGAGAGCTTTTTAAAATAAGGAAATGAATGAGCTTTTTCCTTTATTTTAGAATATAAATTATGGATTTGTCACACCCCCACACTTAGACTCTTGCTCGTCCTCGAGTAAGCTCAAAAATAATTTTTTTCTATTTCTAAGATATGAGAGTCTATAAGTAATATCAATGTGAGTTTGATTACAATTTTAAAGATCATGCTTAGCTGAAACGATAAGAGAATTTGGCATCATTTAAAATTTTCTAACTTTGGTTATAAACCAAGATTGATAAATTAGTCTCCAATTTTAAGTTTGTAATGCTTAGTGCTCGGTAATGGGGGATGTTCCCTGGAATTACGAAACTAGGATAGTGGTGAGTAATTAAGAGTTTTGTGCCACATGTGCTCCTTTTTAGGAATCACAAAAATATTTAAAAATTTTAGGAGAGATATTTTTTATCATCCTATTTTAATTTTTCATTGGGAGAGATATCCATGTTTTTGCTTTCCTTTTCATCCTTTAGGGAGAGATATTTTTCTTCATCCCACTTTCAAATATTTGTGAACATGAAGTCCTATAAGAGGCTAGCACACTCTTTTGCTCACTCAATATTCATCACTTTCTAAGCCTTCCCCCACACTAAGTCCTTAGCATTGATTTAATTTTTTGAAGACTAGATTCAACCTGAAATCATTCCCTTATTTAGATGATTTAATGGTGTCAATGAGTACAGTTAATTTTTTGTTAAGCTAACTTTGGTTGATAATCAATTTCTTTATTGATATTCTTGTAACTTTCAATATCTTAAAGAATTCAGAAAAATTATACCATTTGCAATATTAGAAAGAATTTGGAACTATGATAATCCATAATTTATTTCCTTAAACAAAAATAAAAACACAAAAAAGAAAAGTATAAAAACTAGAAATGCAAATAAGAAAAGATACAACCTAATTTAGTTGTGGGTTGCCTCCCACCAAGCGCTTGTTTTAACGTCTCAGCTTGACACGAATAAAATCTTCTACATGATTCCATCCATAGGGAGGTCTTGTAATGTCCATCCCCCCTTTTCCTGTGGGTTACTCTCTTCCAAGTAAGGTTTCAATCGATTTTCATTTACCTTGAAGGTTCCTTCACTTGAAAATACATCTATGGCTCCATGAGGATAGACCTTTATTACTATAAATGGTCCCATCCACCTTAACTTTAATTTCCCTAGAAATAGTCTCAATGTTGAATTAAAAAGTACCTTCATTCCAAGTTGAAAATGCTTTGGTTTAATTAACTTATTATGCTATTTTTTCATCTTTTCTTTGTATATTTTAGCACTTTCATAAGCATTCAATCTGAATTCGTCAAGTTCATTCAATTGTAGCATTCTCCTTGCTCCTGCCTGGTGGAAATCAAAGTTTAATTTCTTTATTGCCCAAAACGCACGGTGCTCCAACTCCACGATCAAATGGCAAGATTTACCATACGTGAGCCTATAGGGGGACATTCTTAAGGGAGTTTTGAAAGCGGTTATATATGCCCAAAGGGCATCTTGGAGTTTTAAAGTCCAATCCTTTCTATTTTGGTTCACTGTCTTTTCCAAGATCTACTTTAGTTCCTAGTTTGAGACTTCAACTTGCCCACTAGTTTGAGGGTGATAAGCAGTTCCCACCTTATGTTTTATTCCATAGCTTCTAAGCAAACTCTCAAGATACCGATTATAGAAATGCTTTCCCCATCGCTTATTAGATATCTAGGCGTGCCAAATCTCGCAAGCACATGCAAGTGCCTCTACCCATTTTGAAACATATTCAACAACAACCAGAATATACAAATTAGTTTGGGATAAGGGAAATGGGCCCATGAAATCAATACCCTAAACATCAAATAACTCCACTTTGAAGATCCCATTCAAAGGGAGCTCATTCCTATTGCTAAGGTTTTTGGTTCTTTGGCATTTGTCACAACTTTTCACAAAATCCGAGGCATTTTTGAATAGATAAGGCCAAAAAAAACCAGATTGAAAAACCTTAGCCGCCGTTAAACCAATTCCATGGTACCCTTCATAAGGGGATGTGTGGTAATGGTAGAGAATATCCTGGATTTCTGAATCGGGCACACATCTCCTTAGGAGTTGATTATTGCAACATTTATAGAGGAAGGGATCATACCAAAAGTAAACTTTTATGTCAGCAGAGAACTTTTTCCTTTGTTGAAAGTTCAGCACTTTCGGCATAACTCATCCTGCAAGATAATTAGCAAAATCAGCAAACCAAGGAGGTTTTGAAGAAGAAATGGTGTGCAGTTTCTTATCGGGGAATGATTCACTAATTTTGGTCAAATTATCACTATCAAGGTGGGTCAATCTAGATATATGGTCAGCTAGCACATTCTCACTCCCCTCTTTATCCCAAATTTCTAGATCAAATTCTTGCAAGAGCAGCACCCAACGTATCAAGTGAGGTTTTGATTCTTTCTATAGAATGAGATACTTAATAGCTGCATGATTAGTGTAAACAATAGTTTTAGACCCAATGAGATATGACTTGAATTTAGTGAAAGCAAAGATGACAGCTAGAAGTTCTTTCTCCATGGAAGCATGGTTTCTTTGGGCATCGTCAAGGAGTTTACTAGCATAGTAAATTGAATAGAAGATTCGTTCCTTTCGCTGCCCAAGGACAGCACTAATTGCAAGATCACTCGCATCACACATAATTTCAAATGGGGAGTCCCAATTTGGATTAGAAATTATTGGAGCAGAGATCAGGACAGTTTTAATGGCGTGGAAATCTCTTAAATAATTTTCATTAAATTTGAACTCGACATCCTTCCCTAGTAATCTACAAAGTAGCAAACTTATGTTGGAGAAATCTTTGATAAATTTTCTGTAAAATCCTGCATGCCTAAGGAAACTTCTAATTCCTTTCACTTTGATAGGAGGGGGAGTTTTTCAATTACCTCTACCTTAGCCTTATCAACTTTTATTCCACTCCTAGAGATCAAATGACCAAGGATAATACCTTCTTCCACCATAAAATGATATTTTTCCCAATTTAATATTAAATTTGATTATTCACACATTCTTAGAACCTTTCCCAGATTGATTAAACAATGATTGAAAGAGCTTCCGACAACAGAAAAATCATCCATAAAGATTTCTAAAAATTCTCCGATCATATCAGAAAAAATAGCCATCATACAGTGTTGAAAAGTAGCTGGAGTATTGCACAATCCAATGGGCATTCTTTTAAAGGCAAATGTCCCAAAGGGGCAGGTGAAGGTTGTTTTCTCTTGGTCTTCAGGTGACATCAGGATTTGATTATATCCTGAATACCCATCAAAAAAATAGAAATAGGGATTTCCTGCCAACCTATCGAGCATTTGGTCAATGAATGGGAGATGGTAGTGGTCCTTACGAGTAGCTTTATTTAATCTCCTATAATCAATGCACACTCTCAATCCAGTTACCATTCTAGTGGGGATCAATTCATTATTATCGTTAAGCACAACTGTCATCCCACTTTTTTTTTGGAACCACATGAATATGGCTCACCCAAGGACTATCAGAGATGGGGAAAATGATTCTAGCATCTAAGAGTTTAATACTTTTATTATGAACTACTTCTTTTATGTTAGGGTTTAAGCATCATTGAGGTTCAATCGATGGAGTAGAGTTATCCTCCAAAAGGATATGGTGCATACAAGGAGTTGGGATAACCTTTTTTAGATCAGCTATACTCCATCCAATTGCTTTCTTGTGCTATTTTAAAACCTTACATAAAAGACTCTCTTGATGCTGAGTTAACAAGGTAGAAATTATTATGGGAAGAGATGCCTCTCCTCTAGATAAGTGTACTTTAAGAGTGAGGGAAGATGTTTTAATTCTAATTCTGGAGGTTAAACTATAGACGGCTGAATTATTTTCCTCTCCTTAATCAATTCCTCAATTACTCCCTCTTCAGTGAAATCCTCATCATCCTCATTCACTAGCATACCCTCTTCTTTCACATCTCCCATTAACCAAGCTTCTTTAATTAAATGGATCCTCCAACAATCCTCATTGGGCTTAGATGGGTGCCTCATAGAATCATTTACATGAAATTTCACCGCCTCATAGCCATATCACAATCTCAATTCCCCTTTATCGACATAAATCAAGGTTCTTCCGATAGCCAATAATGGTCTACCTAAGATGATGGGGATTTTTTTGTTTTCATCTTCCATATCTAAGATTATGAAATCAGCTGAGAAGATGAATTTATCAACCATTATGAGCACATTTTCCACAATTCTTAAAGGAGTTTTTACAGATCTATCAGCAAATTGGAGGAGAACAGAGATGTGTTTCAAATGAGCAATTTCTAACTTCTTGAATATGTAAAATGGAATCAAATTTGTAGATGCACCTAGATCACAAAGGGCTTTTTGGAAAAATTGGCTTCCATTAGTGCAAGGGATAATGAAGCTACCAGGATATTTCTTCTTAAGGGGAATCTTCCTCTGAATGATTGCACTACATTCTTCTGTTAATGACACAGTCTCCTTTTCATCAATCTTTATTTTTTTTGATAGGATATCTTTTATAAACAGCATTTGCTCTAAAGCTTTCGTGAAATGGATATTTATGTGAAGAGTTTTAAAAGTGTCTAAAACCTTATGGAATTGGACATCAAGTTTCTCCTTAGCCATTCACTGAGGGTATGGGATATTGGGGGTCATTTTAAGTTGTTCTCTAGGTCGAACCTTCTCTGAATCCCTTATACCATTCCTCTCATTTATGATCATTACTTCTTCCTCCCCCTATCCCTCTCTAGTTGTTATTATGTTTTTATTATTCTCCTCACTCATAACCAGCCTTATCATTTTTCCACTTCTTAGGGTTATAGAGTTCCTCGAATTATTTTCATACTCAGCGATGACTCCTACTAAAGCTGGTTTCTCTAATTTCTTCATGATTTCTTTTAGTTTTTGTTCAATTCTTTTTACTAACTCCTCTTGCCTTAAAAGAGTATGTCTGTGCCTATTTAGCGTGGCGTCAGTTTTATTCAAGAATTTAATTGTGGATGTTCTAAATTCAATAAATGGGTTCTCTAATCTTTCTTTATTTTTGCCCTAATTCATGATTACATTGACATTCCTTAACTCACAATTTTTCTCCTGATAATATTTTAAGTGCCCACATTCTAACTTAGAGAGATTTGATTCTGGAGTTCAAAAATTTGTTTAGAATTTTCAAACGAGTTACATTTATTTTTAGCCATGTGTTCTTTCCTCTGGAGAGGTCATTGATAAGCATTGTTTGCCATTTCATCTAAGAGGTTATAAGCCTCTTCTTGGGTTTTGCTACTTATTGAGCCTCCGACGACGCATCAATGAGAGTCATTGTTGGAGCGTTCAAATCATTATAATAGGTTTGAACTTGCATCCATAACGAAAACCCATGATGTGGGCATCTTTTTAAGCACTCCTTAAAATGATCCCAACCATCGTACAACATCTCCCCTTCAAACTGGTTAAAGTTAGTTATCTCAATTCTCAAACAAGCAATTTTGGTCGGAGGAAATTATTTGGCTAAGAATTTCTTAGCAAGATCATCCCAAGTCCAGATCAAGTCACTCGGGAGAGAGCTGAGCCAACTTTTGGCTCTATCACTTAAGGAAAATGAAAAAAGCCTTAGTTTAACTGCATCTTCAGAGATACCATTAAACCTGAATGTGTCACAAATTTTAAGAAAGATTAAAATATGTGAGTTAGGAGGCTAATCCATCGAACTGGTTATTTTGAACCATACTTAATGTGGAAGGTTTGATTTCAGAATTGTTTGCTTCGATGTTAGGCCTAATAATAGCATGAGGGATTCCCCTAACAATGGGCAGTGCATAGTCTCTAAGTGCTATTCCCCTAGGCTCTCCTAAAGGCTCTTCCAGATTTTCATTAAGGTTTTCCATAATAGCTTATTAATTCTGTAGAATATTTTGTTCTCTTTTAGCTTGTAAATAGGTTCTTTCAATTTTTAGATCAAAAAGATATTCAGTACAAATTCTTCAACTCATACAAGATAAAAATTAAGCTATCAAGAACAAATATAGCAATAGCATTCAATGATTCAGCAAACAAAAATAATTGAAAGAAAAGTAAATGGTTAGCACAAATAATTACAAAAACAAAAATCAAAATTATATACAGGAGGTTTGCTTAAATCACTATTTACTAATAGATTCTCCTTAATACAAAACAATTACCATTCCCCGGCAATAGCGCCAAAAACATGACAGACAGTGAAATACACATATACACTCGCACGTAAGTGTACGTGGTTTGAAGTAATAATTTGGAAGATGAGTTCTGAGATTTATCGTCCTCAAGGAATGGGGTGTTTTGTTACTAAGGTATATCTAATTTCAATAATATTTAAATGGTACGAATTTGGCTTGATTTGGTTCCGTTGTCAAAGCAATAATTCAGTTGTTAAGAAACTAATTAAAATAGAGAGTAGAGTTGAGCTTATTTTATGTAAAATTATGGGGGCCTCAAGTTGTATTACTTCTCAAGCACATTTCATTTTTTTTCATTAAACTAATTAATTAAGTGCATCTTGTATTCCTTATGGTTATCCTCTAAATCCTTCAAGTGCAAATCTTGTGCAAGATACGAACACACTAGAGTTCAATTTTTGCACAAAGATTCCCATGAGATCGTAAGAAGAATATTTTAGTTTTCCTATGTCAAGGTTCTTAATTAGCCGATCTCAAGAGCATTGATTCCACTAATGAGCTTCTTACGCATCATGCGTAATTCAGATAAGGAAGTGATTTCATTGGGCTTTATCAACTATGTCACGTCGTTCATGAGCTCTCAAAGAATCCACTCTCCCCTTTCACGTATGCTGAGCAACGGAGCTTCAATTAATGGGTCGTAGCTCACACACTTTGACTCCTTAGTTGAGCGTAAAATATGGTGCAAAAAGGCTCAAGAACTTCTCACTCGATTCTAAGCTCCTCTTTCACACATATCTCGCTCTTAACTAAGCAATGAGCTATGGAGCACAAGACTTTCATTTTGTCTATTAGTATTTATAGTTATATTTTCATAATATAAGATTTTCATTTGTTTCACAACTTGTTCTTAAGATGATTTCATTGAGTCATTCAAAAATATATTTTTTTTATCAATGCTTGAGGAAATTTTACATCATTCATTGAGTCCCTTACATTTTACAATGGGCTTAGCCCAACCCTCCTAAAGGGAGTTTAGCCTTCCATTACTGCAGAGAAAAGAAGAAAAATATATAAGGATGAAGACCCATTCATGATCTACTAAAAGAAAAGTAAATACAAGATTAGAGTTTACTAGTACATCACTTAATGGGGTTCTCCAGATTTCTCTTCTTCTTCCTCTTCTCCTCTCCTTTAGCTCCATAGTGCAGCCTTTGGTGCTTTCTCCTATAGCAATGGTTCTTTCCACTTCGCTTGGAGAAGTCTCCTTCTTCTTCTATGCAGCCCCCTAAAAACTAAACTTGTTGGATGAAAATTGGGAACCATTCTTAAGCAAAGAAGAGCTACATTTATAGAGGAGTCAATCCTCTTCATTGCCCTTCAAATTCTGCATCCTCCCTCCAAAATTCTGTAGCAATGAGTGCATATTCTACTTGAGGCATGATAAGACAATCTCTTTTTCATTCTTTAATCTCCACATCACTTCAAAAATTAATTTTAACCTTTTACAAATTATTTTGCTGCAGAAGAAATGATGGCTGGGAGGCATGGAGCAGGTTGGGAGTCTTGTCCCAGCCGCAATAAATGCCCTGAACAAACAGAAATTTGGCATACCGCTACAGTGCATTGTAGTGATCCAGTCTTGCAACTCATTTGCTGCAGCGCACTATGGCGAATTTAAGTCATGAAACCTGCCCACTGCAGTGCACTGCAGCGCTTGAGTTTTAAAAACTCTTCCACTGTAGTGCGCTGTTGCGATTGAGTCCCGCAAGCTCTCCCATTGTGGCGCGCTGTAGCGGTTGAGTTCCGTAAGATCTTCTGCTGAGCATGATGTAGCGATGAGTCATGCAAACTCTCCCACTGTGGCGCGCTTCAGCGATTGAGTTCTGCAAACTCTCTGGCTGTGGCGCGCTGTAGCGGTTGAGTTCTGCAAGCTCTCCCGCTGCAGTGCGCTGTAGAGATTAAGTTCCGCAAGCTCTCTCGCTGCTGTTCGCTAGGGCACGCTGTGATGCGCCATAGCAAAAATGCTCCAGAATTCAGTAATATTTTTATTAAGAGTCTTCTGTATGCAAGTAGCTATGGCGCACTGCCACACTATAGCGCACCGCAGCGGTTTTCTTCCAGAAAATGCAAAAAATACTCCTAAATCTTTTTACCTGAAAATAAGCAGAATTTGATCAAGATGGCTATTTAAAATAAGAAAATGAATGAGTTTTGTTCTTTATTTTAGGATATAAATTATGGATTTATCAATCTACACTCACTGTTCTTGTAGTTAATTCTAATGAGTATTGAAATTATTTAATAGATTGTACTACAAGTATAAGATAGAGATTTTAGTTAAGTTTCAACCCTTATAGAGTGAATTTTGATTATTTTATTTTTTGACTTTATCTTATTATCCCTTCTTGTAAGGATAGAATTTCTTAAATTAGTGAGTTTGATTACACTTAATAAGAACTTTTGAATTTGTAGCATTTGGAGAGTTACTTTGAGGGAACATATACCTTAGATGCTAGTACCTTAAATTAAGAGGTATAAATACTATATTTTAGAGTTTTAGTTTTTAATATATGAAGCTTGATTTATTTAATCAAGATTAGTTTAGGATAATAATAAATACATAATTAAAATGATTGATTGATTTATTCAACTTTTATAGGTGATATTATTTAATTTTTTATTAGAAATTAATTAGTTATAATGTTTAATTTTATAAGACTGTGACTCAGAGATTATACTGTATAGTATGATATTAAAGATTATGAGCTTGTGTATTCTCAAAATAGTTAAAATAAATTAATTAGAAAACAAAATATATCACATATCTTATGTAGTTTACTACTGACAGACTGTAAATACACGTCTGCGCTTTCACGCAAGTGTACGTGGTCTGAAGTAATAAGTGGAAAGTGTAACTTTCCAGGAATTTATCGAACCACAGAGAATTGGTTGATTTGTCACTAAAGTATATCTATTCTAACTAATGTTTAAGCTATAGTATGTATTAGTTGATTGGTCTAAAATTAGCACAAATATTCACTAAGTAAAATAGCAAGATTAAATAAAGAGGAGAGTTGGGACCATCCCACATGCAACAATTTTCACTCGCATCTCACATAGTTGAGATGAGAGAATCACATGTTGGGCTCAATGACTATGTCACTTAGTTCATGAGCACTCAACACTTCATTACTCAATCTCAATTATGTGGAGCTAAGGAGCTCATTTAGTGGGTCTTAGCATCACTTGCATCAACTATTTGCTTGTGCTTAGGTTGAGGTGCATTGAGCTCAAGAACCTTCTTACATGGTTCTAAACTTTCATGCACTCAAAATTTAGCATCCAACCTAAGGTGAGCTAAGGAGCACAAGACAATTAGATCTTAGATTTTATTAATTCTTTTCTCATAAATACATCAAGACTAATTAGATGAAAATTTCTTAGTAAGGCATAAAAATTACAAATACATTATACTTGAGGGAAAATATTCATACATCAATATTACATCATGTAAAATGGGACTTTATCCCAATCCTCCCTAAGGAGAGTTTAGCTACTCATTACACAAGTAAACAAGGAAGACATACATGGATAAAGACCATTTCATGGTCAACTCAAGTGAAAATACAAGATTGAGTTTAGAAGATACTAGGAACGCTCTGTAGAAGTTCTCTGAAAGTCTTCTTCTCCTTCTAAGTATCATTTCCTTAGGTCGCTAGTGTTGCCTTCTTCATCTTCTCCCTTTGCAAAAGCTTGCCTTGCCACCCTTGAGGAGTTCTCTCTTCTTTTGGCTCTCCTCCTTAGTGGATTTTTGCTAAAATTTTTGAACCCTCCTCTAGTCAAGAGGAGGGGTATTTATAGGAGGGGGGGCTGAATTCCTCCCTTTATTTGCAACCAAATTTTTTATAAATAATTCTGATTTCATCATTGTAATATTTTTTCATTAATGATGAGGTGACAAAAATCTCATTTCTTTAACCAAAACATCACCTCAAAGCTTCCCTTTTTAACAAAAAAAAGGCTGTTGCAGGAAAAGGTGACTGGAGACAAAATTCAGGATAGAGGTCATGTCTCCAACCGCATTAAATGCAGTGTCTGAGCAAAAATTCGATGGGCCGCTGCAGCGCGCTGAGCGCGCTGCGGTATGCTTTAGCATACCCAGGTCCGTAACATAATAGTCAAGTCCCCGCAGTAGACCGCTGCAGCGCGCAACCGCACGCTGTAGCGGGGAATTCTGCCAAAAATACTGTTCAATTAGTTCTTTTCCAGATTTTATAGAGAGAAATATTTCTGCGGCAGACCGCTGCAGCGCACGACCACGCGCTGTAGCGGTAAATTCCGCGAAAAACACTGTTCAATTAGTTGGGTGGCACGATTTATATAGCCAAGTCCTCCGCGATAAACCGCTGCAGCGCGCGACCGTGCGCTGTAGCGGTGAATTCCGTGAAAAACAATGTTCAATTAGTTGGGTGGCCCGATTTATATAGTCAAGTATTTTCGCGGTAAACCGCTGCAGTGCGCGACTGCGCGCTGTAGCGGTGAATTCTACAAAAAATACTATTCAATTAGTTGAGCCCACATTTAATAATCATAAATATTTCCGCGATAAACCGCTGTAGCGCTCGACCGCGCGCTGTAGCGGTGAATTCTGTGAAAAAATACTATTCAATTAATTTTCATAAAGTCCAGATATTTTCGCTGCAACCCGCTGCGGTGCGCGGTCGCGCGCTGCAGTGGTTTTCCTTTAGTAATTTTTAAAAACTTACTGAAATGCCTTAGAATCTCCTTTGAAATCCACTTTCCCTGAAAAAGATAGAAAAAATTGATTTTAGGAGCAGCATTAAGATCTTAAATAGATGAATTTTCCCCTTTATTTAAATATAATTTATGGATTCATCAACTACTTTGAATTCCTTAATTTATATGCTTCGCTTTACCTTGTTGACTGAGCTTTGTTGTCTTATGCATAGATATATAAGATATGGAATATTTGATGAATATTTTTTATTAGTTTTGTAAAGCATATCATTATTGCATCAATTAACTTAAAACTTAGTAAATCATAGTACAGTTCAGTAGAGTGTATTCTAGTTAATCGACCTTCTTAGTTCTTTTTATGGTAGAATCGATCAGATCCAGCCATGAGTGGTCTGGATGATACATGTATGATTCTACAGCATGGCTCAGATCTAGCCTTGAGTGGTTTGCATGATACATGTGTGACTTTCTGTTCAGTGGCTATGTTTAGCTAGTTATTAATATAGCAGGCTAGTCTAGGCATACATCCAATTAAATAATGATGATTTCAGTTAATTTTACATATAGTACAGTTTAGCTCAATTCAATTATAGTTTTTAGTACTCTCTATGTTTACATGTTTTCAATAGATTTTCTTGCTTTATATATATGCATGTTATAATGCTAGATTTCAATTCTATTATATGCACTTTAGTATCTATTAGTGTATTCAGCGTGTACAATTTGATCATATTCTATTAAGGGATTTTCTTTTTGTAATATATTAGTTCTTATATACATATATGCTTAACTTTTCTACAATAGTTTGATATAAGGTATGTGTCTTTACTAATGTATTCTCATTTAAGTTATAAATGCTTATTTATAGTTCATACGTTCTGTTGAATTCTTGTCGCTCCTATATTGCTTATGATAATTTGTGATATCTAAAATTTCAAAAATAATTTATCAGCCTAAAATGTATTTTGACAATTTGTTTAATACAAGTTCATTTTCTTTTCTTGGCTAGAACCCTAACTGTGGCGCCCCGCACCCTTAATCCGCCAAAGGATTAAGTTAAGGGTGGAGTGTCACTCTGGCTAACCCCTCACTTACCATTGGATTAGGATAAACTCCACAATCCACCTAATTAGGGAAGGTTTAACACAGAATCAATCTAACAGTCACTATATAAGTAAATGTATAGAGTGTGGAAGTAATAAATGACATCCAAGCATCACAATATAACATAAGTGCAAAATATAACTCAGAATATAAGCATATAAGTCCAAATGCACAGTCAAGGGTACCTATAATATTATAACATTTAAAATTCAAATAAAAAGGAAATGCAAATACACTCATCCTCACAAATAAATCTAAGGACTAGATATACTCTAGTCTGAGCTACTGCTCCTCCTCTAGGTATGGCTCCTCCTCATGTGCTAGATCCTCTATCTGCTCTACGCCTGTCATTGTCAGTTTCACAATGTAGGGCCCCAGCCAAAAAAGAGAAAATCTGGTTAGACAATTTATCTAAGTACATTTTAGGCTGATACATTTTTATATGTTTTATAATATCACCACCTTACACAATTTTCCTAAGCAACAATATATATAGGAGCGACTGACAATATAATAAAAAAGAAGAAAAGCTATAAATAACATTTATAACTTAAACAAATGAAGCTAAGACATGCCTCAAAAGCGAGGTAAACAAGATAAGGCATATAATATAAGTAACTAAACATATGCTGAAAGAAAATGCTACATCCTAATATATGCTGGTGATCAAATGAAGTATGCAAATTATAATAATAAATCTCAACAGTGATACATATAAATAGCAACAAAATTTAACATCCTACTGTATATAATATGTACAAAGAAATAGCTGACTGAATAAGCAATGATAAAATATAGCCAAATACTACAAATGCACATCAAACTCTGTATACTGACTGCCATATCAGAAAACTTGGCCAAACTAGCCCACATATATATACATCTCAATCTGCAAACATACTGAATATATTGCATGACTGAAGAGGCAGACAATACTTATGCAACATACATTTTACTTTTGTTTCTATGGACAACTGTTAGAAATAACTGAGGAGTCAAGCACGTCTGCAAGACTATATGGGTCCCAAGCCTAACACACTCTCCTCAATGAGAATGTTAGGCATCTTGATCTCACCTTACCCCTGTCCATCGAGGCAAATGTGCACCATAATCACCACAAACTGAACCCAAAGGCAACTGTTATCCTATTATTCTAAATTTTCATTTTCATGCACAAAATTATCTTATATGAAATGTCCAAGGAAGTAAGCTCAAATATATAAGAAATGCGTAGCACAAAGTATCAAAATAAGCAAGAGACTCTACTAATATGGTGATATCATCTGTTTTCTATTATCCATTCTAACTATTCCAAATTACACAAGTTCAGAATCACCATTTTCCCACATATCAAGTGTAACTTAGAAATTCATCCTTACAAGTTACAAAATATCAGGACTAGCTAGGTCCTAATATACCAAATCAAAGTCGACTATAAAAGTTGAGTAACAAATCATTTCGACCTATTTGATAATTTTAGAAGTTCTAACTAAAAATTACTAAACTATAGATTATGGATTAAACACCACGAGATTGAGCTTAATCACATAATCTCAAAGGATAAGACCTAAGATCTAAGTTTCATTCTAAGTGATCTAATAATTTAGGCCAACCCTATTAAGTAATCAAACTTAATAGGATGAATCTCCTATCTTAGATCTAAAGTTAAAAGACAAAATAATTAAAATAAGTTGAAAATTCTAGAAACTAATAAAATCAAGGATTCATTCATTGAAAAACCCCATTTTCAATGAATGAAATCAACCCTATGATTTAGTCCTAGTCTCAAGAAGGGTCCTTAAGGTGTAGTGTTAAAGACGTAGGAAAAATTCTGGAATCTGACATAACTGTTGATTTTACTTACTTGAATGTCACTAATATGGTTATAATATTAATTTTAGTGTTTTAGAAGACTAATTAAAGGTTAAGGGTGTTTATCCTAAATTTTAGGCAAAAGGATCATTTTGCCCCTACTTAAGGGTCCAAAAAGTCAACTTTTGACTTAGGAGTCAGAATTGAATTCTCTTAGTTCCAACTGATTGCTTACTGTCTAACTTAAAGATAGATAGTAAGTACGTCCAAATTGGACTCCAAATGGTCAAGATATGACCAAAATGAGATCAGGGGTAATTTGATATTTTACCTAAATTTCTAGGGTTGATATCCTAAATATTATTTCAGTTTATTGTTGGTTATAGTTCAAGGATTCCATAGAGTCCGAGAACACTAGATTCTGAGTTCAAACGACTAAGTTATGAATGTTTTTATTTCGAGGATAAATAAGTTCTCCATATTATTAATTTAGCTTAATTATTACTCCGGGCTATACTTTATCAATTATCTATCATGTTTAATTACTTAACTGGCTAGTTATCCTTATTATATATGTATGCTATATTTCAAGTGCTTATACTTGAAGGTTTTAACTAGTTTTGATCAACTAACAGTACTAAATTCTTAACCCCTTATTATTATGAATTAATTTAACCGACTGCTGTTTAAATAACAATAAGCCGGAATATACTTATAATAATTTCTAGTATTATAAAAGTACGTGTATATATATATATGTATATATATATATATATATATATATATATATATATATATATATATATATATATATATATATATATATTTAAATCCTAAAGTTCTATTTTGTACTACTAAAATCATAATTTATTTAATCTATATAACTAAGTCTATGCCTTATGGATGGTATTTATGTTAACTTAACTTATTCCATACTTAATGTTTTAAGCTGTGTTAATAAATCAACTTAATTCATCCAATTCTTTTTATTTAACTAAACTATCCTAATAATGTTTAAACTTAAGCCATCTACCTAAAAAAAAATGCATCTTGAATAACCTAATTAATATTTAAATCTTGCTGCCTTAAGTATTTACTATATTCGATACTATTTAATAGATTAATGTAATGCTTAAGTTAATTAAATCATTCGGCTAATGATATACACACATATAATTATATATGTATAAATTTGTTTATGCAGGCTCATTATTGCGGCGGGACCCATACGACAGCAGACAGGCCCGTGAGGCGGGTCGGCTCGGCTCGACTCAGATCGGGAGTCAGCACCTCTGCACCAAACGCTCGCAGGCAAGGCTAGGGCATCGGTACTGGCGGCCGGAATGGCGAAGGCACGAGCCGGCCGCATGCCGAAGGAAAGAGTTCGGCGAGGTCTTCTTAATGGTGGTGTTGACGAGTCCTGAGGTGGGGTATAGTGGCGAAAATGATCAACCCTAAATTCCTAGGTTGCGGCCAACAAACGCTCGGGTTCGAGTGGATGAGATTCTGCGTTCACGGTAAGATCAAACTGAGTTCGCTCAAGCGGTAGTGAGAATGAAATGATTCAAAACAGATAGGCAATTCATAATACCATGCTTAAGGGAAGTTTCAAAGGAGGAGAAGTACTTGAACTAAATTGACACCCCTCTAATCTTTCATTAATACAAGGCTTCAATCTAGCATTTCATTTCAAATAGCCCACTCATCATAAAAATCTTTATTTTATTTAAACTTTGCTGATTTGTAACAATATGTGATTATCACATCAAATGACATATGATGGAACGATATGACTTGAATGTAGACATTGTTACATATGATGCACTGATTACAGAATTGTGCGCCCCTCGCCATATTGATGATGCATTAAATTCTATGAAGAGATGAAGGGAAAACACTTTTGGCCAAATATCACTATGTACAATGTACTTATTGATGGTATTAAAAGAGAAAATAAGCTTATTGGAAGAAAACTATTAAAAGATGTTCGAGGTAGATGTAACAATGTAAGGTGAACAAAGGACACTTGTAGGATAGTGTTAGTTTTAAAGAAATTAAGCTAATGAGTGTTAATCTAAATTTTTGAGTGGTTGAACATAGATTACAATGAGATAATATGGTTTGATAGAATCAAATTGGCTTTTTGATTGGTAGAATGGACTGTGGAAGCCATACATTTGTTGAGAGAATTGGAGAGATAACATCTCTAGTTTGTATTTATCAATTTAGAAATGCATATATTATAGTATCAAAAAAAAGCTTGCTGGTTGAAGACATGCATAATGGAGCTCATACATGCATTAAAATATTAAGGTGATTTTTTTTTAAACAATTTTTTTTTCTTCCAAAGTTCATATTTATTTTGTTTATTTTAGAAGGGATGCTCTAGCATGTTGTTTGCATATGATAATACTTCTTTTTAATTAAACTAGAGATGGGATTAAAGTGTAAGTCGAGCGGGGAGAACTGCATATGTTCTAAAGTTTATCGTAGTATATCTAAAATAGCACATACGGTGCACAATTTAATCATAATTGATTATAATATCAACTATATAATAATTGAAGATCATGTTATCTTGTGAAAGATTCAACATATTTGGTTCAATTATACAAAATAGTGGAAAAATAGAGGACAATGCGATTAATTGGATTCGAGCAGGTTGATTGAAATTAGGAGCATTTTTTGCGTGCTGTGCTATTGAAAATCCCCCTTCTTAGAACAACAATAAGATGAATAATGTTATATGGGGTTGAATGTAAGTCTATCTAGCTGAAGCATACTAATAAAATGAGTTGTAGGCATGAGAATGTTGGGGTGGATGAGTGGGCAAATTTGAAAGGACATGATGATGAATTGTGCATTCATACTAACTTTAATGCAACTCTTAATGAAGATAACTTTAGAGATGATTCTTTGATGGTTCCGAAATTATAAATATCTATAAAAAAAATTTCATGTTCAAAGAGGGAGAAGAATACCATAACAATATGACTAGAAATTATTTTGAATGATTTCACAAGCTTGGATCTTTGGCGGGGTTATTTGATCAAGCATAACGGAGATATGATTCATATAGATGACCTCACTTTGTGGGGCTTTGTATTGTTCTATAGCAAAATATTACTTGCTTTAAAATAGACAAATGATTAGCAAAACAAAAACATAAGACATGTGAAGAAGTTATACAAGTAATGAAATCCAAGCCTTATATTAGAAAGATTATTTTCCTATAATTAATTCATACTTTTGCTCTGCTCTTAAATGAGCAACACATTTCTAACACTCTCAAATGATTAAAAGTGAAGATACTTGTTTAATGATACCTCACTATTGTTCAATTATAAGCTAAAAACTTCTATTTGCAGTGTTCATAAAACTTAACGATAACAAATAAGAGTTTCTTCTTTACCAAGCATTCAAAAACATCAGCAAAATGCAAGCTTATAGATTGAAATTATGGCATTGTTGTTCGATTTGCTTGGAGTAGCACTTCAACTGTTGAGTTGAGACCTATGTACCCAAGAAACTTAAATGGAAGTAAGGTGCAGGGGTACCTAGATGCGTCGAAGGGAAGATCAGCTACACGCGACGGAGGAACGTAGGCGAGGAAGCCGGCTGCGGCCGCGATACGCGTCGGGCGCGGAGGGGATGAGGCGAAGGGGAAGGGGGTACCCGGCTAGAGATGGATCGGCGAGCTGCGGCCTCCCTTGCTCTCCCCACGCATTGGGCACGGTTGAGGTCATAAAGACATCCGGGCGGAGCTTGCGAGGCGAGCGGCGGATGTGGCGAGGAGGCGGTGACGCGTGTCGAGCGAGGAGAGGTGCCGATCGCGAGCGAGGGAAGGAGGATCGGTGTCGAGTGTGTGTGGTCGAATGGGGGTTAGGGCAGTGTGCGGAGGAAAAGGAAGTAAAAAAAAGAGAAAAAAAGAAGAAAGAAATGCCTGAGAGAAAAAGAATAGAAGATATAATGAATTTTAAAATTAATCAAATTAATTTAATAGTTAATTTCCCAAATTTTTTTCTTTTTATTAATCAATTTTAATTAATTGAATAATTTTCAAAAATCATCAGATATTCACCCCTAGCTAATTGAGGCGTGAGGAATGCAACGGTGAAGTTGGATTACGATGTCGGCGAGTTTTTAATTTCCTCATTATCCGGATATTTAAATATTATTAAGATATTCGTCAAATTTTGATGACTTTCGATTGCCACCAAAACTTCACCCCTAGCTAATTTGGGGGCAATGAGCGCAATGGCGAAATCCGTTTTTCGATCGGAGGTCAAAATAAATAGGTCAATTTCCGAGGTTCCTGAAATTTCCAAAATAAGGATTTGATCCGTTTGACCTCTAGTTTGGACTGGATCTTGGTGGTTGATTCATAATGACTTAATTAGTATTAGAATCAAGATTAAGACTAAGATTAATCATAATTAACAATGATAACAACTTGGGTTGTTACACTAATATATAAAACCAACATGTCAGATTTAGAACTGTTTGAGAACTCTGCACCAAGCAAGGAGCATGAGCAATAGGATGATTCTATTGCGATTGCTTAGATAAAGTTGTTCTTTTATTTGGAAGAGGGTGATTTTTAATTTTTCATTCTCCTTATTCATTACATTTTTGTCTGTAATAATTAAATTCAACATTGTATATTTTTTATTTCAATACTTTCTTATCTGAGTTGTGTACTTTATAATATTTCCATTTATATTACTTGACTGAGATGGTTGGATGTTCACATTTCCTTTTGAACTTTTGCACTCTATGATGATTATTTATATATATCAACCTTGTACTCTAATTATTATTCTTACCACATGGTAATTTGAAACACAATCATAGGTCCAACTACTTTTTACCTAGACATTCTGATAGGATCAATGTGGGTAATGTAAGTGTCTCTCATCATGCATTTATTTTGTTATGGGGTTATCATATAGTGATGACCCATAATATCACAAATTATACTTTGTTTGCTCAAACTTCAGGGTTGGCCACAATAGTACTATACAATACTATAATGCCCTGCTATGCCGCTATGCACAACAAAATACTTTTAATAATGGAACGGATCACTACCTGAAAGAAGCAACCCATTATGACTTATTATAAACCCATATCTAAGGATAAATTAATAATAGTCTCCTTGAGTTACTCCTTTCACATACTAACTTCATTTACAAGAAACTAATCTTTAAGATAAGTGAAATTTTTTTTATATAAAGTATTAGTTAATGTTACTCATACACATTGGCCTTAAGTTAAGTAAAGGGAAAATGGCCATAGTATATGAACAATTATTTCTTAAGTGCATTGATTGCATCACAATGCTAAGTATAAGTAGAATATAAAAGGAGTGCAGAAGCTTAAACATCCATCCATAACATTAATCACAGAATCTAAGTAAACATTTGTCTCATAAAATAAAGAAAATACATCTAAATTTAATTATTACAAACTAAAATTAAATGAACGAGCAATACATAAGATCTCTCATCTCTCAGCATTAAAGTAAATTAAGTTTTCACTACAACACTACTGCTCCACTAGCTCCTCATGAATCTCATGGATCTCTGCAAGAACTTGTTCTTCAAATTGCTAAAAAGTTGTCATTATCAATTTCACAATGCTAGAGCCCCAGCCAAAAAAGAGAAAATATTGTGTCATGCAATAAGTCAAAGTACATTTTAGGTTGCAAACACTATTTTCTTGCATTTATGAATTTTGCTTACTTATACTAACTTTAAAATAGGAAACACACTATAGAAGATTGAAAAAAATAATAACTGTAAAGCCAAATACTAAAACTTAAAATTGAATAGTACTGAAACAAACCAAACGTGCTAAATATAAATCAATATAAATGAAGCTGTACACTGAATAAAATCCAAAAACTGAGCTAATGCCATATGCCAATGTATATGCATCTGAATATGCCATAGATTATGCTACAAATATATGCAACTTTTGATACCACGCTGCATCCCAAAAAGAATCCTAAGTATCCTGATGTATATTACATCATGTAGTTCCTACTCAATCTTGAAACATGTTACATCCCATAGTTCTCAAATGATCTTGATGCATTATGCCTATGTAGATTGTGCTATGCCAAAACTTAATGAAGACTAGGGCAAAATGATTAAATCTTTAAAACTACAAATTACAATTCACTTTGTTATTTAACTATTTCAACCTATTTTTTTAATAGAATTTCATGATCTATGATATATGTTCAGATTTCTAACCATAAGAATTTCATAACCTAAGTTCTCCAATCACTAAAATCCTTAAGTGTACTTAAAATGCCAAACCACAACATTAGATGTTATGAGTACATATACATGTTTAGTATATCTTAAGAAAGGTAATATTGGGAACTTATGTTGCTTAACTGCACTTATCCCCGTGCACATGGATAGAAGTGTAGCGCCCCGCCCCGTCGCCGCATGCACAAAAAAGTTTACAAGTAGTAAAATCAGCGGCGGAGCGGTGCGCTACTCGAGAGGATGAGAACAAGCAAAACTCATCTTCCCGAATAGGCTAAAAGACTGAGTCATACTGAAGGCTACTGACTCGAACTAAAGAGTATGATCGAGAGCTAATACTTAAGATAAGAGTATAATACTTATCTTGAGTAGTAGGCTAATGTGTATATTGGATTTAAAGAAATAAATAAGGATCCAATATACATTATCAATATATATCAACATTTTCAGTATACTAATCACATCACAATATTAAGTATAGTAGTATAATAGAGTGCGGAAGCTAAAAGTATATCATCCAAAATGCATTCACCACAGAGCAGTATATAAACATTCATCTCAAAAAAGAAAAGAAAAAGTACATCCAGAGTTATTACAAACTGATTAGCATGTGAAAAGTAAAGTCTACTGAAATAGGGCAAAAAGTAAAAGGAAGCAAACAGATCTTCTAGAGCTCCACGTACTCCTCATGGATCTCCTACAAGTCCTCCTGTCCTGTCTCACACAAGCTGCTCAGGATCTAGCAAATTATTAGATCCCAAAAGTACCCCGTGTTAGACAAGAAGTCTAACACATCGCAACTAACTATGCAGTAAAAAAGTAAATGCAGTAGACAGTAAAGTAAATAAAACTGAAGAAAAGCTGAAAAAAATTCTAAGTAACTGCAACTGTAAAGACTAAACAGAGTAAAACTGCATCAAAAGCTAAATATTGAAAGTAAATGAAAATGTTAAATGCTTAGAAATCGATGTGAAAGGAATATCGAATGATGTACTATATGTCACTGTAAAGATGTACCAAATATGCCAAAGTATGGAATATCACATATATATAACAGAACTATCACTGAAAGGTTATGAGTAGTATGGTCCAATGCACACATACACCCAATTGGGAAGACATCATGGTGATGCAAATGCACCCTGAAATTCCCCAGTCTGTGTATGTAACATTCCGTAACTCATAATTCATCACTGATACTCATGCGTCACTGCTGAAATGATGCTTCAAGTTCATGCTTATGCTTATGCTCATGCTTCTATTCTATATGGGTAAAATTCAGAAATCCATGAAAACTTGGAATGCTAATAATGAATTCTAAGTCTCCATTGTACAGAATCCTGCTAAAAGAATTCTGTCCCTTAGGTTCAAGAACGATAATTGGTTAAAGTTACAGATTTAATTAAAGATCACTAGATGTGATGATCGTATACATATATTCAGCACATTTGCAAGAAAAGTGACTCTCATCATTTACTCACAATCACACTCAGTGTCTTAAAGAATGTGAATTCATTACTTAGTTTCTTTGAGCCACACCTATTGAAGCGGTCTTCGCTAGGAGGCATTGCGCCATTAGCAATTTGTATTTCAATCAAACTAAGGAATGAATACCCATTTAATACACTCTTAGATTTAAATGATTTATTCTAATGGGACTATATTTGTCAAATCCCGTAGGATAGAACCTGCTCATAAGTCCCTATTAGAGTGAATCAACCAATTCTGAATATTACTGAGGAACCAGTAATATGGGTATACTATACTACACCGTCCAATAATCGGGGTTCGAACAAGTCTACTTAATAAATCAAGGAACGATCAAGACTATAAAGGCCTATACTAAATAGGTAAGTCCTATACAAGGTTTCACTAAAATGTAATCAAGGATCACTCAACATGGATTATACCAAAAGGAGAAGTATCATTCTAAGGTCTTAAGTGGTTTATACCACGAGAGATTAAGATCAATTCTAAGGTTAAGGGATCATCTAAGCTTCTACCTCAATGAGTCATACTAGTTCTCCTATCTCAAAGTATATGTAATTTAGGTCTTTTAAATGTTTTAAGGCGATCTTATGAAGAGATGCTTAAGATCTCCCATTCTAACTTCTGATATTAATATATTAGGTTCTGGTTCATAGTTGAGTTTAGAATGATCAGATTAGATGATTAGGTCATCTGATCATATCTTAATCTAAGATTATGAGATTTAAATCAAGGATATTATTAGAGTTTTAGATCACTTGTTCAATCAATATGATTTTATTAATCTTCTTATGCTAATAGTCTTATTTAGGAGAAAATTTAGGATCTAAAGATTTGATTTAGATTAAGCAATTGTATGGCTTTATTAATAACCTTATCATGTCTAATTCAAATGTTAAGGTTAATATAAAATCAAAGGTATTATTGGAGAGATGTCAAGGTGATTATCTTATAATCAAATCGCTTTAGTTAAGGCTTTTAAGGATTTGGACCTTAATTAAGTAGATTAGGGTTTGACCCCTATTCTTATTCAATTAAGATCAGGTGGTTGATTAATGATCAATTATCAAATCAATGAGTTAAGAGTATATTATTGGTGGCAATCTCAGACCCAGATCAAGTCTTAATAGCTTGATCAAAGTCTCAAGACTTCTTAAGTTAATTAAGGAAGTTAAGATCTCCAATTTTTGGTTTATTCAAGTATGCATTATGGATCAATATGTATAGTTTCTAATACATTTAACCTACTATTATGAGACATAATAATAGAAAAGTTCATGAAAATAGAGAGTAAATAGTGCTAATCAAACCCTAAAATCATTCAAATGGATTAGCACTTAATTATAAATCTAACCATCAAAATTGTTTGCAATTTTGCATACATGTCCTACTTAATAATACAATTAATCAGGGACTAAGTTTGCTAAGATCCAATATGTATAAACCCTAATTTTCACTAATTATGATTTAACAAGATTAGGGCATAATTTGAAATATATAATTCAAAAAAATAATTTATCTAGCTCATGCATTTTACTCATCATAAGTAAACTAATGGCACCTTAAACACATAATTTGGTTAAGTATAAATACTAAATCACCCTAATTAAGTTCTACTCTAATTAGGCAATAATGAAAAATCTAACCATCAGATATGAAATTTTATTGTATATTTAGATTCCTGATGATTTTCTAATCAATTTTATGTATGATATCATAAGGTTTGGACCAGTGGATTAAAAGTTATTCAAATAATACATTTTGTATTTTCTGATTTAATTTTCCTATGATTGGATTAATTGAATTATTTTCCTTAAGAAAAATAATTCCAATTAATCAGATTTAATATAAATGGTTCCGGCCCATTAGCCGAACTGCGCGGGTCGACTGGGGCCCGAAGACCCGGGACGGTCGCACCGCGCGGGTCACGGTTTGGCCCGACCCGTACAGTGCTTTGTCCCCAAGCCTTCGTCCCGACGGTCGCCCGATTAGGGAAACCCTAATTGGTGAATTCTGGTGTATCTGAACCACGGCACGACCGGTGATCATTCGCCACACGTTCACTGTGGTTAGACACACCGAATGGGACCCGAAGCCGCCTGTGAGACGGTCCGGATCGGCCTGACCTTACTCACCCGAGAGCTCCTCTTATGGAGCTACTATGGGGAGGAAATTCTCCCCACAGAGGCCATGCCAGACCCTGGACTTGATCCCTACACCATCAGGGAGGTGAGGCGGATCAAAGCCCTCTGGTATGGGGGTCTGGGATAGTCTGGATTGCCGGGTTCTTACTCGACCGAGGCGGTCCTTATGGGACTTAGCCTGATCGATCATATCGATGGATCGGGATTAGCTTAGGTCCTAGCTATGATCCCATTAGACTCAAAATGACATTATGCAAGCATACGAATCAAATGGAAGAAGTTTCGAGCCTCATTGGCTCGAAACCAGCAAGCTGGGTACCTAGTTTTGCCGAGGGACTTGCAGACATCGTAGGGGCAATGTCGGATTTGCTGAGCTTCCTCTTGAGAGTTCCTGAATGCCAGGAGACTCTCCTATCAGTGGTACGCACACCCGGAATGCCTGGAGGTCTCCTACGCAAGCCCGGGAGGCGGCAATGGCAAATAGAAGACAGAGGCTTCAATTGATCAGCAAGGGTCAATTGAAGCGAGGCTAGGGCTATTTATAGCCTTAGCAGAGGAGTGGGAAGCTTTTGGAGGGGCGAATTGGGTTGCTAAGGCTTGGATGGATCGGGCCATGGCTGAGCTATCAAAATTCTATTTCAAGCTTGGCCGAGCTACAGGGCCCGAATGGGTTACCTAGCCGTTACGGGAGGATCAGCAATGACTTGCTGAGCTGGAGGCACGAGTGGGGGACAAGGCCGGTAGCTAGCAGTACGCGGATTCTCCCTGTCAAGTGCACGAGCGAGAGGAAGATGAAGGTCCACGGTGCCAGGACCTTCGGATGCCATCTGATCCATCGACCAGATGGCGCTACGACTGGGATCGTTCGGATCCTAATGGCCGATTGCGGGAGTGATCCGGGCCGTTGGATCGGTCGGGTAGATCTAATGGTTGATCCGCGACTCTGTGGGATCTAATCCTAGCCGTCGGATTAAGAAGGCGCGACGGCTAGATCTGCAGAACGCCGCTGTCGCGCGACTTGGGCTATGCAGTGGATAACCCGCGGTCCGCGCAGTGGATCCCGACTGTTAATTTAGGTTAATGGGTATTTATGCAATTATGAAATGTTATAAACCCTTACGTGCAATTGGACCATTTTAATTTAAATTGAATTATAGTCCAAATGATTTCCAAATTGTACCAAATTTTTACTATTAGCTAATTTGGGGGTGAGGAATTCAAAAATGCAATCATAATTTAATCTTGAGATCAAAATATTTTGGGTCTAGACTAGGGCATCTAGACTGATAAAATATTATTTTAGACTTAGAAAAGTCCTATGGACTTTAACTTTTCAGGATATGATTCATTTGATGTTCTAAAAGTAATGGATTTATAATAAATGATTGCTCAGACTATAGCTTAGCAGGGTAACAACCTAGGGTTGTTACAGACTCCCCCACTTAAGAATAATGTCATCCTCAATATAATCTCAAGATAGAAGGCAAGCATGAAGAAATTGAAGAATAGAATAAGACTCAGAAAATTAATGGGTACCTGGGGTTTTAAAGAGACTGGGATGCTTCCTTCTCATATCTATCTCTTTCTCCCAAGTAGATTCTTCTAAAGAGCGATTTCTTTACTGAACCCTTACCATTAGGACTGAGAGATTTCTTAGCTGCTTTTGATCATGAGCTAAGATCTTAATTAGCTCTTCCGCATAAGAAAGATTTGGTTCGAGAGATACCGCCGGAAGTTGGATTAAGTGGGATGGGTTACAAAGACATTTTCGCAAAGATGAGATGTGGAAAATATTATGGACTATAGAGAAACCTTTAGGAAGCTTCAATTTATAAGCTGCGAAACCAATCTTTTCTAATATTTCAAATGGTCCGGCATAGCGGGGACTTAGCTTCCCGACTACATCGAAACGATATGCGCCTTTCATCGGACTGACTTTAAGATATGCAAAATTTTCAACATCAAATTCTAGAGCACGATGATGAGCATCATGATACTTACTCTGACGATCTTGAGCTGCTTTGATTCTTTGTTGGATCAGTTGAATCTTTCAATTTGTCTCTTCCACTAAATCATAACCATAAAGCTGCACACTGCCAGTTTCAGACCATGCTAATGGAGTACTGCATTTCCTACCATACAGAGCTTCATATGGAGCCATGCCTATACTTGCCTGAAAACTGTTGTTGTATGTGAACTCTACGAGAGGAATATGATCTTCCCAAAAATCTCCAAAATCCAGTATGCATAAGTGAAGAAGATCTTCTAAGACTTGATTGACTCTTTCCGTTTGACCATCAGTTTGAGGATGAAATGTGGTACTCATGGCTAGTATAGTTCCCAAGTCCTGATGCACTGCTTGCCAAAATTTAGAGGTGAAGCGGCTATCTTGATCAAACACGATAGATCTTGGAATTCATGGAGTCTGACGATTTCCCTGATATACAACTTTGCTAATTTTTCCACTGAATCAGTTTAACGCATAGGGATATAATGTGTGGATTTGGTCAGTTGCTCGACAATGACCAATATTGAATCGGCACCTGATTTTGCTTTAGGTAAACCCATAACAAAATCCATAGAGATATCGAACCACTTCCATTCGGGAATTGCTAGAGGATGAAGAAGTCCTCTAGGCTTTTGGTGTTCAACTTTGACTAAGTTACAAGCATGATAATTTGCTACAAATTCTACCACATTTTTCTTCATTCAAGGCACCAAAAGGATTTCTTCAGATCTGGGTACATCTTGGTATGCTAGGATGTACTTGATAACCAGAATTGTGACCTTATATAGTTCTTGATGCATGGATTTGGGAATCATAAACGATCTCCTTGATATATCACACTACCTCGAAGTTGAAGATTGAAGCGACGACCACTTTCGATGTCCACTTTAAACTTTAGATAATCTTCATCCTTGGTTTGTAATATAGAGACATCACGATGAAACGTAGGTTCAACTGAACCCATGGATATTAGAGTGCTTAGCATAGCACCGTGTACTAGTCGGATTTTGAACTGTCGGAATTCTTCTTCTAATGGGATTGATAGTATCATAGAAGATAGAGTAGCATGACGACTGAGTGCATCTGCTACGACGTTTGCTTTTCCTGGATGTTATTGGATGCTTAAGTCGTAATCACTTATTAACTCGAGCCATCTTCATTGTCGACAGTTCAACTTGCATTGGGTGAAGATGTCCTTCAAGCTCTGATGATCAGTAAATATAGAACACTGGATGCCATAAAGATAATGACGCCAAATTTTTAGAGCAAAGACTACTGTTGCTAACTCAAGATCATGGACATGATAGTTCTTCTCATGAGGTCTTAACTGATGATACGCATAGGCTATAACTCTCCCTTCCTGCATCAATACACACCCCAAACCTATGCCAGATGTGTCGGTATAGACTTGGTAATTCATGCCTTCTTTAGGAAAGGCAAGAACTGGTGCAAAGGAAAGAGCATATTTTAAAGATTGGAATGCTTTCACACATTCTGGACTCCAGACAAATGACACTGCTTTCTGCGTCAACTTTGTTAGTGGAGATGCTATTTGCGAGAAGCCTTTGACAAATTTCCTATAGTAGACTGCCAGCCCTAAGAAACTTCTAATGTTGGTCACGGATTTTGGTTGCGACCAATTTTGGACTGCACTTACTTTATTTTGATCAACTTTGATTCCCTGGGAATCGATGACATGACCCAGAAAAGTGACTGAGTCAAACCAAAATTTGCATTTATAATACTTGGCATATAGTTTATGGCTTCGTAGCTCTTCTAGTACTAATCGCAGATGGTTCTTGTGATCTGTCTCACTTCCTGAATAAATCAGAATATTGACGATGAAGATGATGATGAATTTGTCCAGATATGCTTTCAACACATGCTGCATTAAGTCCATAAAGATGGACGGTGCATTTGTCAGGCCAAAGGACATCACTAAAATTCGTATGCCCATATCAGGTTCTAAATGCTGTTTTCTCAACATCTGAATCTTTAACTCGTAATTGGTGATATCCCAATCGTAAGTCTATCTTTGAGAAGACTTTAGCTACGGATAACTGATCAAATAGATCATCAATACGAGGCAGAGGGTATTTGTTCTTAATAGTTACTTTATTCAATTCTCTGTAATTGATGCACATTCTCATCGATCCATCCTTCTTTTTCATGAACAAAACTAGCGCTCCCCAAGGAGATGAACTTGGACGAATAAGACCTTTCTCCAAAAATTCTTGAAGTTGATTGTTTAACTCTTGAAGTTCTTTTGGTGCCATACGATACGGAACTTTTGACAATAGTTGAGTTCCGAAAATTAATTCAATTGCAAATTCTACTTCTCTAACTGGAGGAAGACTGGGTAGGTCTTCAGGGAAAACATCAGGAAATTCACAAACTATTTGATTCTCAGAAATAGGCATAACTTCTTTCTTCTCTCTCAACATTATTACGAGATATATGTTGCATCCCTTCCTGACTAACTTTTCTACTGTCATTGCATTGATCAGTGACGATTGGGTACTAAATCTCTTGATGAATGATTTTGATTTACTTCCACTGCCCAAAGTTATCTTCTTCTTTTGGAAATTTATGAAAGCTCCATGCTGGCTTAGCCAATTCATGCCTATAATTACGTCAAAGTTGGTGATTGGCAAGATAATTAACTTAGCCTCGTAGTTTTGTTCCCCAATAGGAATATTTAGGTTGCAGAATTGTTGGGACTACATATGGGCTCCAGAGGATAACCCGATGCTCAAGGAGCTAGTTAATTGATAGGTTGGTAACTTAAGAGTTTTTCCCACTCTTTAGATACAAAGGAATGACTTGCCCCCGTATCGAAGAGGATATTACAAGACGTGTCATTTATTGATAAGGTGCCTATGAGTACAGTAAATTAATAAGAATAGCTACCCAATATTTAAAGTACTGAATGGAAAAAGACTGATTACTGAAATGGCAAGAACTGAATACGAATAAATTTTAAGGCGTACCTGACACCATGTCATTGTCCTCAGGAGCAGAGGCAGGAGTTAACATATATACCCTAGCAGATGTTGAGGGTTGTTTGTTCTGGGGCCTTTGACCCTGACGATCATAATTCAGCTTCTGTGCCGGTACAATTGCTTTTGAGTTTGAAGTTGGAACTAGCATTATGGCAGGAGCAGGCTCTCTGCGGTTCACTGGTTGAGCACGAAAGGCTTGTTTGTGATGGGAGTGGTCAATGGGTACTCCGTCGATTGTGTTCTTTTCCCTGCATTCGAAATAGCGGTGGCCCTTACGACCACAAGTAAAACATACACCACCGAAGTGGTAGCATTTTCCGTATATATGCCTTTTTTTGCATTCAAAATTCAGGGGTTGTGTTGACTCCAAGTTGTAGACCTTTGCTACCTTATGATGTCCAAAGCGTTCCTTACTCGGCTGCATGGCTATTGCTTTCCTCTTCCGGTCCAGTTGACCCTGGAATCCTTCTTGCAAACAGACAGCTTCAATCAATTCAGTCAGAGTCCTGATCTGATGAGATAATAAGTGTGCTTTGATAGAGTCCCTCATACCCTTCAAGAAAGGGTGGCACTTTGACGCTTTCGTACTGACTAAATTTGGAACGAAACGTGACAATCTTCAAAATTCTTGTTCGTACTCAAATACTGTATGGTTACCTTGTGTAAGATGGAGAAGTTCATCCTCCAGAATTGCTTGGGCTGATGCGGCTATGAACGCTTCACGGAATGCCTCCAAGAGCAAGTCCCATGGAATGTCCTCTACTTCATAGTCGGCAAGCTTATTGTTCCACTCATTTTCCCACCAATATTCTGCTTCTTCTTGAAATAGATGGGTCGCTAGGCAGATGGCTTCAGAGTTAGGGCACTTGATACTGGTCAGATTCTTCTCAGCAATTTTAAGCCAATTCACAGTGTCCATTAGATTCAGCGCTCCATTGAAAGTAGGAGTTCGGAGATGAAGGAAACTGTGCAGGATTCCATCTCCCGTGTAGTGGGAAGATGATGAAAACCCTGGTTGGGGTGCAGATTACTGTTTAACTGAGAGAATAAGAGCATGTGTCTCTTGCACCTATTGCGCATTACTTTCTATCAGAGCCTTCAATAAACTAGCCATAGGATTGGACTCTTCAGGTTCGCTCGACGATGAGACCGCATTCTTGATTGGAGTAGGAGCAGAAGGAGAGCCAGGGTTCATGACTGCAATACAAGTGGGAATTCAGAGGCATAAAATTTTACTATAATTTCATTCATTCATTTCTTCCTCAAAAGAGAAGATACATGGATCTACAAAATATATTGTTGAGATAAGGAAATGACATAATAAAATTCTCTAAAATCCTAGTTACAATACTCTACCCAAAAGGCAGCACAGAAGTCATCATATATGACAATGGGGTTCCTCCGAGCTAGTCTCCTATAAACCCAATACCACCAATGACTCCCTGATCCCCTCAGTAAGATCTCTATGATCTCAAGATGATGCTCCTCGGTACAGGCTATCTCTCGAAGCGCAGTAGTAACATGATCCAGCCATTCTCTGGCGAGTACCGAAAGGCTGGTGCCTCCAAAAGACAAATGAACAAGAATCTTGTATAGTACTTCAACTCCTTAAGGTGATACTCCATCTACGACCCTCCCATAGATCTGGTTGTCTTAAAGGTCGCCTATCCAGTAGTCATCGAATCTCCTAAGATAGAATAAGGATGCTGACTGCAAATATTCCATGACTAAGATGATTCAACCCATAAGTATGTTTATTATAACTTTGTTATTACTTTCAATGTTCATTCAAGTTCTAAGATGTCCATATTAAGATTCGTAGTTTAAATCAATTTATTATATGCATTATATCCCTAAGGTGTAAACATTCTAGACGTAGTCTATCCTTTTCATTTTTGAGACAACTTGATGAACATTTGGAAGATTGCTTTGCACTATACTTAGTAACTTGTGATCTTTGCTTGATACAAAGAACAGATCATAAAGTAGATAGGAACAAACTCCTTATCTGACACTTTATGATACTTCTCTGATACTAACTGTAGTTCCCCTCCCCGTCATTGCGCGCGCAAAAAGGTTTACAAGTAGTAAAATCAGCGGAGGAGCGGTGCGCTACTCAGGAGGACGAGAATAAGCAAAACTCATTTTCTCGAATAGGCTAAAAGACTGAGCCATACTGAAGGCTGCTGACTCGAACCTAACAGTAGGATCAAGAGCTAATACTTAAGATAAGAGTAGAATACTTATCTTGAGTAGTAGGCTAATGCGTATATTGGATTTAAAGAAATAAGTAAGGATCTAATATACGTTATGAATATATATCAGCATTTCCAGTATACTGATCATATCATAATACTAAGTATAGTGGTGTAATAGAGTGTAGAAGCTAAAAGCATATCATCCAGAACACATTCACCACAGAGCAGTATGTAAATATTTATCTCAAAAAAGAAAAGAAAAAGTACATCCAGAGTTATTACAAACTGATTTAGCATGTGAAAAGTAAAGTCTACTGAAATAGTGCAAAAAGTAAAAGGAGGCAGACATATCCTCTAGGGCTCCACGCACTCCTCCTAGATCTCTTGCAAGTGCTCTTGTCCTGTCTCCACAAGATGCTCGGGATCTAGCAAATTGCTGGATCCCAAAAGTACCCCATGTTAGACAAGAAGTCTAACACATCACAACTAACTATGCAGTAGGAAAGTAAATGTTGTAGATAGTAAAGTAAAGAAAATTGGAGAAAAGCTGAGAAAAATTACTGAGGAACCAGTAATATGGGTATACTATACTACACCGTCCAATAATCGGGGTTCGAACAAGTCTACTTAATAAATCAAGGAACGATCAAGACTATAAAGGCCTCTACTAAATAGGTAAGTCCTATACAAGGTTTCACTAAAATGTGATCAAGGATCACTAAAATGTGATCAAGGATCACTCAACATGGATTACACCAAAAGGAGAAGTATCATTCTAAGGTCTTAAGTGGTTTCTACCATGACAGATTAAGATCAATTCTAAGATTAAGGGATCATCTAAGCTTCTACCTCAATGAGTCATACAAGTTCTCCTATCTCAAAGTATATGTAATTTAGGTCTTTTAAATGTTTTAAGGCTATCTTATGAAGAGATGCTTAAGATCTCTCATTTTAAATTCTGATATTAATATCTTAGGTTCTGGTTCATAGTTCAGTTTAGAACGATCAGATCAGATGATTAGGTCATCTAATCACATCTTAATCTAAGATTATGGGATTTAAATTAAGGATATTATTAGAGTTTTAGATCACTTGTTCAATCAATATGATTTTATTAATCTTCTTATGCTAATGGTCTTATTTAGGAGAAAATCTAAGATCTAAATATTTGATTCAGATTAAGCAATCATATGGCTTTATTAATAACCTTATCATGTCTAATTCAAATGTTTAAGGTCAATATAAAATCAGATGTATTAATGGAGAGATGTCAAGTTGATTATCTTATAATCAAATCTCTTTAGTTAAGCATTTTAAGTATTTGGACTTTAATTAAGTAGATTAGGGTTTGTCCCTTATTCTTATTCAATTAAGATCATGTGATTAATTAATGATCAATTGTCAAATTAGTGAGTTAAGAGTATGTTATTGGTGGCAATCTCAGACCCAGATCAAGTCTTAATAGCTTGATCAAAGTATTAAGACTTCTTAAGTTAATTAAGGAAGTTAAGATCTATAATTTTTGGTTTATTTAAGTTATGCATTATGGATCAATATATATGGTTTCTAATACATTTAACCTACTGTTATGAAGCATAATAATAGAAAAGTTCATAAAAACAGAGAGTAATTAGTGCTAATCAAACCCTAAAACTATTAAAATAGATTAGCACTTAATTACAAATCTAGCCATCAAAATTGTTTATAATTTTGCACACAAATCTTACTTAATAATACAATTAATCAGGGCCTAAGTTTGCTAAGATCTAATATGTATAAACCTTAATTTTCACTAATTAATATTTAATAAGATTAGGGCATAATTTGAAATAATTCAAAAAATAAATTACCAAGCACATGCGTTCTACTCATCATAAGTAAACTAATGGCACCCTAAACATGCAATTTGGTCAAGTATATTTACTAAATCATTCTAATTAAGTTTTGATGTAATTAGGCAATAATGAAAAATCAAACCATGAGATGTGAAATTTTATTATATATTCAGATTCTTGATGATTTTCTAATCAATTTCATATATGATAACATAGGGTTTGGACCAGTGGATTAAAAGTTATTCAAATAATATATTCTGTATTTTTCTGATTTAATTTTCCTATGATTGGATTAATTGGATTATTTTCCTTAAGGAAAATAATTCCAATTAATCGGATTTAATATAAATGGGTTCGGCCCATTAGCCGAACCACACGGGTCGACCGAGGCCCGAAGACCGGGGACTGTCGCACCGCGCGGGTCACGGGTTGGCCCGACTCGTACAGCGCTTCATCCCCAAGCCTTTGTCACGACGGAGTCGCCCGATTAGGGAAACCCTAATCGATCAATTCCGGTGTATCCGGACCACTGCACGACCAACTATCATTTGCCACACATTCACCGTGGTCAGACGCACCGAATGGGACCCGAAGCCCCTATGAGATGGTCCGGATCGGCTGGACCTTACTCACCCGAGAGCACCTCTTATGGAGCTACTGTGGGGAGGCAATTCTCCCCATAGAGGTCACGCTAGACCCTGAGCTCGATCCCTACACCATCAGGGAGGTGAGGCGGAACGAAGCCCTCTGGTCTGGGGGTCTGGGATAGTCTGGATTGCCGAGTCCTTACTCAACCGTGGTAGTCCTTACAAGGCTTAGCCTGATCGATCGTATCGATTGATCGGGGATAGGTTAAGTCCTAGCCACGATGCCTTTAGGTTTGAGATGACAATATGTAAGCATACGAATCAAATTGAAGAAGGTTCGAGCCTCATTAGCTCGAAACTAGCAAGCTGGGGTACCTGGTTTTGCTGAGGAACTTGCAGACGTCATAGGGGCAATGCCGAGTTTTCTGAGCTTCCTCTTGAGAGTTCATGAACCCCATGAGACTCTCCTATCAGCGGTACGCACGCCGGGAACAACTGGAGGTCTCCTACGTAAGCCCAGAAGGCGGCAATGGCAGAAGGAAGACAGAGGCTTCAATTGATCAACAAGGGTCAATTGAAGCGAGCCTAGGGCTATTTATAGCCTTAGTAGAGGAGTGAGAAGCTTCTGGAGGGGCGAATTGGGCTGCTGAGGATTGGATGGATCGGGCCATGGCCGAGCTCTCGAAATTCTATTTCGAGCTCTTGGGTTACCTAGCCATTACGGGAGGATCAGCAATGACTTGCTGAGTTGGAGGCACGAGTGGAGGACATGGCTGGTAGCTGGCAGTACGAGGACTCTCCCTATCGGGTGCGCGAGCGGGAGGAAAACAAAGGGCCACAGTGCCAGGACCTTTGGATGTCGTCTGATCCATCGACCAGATGGCACTATGGCTGGGATCGTTCGGATCATAACGGCCGACCGCGGGAGTGATCGGGGTCATTGGATCGGTTGGGTAGATCCAATGGTTGATCCTCGGCTCCGCGGGATCTAATCTCAGTCATCGGATTAAGAAGGCATGACGGCTAGATCTGCGGGACGCCACTGCCGCGTGACCTGGGCTCTGCAGCGGATCCAGGTTGTTAATTCAGTTTAATGGGTACTTATGCAATTATGAAATGTTAGAAACCCTTAAGTGCAATTGGACCATTTTAATTTAAATTGAATCATGGTCCAAATGATTTCCAAATTGCACCAAATTTTCACCCTTAGCTAATTTGGGGGTGAGGAATTCAAAGATGCAATTAGAAATTAATTTTGAGATCAAAATATTTTGGGTCTAGACTAGGGCATCTAGATTGATAAAAATATTATTTCAGACTTAGAGAAGTCCTATGGACTTCAAATGTTCAGGATAGGATTCATTTGATATTCTAAAAGTAATGGAATTAAAATAAATGATTGCTCAGACTATAGCTTAGTAGGATAACAACCTTGGGTTATTACAAGCAGATATACAATATTTCATAGTTATTCTCCCAAGATAAATTGTCCAAACTCCTAATTATGATACACAATAGACTTAGGATATTTATCCTGAACTAAATAGTACTTATATAATTACCTAAAATAAGACAGAAACTCTACAGTTCTATTCATGGAAAATCAACCAATTCCATATACCATTGAATCAATTCAGCTCTATGGATATGCACTAAAATCTTCATATAATAATATAAATATTATCATTACTATTGTTCTAAACTAACTAATTTAGTAAACAAAGAATTTCAGACTATATAATCCATTCTCCATTGTAGTAGGTTCTAATCAATTAACTCTAAGGAAATGACATTTTAGTCATTTAACTTAGGTGAACTAAAACAATTTATATAAGTTCAATCAAACTCTCTTTAGGTTACTTTACCACAAGGGCATAAGATCAATCATATAAGGTTGGTTCATCTAAGTTCCTACCTCAGTATAGGACAATAAGGCATTCATATCTCAAAGTTTATCTTATTTAAAGTACTATTAATTAAATTTAAATATAATAATATCATTATCCTTCAACAGATCTAAAACTCTTAATACTTACAAATACAATCTACAATTGCTAATGAGTGATCTAAAATCAAGTTAATAATGATTTTATGCAAGATCATAAGATTAATTATTGATTAAAGGAAACAAATTAAGGATGCTAATCCCTTAATTGGTAATCTTATAATTACACCTTCAAGTCAACAGAAAAATCATTAAACATTTAAGAGTTGATTATTTGATAAATCAAGCATATTTTGTTTATTAATTAAAGGTTGATATATGCTGATCTTCTTACTTCAGAGAAAATCAAGAAGTTTTAATTTAAGTGAAAAATCACATTAGTCATTTTAGGACTTAATAATCTAACAAGCCAATTTAAGTTCAAATGAAAAGATCAATAGATGCTAATTAAATCCTTACTGTTTAGTGAGTGCAAAAATCAACAATTAAATCAAGTTTTATCAAATAATATAATTAATAAGGGTTAATTAAGGTTTTTAAGCTAATTAGGGATAATTAAAAATTAATCATGCTGAAACTTAAATGTAAGACTATTTTGAGGTATCTTATTATCTAAGGGTCACATAAATGCAAAAATCAACAAAATCAGATTAGTATTATGGTTAATCTTCAGAAATTATGATTTCATACAATTAGCAATTAACTAACAAAATTAACCAAGGAAAAATAATATTAACATTACAATTAAGTTCTAAATAAGATAATGAAGAAATATAAACTATAAGCATGCCATTTGGATAAGTATTTATCTTAATTATCACTAATCATGCATTTGGGAGATTAAAACATGATTAAGACAAATATCCACATAAATTAAAATATTTTTGCAGTTAATATTCCTTACATTTTTCTGATCAAAATAGTATATTGGATCATACCATTTGGATTTAAAATGAGCAAGTTATTCAATTAACTCAATTGGAATGACTTGCATTAATTGAATCATAGAATTAAATTAAATAACTGAATTTCCATTCAATTTTCTTAAGGAAATTAATTCCCAAAAATTGACTGATTAATTTAGCCAGTAAGCAAAAGGCACGGGTCGGGGTCGACCAGAACCATTACTGTTCTTCTCTCATGCGCCCTTCTCCTGACTCTAGCCGTCAAGGGTTAATATTAAACTCCAAATTCTCGGCTGTTAGTCCACCTCATGCCTCGATTCAAATTATAAATTTGTCCACACCTTTAAACACATAGATTGCCCAAAGAAACAGTCTACGGTGCTGTCAGGATTGTTGGAAGCTTACTCGCCCTAAATTATTTCTATGGGATCCTAAGGGTATACAGTGGGGAGTTAATTCTTCCCAGAGAGACCGAGTCGCGACCGGAGTTCGATCCCTACAACATCAAGGGGTCATGGCAAGTTGAAGCCCCATCACAGCTCAACCTAAGGGCGGCTGGAACACTGGGGGCCTACTCGAGCTCCAGCACTATTCAGTGATGTAGTCCGATCGATCGTATCAATCGATCGGGGCTTAGTCTGAGTCCCAAGAACCCATCGATATGTTTGATTTGCTAGGAAATGCAATTATGAAAGAAATTGGATTAGAATTGAGCTCGATTGGCCAGTCGAGTGCTTCCATCTACGTGGGTTATAAAATTTATCCAGATAGCAAATCCTCACTGTTTGAAATGAGCTCACTTTGTAACAACCCTAGTTGTTATCCTAGCTAAACTTGGATTAATTAAGCTAAACCAAGCTTTAACTTTGATTCTATTGGACTCAATGGGTCATTTAAACCTAACCCTAGAAGTTTGAAATCAATCGGAGCTAAATTAGAAATTTTGGTATTTTTGGCTATTTTTGAGTCATAGAAATTACCTAAATTAAATAGATCTCCAAATTAAAATCTGATTTCATTTTTGAATTCCTCATACTCTAAATAACTATGGGTGAATTTTTAAGAATTTTTGGAGCTCATCTAAGCTAAAATTGGGTTTAAATTGCTTAGGAATTATTATATTAATTAATTGAAATTTTAATATTTAAATTTAATTATTTAATTAAAATAATTAAGCTGGGACCTGTTGTCGGGACCACGGCAGATCTGCTGTGGGGTCCCGACAGCGGCTTAGCTTTAGTAGCTAATGGATGTGCACGCACGAATCACGACGTAGGATCAAATGGCGCCAAATCATATCGCTATGATCTCTCATCGCCCGTCGGATCAATTGGATAATCAGACGCTCAGGAGAGCACCCTGTTTGGAATTTTAAATCGCCATTAAACCGTCCAATCCTAACGGCTTCGCAGATCAGATGGTCGAGGAAGAACTTCAGCTATTCACCTTCGTCCACACTCGACCTCCAGCCCGACCACAAAGATTCACGGATATTCGCCATATCAGGGTTGTCTGCCACTCGTCTACCCATTCATGCAGACCGTTAGCATCTTCCACATTAGTGGCCGAACCAAAGGGGGCGAGTCAGGATGGCCGGGCCAATCCAAATGAAGGAATCTGATTGAACCCTTCGGCCTGAGCCAAATGCTCGAGCCTCAGCCAAGGTTCCCACCCCTAAGCTTCCTTGGCCTATAAATAGCCATCCCCCTCAGTCCAGTGAACTCCTTTGCTCACTGTAATTCCTTCAATCTCCCCTCTCCCTCTCGGACGATCCCCATTGAAGGTGTTGTCATTCTAGGCGACTCCCAGGGCTGCAAGCTGCTGATAGTGTGGGTGGTTTGGCGTTCAAACCCCCAGGTACTTATGTGGAGCTCAGCTGCCCCAGTGTCTTCTGTCGTGCTCTATTCATCCAGTCCAGGTACAACCTAAGTCCTAACTCCTCTGTCGAGCTGGTTTCAGCTTGACTCGCTTCCTCTTTAATCCTAAATGCTGCGTTAGGACCTCTCCCTAGCTTCCTAGTAGACGTTCGAGTCTTCTGGCAAGGCCTGGCAGTGGGCTAGATGGCGTATTTGCCGTCAAAGTATGCACTGCTAGTCGAGCCAATTCACCCAGATGCTGTATTCGCTCTAGGTGATTGACTATCTAATATATAGTAGAAGCTATCGGTGATAATTGTCGAATCATATTGAAGGCTAGGTTTGACCAGATCGATCTATTCAATTGGACTCGATAGATCCAATCGCAACTCTCATCGACAAAATACCATGAGTAGCACCCCATTGATACAAACCATCCCAGAACTCCTCGTCTCGCCCTATCGCTTCCTCTTAGGTCCCTAAATGTATAGGGATTGAGACAGCCTCAATTCGTGGCCTCTGTGAGGAGAATTCACTCCTCACTGGTGCGCCTTCAAAGATGCCTCGGCCGAGTAGTTCCCCGGTGATCCTGCGCCTCCCAGTTGGGGCTTCTTGGTTTAATCGACGCGTCTGGAGTCAGGTATGGAGCAGCCACCGAGATCAGGGCGTGGCGTAGCCGAAGCATGGAGAATTTCACATCGGGAGCTAACCCAATGGCGTCGGGCTTCAGGTGCCAGCCAAAGGAAGAGGATGAAGTCACGGGCTGGGCCGACCCGTGACCCCGCGCATTTTGGAATTGGGCTGACCGGATTAATAAAAAGGATTTTTGAAATTAAAATCCTTAAGGAAATTATTTCATAAATCAAATCCTAAGTTTTTATTTAAATAAATATGCAGATTAAATTAATTAAATAACTTTAGTTATACTGATCCAAATGGTATGATCCAATATACCATTTGAATCAGAAGAATACAAGGAATCTAAATATAAAATAAAATCACAGATCCAATGGTTGGATTTAAAATAATTGCTTAAACGTTTTCTATTTTTGATTAAATTCTAATAAATCCAATCAATAACCAAATTAAGGGATTAAGGGCTCTTATTGCTCATTAAGCCCTAGAGAACCATTTCAGACCTTTAAATCAAACCTGGGACATTTAATTTTCTTAATCACTCTTTAATTATCTTAATTAAGGATTAGTGAATTAAACCCTAAATTAGTCTCTAATTTTGGGTAGGTTAGTTCCTAATACCATCTTAAGTCTATTAGAACCTAAGTGTAAGGCTGGATTGTCCTAAAATGCCCTAAATTCACTAATCACTCTAATTGGCCCACAAATATGATTAGTGTTAATTAGCTTAATTAGGTTGTCAAAACCTAAGATAAGTGTGTTTCCCACTTCATTAATCAATATGAAGCACATTAAAGCAGAGTAGATTTAATTTAGATAACTAAACCCTAAAATCCTAATTTTAGCCTTATGAGGGGGGGTATTTTGGTCATTTTGGCCAAGATGTGTTTAAGTACCCCTTAAACCTTGGGAAATTCAGTAAATTATCCTTATCTAGATTATTAATGTTCTCTAAACTCTTAAGCTAATAATGTTAATAATATTCATTTTAAATTTAGAAATCTTCCTTTAGTCTTAATTAAAATACTTAGATCTTAAGTGATCATAAAAATGATCACTTTGCCTTAATAAGTTGAATCTAATGATTTTAGATGTTAAATCTCAAATTAATCAGTTCAATTAAGTTAGCTTATGAGCTTAAATTCTAAAAGAAACACAATTAGAAAGTCCAAACATTTAGAAAGTCCAAGTTGAAAACCTAATTTAAGTCTAAAGTGATCAAACATTATATCTTAGATTTTTGATCCTAGACTTTAGATCATCTACTTGAATCAAACTATCTCCAATTGAAATTCCTTAAATGATTCATTATTTAACCCTTTGAAACCTTCCATGTGGGTATAGGATGATTCAATCTATAAGATAATGAAATTATCTTAAGGGTTGAAAATAGATCTTAGATTCTCCAGTTCTTAATTGATTATTTTATCTTATAATCAGTAGAGTAACCCTTCACTAAGTTCGTAGTTCTTGGATCTTTCAGCTTATAGGATTATTTACTTAATGTGAATATGGAGTGTGAACCCTAGATCCCCAATAGGATATTTATGTTTTCCTTGGATTTAGGATTTGAATACCAAGTGGGGTTTAAATCAAAAGTCCTTAAATCTTGACTTACTTAAATCAAGATTTGGGTAAGAGAGTAAAATACTAACAAATTAGGTCATTGATTTATTTACTTAAACCTTATCGACGTCACATGATTTTGGATTGGAACTTGTTAAGTTCCAATATTAACTTTAAGGATGTAAATCTGAGATTCTACTCAATATCTAGATATTGGAGGTCCTAAACTTGTACCTTCTCAGAGTAGTTAGATTGGATAAATAAACCACAGCAAATATCACATAAGTTTAGATTGAGTCTCTTACATACTTTGACTAAATTTGCTTGGCATACCTTGGATATTGAGCCTTATCCCTTGAGCATAATAGGAGAACTTAGGATATGGATGATACATCCTAAGTTAGTGTTTATAAAGCATATCATTCATCTGGTTCTTACAATGCTTTTAGTTAGTAGAATATGTCCTAGCTTAGTCTACCTCTTCAGTATTAGTATTGTATAGGATGGACCTAGGCCTAGTAGATTTGGATATCTAGGCTGGGTATTGATTGATCTTGGAGGCCCTGTATGGCCTATTAGCTGGTATGACAGTACTATATCTTATGCTTATTGCTACTCTAGTTTGATTTTTCAGTCTTATTTTCTTTTTTTCCTTGCCACATGCTTCAGTGGCCTTATTTATAGTACTTGCATGCTTTGCCACATGTCTCAGTGGCTTTACATTACATAGCTTGCTCTGCTTTTGCCACATGTCTCAGTGGCCTTTTCTTTTCTTTGGTGTTAATTAGCATGCTGTATTTATATTCCTATGGCTTACTTATATATGTTGGCATGTTTAGGATGTTAGAATCTTATGTTATATTCAGCAATTGTCTTCTTTTATAATCAGCATGTTTCAATGTGATCATAAGCATGTTAGGCTCAGAATTGTATTATAGTTGTTGTTACTTTTAGCTTCTAGCCTCACCTTGCTTATTCTGCATTGTATACTATTTCACATACTACTTGCTTGCTATAATTGGATAGTTTATAGTTATCCCGTTTCTTTATAGCTTGTTGCACCCATAATTAGCTTGCATGCTCAATAAATTTAAATGTGATATCTTTAAATACTCAGTTCATTAAAATAGCCTAAAATGTACTTAGACAATTATCTAACTGCAACCTTTTTATTTTGTTGGTTGGGCCCTGGCATTTGTGATACCGACAAATATCAGATTCAGACTTGTTCGTGGGCTGTGTTGCAGAAGAGGAGCAGGTTCAGGAGGAGGATCGTGCTGCTACAGCTTATATAGATTTTGCATTCCTATTTTCAGTGAGATTGAGAGACCTTTGCATTTTCTTTTAACTTTAGTTTGTAATAATTAATTCTAGATGTATTTCATTTCTGTATTGTGATGAGTTACTATATTGTTCCCTTTTTTATTTCTCAACTATATTATGCTTGTGGATGTTACTATACACCTATTGCTTCTGCCACTTTGATATATGTATGTATATTGATGAATGTTTAAAGTATTCTGGTGATAAGTTCTTGGCTTAAGGCAAGTTGGGTTTTCACCTAATTTTACTTAAGCTGGGGATTTGCCACAGTTGGGGTACCATACTTCCTACTATCAGTATGGGGGCCCCACACACTTTTTTAATTCAATACGTATCAATGGCTTAACATATAGTTAAGGTTCATAACATTGTAGAGCTACACCTAGATTATGGGCAAGTTAACATTGAGTCTACCTAGCTCAATGGGTAAGAGGGACAATACCTAGCTTGGAGGATTAGTGAGAATCGGGAGCTGTTCGTATTCTTGAAGTGTTCTAGAAGCTATTGAGGGTTGCTCGAGCTGGACTGTGGATCTGAACGCTAGAACACACCCATTGGTTAGCTTGTAAAGATGTCGGGAAGCTGGGAGTGTGCAATGCTATGACGTGATCCTTAGTGAGCAAATAGATTCAATGAGATTAAGAGAGCTATTTATAGCTTAGAGGGAGAAGCTAGATGTTGGCAATGGGTTGAGCTCAGGTCGGAAGCTCAACGCCTAATTTCTAAAAGGGAATAGCTTGGGAGGTGTCTAACCAAATCAAGAAGAAGTCTAATGGCTCATCTGACGTGGCACTGGGAGTGGGGGACATGACTTGGCATGGGGCGTACAAAAAAATCCCACTGTCGGGGAGGAGCGATTGGAGAATACGATGAATAGGCATGGGAGATATATCGTCCATTTGATTGATCGAAGGAATGGCGCGACGGTCCTGATGCAATTTTGGGTAACGGATAGCCGCGGAAGCGATCCCAACCATCGGAATGTAAATGTGATCCTACACCAGATGGATCATGAGCGTTGAAGATCAAGAGCCGTTGGATCTAAGTCATGGAAAAGCACCGATGATCTGGATTTTGCCCGCCTTTTGAAGGTTTTGACTGTTGGATTAATTAAAATTAAAATAAATAATTTAATTGAATTAATCAATCTAATTTAAATAAACCTAAATATTCCCAAAAATTCACTCATAGCTAATTTCAGGGTGAGGAAGTCAAAAAATGCACTTATAATTGGATTTAGAAATCAAAATAATTTAGCTAATTTTTGAGTCCTAAAATTGACAAAATAGCCAATTAACATATTGAGGTTCAATTAACCCCAAAATTTCAGGGTTAGGTTCAAATAACTAGAAAAATCTATTATAATTAAAAATAAAGATTAGTTAAGCTTAGATTAGCTCGGGTAACAACCTAGGGTTGTTATAAGTATTGTCAAAGCATTGAGCAGAAGACTGCCAAGTAGGTGTGCCTGATAGTTCAAGGGTGCACTGATTGATAGCCTCAGGTGCAAAATAATAATTGCTGACAATTGGATTCCCATAGAGAGTTCAATTGCTAGCAGAAGATCAAGGAAAACACAAGGATTGGCGGCCCCTCTTCAGAAAGTGGTCGCCACTGTCTGGATGTTACTAAGCCTTGGCCAATGATATAGCCAGAATTTGTAGCAAAAATATAGTGTTTAAACATTCATATCACAATATATTTCCCTATACTTTAAGTAGAAAATGATGCTTTTTCAGGTAAATGAAGAAAGCAGATTGTATGGGCTGATTCACCAAATTCTGGATAAAAACCGCCGCAGCCCGCCTTGGCAGCCCATTAAAAATACCTTACCTAGAAGTAGAACTGCAGACTTTGAGCAAGATCGCTGCAGTGTAAGGTGTTTTTGATGGGCCATCAGGGTGCCACGGCGCGCCTCAACATCATTTCTCGAGAATTAATTAAAACCATATAAACAAGAAATTGGACAGTATCCTACAGAATTTATCCGCTGTAGCGCGCCGCAGCGGGTCAATTTTCATTTTATAAAACTATACTTGAAGTAATTGAACAATATCTTGCAAAATTTATCTGCTATAGTGCGCCATAGTGGGTAAATTTTCATTTTACATAATTATAGTTGAAGTAATTGAATAGTATCCTACAAAATTTATCCGCTGTAGCGCACCGCAGCACGCCACAGTGGGTAAATTTTTATTTTATAAAATTATATTTGAACTAATTAAACAGTGATCCTGCAAAAATTATCTGCTGTAGTGTGCCACGATGCGTAAATTTTCATTTTATAAAACTATAGTTAAATTAATTGAATAGTGATCCAGCAAACTGTAGCGTGCTGCAGCGCGCCACAGTGGATGCTGCAGCGGTCGAACGAAAAAAGGACTAACTTATATGCAGGAAATGCATTTGGAGCACTGCGGCTACAGCGCGCTGCGGTGGAACAGAATTTGAAACATGGTTGCCACAGCTCGCTGCCACGGAACAGTATATGAAACGCTGCTACCGCGGCACGCCACAGTGCACCGCAGCAGACGTCCCAAAATTTCCATAAATACCAATTGAGAAGCATGGGGAAGGCCACAAAATAGTGACCGTTTGCCTCCCCAACCTCTTGAAATTGATAAATTAATTCCCTGCTGAATCCTAATAGGTTCAGATAGATGAAAACATTAAAATGGATTAAAATTAAGTAAAGGAAGAGGAAAGGTCACACATTAAAGGCTTTGAGGCAGAGTGCATCCTTATTTAAGGGCCAATCTCAAACTTTGAAAGGGTTCCAACTTTTGCTACTCAAAAGACTAAGAGAAATGCTGCAGGAAGAGAAAGAAGGAGAATACTTCAAGTGGAAGAGAGGACCAAGAACAGGGAGGTAGAAAAGATAGCAAAGAATAAAGGGTGGAGCTTTAAGAGGACAGCGCAGAAAAGAAAAAGAGAACCCCAGAAAATCTCTGGTTGATTCCTTGTATTTTTCCTAAACTCCCTTGATAATTTCTTACCGTGAACTGATGGTGATGTTCAGTTTTCTATACATGTATGTTCTTTCTTACTTAGTAATGGAAGGCTAAAAATCTCTTGAAGATGGTTGAGATGTAGTTGTAGAATTATGTAAGGGAAATATTGGTGTATGATGATATTGTTTAATTGTAATGAAAAACTATTTATTGTATTATTAATTTTAATATTGAATGAATGCTTGGATGAACTAAACTCTTATTTATTTTAATTAAAAGAGCTTGTATTCCAATGCTCATCAATTGGGTCAGAGCTAGGAAGGTAGTGGGAGTAGAGCTGAGAATTACATGACAGAATTCTCAAAGCTCATTTGCACCCTCCCTTAGTAGCTCTCCCAAGAGATTGACGCTTGAGAACCAAGTTCTCCATTAACCTTGCTCTGTTGCTCAGCAAAGTAGAAGGGATGAGAGGATATTGGAAACTTCAATGGATGATGTGGCATAATCCATTGACCCAATGTATCCTCCCATCTAGCTAATCTGCGTGTAAAGTGCATGACCCACGGTAACTGGAATCTTGCTTGTCAGATCATTATAATTAAAATATACTTTTGGTAACCTAGACGTAGGGAATCAAAATCTAAGAAATTAAATCATATCTCATAAGAATTTATGTGCTAAGGAGGAACCCAAAAGGAGTTCTCTTAGTGCACTAAACTTGAACCCAATGTAATTAGAGGATACTTCAATTCTAAATAGTGTTCACTTGATTTAATTAAGCAAATAAATTGAACATATACATTCAAACAATGAAGTCATATAGCCAACCCTTGCATATATTACAACGAAAGCTCAACCCTCTACTTTTTAATCAAATTGTATCTTTACTCAAGTTTTGTGTATTGCTAATTCGGAACTAATAAAAAACTCAACCAAGTTTGTCATCTAGATATTAGTGAAATAAAATACAACTTGGTATCAAAATAACTATTCCCTGAGGTTCGATAAATCCCGGAAACTAAACTTTCCACTTATTACTTCAGACCACGTATACTTGCACGCAAACGCAGACGTGTATTTCCATCTGTCAAGTGTTTGGCGTCGTTGACGGGGAATGATTTTTGTTTTGTATCAAGTATAATTTTTTAGTAACTAGTGATTTAGAACTAAATAACTTATGCATAATTTCTACATAGTTGTAGTTAATTTTTTTATTTGCTTGGTTGAAAAAAAAGTAGAAAAATTTTCAAAAAAGAACTTGTGCTGAATTTTATTACATACTGTTGTATTGAATTTTGTGTTGTTGTTTGTGCTGAATACTGATTACTGAACTTGTTCTATCTAGTTACCCATAAACTATATGAGCAGGAGAAATCTTATAAAATTCTCTTACGATCCTGAAATCGATAGAGCTTATTTGGGAGCTAAGAGAGAGCTGACATACTATAAATACATGTTTGCGCTCACACGCAAGTGTACGTGGTCTGAAGTAATAAGTGGAAAGTGTTAATTTTCGAGAATTTATCGATCCTCAAAGAATTGGTTGATTTGGCACTAAGGTGTACCTATTCTCACTAATGTTTAAGCTACAATGTATTTGGATGAGTTGGTCTAAAAATTAGCACAATAATCATTAAGCAAAAGAGCAAGATAAGAGAAAGAGGAGAGTTGGAACCATCCCACATGCCATGATATAATAATTATGTATATTAATTTCTCAAACTTTATCATTTATTTTTATTAAAATCAAGTGCACATTATTTTCCTTGAGTTTAACTCAAGGTCTTACAAGTTCAAATGTCGTGTACAAAATGAACTCACTTTCGGTTCTACTTCCGCACAATGATTCTTGTAAGTTTCTTTGGATTTAAATTTTAATCTTATTCTCTTGATCAAGGAGAGCTTGATTATTAAATCTTAGGATCTTACAAGCATTGATTTCTACTACGAGCATCACTCGCATCTCACATAGTTGAGATGAGGGATTCATATGTTGGGCTCAACGACTATGTCACTTAGTTCATGAGCACTCAACACTTCCTTCCTCTACCTCAATTATATTGAGCTAAGGAGCTCATTTAGTGGGTCTTAGCATCACTTGCATCAACACTTTGGTTGAGCTTAGATTGAAGTGCATTGAGCTCAAGAACTTTGTCACATAGTTCCAAGCTTTCATGCACTCAAAACCTAGCATCCAACCTAAGGTGAGCTAAGGAGCACAAGACGATTAGTTCTTAAAACTTTTTTATTCTTTACTCTTATTCCACATTCAAGACTAAATTAGATAAAATATTTCTTAGCAAGACATTAAGATCACAAAATAAAATATGCTTGAGGAAATATATTTATACTTAAATATTACATCATGCACATGGAACTTCACCCCAACCCTCTCCAAGGGAGTTTAGCTACTCATTACAAAAGAAAAGAAGAAAAATATATACATGGATAAAGACGCTTTCATGATCAACTAAAAAGAAAATATAAGAGTAGAGTTTAGAAGATACTAGGAACGCTCCTTTGGAAGTTCTTCGGAATCTTTCTTCTCCTTCTCAATATTCCCTTCTTAGGTCGCTAGTGCTGCCTTTTTCCTTCTCCTTAAAAGTAAGAGCTTGCTTTGCCACCCTTGGGGAGTTATTCTCTTCTTTGGCGCTCCTCCTTACTTAGTGGATTTTTGACTAAAATTGTGAACCCTCCTCAAGTCAAGAGGAGGGGTATTTATAGGAGAGGGGGCTGCCTTCTTCTTCTTCATTTCAAAACCAACATTTCCATTTAAAGTTCTGAACTCATGATGGAAAAATCCTCCATTGATGGTGAGGTGACAAATATCTTCATTTGTTTACCCAAAACATCACCCCAATACCTTCTTTTTCAAATAAAATGTAGCAGTTGCAGGGAATGATGGCTGGGGACAAAGTGAAGGATAGAGGTCATATCCCTGACGCATTAAATGTTGTCTGGAAAAAAATTGCGGCGGGCCGCTGCAACGCGTGTTGTGGTGTACTGCGGCGTGCAATGGTCCTTAGAAAATTCACCAAGCCTCCCGCTGCCGCGCGCTCCCGCGTTTGAGCTTTGGAAGATGTCCCGCTGCAGCGGGTCATTTTGCAAATCTACTGTTCAATTACTTCACTTTTCATTTTTTTAAAGTAAAAATATTTCCGCTGCAGATCGCTGCAACGCGCGACCGCGCACTGTAGCGGCTCGTTTTGCAAAAAAAAATACTGTTCAATTAATCGATTTCCTCGTTTTATAAAGTTGGAAATGTTTTCATTGCAGACCGCTGCAATGCGCGACCGCGCGCTGTAGCGGCTCATTTTGCAAAATATACTATTTAATTAGTTGAGCCCTCCCGTTCATATAGTTTAAATAATTCTGCTGCAGCACGTGACTGTGCGCTGTAGCGACTCATTTTGCAAAAAAATCTGTTCAATTAGTTGAGCCCCTATTTATAAAGTTTAAATAATTCCGCTGTAGCCCGCTGCGGCGCGCTGTAGCAGATTTCCTATAATAAATTTTAAATGTTTCCAAAAATGCCTTAGAACTCTCTTAGATGCCTTTTCCCTGAAAAAGATAAAAAAATTAATTTTAGGAGTCTCATAAAGATCTGAAATGAATGAAATTCTCCTTTATTTTAAATATAATTAATGGATTCATCACACTCCTATACTTAAATTCTTGCTCATTCTCGAGTAAGCTCAAAATGATATTTTTTCTATTTTATAGGAATGAAAGTCACAACAATGCAATTATAATATGTATAAGTCAAGATATGTGCATGTCAAAAATGAAATGAACATTTTAGTAATATTAATGTTTTTAATTGTGGCAATAAAGGTAGTTTAATCAATGAACATTTTAGCAATATTAATATTTTTAATTGTGGCACTAAGGTGGTTTAAGCAAAAGAGCAAGATATTTTTCATCATCCATTTTTTCATAAATATTTTGTTCTTTTCATCTTTAGGGAGAGTCATTTTTCTTCATCCCTAATATACATCTTTGTGATCATGAAGTCCTATGGGAGCCTAGCACACTCTTTTTAGAATACGTACCATATCTTTTAGTCTAAGTCCTATGCCTTCCCCCACACTTAGCTCAAGCATTTATTTAAATTTTTGAAGATTAGATTATCCTCTATTCATTCCTCAATTAAGGGGATAATATTTCTTATGATGCATTTAATCATTTTTGTTAAGCATTCTCTTACTTATATCAAATTCAATTTTTACATTTTAATGATTTTCATTTCTTTTGAGAAATTCAGAAAACATATGTCAATTAAGAATACCTTAAAAATGAGGGGACAAGAAAAATTCATGAATTAAGATCTCAAAATAGAAACATACTAAAAATAAAGATACAAAAAAAAAAGAAAAATTGAAAGAAAAGAACAAATACAACATATTTAGTTATTGGGTTGCCTCCCAATAAGTGCTTATTTTAGTATCTCAGCCTGACACAAGAAAGATCTTATGTGATTCCTTCATCAAGAAGGTCCTGAAGGGTCCATCTGCCCTTCTCTTGAAAGACTCCTTCCTCCAAGTATAACTTCAGACAATTTTCATTCACCTTAAAAGTGCTATTATTGGAGGCAACTTCGATAGCTCCATGTGGAAAAACTTGTGATGGTAAATGGTCCTGTCCAACATGATTTTATTTTTCTAGGAAAAAGTCTTAATCTAGAGTTAAAAAACAATACCTTCATTCCTGGTTGGAGGTTCTTAGGTTTAATTAGCTTATCATGCCATTTTTTTATTTTTTCTTTATACAACTTGGCACTCTCATAGGCGTTTAACCTAAATTCATCCAGTTCATTTAGTTGCAGTAGTCTTTGCGCCCATGCCTTTTGGTGGTCAAAATTTAATTTCTTCATTGCCCAAAAGGCACGGTGCTCAAGTTCCACCGGAAGGTGGCATGCTTTTCTATAAACAAGCTTATGCGGGGACATTCCTAGAGGGGTCTTGAAGGTAGTTCTATAAGCCCAAAGGGTATCTTGAAGTTTTGAAGTCCAGTCCTTTCTATTTTGGTTCACAGTTTTTTCTAAAATTTATTTAAGTTCTCTATTGGAGACTTCAACTTGCCCACTGGTTTGAGGGTGGTAGGGAGTACCTACAATGTGTCTCACCGCATAGCTTTTTAATATATTCTCTAACTGCCTATTGCAGAAGTATTTTCCCTCATCACTGATCAAGAATCTGGGTGTCCCAAATCTAGCTAACATGTGTTCCTTGAGAAATTTGATCACAGTTTTAGCGTTATTGTTGACACATGCCACAGCTTCAACCCATTTTGAAACATATTCAACTGCCACAAGGATATACAGATTGGCTTGAGACGAGGGAAATGGTCCCATGAAGTCAATTCCCCATACGTCGAATAGTTCAACTTCAAAAATCCCATTTAAAGGAAGCTCATCTCTTTTTGTTATATTTTTGGTTCTTTGGCATTTGTCACAACTTTTGACAAAATCAGCGGCATCCTTAAACAAATGGGGCCAAACGAATCCGGATTGAAGCACCTTTGCAGCCGTTCTCTCAATTTCTTGGTGTCCTCAATAAGGAGATGTGTGGCAGTGGAAGAGAATATTCCTAGTGTCAGAGTCAGGAAAATATTTCCTTAGGAGTTGGTCATTGCAACATTTATACAGAAAGGGATCATACCAAAAGTAATTTTTTTATCCGCAAAAAATTTCTTTCTTTGTTGGTAACTCATATCTTTTGGTATGATTCCTCATGCAAGGTAGTTTGCAATATCAGCAAACCAGGGAGGATCATTTGTAGCCACCCCATAGAGCTTCTTATCGGGAAAGGATTCACTAATATCGGTAGACTTATCATGATCAATATGGGTTAATCTAGATAAATGATCAGTGAGCACATTTTCACTCTCCTTCTTATCCCGGATTTCGAGATCAAATTCTTGTAAGAGCAACACCCAAAGTAATAAGTGTGGTTTTGCCTCCTTCTTTTGGAGGAGATACTTAATGGCAGCATGATCCGTGTAAACGATAGTCTTCTACCCGATGAGATACGACCTAAATTTAGTGAAAGCAAAAATGACGGCTAGAAGCTCCTTTTTCGTGGTGGCGTAATTTCTTTGAGTATTATCAAGGAGTTTACTAGCATAGTAGATCGAATAGAAGGTTCGCATTCTTCGTTGCCCAAAAACAGCGCCTACTGCAAGGTCACTCGCATTACACATAATTTTAAAAGGTGAATCCCATATTGGAGTAGAAATTATTGGAGCAGAGATCAAGGCTGTTTTTATTGCATTAAATCCTTTTAAAAAAATTTTATCAAAGTTGAACTCGACATCTTTTCCTAACAGTCTACAGAGCGGCATACTTATGTTTGAGAAATCTTTGATAAATCTTCAATAAAATTCAGCATGTCCTAGGAAGCTTCTGATTCCTTTTACATTGATGGGAGGAGGAAGTTTTTCAATTACTTCAACCTTTTCTTTATCAACCTCTATCCCTCTTCTAGAAACTAAATGACCAAGGACAATACTCTCTTCAACCATAAAGTGACATTTTTCCCAATTCAAGATTAAATTTGACTCTTCACATCTTTTTAACACTTTTCCTAAATTAATTAAGCAATGATCGAAAGATGTTCCAACAATAGAAAAATCATCCATAAAAATTTATAAGAACTCTCCTATCATGTCAGAGAAGATTGCCATCGTATAGCGTTGAAACGTAGCTGGGGCATTGCACAACATGAAAGGCATTCTCCTAAATGCAAATATTCCAAAGGGGCAAGTGAAAGTTGTTTTCTTTTGGTCTTCGGGCGCAATCAGAATCTGATTATATCCTAAGTACCCATCAAGAAAATAAAAATAAGGATTTCCTGCAATCTATCTAACATTTGGTCGATAAAGGGAAGAGGATAATGGTATTTTCGAGTTGCTTTATTTAATCTCCTATAATCGATGCAAACTCTCCCCTCAGTCACAGTCCTAGTAGGGATCAGCTCGTTGTTGCTGTTGAGAATAACAACCATCCCACTCTTTTTGGGAACCACATGTATAGGGCTCACCCATGGGCTATCAGAAATGGGGAAAATGATCCCAACATCTAAGAGCTTGATGATTTCCTTGTGAACTACTTCTTTGATGTTAGGGTTTAATCACCGCTGAGGTTCAATTGAAGGTTTGGAGTTGTCCTCCAATAGGATACGATGCATACACAGAATTGGGCTAACCCCCTTCAAATCCGCAATACTCCACCATATCGCCCTCTTGTGTTCTTTTAAAATGTTACATAAAAGATTCTCTTGATGTTGAGTTAACAATGAAAAGATTATTACAGGAAGTGATTCATCTTCTCCTAGGAACGTGTATTTTAAATATGAGGGAAGAGGTTTTAATTCAGTTTTGGGTGGGCAAATTATTGAAGGTTGAATTATTTTCTTTTCCTTAATCAATTCTTCAATAGCTTCCGTATCAAGGGAATCTTCATTTTCCTCATTTGATATCATTCTCTCTTCTCCCACATCTTCCATTAACCCAGCCTCTTCTATTAAATTAATCTCCCAACAATCCTCATTTAATTTAGCAGGGTGTCTCATAGACTCATTCACATGGAATTTAATTTCTTCCTCCCCATAACGCAGCATCAACTCCTCTTTGTCTACATTAATTAAGGTTCATCCTGTGGCCAAGAAAGGTCTACCTAGAATAATAAGAATTTATTGATTTTCATCTTCCATGTCCAAGATTATGAAGTCTGCAGGGAAGATGAACTTGTCAATCTTTACAAGAATATATTCCACAATTCCTAAAGGGGATTTTACTGACCTATCGGCAAATTGGAGCAGAACAGAGATAAGTTTTAAGTGATCAATTCCTAGTTTCTTGAATATGTAGAAAGGCATCAAATTAACAGATGCACCAAGATCACAAAGGGCTCTTTGAAAATATTGGCATCCAATCGTGCATGGGATACTAAAACTCCCTGGATCCTTCTTTTTAGTGGGAATTTTTTTTTGGATGATTGCACTACATTCTTCTGTTAATGTCACGGTCTCTTTTTTATCAATCTTCCTTTTCTTGGATAAGATGTCTTTCATAAACTTAGCATAACTAGGCATTTGCTCTAGAGCTTCTACGAATGGGATATTGATATGAAGAGTTTTAAAGGTTTCAAGAAATTTTTGATATTGGACATCAAGTTTCTCCTTAACCATCCATTGAGGAGAAGGTATATGAGGGGTTTCCTTAGGTGGATCTCTAAGCTCTTCCCTCTCTGCATCCCTTGCCACACTTCTTTCTATCCTGATTGTTTCTCCTTCCTCCTTTTCCTCTCTTGTTTTTGCAATGTCATTGATATTCTCTTTTCCCAGAATCTCATGAGTAATCTTTCCACTTCTTAAGGTTATTGTGTTCCCCGTTTCAATTCCATATTCACCTATCACCCCAACTAGTGAAGGTTGTTCTAACTGCTTAATTATGTCTTTTAATATTTGTTCAATTCTTTTGACTGTCTCTTGTCTGAGGAGAGTGTGCTCATGCCTGTTTAGAGTGGCATCAATTTTATTCATGAATTATATAGTGGAGTTTCTAAATTCCTTAAGCGAGTTTTCAAATCTTTCTCCATTCCTTCCATGATTCATGATCATATTAACATCTCTCGATTCCCCATCATTCTCCTGACAAGAGCTTACATATCCAAATTCTAGCTTCTTATTAAGTTGGGATATTTGATTTTGCAGTTCTAGGATTTGCTATGAATTTACTAGTGAATTACACTCTTTTTTATCTTTGTGATAGTTCCTTTGGAGAGGCCATTGGTACATGTTATTATCATTTCCTTAAAGAGGTGGTAACTTCATCTTGGGTTTTTCCACTAATAGAACCACCAGCGGCTGCATCAATGAGTGTCCTCATTGGAGCATTCAAACCATTGTAAAAGGTTTGCACTTGCATCCATAGAGGGAACCCATAATGTGGGCAATGCCTGAGGTACTCCTTAAAGTGATCCCACCCATCATACAGAGTCTCATCTTCCAACTGAGTGAAGTTGGAGATCTCAATCCTCAACCATGCAGTTTTAGCCAGAGGGAAGTAATTGGCTAAGAATTTCGTAGCCAAGTCGTCCCAAGTCAGGAAAGAACCACTCGGTAAAGAGCTGAGCCAGCTCTTGGCTCTATCTCTCAGAGAAAAAGGAAAAAGCCGCAATTTAACTGTGTCATCGGAGACACCATTAAATCTGAAGGTATCACATATTTCAAGGAAAATTGAAATATGTGAGTTAGGATCTTCTATGGCTAATCCTCCAAACTAATTATTTTGCACCATACTCAGTGTGGAAGATTTGATTTCAAAGTTGTGGGCTTCAATATTTGGCCTTACAATTGCATGGGAGATTCTCCTAACAGTGGGTAGTGCATAGTCTCTAAGTGCTCTTCCCCTAGGCTCTTCTAAATTTTTTATACAATTATCCATAAGGGCTTGTTAGTTTGATAGGTTTTGTTCTCGCCTAGCTTGTAAGTATGTTCTATCTATTTCGAGATCAAAAAGATATTCAGTACAAACTCTTTTACTCATACAACTAACAATATGGCTTATCGAGAACAAGTTGGCAATAAAGATCAAACAATTTTGCCAAAATAAAATAAACAAAAGTATAAAATGTTAGCTTTGATAATTACAAAAAAATGTAAAACTACTAATATATGCAATTAAATGCTTAAATCACTAGTTACTCATAGATTGTCCTTAATTTAAATCAAGTATCAATTCCCCGGCAACAGCGCCAAAAACTTGACAGACTGTAAATACACATCTGCGCTCACACGCAAGTGTACGTGGTCTGAAGTAATAAGTGGAAAGTGTTAATTTCTGAGAATTTATCGATCCTCAGAGAATTGGTTGATTTGGCACTAAGGTGTATCTATTCTCACTAATATTTAAGCTATAATATATTTGGATGAGTTGGTCTAAAATTTGGCACAATAATCACCAATCAAATGAGCAAGATGAGAGAAAGATGAGAGTTGGAACCATCCCACATGCCATGATATAACAATTATGTATATTAATTTCTCAAGCTTTATCATTCATTTTAATTAAAATCAAGTGCACATTATTTTCCTTGAGTTTAACTCAATGTCTTACAAGTTCAAATCTCGTGCACAAAATGAACTCACATTCGGTTCTACTTCGGCACAAAGATTCTTGTAAGATTCTTTGGATTTAAATTTTAATCTTATTCTCTTGATCAAGGAGAGCTTGATTATTAAATTTTAGGATCTTACAAGCATTGATTTCCACTACGAGCATCACTCGTATCTCACATAGTTGAGATGAGGGATTCATATGTTGGGCTCAACGACTATGTCACTTAGTTCATGAGCACTCAATACTTCCTTCCTCTACCTCTATTATGTTGAGCTAAGGAGCTCATTTAGTGGGTCTTAGCATCACTTGCATCAACACTTTGGTTGAGCTTAGATTAAGGTGCATTGAGCTCAAGAACTTTGTCACATAGTTCCAAGCTTTCATGCACTCAAAACCTAGCATCCAATCTAAGGTGAGCTAAGGAGCACAAGACGATTAGTTCTTAAAACTTTTTTATTATTTACTCTTATTCCACATTCAAGACTAAATTAGATAAAATATTTCTTAATAAGACATTAAGATCACAAAATAAAATATGCTTGAGGAAAAACATTTATACATGAATATTACATCATGCACATGGGACTTCACCCCAACCCTCCCCAAGGGAGTTTAGCTACTCATTACAAAAAAAAGAAGAAAAATACATACATGGATAAAGACCTTTTCATGATCAACTAAAAAGAAAATATAAGAATAGAGTTTAGAAGATACTAGGAACGCTCCTTTGGAAGTTCTCCGGAATCCTTCTTCTCCTTCTCAATGTTCCCTTCTTTGGTCGCTAGTGCTGCCTTCTTCCTTTTCCTCTAAAGTAAGAGCTTGCTTTGCCACCCTTGGGGAGTTCTTCTCTTCTTTGACACTCCTCCTTACTTAGTGGATTTTTGGCTAAAATTGTGAACCCTCCTCAAGTCAAGAGGAGGGGTATTTATAGGAGAGGGGCTGCCTTCTTCTTCTTTATTTCAAAACTAGTATTTCCATTTAAAGTTCTGAACTCATGATGGAAAAATCCTCCATTGATGGTGAGGTGACAAATATCTTCATTTGTTTACCTAAAACATCACCTCAAGATCTTCTTTTTTAAATAAAATGTAGCAACTGCAGGGAATGATGACTGGGGACAAAGTGCAGGATATAGGTCATATCCCTAGATGTATTAAATGCTATCTAGAAAAAAATTGCGGCAGGCCACTGCAGCGCGTGCTATGGCGCGCTACGGCGTGCAATGGTCCTTAGCAAATTCGCCAAGTCCCCCGCTGTCGCACGCTACCGCGTTTGAGCTTTGGAAGATGTCATGCTGCAGCTGCAGCGGGTCATTTTGTAAATCTACTGTTTAATTACTTCACTTTTTATTTTTTAAAGTAAAAATATTCCTGCTACAGACCGCTGCAGCGCTCGACCGCGCGCTGTAGCGGCTCGTTTTGAAAAAAAAACACTATTCAATTAATCAATTTCCTCATTTTATAAAGTTGGAAATATTTCCACTGCAGAACGCTGCAGCGAGCAACCGCGCGCTGTAACGGCTCATTTTGCAAAAAAATACTGTTCAATTAGTTGAGCCCTCCTGTTCATACAGTTTAAATAATTCCACTGCAGACCGCTGCAGCGCGCGACTGCGCGCTATAGCGACTCATTTTGAGGAAAACATTGTTCAATTAGTTGAGCCATTATTTATAAAGTTTAAATAATTCCGCTGTAGCCCACTACGATGCGCTGCAGCAGATTTCCTTTAATAAATTTTAAATGTTCCTAGAAATGCCTCAGAACTCCCTTGGATGTCATTTCCCTGAAAAAGATAAACAAGTTGATTTTAGGAGCATCATAAAGATCTGAAATAAATGAAATTCCCCTTTATTTTAGATATAATTTATGGATTCATCAAGAGCAAATCATTTTAAACCAACAAAATGCGCAAATGGAAGACTTAGATATGAACCCAACAGAACCTATGTTAAATGCTAGGAGAAGATTACTAAGAGAATACACACTTCCCACGGTAGAAGGGGTTCAAAATGCTATTGTTAGACCTCCTATACAAGCAAATAATTTTGAAATAAAACCATCCACTTTGAACATGATCCAAAATAATCAATTTAGTGGGATGGCATCGGATGACCTGAATGCACATATTTCAACTTTTCTAAAAATATATGACACCTTTCGATTCAATGGGGAATCCGATGATGCCTTAAGATTGAGATTATTCCCATTCTCGCTGAGGGATCGAGCTAAAGTTTGGATCAGTTCTGTACCCTGTGAGTCTATAAGGATGTGGGATGACTTGGCAAGGAAATTCCTAGCCAAATACTTTCGACCTGCCAAGACTGCCAGGCTAAGAAATAAAATTTCAAACTTCTCTCAGCAGCAGGTGAGAACTTGTATGATGGCTTAGAATGGCTTAAGCACTGTTTAAGGCATTGCCCGCATCACGGGTTTCTTTTGTGGATACAAGTGCAAACTTTTACAATGGATTAAACGCTCCCACAAGGACCCTCATAGATGCAGCCACAGAAGGATCATTAAGTAGTAAAACCCTCGAGGAGGCCTTTGATCTCCTCGAAGAAATGGCTAATAACACATACCAATGGCCGATTAAGCAGCTAAACTCTACCAAAAAGGAGGTGAACAATCTAAACGAATATAGCCAATTAACCTCCTTGCAAAGGGAAGTATAAATTCTAACTAATAAAATTGAGACAATGAATGTTAGTGTTGTTCATGATGCTAATTGTGAGTTATGTGGGGGGAGTTACAATAATGAATACTATAATTAAATAATTCATTTGTCCCCTCACAAATAGAACAAATAAATTTTATGAGAAATAACAACAGGAACAACAACTCCCACAATAACTCCTACTCTAACTCTTATAATCTGGGATGGAGAAATCATCCCAACTTTTCTTAGAGTGAGGGGAATACTCAAGGAAACCTCAATGCCCCACAACAAAATCGGCCATGGCAGTTTAGAAGAATCATTTTGGGCATTTAAAAATGAGACGATGCAATTTATAAGAAGGACTAACTTGATAATGAACTACCATGAAACCTCTATTCAAGGAATTAAGGTATTATTAAGAAACATTGAAGTTCAATTAGGATAAATTTCTAACCAGTTGTCTACTAGACAGTAAGGTATGCTCCTTAGCTCAATTGAATTAAATCATAGAGAAACTGTGAGCATTATAAATGTAGACACTAAAGATAAACTACATCAATCATAATAATGAGGAAAAGAAGGTGCCAATAAAAATTCCTAAGCTGAATGATAGAAGGAAAATTGCAGCAACAATAAAAGGTGACCCCAATAGATTGAATATTCCATGCATAATCGAAGGCAAAGTCTTTTTAGATTCCTTGTATGATCTAGGGGCTTTGGTGAATATTATGCCATGGCACATTTACACCAAACTAGGAATAAGTCGGATAGTGGAGACACCAATTATTTTGGAATTCGCTAATCTTGCATTGCAAACCCCTTTGGGAATTGTTAAGGGTGTCCCAGTCGGAATAGGAAGTTTTGTAATCCCCATAGATTTTGTAGTTTGCGAATGGGACAGCTGGAGTGGAAATTCTACTGTATATTTGGGAGGCCATTCTTAGCTAGCTTCCAGGCTATCATAGATATTAAAAGAGGACTAATGACTGTTATAGTCAAGGATCAAGAGGAAGTGATTGATCTAATGCTTTCATTATTTAAGGAAATAATTATAAAAGAAAAATGGGAGAAAGTAAATAAGGAGCCGGAAAGAGAGAATGAGCTAAAAAGTATTGTAGATTCTGTCGATCACCAGGATATCTTGTTTGGAGGAAATGATATAAAGGGGGAAAAGAAGAAGAGAAAAACTAGGAGGGGTTAAAAGAAGAAAAAAGGAACTCCCATTGTGAATAAGGAAGGTGAGGTAGAAAATGAGTCAAGCAGCGAATGAATGAGTTTGAGCCCAATCACGGTTGGTGCTCACTTATCTCATTAAAAATTTGGGTGAGAAAACCTCCTATGGATGAAAATCCAAGTTGACCTTGAACGTGTCGGGCTAAAGATATTAAACAAAGCACTTATTAGGAGGCAACCCAACTTAGTTTTCTATTTTTATCTTAATTCTATTTTATGGAGTAAAATAAATTTAATCACAACCAATTATTATTTTCCCTGGAAGTCGATCTTAAATTTTTGAAAATTTTTTGCTTGAAAACCGCCGCAGCGCGTCACAGCGAATTTATTCGCTACAACGGATTTCGTTGCTACAGCGCGCCACAGTGGATTTCGTTGCTACAGCACGCTGCGGCGGATTACGTTGCCACATCGCGCTGCAGCGGACTCGCTCATCACGATTATTTCAAGAGCGCCATAGCGCGCTGCAGTAAAAAATGCCCAGCTAAAGTAGAATTGACTGTCTTGGATTCCCAATACAGCAATGACGCTACAACGTGCCTTAAAACTCCCAAACTGTCAAATATGCTAGGAAAAGCTGAAAATTTTCATCTTTTTTGAGCAGAAATCAAGTCACACTTATGGTATGCATTGAGTCTAGCTTTGACCAAGTCTTAGTGTGCCATAAGTGTGCTTAACTAACCCTTCCAGATTTTTCTATCAACCCTCTATAAAAAAGCCTAGAGGGGTGGGCTAAAGGTGCACTCCATTAAAATTTGAATTCTTCAGCTCTAGAACCCTTCAATTATTCTTAAAAATCAAATTCTCTCAATCTACCCTTAGTATCATATGGAGAATCATGTCTTTCGGAAAGAAAAGCATTGCTAGCAAGGGAGCTTCTACCTCCACAGCTGGTGGAGTGCTAAAAAAAAAAAGGTTTTCTATGATTGAAGCAGAACAACGCTTCAATCAAGGAGTTATCAAAAGGAAGATGATTCCCGAGCATGGATTCGGGCTCCCTTACCGCATAATCCCGGACCAAATTTTGAACTGAGGATGGACCTACTTTGTGAGTCCCACAAACTCTACATACCTCTCAATAGTGCAAGAAGTGTATGCCAACACAATCAATGCGGTGGGGGACAAAACCTTTGTGAGAGATAAGGTTGTGGAGTTTGGGCTCAAGGCCATCGAGGTTTTTATATATTGGGTGAGGTGGAGAGCTATATATATTTTGACCTGCTGAGCTCACAATACGACCTAGCAAAAATAGCAAGCGAGATTACCCCCTCTGATTCTAGTTGGAGAGGGAACCTAGCCAACATTCCTTGATCCCTCCTCACGGAATCGAGCAATGCTTGGCATGTGTTCGTCTCCAATTTTGTGATGCCATCTGGGCATCTCAGCGAGGTAACCCAGTCTCGGGCATTGCTCCAATGTGCACTACAAAGGGAAGGAGATATCCTCATCTCCAGCATTATAAAGGAGCATCTCTAGAATACCTTGACCGGGCCATGTGCTACTATTTCTTTTGGGTCACTAATTTCAGGAATCTGCGAAGCCCAAGGGGAGAAACTCCTCTCGACCGATGTGGCGATACCACCTCGCGCCCCTCTTGAATTGACAAACTTGAGCGCTTGCACCCAAGAGGGGGAGAGCTAAGAAGAGGAGGAGAGAAGAAGGCGAGGCTTCCACATCCGCTGGCCAAACATCAATTGACAGGATGCTGACACGCATGTATGCGCATTAGTGAGATCTATGCGTCTCTTTATGTAACAACCCTAGTTGTTGCCATAGCTAAGTTCAGATTAATTAGGCTAAACTGTCCTAATTTTGATTCAATTAGACTCAATGGGTCAATTAAACCTAACCCTAGAAGTTTGAAATTAATCGGAGCTAAATTGAAAATTTTGGTATTTTGGTCTATTTTTGAGCCCAGGAAAATACCTAAATTTATTTGATCTCCAAATTAAAATCTAATTTCATTTTTGAGTTCCTCATGCCCTAATTAGTTAAGGGTGAACTTTTGGGAATTTTTAGAGTTCATTTAGTCCTAAATTGAATTTAGGAAATTTTTAGAATTTAAGTAATTATTTTAAAATATTTAATTTATTTAAATAATTAAATAATTAATTTTATAAACGCGGGATTTGCTGTCGGGACCACGGCAGATCTGCTGTGGGGTCCCGATAGCGGGGCAGCGTATCCACCGTATGGATGCTTAAGCACGCATCCTAACGCACCTAATCCTACGGCTCGTATCTTCCACGTCGTGATCTAATCATATCCGTTCGATCGACATCTCCCATCCAACGCTTGAGATCTAATCCGCAATTCTGTTAATCAGAAGCCACATCAGACCGTCAAACCTAATGACCACGTGATCTGATGGCTGCCAAGGACTCCACCCTATTCACATTCGTCTTCCTCCGAATCTCTCCCACGCGCACTGGTCCTCCGACAGCCAGATCCTTCCTTAGCCCCATGGTAGTACGGAAAATTATCCTGTTCTTCCTCCTTTGCCCTTTGGTGTAACGGTCTGCCGACAATGCTCTCCCCATTCTGCCCTCAGACGGTTAAACCCATCCTGTCTATCAGGCCAAACCACACGCTTTTGCCCGAGCCTCAGCTTCCACCCCTATGCATCCCTCGACCTATAAATACTTTCTAGGAATCACAGTGAGTCCCTTTGCTCATTGTGATCCCCTAATTCACAGTTGCTTTCCCTTGAAACTCTCGGCGATCCCGATGACTGGACCTGCTGTGTACAGCTGATAGAGGGTGAGGTCTGGCATTCATACCCCCTGTGTAGCTGCTGAGACTGCTTGGAGAGTTCCTGAGCTAGCCACTCCCTCTCTATCATAGCCATTCCTCGGTCTTCAGATGCAGCCTCCGATCCCTTTTCCTCTATCGAGCTGCTTTCAGCTTGACTCGCTCTCAATTGACCCTAGATGCTGCGATAGGACCTCATCTTAGCTCCCTAATAAGCGTCTAAGTCCTCTGGTAGGGACTGGTAGTGAACCAGATGGTGTAATCCCATCTGAGTGTACATTGGAAGCTGATTATTAAGATGCTGTAATGTCGCCGTATTCCTGAGGCTTTGAGCCCTATCTTGCACCTCTAAAGCCTCTTAAAGTGATTGCAAACTAATTGCAATCATTAGGCTCGATCTGATCAATTGATACGACTGGGATCGATCGACTCAGAATGAGCCTACATCCGTGAAATGCCACGAGTAGCACCCCATTGATTCCTCCATGCTCGAGGCTAAGTTAGATGCCCAATCGATGCCCCTTTGATCCCTAAACGCATAAGTATAGAGCTCAGCTCGTATCGTTAGCTCTGTGAGGAGAATTCGATCCTCACAGGTGCGCCTTAAGAGGACGTCTCGGCCGAGAAGCACACCGGCGATCCGGCGCACCCCATAAGGGGATTTTGGGTTCAGTCGACGCGTTTCGCACTCCTGAAGGTGTAGACATCAAATTCCAGGCGAGGCGTGGTCTGTGCACGGTGAATTGATAGAAGGAAGCTAACCTAATCCTCCCCTCTGTTGGGTATCCCTCGCGAGAAGACGAATAGTGTTGGGTCGGGCCGAACCCCGACCCACTCCTTTTTGTTTTGGGCTGCGGCTTATTTAAATAATATTGGATTTAATTTTCTTACGTTAAATAAGTGAATAATATTAAACATATAGTTCTGATTTAAATAAAAATACATATTAAATTATCTAAATAACTTTAGTTATATTTATCAAAATAATATAATCCAATACATCATTTTAATCAAAAAATTGCAAGAAATAATAATATAAAATAAAATTAAGGATCCAATAGTTAGATTTAAAATAATTGCCTAATTTTTCTTTATTTTTATTTAAATCGTAGTAAATTCATTTAATATCCAAAAATATTAATTAAAGTCTCTGATTGCTCATGAGACCATAGAGAACTAATGTAGACCATTAAAAGTAATTTAGGAAATTTAATTTTATTAATCACTCCTTAATTACTCTAATTTGAGATTAGTGAATTAAGCCTTAGATTAATCTCTAATTCTTGTGAATCTAGTTCCTAATGTTTCATTAAGTATAGTAGAGCCTTTAAATATGTTTGGATCATTTTAGTATGCCCAAATTTTCTTAGTCACCTTAATTGGCTTAAATATATGATTAGTGCTAATTAGGTTAATTAGGTTACCAAGACCTAAGATAAGTATATATCCTACTTCATTAACCAATATGGAACTCATTAAAATAGACTTGGATCAATTTGGATGAGTAATTCTTAAAATCCCATTTTTAGCCTTAAGAGAGATATTTTGGTAATTTTGACTAAAACGTGTTTAAGTACTCTTAAACCTTAAAATTCTTAATTAAAGTAATAATAATTAGTAATGAGATGTATTAACATCAATTGCTAAATTGTATCATATCTTGAATGAATCTTAATGTTTAAATCTTAAAAATCCTTAAGTAAGCTCTTAAGATTTTAAGTGATCTTAAGACCCTTTCATAAAAGACTTAGCTTAAATTAATTTTAATGTTAAGGTTTCTAATCTTAGCTATCCTACCAAAGCTTGTTTATGAAATATAGTCTCAATGAAAGTATAAGCAAAAACTTTAAAGAACCCTAAACTTAGACTTATTAGTTTAGATCTAAAATGATCAAATCTTAGATCTTAGACTTTAGATCATTCAATTGAATTGAACTACCTTCATTTAGAATTCCTTACTTGATTAACTATTTAATTCTTTTGAAATCTTCCTTATAGGTGTAGAATTGATTCAATCTATAAGATAATGTAATTATTTTAAAGACTGAATATAGACCTTAAATTCTTAGTTCTTAATGATTATTTTATCTTATAACATTAGAATAACCTTTTATTAAGATCTTTATTTATGAATCCTTCAGCTTATAAGGTATTGCTCATTTAGATTATATTTGAGTGTGAACCCTAGATCCTTATTAGGATACTATCTTGGATTCAAGATTTGAATACCAAGATGGAGTTTAAGTCCAGAATCCTTAATCTTGATTTACTTAAATTAAGATTTGGATTAAGAGAGGAAAATAATAATAATTAAGTCGTTGATTCATTTACTTTAATCTTTAGTCGTCATATGATTATGAATAAGAACTTGTTAAATTCTAATGTTAACGTTAAGGTCGTGAATCTAGGATTATACTCAATAGTTGGATATTAGAGATCCTAAGCTTGTATCTTCTCAGAATAGTTAGCTGGACAGATTAGATAACAACAGATATCACATAAATCTAGATTGAGTCTCTTGCTTACTTTGACTTTGATTGCTTTGCACACCTTGAATATTGAGCCTCATTCTTTGAGCATAATAGGTAAACATAAGATATGGAAGATACATCCTAAGATAGTATTTGAAAATTATAGCATTCATTTAGTTCTTTCAGTACTTTTAGTTAGTAGAGTATGTCCTAGTTTAGTCTGCCTCTTCAATTATAGTTTTGTTGTAGAATAGACTCGGACCTAGGTCTGTAGATGTCTAAGATGGATACATGTCTTATTCTATAAGTTCAACTCGGACCTAGCTCTGCGGATGCCTAGGATGGATACATGTTAAACTTTCAGTTCAGAGGTCCTGTATGGCCTGTTTCTATTATGGCAGTATGTATTATGCTTACTTCTACTTCAGTTTAATTTTCAGTATTTGTTTTTCTTTGCCACATACTTCAGTGGCCTTTCTTTTAGTGCTTGACTTACTTTGCCACATGTCTCAGTGGCTTTACTTTTGCTCATTCATGTACTTAGTTTACTTTTGCCATATGCCTCAGTGGCCTTTTTTATATTAATCTGCATACTTGTATAAATACTCTTATTGTTTAATATTTAATATTGGCATATTTAGGATGCTATAATTATATGTTATTTCAGCACTTGTGTTCTTTATATACTCAGCATGTATTCATGTGATAATAAGCACGTTAGTATCAGATTTATTCAGTAGTTGCAGTTATTTTGCTTTTAGCCTCACTTTGTTTAATTGCTGCTTTGTATATTATTTTTACATACTTATTAATTAGCTATAAATGATTAGTTTATGGCTATCCTATTTATTATAGCTTGTAGCACCTTATAATGCTTGTATGTTTAAAATCTTTAAATATGATATCTTAAATATTTAGCTCACTTAATTAGCCTAAAGTATACTTAGACAATTATCTAATTGTAATCTTTTTCTTTTGTTGGCTGGGGCCCTGGCATTTATGATACTGACAAATGTCAGATTTGGAGCTGTTCATAGGCAGTACTGCAAGAAAGGAGCCAGTACAGGAGGAGGATCTTCCTACTGCTATTTAGTTAGAATCACTTTCTTACAGTGAGGTTTTGAGAGATCTTTACTTTTATTTTATTTACTTTGTAATAATTAAACTCTGGATGTATTTACTTTTCTGCATTTAATATGAGTTACTATTTTTTTTACTCTCTTATACTATATTGTGATGTGAATATTATATTATACTGTATTTTGCTTCCGCCACTTTGATTTGTATTGATGTATATTTACAATTCCAGGTGACAAGTCCTTGGCTTAAGGCAGGTTGGGTCATACCTGACTTTATTTAAGTTGGGGATTTGCCATAATTGGAGCACCGTACTCCCCGCGATTATGCTAATATCAGTATTAGTGTTGCCGCGGGAAAGTACGGAGCCCCACACCTTGGCACATGACATGCACTTCATCAAGGGAGAAGTGGCCCGACAGCGTGCATTCCAAACGGAATTCCACAAAGCTCTCGAAATGATGTTCCAAGAGTGGAGCTTGCATGGAGGACCGGATGGGTCAAGGTTGCCGCGCTCTCCTACAGGAGAACCATTTCCGAAAGATGATTGGCCGGTGGATTATTCATATCGCTACGAGGGAGAGGAAGATGAGGACTGATGATTAATACGGTTGTAATGTTCCCTGTTTTTGTGTTTTAATTTTTTTGTTTTTTATTTTATAGTTTTGATCTCAGTCAATAAAATAAATTCTGTATTTGGCACACCCTATCTTTTTGCTAAAATTGAACTTGAAGGAGAATTTTTTGAATATGATCAAGTTTTGGATTCAATGTTAGAAAATTTATGGTATAGAATTAAGATGAAAACATGTAAGAGATAAAGATGAAAATAAATTCAAGTGACGCACCCCTTATTGAGTTCAGGAATCTACTAAGCTTAGCTCCTAGGACTTAAAATGAAATGTGCTTAATAAGTTTGTGTGGGGGGGGAATCTGAAAATTAAACCAAGATGGCAAGAGGTGAGTGATAATTTGAAGTGCTAAGTTCCTGTAGGACTTCGTGATCACAAGGACTACATCAAGGAATGAAGAAAAATAGCTCTACCTTTAAAAAGAAATTAAAAAAAAAAGAAAAGAAAAATTAAATATATAAATGGATAATGAAAAATATCTCTCCCAAGCTGAATAAGTGAATATTTAGGATGAAAAAAAATATCTCTCATAAAATACTAAATTATCCTTGTGAATCATAAAAAGGGGAACAAATGGCACAACACTCAAAGTTTTCATTTTATAGAACTAAGATGTAAGCAGCGCGCCAAAGCAGGTAAATTTTTATTTTAGAACTATAATTGAAGTAATTGAACAGTATCCTGCAAAATTTATCTGCTGTAGCGCATCGCAGCGTGCCACAGCGGGTAAATTTTCATTTTACAGAACTATAGTTGAAGTAATTGAACAGTATCCTACGAAATTTATTCGTTGTAGCGCGCCGCAGCGTGCCACAGTTAGTAAATTTTCATTTTATAGAACTATATTTGAACTAATTGAACAGTGATTATGCAAAATTTATTTACAGTAGCGCACTGTAGCGCACAATGCAGGTAAATTTTTATTTTATAAAACTACAGTTAAACTAATTGAACAGTGATCCCGCAAATTTATTCGCTGTAGCGTGCCGCAGCACGCCACAAAGGACGCCGCAGCGGAATAGATCTGAAATGCAGTTGCTGCAGCACGCCGCAGCGGAACAGTATATGAAACGCTGCTACCCCAGCGCACCGCAGCGGATGGCCCATAATTTCCAGAAATAGCAATTGAGAAGCATGGGGAAGGCCATAAAAATGTGACCTTTGGCCTCCACGGCCTCTTGAAAATTGATAAATTAATTCCTATTGAATTCCAACAGGTTTAAACAGATGAAAACATTAAAAGGGATTAAAATTAAGTCAATGAAGAGGAAATGTCACATATTAAAGTCTTTGAGGCTAAGTGCATCCTTATTTAAGGGCTAATTTCAGACCTTGAAAGGGTTCCAATTTTTACTACTCAAAAGACTAAGAGAAAGACTGCAGGAAGAAAAAGAAGGAGAACTCTCCAAGGGGAAGAGAGGACCAAGAACATGGAGGAAGAAAAGACAGTAAAGAAGGAAGGGTGGAGCTTCAAGAGGATGGCATAGGAAAAGTAAAGAGAACCCCATATAACCTCCGAGTGATTCATTGTATTTTTTCTAAACTCCTTTGACTAATTTCTTACCGTGAACTGATGACGATGTTCACTTTTCTTTGCACGTATGTTTTTTCTTGCTTAGTAATGGAAGGCTAAAAACCCCTTGGAGAGGGTTGAGATGTAGTTGTAGAATTATGTAAGAGAAATATTAGTGTATGATGATATTGTTTAATTGTAATAAAAAAATGTTTCTTGTATTATTAATTTAATATTGAATGAATGCTTGAGTGAACTGAATTCTTATTTATTTTAATTAAAAGAGCTTGTGTTCCAATGCTCATCAATTGGGTAAGAGTAAGGAAGATAGTGTGAGTAAAGCTGAGAATTACGTGACATAATTCTCAAAGCTCACTTGCACCCTCCCTTAGTAGCTCTCCCAAAAGATTGACGCTTGAGAACCAAGTTCTCCATTAACCTTGCTCTGCTGCTCAACAATATAAAAGGGATGAGAGGATATTGGGAACTTCAATGGATGATGTGACATAATCCATTGACCCAATGCATCCTCCCATCTAGCTAAACTATGTGTAAAGCGCATGATGCACGATAAATGGAATCTTCCTTGTGAGATCATTATAATTAAAAGATGTTTTTGGTAATCTAGACATAGGGAATCAAAATCTAACAAATTGAATCATATCTCATAAGAGTTTGTGTGCTAAGAAGGAACCCAAAAGAAGTTCTCTCTGTGCACTAAATTTGAACCCAATGTAATTGGAGGATATTTTAATTCTAAATGGTGCTCACTTGATTTAATTAAGCAAATAAATAGAATGTATACATTCAAATAATGAAGTCATATAACCAATCCTTGTATATATTACAATGAAATCTCAACTCTCTCTGTTTTAATTAAATCGTATCATTACTCATGTCTTGTGTATTGCTAATTAGGAACCAATAAAAAAATCGACCAAATTTGTCATCTATATATTAGTGAAAGAAAATACAACTTGGTATTAAAATAACTGTTCCCTGAGGTTCGATAAATCCTAGAAACTAAACTTTCCACTTATTACTTCAGACCACGTACACTTGCGTGCAAACACAGATGTGTATTCCCATCTGTCAGCCAACATCTAAATCACTAGCAACCGATCCTAGAATGCTTTTAGCACAACATAAGAAAGAATTCACAAGGATTCGATGGACATTGAGCTAATTCAGCTCAATGTGGAGGGAATGTACCTAAAATGGAGAGGACAGATGAATTCAGAGAATCTGGTGCATGTCAGGGGCTGGTTCTGATCCTAGAAGTTCCCTTAAGCTTATGGCGATGAGATGGAGGCTTGAACTCCATGCTACACCCACTTACCTGACTGGGAGCTGCTCTGGGCACGCCAACTAGACAAATAGGGAGAACATAAAAGAATGCCCTCCGTTAGAGTATTAGAATGGAGCAAATTGAGCAAAGAGCTCACTCTAGCAAATTCGGAGCTATTTATAGCTCTAAGGGAGATATTGAGCTCGGGCTAGCTTTCCATGGCCAACCTAAGAGGAGGGAAGGATTTGGGTCTGGCCCGATAGAGGCATACCCGAGAGATCACTCGACTAACCATTGGGTTTCAGCGGAGGTGGGGGATAGGGCGGATCCTTTGTATGTTCATCATGGATGAGCCGTTGAGGCGGTTGGAGGATCACACTGTATAGGAACGTTTAGGATGAAGATCCAAATTATCGTGTTATATCATGACCATCTAATATAGGTTAGATCTAACGACTGAAAAATGAACTCAATCAGATGCAATTGACACCATCAGATCAATCAAATGGACAGCCGAATTACTAAAGATTTGGCTGCTACATGGGATGAGCCATGCAATGGATTGCCCATGGTCCGTACAAAGGATCTGTGTGATCAGCTGATCATTGGAGGTTTAATATGCAAATGTTTAAATTGTGAATCCCTTATTTTCAATTTCCCCATTTTAATTTTGATTAATTTTAGGCCTAAATGACTTTTAAAAATTCTCAAAATTTCACTCATAACTAATTTGAGTGTAAAGAATTCAAAAATACACTCAGATTTTGATTTGAAGATCAATTTAAATTAATTAATTTTATCGATCTAATAATTGGATTAATGATCAATCGATCTAATTGAGCTTCAATGGATCTCAATTTTTTAAGGTTAGGTCCTAATGGTAAATTAGAATTTAATTAAATAAGAATTAAGACTTGATTTAGTTTAGATTAAGCATATTAATAACTTAGTATGTGTATGAGGTTAAACTTCTCATAAGTACATTGACGCGCTTATTCGTGATCTAACACTCATTAAAATGAATATTTCAATTCTTTTCTTTTGTTTTGGTCAAATAAAAAAATCAAAAAACAATCCTAAATTTTTTTAATTTTGCTTTGCCATGATATTCAGCTAATTCATATTTGATTTTGTAAGTTCAAATAAAGAAAAGTAATAATTGAGGGCAAATGATTTATTGCTCATATAATTTCGAGATACTTACCTTTATCTTTGATTTTATAAGGGTTTACTACTTCTTACTATTTTTTGCTAGTAGAATGTATTGATAATACTCACAAAATATTATTCACCAATCTTCATGGCAATGACTATAACTACAAATACTAGAGTGGATGTATTGATGGGTCAAGCATTGGGTGTGAGGATGAGTGGTTTGAGCCAGATTGTTGTCTTTTAAGTGTGCTTATATTGTATAGTGCTTATATTAAATAGTTGATGTAACACTTAATTTGTCTAATGTACTTGTTCATTTAGTATTTGCAGCACCTGAGTAGTAATCTAATACCGAATCTAAAACTAGTTAGTTTTAAAGCTCACGATCAAATCATTAGCATAACAAAAGTTACATCCAAAGTTTTGTTACCATCAAACAAATATATCAACTACTTAGCCGAATTCATTTGTGACTCATAAGTTAATATATCAATGTCGTTCTTCTAAATATTTCATATATTTAGCTTAAAACATATATTATATTTAATGTTATTTTCTTACTCTTTATTTTTAAATCTAAAATTAATAATCGATGTTAATTCATCAAGCGATCACTGGAGATAATCTTACAATCATTATAATATAAAAGTTTCTCTTAAACATAAAAATATAATCACTTTGAAATTTAGAAGTCCTATTTTTATAAGTAATAATGTGTTCTTTTTGTGAAAATATTAGTAATCATAATATTATAAAGTAAGATAAATTTCAAAAGTTTTCTTTTATTTTTATTAACCTCTCTAAAACCAAAATCATAGAATAACATTAAATTCCATAATGATCCATTTAGCATATCCATTTAATAAAAAAAAATCAAATTAAATTAATTAACAAATTATAAAACATAACTTAAAATAATCTAGCTAATTGCAAATAAATTAAAGCACATATATTTAAATATTATATAATATGCTAACTATTTCTATAATGTAATTAAGTTTTATAGACTTAATACAAAGTTAGAAACTTTTAATAAACATAAATACATAAATTAAATATAATATAAATATAATTAACATAACTATAATAATACAAATAAAATAATTTTAATTTTAATTTATGCTCATTTAATTAAACTATTGAATACTATGCATTATTTTATGTTAATTTTATAGTTTTTATTTAAAATATTAAGCAAAAATTACATAATAATAATTCTTATTAAATCTATGATAATTTCATTTAAAAATAATTTTATATTGTATTAATATATTATATTTAATTAGAAAACTAATTTGAATAGCTAATCTATGTTTTTTTAATTTAATCATATTTACATCAAGCATATTTATTAATTAAATAATTATTTATATAGTTTAATTATTTTGAATTATTAAAAAAATAAAAATAATAAATAAAATAAATTTATAATAGAGTTGGTTGGATTATTTTTTGGTACTCATAATAAAAAATTCCTTTATTATTATTATTATTATTATTATTATTTCTTTTCTTATAAAGCTAAAAATTTAAGTAAAATTATACTGTCCAAAATAAAATTATTTGAGTAAGTCATAGAAAAGAAGTAGCAAATTATATTTTATCCCATTATTCTATTTGTTATTTAATATATTTAGAATATTTAAATAAGAAAAAGTTCAATGAAGATTTTATGATATATCAAAATTTACATACATAATAAATAAGTTTTTATCTCAAAATCTTTTTCAAGGAATCGACATTCATGAAAAAATCCAATTCTTAATTTTATTATTTATATAGTACATTATATAAAGAGTTAATGACTTTTGATTTCTTAAAGTCACTATAGTCAAAATATATATAATAATACATTATACAAAAAAAGAAGAAATTTGTTTATTATATATATATATATATTTATGTTTTAGCATTTTCATTTTTTTTAAATGCTATATAAAAAAAGAAGATTTTATGATATATCAATAGTTTAATTAAATGAAGATTATATATATATATATATATATATATATATATATATTTATGTTTTAGTATTTTCATTTTTTTAAATGCTATATATATTATTATTAGCCTTTAAATATAAGAAAATATATTAACATTTAAATAAAAGAAATTGGGTTAATATTTTGTAAGAAATATTACTACACTTGTACATTATAAATTAGTATACATCAAAATCTATAATTTATAGATTATATATTAATTAAATGGCCAAGTAAATTATTATTTAATTTTTTTTTTGTTATTGATACTTTTTAGTTTATAATAAGAAATGAAATTATATTTAAATTTATTGACGTGACATCCAAGAAAATTCATCTAATACAATTTAAAATATCATTACTATTTTATTTTATTTATATTAAAATAATATAAATATTATTTTTAAAATTTATATTGAAATATTTTTAAATTTTATTGGATTAACTCTTATAAATACCAAATATTAATATTAAGAGTATTGCTACATTTATACACTAGTATACACTAAAATATATAGATGATATGTCAATTTAATGTATAATTAGATTATTGGTTGAATGTATTTTTTGATAAGACATATATATAAAAATTATAAGAAAAAAAATTTCTATTTAATTATGAATACTTTTTAATATATATTATTGTGTACCCATAACAATTTCCTAATATTAATATCATTTCTCTGATAAGAATTACACCAATAATATTTTACGAGTGCTTGAGCAATACTCATTACGTCAGCGCGACTCCTCAGCTTGAACACCGTAATGATTTTGACAGGGAAGCTGTCGGAGCGTTGGAAGCCCTTTGAGCGCTCGTTCCAGTTCTGGGTTCGGGCCGTCGACATCTACGTCGGCTATAAAATCTGCCAGCTCCAAACGAAGTTCGTCGGAGTTGCCGATCAGGAGGCCATTTGGGAACGGCAGCACGAGCTCGCAGCCGGCAAGATGTACTCGCTCTGCTCCGACCTCGGAGGAATCTTTCTCAAGGTAATGGAGTTAAATCTCTGCATTTGCTCTTTTTGGCTTCTTTGCATGTCGATAAATTTGGCTTTCTTGCATTGACATTGTCAAACACCTACACCTACGCGTGATTTTTGTGTTGAATTTAGAGTGCGGATGGCTTTATAATTTTAAATATTGTTGTAGGGCCTGTTTGGAACGCATGGATTTTAAGCCAGACAGGATTTATCACTCGGTTGCCTTTAACGACCATTCTCAATAAATCCAGCTTTCCCTAGGATTTACTAAATCCTCCCTGTTACTGATAGACAGGCCCTTAGGGACTGTTTTGTTAGTGTTATTAGACGTTAGTATTATTGAATGTCAGTGTTATTGAAGATGTTAGCATATAATTGATTTATTGATGTCAGTATCTATTTGGAACAGCCCTCTTTAAAGTTCTTTATATTTATATCATTAGATTGTTTCCTTGTAAATTTCAGATCTCTTAAACAAACCTCATTAAAAAAATTATAATATAAATTGCTAGTGGTATTTAATGCTAATAGTTATCCAGCATTGCTAGTGGATATAGAAATTGAGCTCAATCAACATTTTTACTCAAAGAAAAATTCTTTTGCTTGTAACAAAATTATGACAATGAAAGCATTGGTTGCTAATTTAGTTGGGGTTTATTGCATAATTGATAAGAACCTCAGCAAAACAACACAATGTACATTACAGATTTATAATAAAATATGCTTGTATATATGCACTGATAACTTGTGCTTACACAAAATTGCTCATATTTACATCAATTGCCTAATCTATCCAATAAAAATGATAAATCATAGATTGTGTGAGGATATCAATACACTGTGGATGCTCTCTTCATTTTCAAGTTGAAGATAGGATAACTTGTTTGAAAAAGATCCGCTGATAGTTAGCATTAAGTTACAATAACTACAGTTTTTTTGTAGTTATATGAAGCGTTTCCATCTGCTAGTAAACCAAAAATTTGACCTATAAAAAAAAATTCTCGATGTTACAAGACACCTTGAAATATCCCTTAGTCTGTCAATTTAACACCAAGTCATCAATTTAAATTTGGTAGTGTGTTTCTAGAAGTTTCTCCAGCAAGCATGAAGTGCCTTAACGAAAGCATAGGGTTGGCTACACTTTTGGTTTGTTATTTGAACCGTTTCTTGGAATTAGTTTGATTGCAGCTGATAGTTAATTATGGAGCCTACTAGGAGAATTCCTGCTAGGGCTAGCTCCTCTTCTTTTCTTGGGAGCCTTTGTTTCTCTTGGAAGAGCATCTCTAATGTTTTTTGCTTGCATTAGAGCTTATGCTTATGCTTATCATCCTCTTATTTGTAGAGCAGATTTTTCTTTGTTATTTTTCGTATACCTTATAGGTTTATTTTATGTTAATTATAGCTAGAAATATATATATTAAATGTGTAACTTTGGGAGGTTTTCTTGCTAAGTGTGCTTTCTTACAAATAGTGACACTCTCTACTTGTAAGGGGCTAGTAATTTTCTGTGTGGTTTTTTTGCATGGAAGAACAAAATTTCTTGAGCACTCGCTTTAGTTATGGGTTTGAGACGTCAACATCTACATGATGACCAAATATTGTTAAACTTTGAATGAGTTTTGTTGGAGATTTTGAGTAGGATGTTATGAGGCTGCTTTAGCATGAGGTTATGTTAACAAGATGTATTGGCTTCACGACTTCTTCCTTAAAGGTTACCAAGCTGAATATTTAATTTTTCTTTTGTTGGTTTTTTTTGCATTGAGCAATCTTTATGAAGAGTGAGGTTTTTTTGGGCACAATCCTTTTTTGATTGTAAGTAATGTAGGCCTTTTCAGAGAAATCATTCTTCGTTGTTATGCGTTGGCAAATATTTGCTATTTATAAATAAAGTGTGGACAATTTGATTGATAATTTTAAGATTATTTTATTGGTTTATTTATTTGATATGATCCAATTTTTAGCTTGACTAGAGTAAACTTCAACAAATTTTTTAGCATCATCTTGATTAGGGCTTAAGGTATGTTTTGTTTTTCAACATATTAGCAATGAAATCTTCTATGGATTATGAACTTGATTGTTGATTTGGAAAATTCATGGATGATGCTCTAGGACAACACATAATTACTTGCTATTATATTAGGGCTAAAATTATGTGATTCTTGCTCATTAATGGTGCTTGTTTTGTTTTTGAAGATAGTATTCTTCTATCTTATATTTGTTCCATTTTGTTTTTCCATGAGTGAATGCATAGTTTACATTAGATTGATTATATATGTATATGTTATGCTCAAAATGGGAGGATGCATTGGGTCAATGGACTGTGTGACATCATCCATTGAAGTTCCCAATGTCCTCTCATCTCTTCTACTTTGCTGAGCAGTAGAGCAAGGTTAATGGAGAATTTGGTTCTCAAGAGTCAATCTCTTGGTAGAGCTATTAAGGAAGGATGCAAATGATCTTGAGAATTTTGTCACATAATTCTCAGCTCTACTTGCACTATCTTCTTTGCTCTTACCCAATTGATGAGCATTGGAACACAAGTTTTTTTAAATAAAATAATTTAGATTTCAGTTCATCCAAGCATTTATTTCAATATTAAATTTAACGATAAAAAAGACATTCTTTCATTACATTCAAACAATGCCATCATACACCAATTATCCCTTACATATTTTTACAACTACATCTCAACCCTCTCAAAGGGGTTTTTAGCATTCAATTATTAAGTAAGAAAGATCATACATACAAAGAAAAGTGAACATCGCCATCACTTCACGGCAAGAAATAAATCAAAGGAGTTTAAGAGAAATACAAGGAATCACCCAGAGGTTTTTTGAGATTCTCTTTACTCTTCCTACGTTATCCTCTTGAAGCTCCACCCTTCGTTCTTTGCTGTCTTCCCTTTCTTCCTGTTCTTAATCCTCTTTTTCCCTTGGAGAGTTCTCATTCTTTCTCTTCATGCAGCCTTCCTTTTTGGTCTTTGAATAACAAAAGTGAAGGAAGGGAAGGGAGCGGTTGTGGGGAAGGGGAAGGGGGCGGTTGAAGGAAGGGAATGGAGCAGTTGTGGGGAAGGGGAAGTGGGCGGTTGAAGGAAGGGATAGTAGCCTAGGAGTCGTCACCTAGGGTTCCACGGAGTCGGCACCGCAGAAGGAGCTTGATTACTGGTTGGAGGCTTTCTTTTCCAAATTCAGCAATATCCCAAATGGCAGCAGCCCTCACCCTTAAATAGAAAACAAATGCTAGGGCACCCGGAATCGACGGCTATGATTGGCCTAGATTGTCGGGGCCCACAACTTCCTAAATAATAATGCAAATAGTACAAGTAGTATATGAAAAAGCATGTAAACGACGAGCCCAACGCATCCGTGATGTCGGATCATCAATCGAAACGAGTTCGTCGGCGTGAATACACAAAACAGGCCCTGCCTGGCAATGCATGGGCTCCGGCTGATCTCCATCAACTCCCCCCGACTGAAAAGCTTTCATCTCCGATGAATGGAGATGATCATACTGACGTCGAAGTCCAGGGGCAAGTCGGTCTAACTCTACTGCTGTAATCCATGTATCTTCTATGAAAGGCTGTCCTTCCCACCGCACTAGGTAGCGGTGACCAGCATCGTCTGCAGAAGATGTAAGCTCATGTGCGACAATTTCTGTAATCTAATCGTTCTGAAGTGGGCTTGGTGAAATTGTAGGTGTGGCTGGTGGAACCAATTGAGGTGGTCCCTCCGGCGTAGATGGCTTGTCGAAGGTGGAAGAGGAAGGTAAAGGCTCAAGGGGCTGTTCACAGTAGGGGTTCAAGTAATAGGGCTGCTCAAAGTATGGAGTTAAATCTTGGACATTGAATATGGGATGAATACCCATACTCGGAGGAATGTCTAATTCATAAGCATTTGCCCCGATGCGCTTCAAAACCGTGTAAGGTCATATTCACCGAGCACTTAATTTCTTGGCCGTTTCTTGAGGGAATCTCTCTGCACGGATTCGGACCATCACTTGTTCACCTGCAAGAAATACTTTGTCCTTTCTACGCTCATCAGCATGGGCTTTATAAATTTCATTACTTGTATTGATTTTGCGTCGAACAGTCCCATGCTACTCATGTATGTGGCGTGCAAATGAGTCGGCAGACTCACTAAGACGAGATTCTAAGGGAGTAGGTATCAGGTCAATGGGTTTCCTAGGGTCATATCCTAATACTACCTGAAACAGACTCATCTCAGTAGACCTATTGACGGAACTATTATACGCAAACTTCGCGACAGGGAGTATGGAATCCTAACTAGTCACATGTTCTCCCACCAGACATCTCAAAAGGTTCCCTAAGCTCCTATTTACCACCTCAGTTTGCCCATCGGTCTGGGGGTGGTAGGCTGATGAAAACTTGAGGGTGGTTCCTACCTTTGCCCACAAGGTCTTCCAAAAATAGTTCATAAATCGCACGTCTCTATCCGACATTATAGATTTTGATAAACCATGCAAACGAAATATGCCCGTCATGAACAAGGATGCAACATGGGATGCATCAGCGGTTTTGCTACAAGCTATAAAATGGGCCATTTTTGAAAACCGGTCTACCACAACGAAGATAAAGTCATGCTTCCTATGTGTATAGGGTAACCCTATGACGAAATCCATACTAATATCTTTCCATGGGTGCTCTGGGACAGGTAAAGAAGTGTAAAGGCTCGTATTCTGTTTAGTTCCCTTTGCAGATTGGCAGATATGACAGTGACGAACGACACGGGCCACATCTTGCCTTTTGAGTCCGGCATGCTCATTGGGGTGCATCCTATAGTGAGGGAGATTCGGGAGAGAAGCTCCCGGGACTAAGTCAATGGCATGCTGTATGTCCCATGCAGGCGGAAGAGCATCCGGAAGCTCCTCTGACATAATGTCTGCATACTTGCTTAGAAGGGGTTGAACGGTAGGGTGTACATCAGGGGCTTCTATAGATTCAGTGGTGGCAGAAGTGGCTGCAACTATGTAGATGACCTTTGAGTCGGCACAATCTCTCAAAAACTCGCTATGATGAAGTATGTGGAGGGGTCGCGAAGTGCTCGTGCTCACAGATGGCTCAATTCGACCCTTATGTTTCTCTTTGGGTCGTGTCGGGGATAGCGTAATCTTTTTGCCCTTATCGAAGAAGACACATGTATTCGATCACCCGAAACACGTGACATCTCTATCATAGAGCCAAGGCCTACCTAGTAAGACGTGCGACATCCATGGGGATGACATCACACCGACTCAGTCCTCAAAGGTGGCAAGAGTGATCGGGACTAAACATCATTGTGTGACCTGAATCGCGGTCTTGTCGACCCAAATGACTCGGTAAGGGTGGGGGTGGGGTTCAGGCTTCACTTGCATGCGCTCCAAACCACACTGAGAGATGATATTCACATAACTCCCACTATCTATAGCTAATTTGCAGGGACCTCCTGCGCTAGGGAAATAGGTATAAAAGATAGTGGTGCGTCTCCAATCCTCATCATCCTGGGGAGTATAAAGTAACCGACGGACTACCCCTATCTCCAGAGATCTCTCAGCGTCACTCCCCCAACCCTCCTCGACAGTGGCTACAACCTCCTCATATTTCCCAGATTCGGAATCTCCTTCCTCAACTAGGAGGCTCCTAGTGGGACACTGAGCATCCACATGTCCTCTACCTGAACATCTATAGCACTGTATACCGCCCTGGGCATGTCCTGACGTGGCAACTGCCTTGCCTTTCGTGTCTGCTGCAGCGCGCTAGGGGGCGGTCGACGGGGTCTGTGGAGGAGCTGACTTCCTATGGGCGGTAGAATCCGGTCGAGAAGGGCCCTGCCGAAATCCTGAGGTCCTATGGTACTGCTCATACTAAATGGCAAGTTGGTAAATCTGCTCCACACTCTCGGGGTGGTGTGGAATCAGCTCCCTACGGATATCAGCACGTAAACCTGCCCTAAAGCGAGAAGCAGTGGCCACAGGCTCTTCCACTATATCGCTTATGACCATGAGCTCATCAAATCGGGTCGTGTATTCAGCTACTGTGAGCGTCCCCTGTTGTAGACTGTATAGCTGATCGAGGAGCTGGTCTTGGTAGTATGAAGGCAAGTATTTCTCCTTCAATCTTTGCTTCATCTCCGCCCATCGGTGATGGGGTAGAAACCTTCTCTCACCAAAGACCTCTCTACATTAATCTAGAAAATTTTGGCCTGACCCTGCAATTTCATCTTTGCAAATCTAATAGGTCGTACCACTCAAAATAGTGATCCATGTCTAAGAGCCAATCACTAAATGCTTTCGGGTCTAGGCGACCATCAAAGATGGGAGCATCAACGCGAATACGCCGAGTAATATCGCTCTCCTGGGGGCGGTATCCTCGGCGGTGGTCAGGGTATCCATCATAGTAATCATCCTGTGCAAAATCATCTCTGCTGGGAAACGATCGAGCTCATCACGACCAGGGTTGTAGTAAGGGTCGCATGCTAGTCCTGGACGATCGGGAGGGGGACCATGGTCATTAGGTGGTTGTGGGCGTGGCACCTCATGATGAGGCACGTTCTTTACGTAGGCGGGACCGTGTCGTCGATCACGGGTATGCTCCGGGTTCCTCCATAGAGGTGGGGTCTGTCCATGGTGAGGGGGCTCACGGAGTGGGGGTCCAACAGGGATGGTAACACCTACTGGGCGACGATCAGGACCTGTGTGGAAGTTAGGTTCTGCATCGAATCAGTCAACTCTCGGGGTAGATGTCTCTTGCGATGCCTCTAGACCATCTAGCAGGTGTTCACATCCGTCATACCGTGGTGAAAGTGGTCAACCTGTGTACTCAACACATTTAGACGGTCTAGGATGGCCCTCTGGAACTCTGCTGGGAAAGAATTGAATTGGAGCTAGTGGCTCTCTCATCTGTGACGTGGGGATCAGACAATGTGAACCTATAAGACCTACCACTACGAAGGATAAACTAGTGTGCCAACCTGCGGGTTGGCTTTCCTCCGCACGGGGGTGGGCCAATTTTTAAGAGCGGGTGGCGACTGAAACCTGTAGCAATTCTTTGAAATACGCTGCGGGACTAAAGCTTGTAGTAATAGAACAATCCACTCAAAGTTCAGTAATATTCAAATATTCAATTCCAAAGAAATAACTCGCATACACGAGGACACGACGAGGGCTGCTGCGAAGGGCTCGCTGCGATTGGACCGGGCGGCAGTGGGTGCAGCTCCGAGGAGAGAGAATTGTGGTTGGAAGGGCTGTTGGTGGAAGGGGAGTTGCCGGCGGCTGGATGGGGGAGGGAAGGAGACTGCTGTAGGGAGATGCAGGTGGCGGCTGTGGGGGAAGGGAAGGGGGCTGCTGTAGGGAGATGTAGGTGGCGGCTGTGGGGGAAGGGAAGGGGCAGCTGTGGGGAGGGAAGGGGGCGGCTGTGGGGAGGGAAGTGGGCTGCTGTAGGGAGATGCATGTGGCGGCTGTGGGGGAAGGGAAGGGGGCTGCTGTAGGGAGATGCAGGTGGTGGATGTGGGGGAAGGGAAGGGGGCTGCTGTAGGGAGATGCAGGTGGCGGCTGTGGGGGAAGGGAAGGGGGCGGCTGTGGGTAAGGGGAAGGGGGCGGTTGAAGGAAGGGATAGTAGCCTAGGAGCCGTCACCTAGGGTTCCACGGAGTCGGCACCGCGAAAGGAGCTTGATTACCGGTTGGTGGCTTTCTTTTCCAAATTCAGCAATACCCCAAATGACAGTAACCCTCACCCTTAAATAGAAAACAAATGCTAGGGCACCCGGAATCGATGGCTATGATTGGCCTAGATTACCGGGGCCCAAACCTTCCAAAATAATAATGCAAATAGTACAGGTAGTATATGAAAAAGCATGTAAACGACGAGCCCGACGCATTCGTGACGTTGGATCATCAATCGGAACGAGTCCGTCGGCGTGAATACACAAAAGCAGGACCCCGCCTGGCGATGTATGGGTTCCGACTGATCTCCATCAGGTATCCTTCGTTGTCTTTTTTAAATTTATTTATTCTTTGGATGTATGTTCATACTAATTTCTTGGGCAATGCATTTAATGGTAAATTGATTTTATGGAAAGGTTGTATTTTGAAATTTGAACTTTGATTTATAAATATGCAACATAAATTAAATATGGATATTTTTAAATTAAGCAATTTAAGCCTTCTAACCGTTAAGTAGGAATTATAAGGATTCATGAACTTTTAACATTATTTTGTAGGAAGACATTTGTGTAAATTTCTACGTATTTTCTTTAAGTTTTTTTTAAATTATATATTTTAAAATATTTCTAGTTTATCTTGAGTTGTTTCTTGTTTATTCAAACATGAATGAATGACTAACTTATAACAAGTTAAACATAACAATAATAACATCATCAAGCCTTAGTTCCACTAAGTGGGTTCAACTACGTGAATCATTTAATTTTATTGTGCATGATCAAATAGAAGCCCCTCCCTAAATTCTAAATAGAGAATATCCTTTCTATGGTTTCTTCCGATATCTTTTTTTGCACATTCTCTCGTTTAACATGCGTAAAATTTATATACTCAATTTTTTAACAGAGGCGTCGCATAGTCTATGCTTTATATGCCTAAATCTTTTAAGATGATATTATCTAATCTTATCTACTGTAGGAGCCACTCGAATCTTTCTATGAATGTACTCATTTCTTATTTTATCCTTTTGAGCATACACACTCATCCAACTAGCATTCTCATTTGTACAAGACTTTTTTTATTGGTAAGTGTCTTCTTTGCTGGCTAACATTCATCCCTATAATATAACTGGTCGTATAAACACTCTATAAAATTTTTCTTTAATTCTGAGCAGGATTTTCTTGATCACACAACACTTTGGAAATGCTCCTCCATTTTGTCCAACTAAATTGGATCTCATTAATCACATCTCTATTTTTTACCATTATTTTGAATAATTGAATCAAGGTATTTGAATTTCTCATTTTTCTTAATCACACAATGGTTATGCTCTCGAGATTATGGCCTCTATTATGATTAAACTTACACTCCACAATTTGTTATAGATCTACTAAGATGATAACCTTTAGATTCTAAAGTAGTCCTCCACAATTCGAACTTTTCTTTAATTTTTTCATCTTTAGGCTTTTCAATTATAGTCATTGCAGGCAACATGCACCAAAGACTTCTATTGAATGTGTTTGGTAAGAACATTCATAATTAATGTTAAAATATATGAATTGAGAGCATAATTTTGGTGTAATCCAATAGTAATAAGAAAATTATTAGACAAGCCAACTTGTGTTACAATCCTGTTATATATATTTTTGCTAACATTAATATATGCTATACAATTTTTTTCTCTTCAAAATTCTTTAAAGAATTTGTCTTAGTACTCTATCATAAGAATTTCAAGATCAATAATGATTAAATTAAGATTGTTTCTTTCTCTAAATTTCATCATCAAAATTTTTAATAATTATATGGTTTCCATGGTAAGCATAAAATTAAATTGATTTTGTAAAATACAAGTATCTCTCCATGATCTATACTCAATCACTCCCTCTCAAAATTTTAACATATATCTTATTAACTTAATTCCTCTATGATTTACAGTCTTGAGCATCACCATTATTATTGCAACTACGTATAATAATACTTATTCTTCACCTATCTAACATCTTTTGATTCTTCAAAATAATATTAAATAACTTGGTGAGTTAAGAAATTCCTTCATCACCTACATATTTTCACACATCCATAGGGATGCCATCAAATCCAACTATTTTTCACCTTTCATCATCTTTAAAAGCTTTAAATCTCAAATTTACTAAATCATTGAATTTTTTATTTTAAGTTAATTAATCAAATTAATATAGTTTATAACACAGGTTAAATATCTAAAAATAATTGATTACAAGAATCAAGAGAAAATAGTTTTGCTTTTGAGTAAATTGATTATTTTCACTTGGAAATATTTTTGAATTAGGCGGTTCCATCCCTCCTCACTACTTTCTTATGTGTCACTCACTGGTTTTGCACAAGATGAAGAACAATTTGAAGTTGATGATTATACTTATGATTGGCTATTAATATCACATTGATAAAAATCTAAATATATGATTTGGGAAATTATTAATCATTGATTTTGAAAATTTAAAAAGAAAGGGAATGAATTCATTGTAGAGAGAGTTGTAAAGTTGTCAACATAAGAATAAAAAAAGGAAAGGAGCATCAATGTTGACTACTTGAGAAGAAAAAGGAAAATCAATGCTTCTCATTGGAGAGATAAACAGGTGTGGCATATTAATCTAAAGAGTTGATTGATCTTGTATATTAGTTAGTCAATTGATTTTTGGTTGCTATAAATGTAAGGGAAATTCTAGATTATAGAGATTATTTTCTAAGCATAAGAGAAACTTAAGTGCAAGTTTTTCACAAGCAATGAAAAAGCATCCATAATAATAAACAACAATTTCTTTATTCATTAGATTTATTGATTTGTGGATCCACCTATGGATAAAAAGGAAAAAAGTCTTGTATTTCACTGGTGTGGCATTTAGTTTCCCATGCTTGAGTTATTCTTCCATGTCAAGCATGATAAAAATTGCTTTATAACTTTAGTTGGTGGGAGCATTGTGGTGCCCAACTTGCTAATTATCTCTTTTATGATTTGTGTCAAGTCCCAAACACATATTGAGCTATGCAACTTTAATTGGTAGGCATTTCCATTGTAGGCATAGCACATTGGTAAGCATTGGTCAGCATGGTAGGCAATGTGCTATGCCTACCAATGTGCCATGCTAACCAATGTGCTATGTCATGCTAATTAATTGGTAGGAATTGTAGGCGTAGATCAAGCTATACAATTTATGCTATGTGCTAATTATCTCTATTATGATATATGCATATAGGTCAACAACTTTAATTGGTAGGTATCGCCATTATTCTTTCTTAAGATTTTGTAGGTGCAGATCGTATTTTTATCCAAGGACTGAACCTCCAATTGTCCCAATTTGTGCAAACTTTCCCCTATTCAAGGTCCACCTAATAACACACTCAATCTATTTGTTTTGGGGTCTTATTTTGGTAAGTCACTCAATGTTGACTTCTCTACCGCCAATCTTCTCCATCCTTCAGTGACATACGTATTGTTTGAAATCGATCTTACCGAAAAGTTTGAATTAGAAATTTGGATTGGAAATGAGGAGAACAAATACTTGCAAGAATGTACCTTTGAGAGTAAACCTTTATATTGTACTCACTGCTCGACTATCAGACACGGTGAGGAAACCTGCTTTCGACTTCATCCTCAGCTCAAAGAAAATTTGACAATGAATGTGCCTTTTACTACTATTCCAAGAAAAAGAAAAAAAGAAGATGGTTTATGTCCCAAAAGGGAAATCCAGTGTGGTGACACACGATAATATGACTAATGAGCATGAGATTTCGAAGGAAGCGCTCCTTTGGTTGAAGGGCTGAAAAAGTTGGTATTGCGGAGACTCCTCTGGCGGACATGGTAGGGACTACGGAGTCAAACCCGGAGCTGGAAGAGTCCGAGGAGGCTGATGATTGTGAAATGCCGGCTTTGACCGATGGACATTTAGACCCCGTTCTATTCCATGGGAGGAGGATACGAGAGGTGTTCAATTATTTTTCTTCAGAGAGACTAAAAGTCAAATATAAGTCAATCCAAGAGCTCCTGCAGATGAAAGCAAAAACTGTTGTAGCCTTAGATGAGGTCGTGGCCGCTCACCCATGGGAAACAGTGTGGCTAACTCAGGATTGGAAAGCTCCACTCCAATTGTCCCGTCCATTGAAGGAACATTCTTTAGCCAAAGGATTGAGGTCCAAAGTATTCTTTAAAGCTCTCTCTTGCAACACCTCAGGAATTATAGAAGCCATTTTCTGAAGCATGGCTAAAGGGGCATTTAACAAATTCAAATCTGAGTTAGCCAATGTGTCCCCATTAGCCCGCGCGGCAATCCATATGCGAGAGGCCAAAACCTCATTTGGGGCACCAATAATTTCTGCTCTCATCTGTAAAAGTTCTTGAATTTACTTAAGCTTGGCTGTTAGCTATTTGAAGAAAAGTTATCGAGTATTTCTTTTGTTTCTTCCTCCTATGGAACATAAATGGTGTCGTCAGGATCATCGACCGACGCTGACCCAACGGTCGCCCCAGACTCAACCAGCTCCAAATCAACAACTAATTCAGAACCTGGAGCGACCATCTGCTGCCCCACATCCATACCCGGGGCATCAATGATGATTTCCAAATCTGCCATCGCTGCAACTTGCCGATCTAGCCTCACTGGAGAGCACATCTTGCCCACATGGTTCAACCATCTTAGATTCAATCTTCTTTTTTCAGCATAAATCAATTTTTGTTTCTCCTTCAATTGTTTGGGAGCAAATGCCTTTATTGGCCCAGAATTCTTTCTCAATTGAGGATTGAGTTTGAAGAATTACGATTCATTATGACCGATGATTAAACAATGAGGACAATAGATTGGTCGATTTTCTATCACACACTCTTGGAAGTATCCTTCATCCTTGTCCCCGATCTAGATTTTGAATTCAAAATCCTCAGTTAAATCTGATTCAACAATAGAAGGCCTTGTTAAATTAACTGTTGCGTAATCAATTCTCAAATGTTTCTTAAAGTAGGATCCCAGAACAAAGAGGATCGAATGTGTGACTAGGTGAACCTTAATAAGAGGAAAATTGATCCAAACCGACGCAATAGGAGGTTCACATGGAGGGTCATAGGAAGTCGTCAATTTTAGGATTTTCATGGTGTAATTCTCAATGAAGTAGATTCCTTGAGCAAAAATCTGTGAGTAGTTTGCTTCATTACTGAATTTGAGGAACACGTGCCGAGAGCCAATTAGCCTGGCTTGAAACTCGCCGGATAAACCCAAGTTATTAAGAGATTTCCTTGTAGCTACGATAAGCGGTCGGCCATTTGAAAATTTCCCAACCAGGGTGAATTCAAATGGTTTTGCAAGCCTAATCTCTTCATCCGTTGTGATGATCAATATAGGCTTACCTCGAAAAAGTACAATAGCCTTGATCCCGATCAATACTTCGACAGAGAGGCGAGCGTCAGCACCTCCTGAAAGGATTTGTATACTGAGGGCTTCGCAGGCTGCCAAAGACGAAGGTCCGGTAGCATGCCCCAACCCTCTGGCATCAACGAGATATCCATCGATCGAAGTCGAGAGCTTAGGCTACGCTATAGCTAGAAGATTCCACAATCTATGATGCTATGACTCCGCTCGCCCTCTCGCTCTTGCATTCGTGAACCATCTCACGTGATATATATATATATATATATGTATGTATATATTGAAGCTCTCTTTCTCTCTCTCAGCCATAGAAGGCAGTGATTCCTGTTATGGCGGAATCTATAGTTTTGTCTCGTCGACCCCTGGCGGACGAGTTAAGTCAGAAATTGTGTGGTGGAAAGCGTTTTCTTTTGTCCCGGAAGCCATTTCGTCTGGTGATTTGTTCTACTACTGGTTTTATTGCTGACCTCTTCGTTTTCCTTTTTCAATTTCTTCTGTCTCCCTTTGGTTTTATGGATTTTTTTTTGAGGTTTTCTTTTATGACCGATCAACCTTTGGTTAGATCTTTTAGAGATGCCGTGGAAGGTTCTATGTTCAACATCTCAATACTTATTTCTAATTACAATAGTTTACCGGCTCTTTTTTTCACTAGTGGTGAGATTAGTCGCATGGCTGCTCCTCACGAACTCACCCGTTGAAAAATTTTCAAGAACAAAATCAAGTTTTAGCCTGAATTCTGGTTTCATTAATAGGCTTAAACTGGTGGAAACAATTTTGTTCTGATCTTTTGACTCTGCAAATTTTGTTAAAAATTTCTTCTGATTTCGATTATTTGCCAAAGGATCATGTCTTAGTGGCCATACTATGAAATTGTGCAAATGGGATTCGCATATTAATGTTACATTGGACGCTCCTATAGCCCCAGTGTGAATCAATCTTCCGGGTCTTCAATTGCAATACATTACAAAAGATGTTTGATTCAACATTGCTTAAGGGTTAGGCAAACCACTGCAGTTGGATAAAAATACCACAACCCATTGTAATGTGGCAGTGCCATAGATGCTAGTGGAACTTGATGTTTCCTCTATCCTACTCGAAAAACTTTGGTTGGGATGTGTAGGTAGAGGTTATTTTGAAAAAGTTGTCTATGAGAAACGTCCCGTGTTTTGTACCTGATGTTGTGCTATAGTTCATGATACTAAAACCTGTGCTTTTAGGGATGCTTGGGCCTCAAGCGATCTTGCTTTGGTCATCCCAGAATCTATTGTCATTTCACCTGGTGCTTTAGATACAGTGACTGATATTAATGTCAGTGAAGGTATTATAAATGTGGGCAATGTTAATCCTTCTAATGGCAATGCAGAAGCTCCATCTATTGATGCAAATATTGAAAATAATGTTACTGTTAACATTGAAAGTTTAGTTGGGGAAGGCAGCATTGCTGACAATGGGGTTAATAATGTTACTAAAGATAGTAATATCATCAATATTTTAAACACTAGAGACACTTCGGTTAATGATATGAACTCTACTGTTTTTAGACACTCTCAAGCTCTGGGTAACCTGAACACTAGTGATTTGGAGCCTGAAAGTTTAAATGATCAAGTGTGTCGTTTCAATGTGGGTTCTTATACTGTTGGCATTGCTGCCAATACTACCGCATCCATTATTGAAAATGTTGGGCTCATGGAAGACATGGGTAGTGTGGTTATGCAGTCTACATCTTTTTCCGATTTTCCTTTTGCTTTTAGCAACCTTAATGGTTCAGAAGTTTGGTGAACTGAGGAGGGGGAACTTGAGGATTTTGACAATTGTAAAGATACTGATACTTTTTCTCTTTCTCCAACTTTGCCTCAGTTTACATCTTTCAACGGCAATTTCTTGCCCCAATTCAATATTCTCTATGATCTGGGATCCTATAGTAGATCAGATCTAGTGGTCGAAAGCTGCATTTTCTCAGAGGCAGAACTTGCTGAAAGAACTGCGGGCATTAGTCTCCCAAATACCTCATCTATTATCAATGTCTGTTGTTTCAATTGGCTCGGAGATTGTACTACTGGTAAATTTTGAATGGGGAATTTCTCCAACTAATCATTAATTAAGATTTCAATTAACATGTTATTGAAATGAATGTTGCTTCTAGGGAACAGTGCACCCAAGTTTCTTGGCACCGCATGTGCACAATGATTCCAACTCCTTAACGGTTATGACATGATTGGGTGCAGTTTGCCTGCTTGTGGGGAATAACCTTATTAAACTTTTTAAATTTTCAGTGTTATCTTATGGACCATTTTTCGCCAATTTTTTTTATTGCATCTATATGCTCTAAATGAAATTGAAAATGAACATCTTACTTAATCATTTTGTTCTAAATGAAGTTGAAGGTTTATTAATTTTATTAATTTTAATATTTACCTGAACTTTTGGCTTCTTTCTTTTTTATATTGGAAGATGTACATCAAACATGTTACAGTGGAATAATATTGATGGAATGTGCATCAGGCTGCTCAAATCTTCGGTAAACCTGATTTGGCCCCAGCAGCATGGGTGAGAAAACTTGTCACTTTGTGTGATAGTGCTCCTGAAACGCCATTTAAAGAAGTTAAACATATGGTTGAGGAGGAATTAGGTGAGAATATTTGCGACGTCTTTGAGCGATTTGATGTCGAACCTGTTGGATCTGCTTCAATTGCACAGGTTTGCTACTCTTCTGTCCTATGGACATGGATATAATTCGAACTATTTATACAGAGAACTGGTGTACTTAGTTTCTTATTTTTCTTAATTTTTATTTTTATTTTTTGGATGTGATTGCTAGTAATTTGCCTTGTGTTTTCATGTCTATAGAATTGTGAAGGATGTAGTAATAATCAGCGTGCTAGTAGAAAACATTATTTCTTTTGCTTTTTTTTGTGTCTAAACATGTTAAATGCTTGAGTATGCAAAGGTTTAGAGGTTTGAAAGCCGTAATTTTATTCCTCATCAATTCTCTTTAGATTTGGATATATATATTGTGAGTAGTAGAAAATGCACAAATTGAACGGGTAAATAAAATTATCAGTAAAAAAAAAAGGGAGAATTAAAAGCAGTGAACTTAAGTTGCTCAAAAGTTGTTCTATGTTTTGCACCTACTGTGGCATTTGACAAAATGAAAATTGAGGATTTGCATATAAACAACTATGAAAAGTTGGGATAAGGCTAAATGAAGATGAATTTATTTTGTTGTCAGAGAGATGCCGCCCATTCCATCAATGGGACAAAGTGCAGAAGCAAAAGTTAACTTCAATTTGTCTCAAATTTAATAAATTTGAATGAATGAACAAACATGAGAGTTGTACCTTTTGCTTGAAAATATGATTCTGCTGTAAAGCAACTTCATGTGATATAGAATCTAGAGGCTTCTGGTTGCAAATTGAACTAAATTAGTATCATATTTCTCAATTATGTCTATATCTTCTCGTAAGGATAGATGCTAAGGATCTAATGTGGTCAAGTTCACTTGAAATCCTAGTAAAAACAATTCACTGAATGACTACAAAAGCAATCAGGAAATTTAATGAACATTTTTCTTATTATATTGGCTATGCCCAAAAACTGATTTTTTCAAAATTGCCACCCAAGTACAGCATCTAAGTGAAGAGAAATTGAAGTTAAAAAAGTGAACAGAACAAAATACTGCACTATATGCTTCTGGTCTACTCAACTTAATATGAAAGTGAAAAATTTGATTTTCTTTACACCAGCATGAAATTTAGGCTATATGATTTTTTTAAAAAGTGGTTACAATCATATTGCCTTACTTGTTCCCAATGACACAAAAAGGTGAAGAGAGCGTATTTGCATGAAACTACAATCTTTTAGAGTTGATAATTTTCCATGCACAACTTGTATGATATGGCCGATAAGTGTTGGGAAACGGAGATAGAATGACAAAAATATGAATTTAACTTTTTAAAAAACATCATCTAAATAAATAGAAGAGCCAACTAAGCATTCAAAATATTAAATTTAACACCATTTATAAAATCCAACAACATTCCACCACTGGTAAGACTATAATTACATTATGAAATAATTATTGAATGAAAATGGAAGAAAAAATAATGTACCAAGGGCAGAATTGGGTGCAGGTTAGGTTAGTGAATTCATCTGTTATCTTATTTTGACATGATAATGTTAATAAAAATACTTTGGAATTGATAATTATAATTTTTTTGTAATAATGAAAAGGAAAGTGGTATGCATGCTTTAAAAGTTGTAATGCAGACCAACTCAAAATGGTAAGCACTAAGAGTAGAAAGAAATGAATTAATGAAACTTCTATGAATTCTTAAAGTTTCCTAAACTAATTTAACCAGTTATAACAAAATCAAGCGGGAGTAGATGAACACAGAATTTTAGCGAGAAATTTTAACAGAAAACAAGAATTTGCGTGTAATAACAGAAATTAGCGGGTAGCTAGAATATCACCAACATACAAGGCTAGATATCACCTTCAGCGTGAACAAAGTGTGTCAACCCAGGCACCATCCGACTATCTCAGATTGGCAAGCCCTCAAACTGTTTAGGGCTTTTGTCGAAAAGGTAAATCCTATTTGAGTTAATGTATTCCAAAACTATTGTGCTAATTCCTTTTGGTGAACATTTTCAGTCTAAAATAGGAGGTAAAAAAGGATACAAATCAGTTCTAAATAAGAATCTGTAAATTTGGCAGTGCAGTTAAATTTTAGGAGATTAGATTTTAGTAGATGTAATGATGAAAGTTTATCAGAATGAAGTAATATCAGACTTTTACCTGAAGATGCATAGTCTTATGTAGAATGATTTTATGAACTCAATCATGGTGGCATAGAGCAATGTTAGGTGTCGTCCCAATTACTGCTTCAGCCTTAATATGTTAACTTTAAGCAATCTGTCAATAGGGTGTTATTCACAGCATAAGTTAGATGGCATAAAGTGAGTGAGATGATCTAAAACAACCAAATCTTGTTGTTTAAACTACAAACCCTTAGTGAAGTCTGAAATCTATAATTTCTAATGCTATTTATTAAATTGATACATTGGGCCTGCTGTAAATTCATAAAGAATGACATTGATATCTTAAACATGGTCTATAATCAGTAGGGAATTTGAGGACAGCGGTTGGCCAATAAAATGAAGAAAGCAACTCTGCATTTAGAAATTTTCAAAACAAATTCAATTGAAGGATAAACCACTTAAAATGAGTGATAATAATACTTTGACCAATGGAAGATAAGAGGCAGAGTAAGTTTAGGTGACTATACTAAAGAATAGGAGTGGTGAATCATTTTAATGCAAATTCTTAGAACATCACATAGCTTAGAATAGAGTTATTCATGTAGGGAATTTAAAGCAGCTATCCTTTTAACAAGTACCGATTTTGACTTTGAAAAACTAAGTATAGGGCAGGTTTAATTTTATTCTTACAAACCTAATGTGTGATTTGAGTTTTTTTTGGAACGGTAGTAAATTAATAATAACGTTAAGCTAAGTATAAAATCAGGAGAATATCAGGTTTAGCAGTACTCTGAATACTGCAACAAATTCGATCTCATACCATGTCTTCCTAAACTAGATTAAGGAATACATGGGTTTAATAAAGGGAGCTAGTTCAAGTGGTAACAGCTTACTGCTAAACGGGTTCTAATTTTATAGCAGGTTGGATCTTATATTAATGAAGTTAAGTTTAGAAATTCTGTTGAAAGCACTTAGATACATTCGGCTTCTAGTTAAGCATCCTGCAGTTTTTTTTTATAACAATGCTAATGCAAATCCAAAGATACAGTAGAAATCCTAGTACAAAATAATTTAAATTTCAATCATTGATATTAGTGAAATGATAAGTTCTTAATTTCAATTTGTGTGAAATAAGGTGAGTGATGTCAAGTCCAAACCTCGAGGAAAGCTGAATTCAAAAATTTAAATAGAGATTTGTGAAATGATTAGATCATTTTGTTAAAACCTTCATTTTATTAAATCATAATTAAAATAACATTATGGGTGAAAAGATAAAATTTTGGGAAATAATTAGATCTCCTAACACTACTTAAGATGATGCAAGGAAACTTAAGATAATTAATTTAACATCAAAAATAAATTTTAAGAATGCAGATAATCATTTCGTGAAACAAATAAAATTGTGATGTAATTTATGCATACCTATCAAATAATTGAGTACTTTTTTTAGCTCAGCTAAATTCAAAGGTACACTGGATATTATTTTTTATATTCTTATTTGCTTTTATTATTGTTTAAGCATCACTTGAAGCCTGTTTTGTGTTGATTTTAAATGCAATATTTTTATTGCTTACAACATAAAGAAATAAAATGATGTTTATGTATCTTGTGAATGTTTGCAAGGGTTCTGAAATGGTGGGTGAATTAGGTTAGGGATGAGGCTAGTTCATCGGGAGTTATAAAGGTGTTATCTGGAGTCTTTGAGGGGGCCCAGATGATGAACATGCTTTTATTGAACATAGCATCGAGGTTCTGGCTTTACTCATTAGAACTACTAATGTTGCTTCATAATATCAAGACATAAACATAAATATGATTTTTTATATGATACTATCTTTTGAGTTTGGCATGTGATATAACGTTGTTTGCAGGAAATCTTGTTTATTTTTATTCACATCGAACCATGTTTTCCTGCAATTTTTACTTATTCTCACTTTTCACTTTTGTTTAAAGTATAATATTTAATATCATTTGTACTTAGAATGTGCACTAAGATATTATTTTTATAATGCCAGATTAGATACAGCTAGAAGAGGTTGAGATAACTTAAGGGAATTGTGGCGCATAATGAAAAATAAATCTTTAGTTCTTACTTTTACAAGAGACAAACTTTTATTTTTATATGTTATCAAATATGTAATATTCTGGATGATGCTATCTTTAAATTGAATGAATGATAATTCTTATATTTTTGTATGGCTCTGAATGTTGTTTAATTGCTATTTTGCTTAATCGCCATTATGATTCTACGGAGATGTACCTAATGTTAGATTGATTGTTATTAATCTAACATGGGTTATCTCAGTTGGAGGTACTGGAGCGCACCAATAATGCTGCAAAATAGTGTGGGATCCGGAAATGCCTTTGCGGGAATCATACTTGGTTTTTGCTGCACAATCATTGGAGTGGGTGCAGGATTGAAGTGTTGTAGGCCGACACTGTGCATAATATCTTGTACTTAATGTTATTGAAATAGACCGGGATGATCTGACTCTCGAGTGATGTTAATATTTAGAAAGTGGTGGACAAGTCTCATGTCTTTGAGAGAGAATCAAGGTTAAGGAAAGCTATCAACTTCTTAATAAGCAAGTCATTGTTGCCTGTGAATAGGATATAATCAACGTAGACAAGGAACACTAAGATATCGGTTCCATCTTTGGTGGATAAACATAGATGTGTCATTCACGACATTGCGCAAATTGAAGGACCCTAGAGCAGTGAATAATTTGTGATACCAAGCTCTAGGGGTTGTTTTAACCCCTAGAGAGCACAATGAAGATGGCAAACATAGTCTTTATTAGTTTTTGAAACAAAACCTGGGGGCTGATCCATGTGGATATTATCGTGAATGCCACCATTTAAAAAGGCGTTATCCAACTCAAGCTATCTATTTTGCCACCTGATGGTGAGAGCAAGAGTATGGATAAGTCATATAGTGATCGGTTTGACAACTGGACTAAAAGTTTCGGAAAAGTCGATACCTTCTTTTTGAGTGAAGCCATAAGCAACCAGACACGCTTTGTGACGAGCAATAGAGCCATCACAATTGTATTTGAGCTTGAAGAGCCATTTGTAGCTGACAATGTTTGTAAATGCCGGCCTTGGAACTAAAATCCATGTGTCATTTTGTGTAAGGCGAATAGTTCATCATGCATAGTTGAACCCATGTGAATTTTTAAGGGCTTGCCAATATGTAGATGGCACTGAATTGTGAGGAGGTACAACCACGAAGAAGTCTGATTTCCCCATTGAGTCATTGTCTTAAAATGGGTAAGCATTGGATGAATATTACTGCCATCATGAGATTGCTGTGCGAGGATTGTTGCATATGTAAATAGCGCGGGAGCTGCATGTGTCTCTTTGGGATTGCAGTGTAGGAGGCACCATTTTACTGTTTCTCGTAGAACCTGAAGAAGACATGAATGCTGTTATCTGTGCTGCTATCAACAAGAGCATTGTGGGTGACCATACTGCCCCAAGTCAAGATTGAGACAATGATTATCAAACTAGAGCTGTGGGTTGTTTCTGAGCTTGCTGTAGCAGGAAGAATGTTATTTGGAAAGTCACACTCACTAAATGTTACATACTGGGAAATATAGAACATCTTGGAGCTAATGTGATAATATATATAGGCTTTATGTTGCCCACTATAACCAAAAAAGACATGGTAGTGATATAGGTTCCAAATTATTTGTCGCATAGAGTTTCAACCATGGAAAACAAAAGCATCCGAAAACTTTTAAAAATTGGTACTCAGGTGGATGGTGGAACAAAATTTTGTATGGGGATGTGTTGAAGTTGAGGGTGTGGAAGGCAATTTATGAGATATATGGCGGTTTGGAATGCACGTGTCCAGAAGGCGGTAGGATAATTTGCATGCAAGAGTCGAGCTCAGCTAGCTTCCAATATGTTAATATTTACATTTAGCTTTGCATTTTGTATAGGTGTTGTAACGACCAAATGTCATTATTTCGCCAAATTAGGTCAAATCCTGACTCAATCAGGATCCCGGGGAACTTCAGTGTAGGGCAAACAAAAATAGCATTAGATAGAAATATTTTTTTAGATCAAAATGCCCTAGTTTGAGGGAACTCCGAATAACGGAAACTTCCATTTTAATTTTTGAATTATTTAAATTCAATAAATTGAAAAAATTAATTTCAAGTCCAAATTCATTGATTTTTATGTCATTATGTTAAGTATATTATTTAAAGGCTACGTTAAAAGTTTCGTCGATTTTGGAGCTCCGGTTTGATCGTGATTAACATTTGAAGTTTCTAACTCCTTAAAATATTTTAAAATAAAATATTGCTCAGAATAAAAATTTTTTGGTGCGAGGGTGTTCGTTACATCATAACACATTTGTATTAGGTTTCGTATTTTTGGAGGTCAAACGGCGAAAAAATGCAAAAAATTTATTTTAAGTAATTACTTAATTTTTTCCTTCTGATTTTCTTCCTTTTCTGATTTCTCGTTTCTCCACCCCCCCCCCCCGACGTCACACACACGACTAGGGCACAGGCTTTGTCGCTCGACAGAGTCTGCCAGGCACCATCCATGCCGCCCGGGTTGGGCCGACCGACCATCCCCTCCCTATCCTTCCCTCTTCTCTATATATACCCCTCCCCTCCCCTCCCCTCCCTTCTTCCCATTAGCATGCTCTCTCCCTCCTGCTAGCCCTCAGCCTCCTGCTAGCCACAGCCAGCCAGCCACCCCCTCCAGCCACCCCTCTCCGGCGATCTCCTCCGGCCCCTTCAGTCATGTCCGGGCTCCCTCTGATTTCCGGCAACCTTAATCCTAGGTGAGAGGAGAAGGAAAAGAGAAGGAAAATAATAAGAAATTATGAAAATAATACAAATTATGAAAATTATGAAAATTTATTTTTTATTTTGTTTTATATATATACATAATAATTATTATTATGAAAATAATAATGATAAAAATATGTCATTAACATTATATTTTTGTTCTCATTAATTAATAATAAAAATAATACAAATGCTGCAAAATGACTTATTTTCATTCTGTCAATTTTAATTTAGTCATTTTATTATGACTTTTTATTATTACTTTCTACAAATTTTATAGTTATTTTCATTATCTTTTCTTTCCTATATTATTATCATTAAATAATAATAATTATAATATTATTATAAATATTATTGCTACCCTTAATTACTTAAAAATATTATCTTCTATCAAAAAGAAAGAGTGAAAGAAAGACAGAATAGAAAAGAAAAAAATAAATATCCCTAAAAATATCATCACTTTCATCATAATATTGGCTAAAAGGCTAATTTAAATTATAAAAAATTTAAATGCAGATTTGATCAAACTGTTGCACTTTTGAACTTAAAAAAAAAGGTACCCAATATATGAATATGTATTATTTTTGTATTTTACTGCTGCTTAGCTTCGCTTTGAGCTAAATTCATATTGATGCTTGGCTGGTAGTTCAAAATCAGCGTCATTTTATTCGTGGTTAGTTACTAGAAAAATGACATCAGTAACATTCATGGTTAGTTACTGAAAAATAATTTCAGTAACATTCATGATTAGTTATTAGAAAAATGACATCAGTAATATTCGTGGTTAGTTTCTGAAAAATGACATCAGTAATTTTTGTGGTTAGTTACTGAAAAAATGACTTCAGTAACATTCATGGTTACTGGAAAAATGACATCAGTAATCAACATCTTTGTGATATTACTTGTTGCAGGAAATTAATTATCCCGTTTGCGCTATTGCCTTATTTTTTTTGCATTTTTATTACATCCTTATTTCCGCTAATCGCATCTCTGCTATTATAAATATAATATCTTAATGTTTACTGCGGTACCTTGAGTATTCTCTAATTATTGGGAATTTCAATTCCGGTATTGTTTTCTTTACAATACCAGGTCAGGTGTTTCTGAGAGAATTCACACAAGAATCCTAACTCTTAAATTTTCAAATCTTCTGATGGATCTACGGCATTATTTTATTTATCTTTTTATTTTATTTTTGTTCTATAAAGATGAATATTGTACAAGGTGTACGTGGTGGTAATATGGAATTTTAATGAAAGAGAAATTTCATATTGTCTTTATATGTGTATCCCTTCTTTTTTAAATTACTCAATAGGATTTTGCGGTATGTGAACACCTGATGTCGGGACAGTTCTCGCTGAACCGCATCGGGCCCTCACAGGTGTGTACAGAGCGAAGAAGCGGTGTTGGATACCAAGGGTTAGTGAATTTCTTATGCTGTCCACCTCCATAAGATTGAAATATATAATTTTTGAGAATAGGTTGTTTTCAACCATATTTTTGAAAGAAAAACATCAAGTGCTTCAGATTTTTTATGTAGAGGATACATCTATTTGAAAATTGAAAATTCATCAAAAAAAATATTATAATATTTGTAACCAAATAATGACTCAGTAGGGATAGGCCCCCAAATATGAGAGACAATAAGATGTAAATGGTTTTAAAACACATAATTAGTAAAGAGGTAATTGCAAGCTATGTTGCTTTGAGATATGAAAATTATATAAGTAGAGATAGGCTTTGTATTTATTTGTAAACTATCGACGATGTGCTGAAATTTATCAAAACCCGGATGGTCGAGACGGCGATGCCAAAGATCATTCCACATGGCTGAGATTGGAGGATGAACTGAACGTGATGACCCATGTTAGGTTGATAATAACTAATCTAACGTATGTGCATTTTTTTTCACGAGATCATATTGGCGGTTAAGCAAAATTGCATTTAAATAATATCCAAAGCCATACAAGAAATAAAATATCATCCATTCAATTTAACATTGTTCAGAATATTACATAAAAATTAAAAATTGTCTCTTGAAAAAAGTAATAACTAAAGTTTCATTCTTGATAAAAATAATGCTTAGTGCACATTCTAAGTATATAGGATATTAAATATTATACTTTAAGCGAAAGTTGAAAACGAAGATGATATGATAATAATTGCAGAAAAATATGATTTAAATATAATAAAAATAATCATAACTCCTACAAATAAATATTTTCTTATTATGGTTATGTCACATGCCAAATTTCAAATGATAAATCAATAATCACATAAAAATTCATATTTATGTTTGTCTTGATTTCATGAAGCGATGTTAATAGTTATGATGGACAAAGCTAGAACTTTGAGGCTGGGTTAAATAAAAGCATATTCATCACCCGAGCCCCCTGAAATGCTTCAGATGACATTCTTATAATTTCCGATGGACTAGCCCCATCCCTAACCTATTCAATCACCTTTTTGAAATCCTTTACAACATTTACAAGATACATAAACATCATTATGTTTCTTTTATATCATTAGTAGTAAATATAACATATTTAATATCAACACGAAATAGGCTCAAAGCATTGTTTAAGCAATAATAAAAGCAAATAGGTGTATAAAAAGTAATATCCGATGTACCTTGGTATTTGATCGAATTGATTAAGTACTCACAAATCTAATATGTCTGCAAAAGTTGTATTTATAATTTTTTTTATTATCCTCTAGAAATTAATTGTTGTATAAATAAAGTATATCTCTTGATTAATTTATGATTTCTCAATATTTTAGACCCTTTTAAGACTTTAAGACTTAGATTAGGAAAAATTTATAGGTCAATCACAATCTTGTCTAATTTAATCAATGAAATGCTTTAAAAAAATTTGGCACTTCAATCAAATTTTCAATTAGAAGCCACTCACAATAAAAGTCGACATGTAAAGTAAGGATAAAATTATTTTGAGATTTAATGACTTAATTCTCAAGTGGTTGAATTGGGAGAGTTCTGATTTAAGTATCCTAAGAATCACATTAAGTTGGATAACCACAAAAAGAATCGTACCTTATGATTGAGAATCCTGGTGAAAATGACGGAGCCAGAGAAAGATCAGCGGCTGGAATCAAGAGAATAGGATGGTTTTGAACGCAGAACAGCTGTTGAGCGCAGAGATTGTGTGGGAAAAGAGCAAATGTCGAGCGAAGAAGGGGATCATGCGGGAGAGATGGAGTAGATGTCGTTCGCCACAGTTGACAGTAGGGCATGTTCTTTTCTTTTGCCGCATGTCTTCGTTGATTCTGTCGGTGAAGAGAGGGGTCGAGGGAGAGGTAGGATTTTTATAGGGCTTTGCGGCTTTTGTGAAGATGTTGATTCCGCTCAGTGGCTCTAAATAGAGATTTCTGGAAATCTCCGAGTGGAAGAAACGACGTGTGTCTGCGAGCGGAAAAGGAAAGGTCTGCGCTAAATTGCCGTGCCGCTGGTTCTTCAGATGGTAATTGTAGCCTTCATTGCTGACAGTAAATGGAGAAGATGTGGAAGACGAAAGTTTCTTCCATCGGTTATGGGAGTGGTAAGAGGAAAATCAGAGCGTGCGTTGATTTCTAGAGCGTGCGTGATTTCCTCTTTGCGTTGATGGAGGGAGGATCGAGGGTCCTTTAATTACGGCTTAAACAAACTGAAATCGTGCTTAGAATGGAGAATTAGAGCTTATGGAAAGAAAATGCCCTTTTTTATAGCATGCTACAGATGTAACAAGAAAAACGAATTTTAGAGGGAAATTTTATTTTTAACAGAAAATAGGAATTTGTGGGTAAACAATATAAATTAAACATAGCGGGAAATTAACGTCTTCCACAAAAATGACCTAGGATCATTACACTTGAAGGGATCGAAAGAGTGTAGAGTTAGTTAATGAGCGTGCTTCGGTGGAGCTCTTGTTTTGTAATTAGATTCTTGACAACACCAAAGGATGGGTGGAGTTCAATATAGACATTATTGTCAAGAGTGAAGAGATTAATATAAATTAGATTTTTAAAATGTTTGGGACATGTAAAATTTGATTTAAGCGAATTTTTAGGGAGGGGTGAAAGAATGGTTGAACCTGTGAGGACCTGGTGCTGGGTCAGCGGAAGCTAATCCAACACCGATTATGGGGATGTAACAGCAAGTCTTCTAGCCGCAGGATCATATTGAGTGTTTAAGAGACAAATATATAGACATCAAATATAACTTATTTATTCATTAATTCATTCACTAGTCCTGATTACAAAGATTTAAATAAAAAAAAGTTACAAACTTTTAAAAGTGTCAAAAAGAAAGTGGAAAATCAACAGGAAGCAGTATCAGCACTGCTTGGTTCTTAGCACCTTTCTTCAAGGATGAATTTTTGATCTGGGCATGTTTCAAAAGTGCGGGCATTCGAATACCAGTTAGTTGTGAAATTATGTACTGATATATGTCATCTTTACAAATGTTAAATAATAAGTAAAATAATCAATAATTTGACAGGGAATAAAAGCTATACGAACTTATCCCTGCTAACTTGTTTTAATTGCACTTGAAACTTAGCATAAAGGTAATTGCAGTCATAAAAATAAATATAGAATTTTAGCATTTGTTATCTCGCGCAAAACGTGATTTTGTTGGGCAAGTACAAAATCGAGAGAAATGGGTTCATCTTTTCTTTTTTTATATCCAACTTCCCTCTATACCTGCTCCCTCAAGGCTTATTAGTATATGCTTCTTATGACACTCGATGTCGGACAACCCTGTCCTAGCAGTTGTCTGATTAGACAAAAAAAATATATCAACATGAAATCCTTGCCTCTCAGTTATCCAAACTTTTTATTATATCATTTTAAGTGATTTTTTAAAAGCATTTAAATCAATTTTGTGCGATGTTGAGGTGAAAAACATATTTAACAGAAGTAATAAAAGAAATTTGGTACCTTGTTCTTTAAGTTCCGATGAGTGACAGTTCGCTCAATCTGCAATTAGGTTTTTGATATTTTAAATTAGTCTTTTTAGTCAATATTATTATCTTCATTCTGTTTTGTTTCTCTTTCATTTTTTCAATTTGATAGAAGTTCATATTTTTAAGTTACTAATGTGGCAATAATATTTATAATAGCATTATTATTATCATTTTAATAATAGTAATGATAATAATAATGTATGAAAGAAATGACAGAATGGAAACGACTGTACAAATTGTAGAAAGTAATAATAATATTAGTAATAGTAAATAAAAGAAAAATAACAGAATAAAATGCTTGAATTGAAATAATAGTTAATTTATAACATTTGTACAGTTTTTATTATTGATTAATGAGAACCATAATAATGTGAATGATGTAATTTTATCATTATGTTTTTCATAATAATGATTATTAAGTATAACAAAATAGAAGAACGAAGAAATAAAAAAATCTCTTATCATTCTCCCTTATTTTTCCTTCTCCTCTTACTTTGGTTAGAGTTGCCGAAAAAATGGAGGGAGACCGTGTGAGGACCCGGTGCCTGGTCAGCGGGAGCTAATCCAGCACCATTTTTTTGTGGGATATAACAAGTCCTCTAGTTGCAAAATCATATTGAGTGATTTAAGAGATAAATATATAAACATTAAACATAACTCATTTATTCAATATTCACAAATCCTAATTATAAAGATTAAAATAAAAGAAAAGTTATAAACTTTTTAAAAATATAGAGTAAAAAAGAAAGCAGAAGATCAGCAGGAAGCAGTATCAGCACTGCTTGGTTCTTAGCACTTTTCTTTTAGGACGAACTCCTAATCTGGGCACGTTTCAAAAGTGCGGCCATTCGAATACCAATTAGTTATGAAACTAAGAACTGATAGATGTCATCTTTATAAATGTTAAATAATAAGCAAAATAATCTATTTTTGACAGGAAATAAGAGCTGTACGAACTTATCCCTGCAAATTTATTTCAATTGCACTTGAAACTTAGCATAAAAAAATAATTGTAGTCACTAAAATAAATACATAATTTTAGCATTTGATATCTGAGGTAAAATATGATTTTGTTGGACAAGTACAAAATCGAGAAAAAGGGGGTTCATTTTTGTGTTATATATCCCAACTTCCTTCTATATCTGCCCCCTCAAAGACTTATCAGTATAGGCTCCTTATGACTCCCGATGTCGGATAGCTCCGTCCTAGTAGTTCTCTGATCAGACAAAAAGTATAAATCAACATGGAATCTCACTTATCCAAACTTGTTCATATATCATTTTATGTGATTTTAAAAAGCACTTTTATCAAATTTGTGCGATGCTGAGCAAAATGCATATTTAAACAAGAGTAGTAAAAGACTTCTGGTACTTTGTTCTATAAATTTAAAAGTTCAACAGTTCGAATGAGTGACAATTCACTCGATATGCATTTAGATTTTTGATATTTTAAATTAAAATGAAAGTGATATGATATATTTCTTTCTTTATGGAGTTTTAGTTTCTTCTTTTCCATTCTGCCTTATTTTTAATTTTTTTATCTTAATAGAAGATATTATTTCAAGTCTCTGAGGGTAGTAATTATATATAATATAATGCTATTATTATCATTATATAATTATAATAATGATAATAATGTACGAAAGAAAGGACAAAGAATGAAAATAACTATAAAAATTTGCATAAAGTAATAATTATAAGAAAATGAAAATGACAAAATAAAAATATTTGAATTGAAATAATAACTAATTTATAATATTTGTATAGTTTTCATTATTAATTAACAAAAACCATATTAATGTGAATGATGTAATTTTATCATTATTATATATAAAAGAACAAGAAATAGCTAAAGCTTTTTATCATTTTCCCTCTTTTCCTTCTCCTCTTGCTTTGTTGTCGAAAAAAAAATGGAGGGAGGCCGGCAGGAGGTTTGCCGGGGCTGGCTGGCCGGAGGCGGGAGGCGGCTAGTCGGGCTGTTGGGAGGAGAGGGCTGCTGCTTTTTGGGAGGAGGGGAGGGAAAGGCTGAGGGAGGAGAGGGTTGAGGGTGGCCATTTGGCCGACCATTCCTGCGCCAAAATGGCGCAGGAAGGCCTCCGCGCCTTAAACTTGGGGAATCGCAGAAAAAGGGGGGAATGAAGGAATTAGAGGAAAAATTTAATAAAAGTACTTAATCTAAATTTTTCGCATTTTTTTGCTGTTTGGCATCTAAAAAATAACGAAACTTGACACTGAGGTGTGTTATGATATAACGAATACCCTCGCTCCAAAAATATTCAATTCGGACAAATATTTTATTTTTAATTAATTTTTTGAGGTTTAAAACTTCAAAAATTAACTACGATCAAACCGACGCTCGGAATTTGATGAAACTTTTCGAGCAGCCTTTAAATAATATATTTAACACAATGACACTGAAATTAATGAATTTTGACACGTATTTCAATATTCAGTATTTATTGGATTTAAATAATTCAGAAAATTAAAGTGGGAGTTTTCGTTATCCGAATTCTTCCAAACTAGGGCAATTTGATCTAAAAGTTACTTCTATCTAATGGAAATTTTATTTGCCGTAATTTGAAATTCCTCGGGGTCCTGATGTCTGAGGTGGGTTTTGACCTAATTTGAAAAGTAACGACATTAGGTCGTTACAAACTCCCCTACTTATAACGATGTCGTCCTCGACATCAAGAATAAAATAATGACTTAAAGGGAGTCTTTGAGGGTACCTTAATTCATAAATAGTTATGGATATTTTCTTCGCATATCAATTTCTCTTTCCCACGTGGCTTCTTTGACAGCATGATTATGCCATTGAACTTTGATAATCGGGATTGTTCTGCTTCTTAATTTTCGGCAATCTTTCTCAATGATTTTAAGAGGTTCTTCGATATAAGTTAAATCAGGCTGAATTTCAACTGTTGAATCTGAAATTTGCTGAGTGGATTCCTGGAGACATCTGTGAAGTGTTGAAACGTGGAATATATTGTGCACGGCTGTGAATCTTTTAGGAAGTTTTAGTTTATTAGCCGAGCTTCCAATTTTTGCAGTTACTTCTAAGGGTCCAACTTATCTGGGACACAGCTTTCTAGTCACTCCAAAGCGATGAATTCCTTTCATAGGGATAATCTTTAGATAAGCTCGATCACCAATGTGAAATTCTTGCCTCCGTGTTTTGCGTCGAAGTATTTTTTTTGTCGGTCCTGGGCTACCACAATTTTTCTCTTGATTAGCTTTATCTTTTCATTTATTTCTTCAATTAACTTAGATCCATAAATTTGAACATCTCCACTTGTGTCAAGGCTAAAGGAGTACTGCACTTTCTCCCATATAAGGTTTCATAAGGGGCCATCCGAGTACTGATGGCTATTATTATAAGCAAACTCTACAACTGATGGCTATTATTATAAGCAAACTCTACAAGTGGGAGGTGTTTCTCCCAATTTCCACCAAGGTCTAACATGCATAAACACAAGAGATTCTCAAGTACTTGGTTGACTCTCTCAGTTTGCTCGTCCGTCTGAGGGTGGAATGCTGTGCTCAAGGCTAAGGTGGTTCCCAAATCTTTGTGTATTGCTTGCCAAAATTGAGAAGTAAACTTGCCATCCTATTCTGAAATTATAGTTTTAGGATTTCTATGCAGTTTTACGATCTCTCTAATATATAATTTTGCCAGTTTCTCTACTAAGCCTGTTTGCTTTATTGGGATAAAATGGACTAACTTTGTTAATCTATCAATTATGACCCAAATGACATCTGCTCCCGATTTTTTTTTTTGCGAACCCATTACGAAATCTATGGAGATATCTGACCATTTACGCTCTGGGATTTCTAGTGGGTGTAGACGTCCGCCAGGTCGTTGGTGCTCTGCTTTGACTAGGCTACAGACATGGCACTTACCTACAAATTCAGCACTCTCTTTTGAGTCCAGGTCACCAGAAAGCTATTTTTAGATCTTGATACATTTTGTTGCTTTCGAAGTGTACTATATAGCCTGAGTTGTGGGCTTCATTTAATATTTGATTTCGAATGTGCAAATTATTCGGGACCCAGATTCTATTTCCAATATAAATATGAATTCCTTTTCGCAGATGCAACTCTGTTTTGCGACTATCTTCTATTTCTGCTTTCGGCTTGGGGTATTCCTTGCTGACTTTTTGAGCATCCAATATTCTTTGTATGAAGGTAGGTTCTGCAGTATTATCATTAAGCAATTCATTCAACTGATCTTTAATAATAGGTCTTATATTAAGTTTATGGAATTCTTCTTCAAATGGACTTGCTGAGATTAAAGTACTTAATATTTCCTTTCTACTCAAAGCATCTGCGACCAAGTTAGCTTTGCTAGGATAATATTGAATATTCATGTCATAGTCGCTGAGTAGTTCTAACCATCTCCTTTGGCGACAGCTTAGTTCTACTTGTGTGAAGATGCATTTTAAACTCTGATGATCTGTAAAGACGTCGCACTTTACTCCATAAAGATAGTGCCTCCAAATTTTTAAGGCAAAGACTATTGCGGCTAGCTCTAAATCATGAACATGGTAGTTCTTTTCGTGAGTGTTCAATTGCCTTGAAGCGTAAGCAATGACATGCTCGTCTTGTATGAGGACACACCTTAGTCCTGTTAATGAAGCGTCCGTGTATACCTTGTAGTTCTTTCCTACTTGAGGTAGGATTAGGACAGCTGCAGTAGTGAGGGCTTGCTTTATTTTTAGAAATGATTCTTCACAGTCCTGACTCCATACAAATGGTGTTGCCTTTTGAGTTAGCGGAGTTAATTGTTTGGCCAGATTTGAGAATCCTTTGACAAACTTTCAGTAATATCTTGCCAATCCTAAGAAACTGTGAATCTCAGACACGGATGATGGTTGGGGCCATTCTTGTATGGTACTGATCTTTCTTTGGTCTACCTTGATTCCTTCAGCATTTACTACATGCCTTAAAAATGCTATTGAGTCCAACCAAAACTCACATTTTGAGTACTTGGCAAATAATTGATGCTCCCTATGAGTTCCCAATACTGCTTTCAAATGAATCTTGTGATCCTTCATAGTCTTGGAATAAATTAAGATATCGTCGATGAAGACTATCATAAATTTATCGAGGAAGGGCCTGAGGATTCTCTGCATTAAATCCATGAAGATAGAAGGCGCATTTGTGAGTCTAAATGACATGATTAAGAACTCGTAATGTCCGAAGCGAGTTATAAATGCATTTTTGTGGACGTCTTCTTCATTGACTCTCATTTGGTGGTATCCAGGCCTTAAATCAATCTTGGAGAACATCTTGGCTCCAGCCAGTTGATCAAAGAGGTCATCGATGCGGGGTAGAGGATATTTATTTTTCACCGTTACCTTGTTGAGTTTTTTATAATCCATGCGCATACGCATAGACCCATCCTTCTTTTTCACAAATAGTAGTGGGGTTCCCCAAGGGGACATGCTTTGCTGGATTAATCCCTTGCTGATTAGCTCTTGAAGTTGTTGGTCTAATTCTTGGAGCTCTTTTGGTGTCATACGGTATGGTGATTTTGACTTGGGTTAGGTTCCTAGAACTAATTCTATTGAGAACCCAATTTCTCTTTTGGGTGGTAGCCCGGGTAAATCTTATGGGAATACAGTTTCAAAATCTCGAACGATGTGCGTTTCTGATAAAGGCACAATTTCATTTCTTTATATCATCATTGTTACTAAGTATGCGTTGCATCTCTTTTGAATCAACTTTCTTGCTTTTATCGGGTTTATTAGGGAAGCTAACAGGCTTTGTCTTCCTATAAATACTGTTGATGTTTTACCACTTTTGATTGTGACCTTTTTCTTCTGGCAGTTGATTACAGCATCATGCTTGCTTAATCAATCCATCCCTTGAATAAATTGAAAGTTGGTGATGGGTAGAATGACTAATGTAGCATTGAATATTTTGTTTTTGATGGGAATGTTAAAAATATAAAATTTTTGAGCCTCCATACTAGCTCTAGAAGGTAATCCAATATTTAGTAATGTTGCCAAATGGAAGAATGATAGTTCTAGTGTGGTTGCAAGTTTTTCTGATATGAAGGAGTGGCTTGCCTCCGTATCAAATAAGGTATCACAAGATACGTCATCAATGAATAGCATGCCTAAATATGAAATATGAGCATTTTGTACTAATATAACTGCAAAAAAGAAAAGAGAACGAGAAGAATAAAATACCTGATACTACATCGTTGTCTCCAGGTGCTAAGATTGGAGTGAGCATGTAAATGCTTGCGGGAGCAGGTCCTTTTCTCAAGCTGGATGCTGGTGAAATTGGTGGTCTTGGGGCGTTGGTTGGTTCTGAAGCGACTCTTGTTTGGGCATGAAACGGGGTTACAACAGGTGTGGTGTTTGTGGTTCTTATAATGGTTGCTCCATCTATCGTCCTCAAGGGTCGACAATCCCGAATTTGGTGGCCGGGCTTGCCGCACTGATAAGACCTTCTGCCGTCATGGTAGCACTTGCCGTAGGGATGATGTCTCCGGCAATCTTCTCTCATTCCTTGTTTGAAATTCTCAAAAGTTAGCTGATAGATTTTGGCATGTGGGTTGTGTTGTTGTCTTTTGAAAGTCCTTTCGTTCTTTGTAGGATGTTCCTGCCTTTTCCCTTGACCTGTGTTGATAGAGGACTTGCTATTCTCTTCGTGCTCCATGATTAAAACGCATTCTAAAAGTTCGAAAAAATGAACATGTATAAATGGAAGCAGGCTCCAACAAAGAGTGTCTTTCATCTCTGATAGAAAACAGTTGCACATTGTTTTTTCTGTACTTATTAGGTTCTGAGCATACCTTGACAATCTTATGAACTCGGCCTCATAGTTATCCACGGAGTTGTTACCCTGAACCAATTTCATGAATTGGTTCTCTATGATGCTTTAGGCAGCTTACGGGACATATTTGGCTCGGAAAGCTTCTGAAAATGCTTCCCAACTTATATTCTCCAATTCTATGCCATTGAAATCAGTACTGGCGACGGATTCCCACCAACGGTACAGCTTCGCCTTTAAATAGGTAGCGAGTCACAAGCACTGCTTTTTCACTTGAACACTCCGTACTGTCTAGTGCCTTCTCTATCTCTCTCAGCCAATCTTCTGCCTCCATAGGACGAGTAGTCCCATGAAATACTGGCGGATTTAATTTGAGGAAAGATTGGAGGATTCCCTAAGGACGATGCTTTTGGGGTGATTAAATAGAGTTTGATAAAACTGTTTTTTTTATTTGCTAGGAACTCAAGGACGGCTTTCATGAAGCACGTTGTTGGTACTTCCCGAAACCTCCATTGATTAGGTGCCTTAATTGGGGTTTCTGATGGGGTGCTTAAAATTCCCTTGTCTGAATCCATCTTTTTGCATAAACGTTGAAAGCTTAAATTATATAGGCTTATGTTATCCTTCTCTCTTCTCAAAATGAATTATATTTTGACATTTATATATTATATCTTAATTTTACACTCAATCCTGCTCTAATACCAACTGTGAGAAACCGGTGCCAGGTCAGCGGGAGCTAATCCAGCACCGGTTTCTTATGAGATATAACAAGTCATTTAGCCGCAGGATCATATTGAGTGATTTAAGAGATAAATATATCGACATCAAATATAACTCATTTATTCAATATTCACAAATCCTTATTACAAAGACTAAAATAAAAGAAAAGTTACAAATTTTTAAAAAATATAGAGTAAAAAAGAAAGTGGAAGATTAGCAGGAAGAAGTATCAGTACTGCTTGGTTCTTAGCACCTTTCTTCAAGGACGAACTCCTGATCTGGGCACATTTCAAGAGTGCGGGCATTCGAATACTAGTTAGTTGTGAAACTAAGAACTGATAGATGTCATCCTTACAAATATTTAATAATAAGCAAAATAATCTATTTTTGATAGGAAATAAGAGTTGTACGAACTTATCCTTGCAAATCTGTTTCAATTGCACTTGAAACTTAGCATAAAAAAATAATTGCAGTCACAAAAATAAATACAAAATTTTAGCGTTTGATATCTGAGGCAAAATATGATTTTGTTGGGAAAGTACAAAATTGAGGAAACGTGGGGTTCATTTTGTGTTACATATCCCAATTTTCCTCTATATCTATCCCCTCAAAGGCTTATTAGTATAGGCTCCTTGTGACTCTCGATGTCGGATAGTCCCGTCCTAGCAGTTGTCTGATCAGACAAAAAGTATAAATCAACATGGAACCCTTGCTTCTCACTTATCCAAACTTATTCATATATCATTTTATGTGACTTTAAAAAGTACTTTTATCAAATTTGTGCGATGCTGAGTAAAAAGCATATCTAAACAAGAGTAATAAAAGACATCTGGTACCTTGTTCTATAAGTTTAAAAGTTCAACAGTTCAGATAGTGATAATTCGCTCAATTTGCATTTAGGTTTTGATATTTTAAATTAAAATGAAAGTGATATAATATATTTTTTTTTATGGATTTTTAGTTTCTTCTTTTCCATACTGCCTTTCTTTTATTATTTTATCTTGATAGAAGGCATCATTTCTAGTCTCTGAGGATAGTAATTATATTTAATATAATGCTATTATTATTATTATATAATAATAATAATGATAATAATGTACGAAAGAAAGGAAAAGAATGGAAATAACTGTAAAAATTTGTGCATTAAGTAATAATAATAAGGAAATGAAAATGACTATATGATTAGAAAGTGTGCTATTTTCTTCGTGTTCCATAATTAGTGCGCATTCCAAAAGTTTGGAGAAATGAGCATGTCTAAATAGAAGCGGGTTCCAACGAAGGGTGTCCTTCATCCCTGACAGAAAATGGTTGCACCTTGCTTTCTCTGTACTTATCAGGTTCTGAGCATACCTTGACAATCTTGTGAACTCAGCCTCATAGTTGGCCACTGAGTTGCTACTCTGAACCAATTTCATGAATTGGTTCTCTATGATGTTTTGAGTAGCTTGTGGGACATACTTGCCTCGGAACTCTTCTGAAAATGCTTTCCAATTTTTATTCTCCAATTCTATGCCAGTGAAATTAGTACTGGAGATGGATTCCCACCAATGGTCAGCTTCACCTTTAAATAGGTAGCGAGTCACATGCACTGTTTTTTCATTTGGACACTCCATGCTTTCTAGTATCTTTTCTATCTCTCTTAACCAGTCTTCTGCCTCCATAGGACAAGTAGTCCCATGAAATATTGGTAGATTTAGTTTGAGGAAAGATTGGAGGAACCCGCAGAACGATGCTTTTGGGGTGATTGAACGGAGTTTGATAAAGATGCTTACTTTTGGTTCGCTAAGAGTTCTAGGATGGCTTCCATGAAGAGGTTGTTGGTACTTCCCGAACCTCCATTGATATAGTTGCTTTAATTGGGGTTTCTGATGGGGTGCTTAAAAAGGCTTCATCTGAATCCATCTTTTTGCCTAAAGGTTGAAAGCTTAAATTACATAAATTTATATTATCCTTCTCTCTTCTCAAAATGAATTATGATTTGATATTTATATTATCTTTAAGTTTACACTCAATCCTGCTCTGATACCAACTGTGAGGACCCATTGTCGGGTCAGCGGAAGCTAATCTAGCACCGATTATGGGGGGATGTAACAGCAAGTCCTCTAGCCGCAGGATCATATTGACTGTTCAAGAGACCAATATATAAACATAAATTATAATTTATTTATTTATTAATTCACAAGTTATGATTACAAAGATTAAAAATAAAAGAAAAGTTACAAACTTTTTAAAAGTGTCAAAAAGAAAGCGGAAAATCAGCAGGAAGCAGTATCTGTACTGCTTTGTTCTTAGCACCTTTCTTCAAGTACGAACTTTGGATCTGGGCACTTTTCAAAAGAGCGGGCATTCGAATACCAGTTAGCTGTGAAACTAAGTACTGATAGATGTCAATCTTTACAAATATTAAATAATAAGCAAAATAAACAATAATTTGACATGAAATAAAAACTGTACGAACTTATCCCTGCAAACCTATTTCAATTGCACTTGAAACTTAGCATAAAAGTAATTGCAGTCACAAAAATAAATATAGAATTTTAGCGTTTGTTGTCTGGCGCAAAATGTGATTTTGTTGGGCAAATACAAAATCGAGAAAAATGGGTTCATCTTTTCTTTTTTTTTATATTCAATTTCCCTCTATACCTGCTCCCGCAAAGCTTATCAGTATAGGCTCCTTATGACTCCCGATGTCGAACAATCCCATCATAGCAGTTGTCTGATCAGACAAAAAAAATATATCAATATGGAACCCTTATCTCTCAGTTATCCAAACTTCTTGTTATATCATTTTATGTGACTTTTTAAAAGCATTTAAATCAATTTGTGCGATGCTAAGCGGAAAAATATATTTAAACAGAAGTAATAAAAGACATCTGATACCTATTTCTTTAAGTTCAGATGAGTGACAGTTTGCTCAATCTGCAATTAGGTTTTTTGATATTTTAAATTAGCCTTTTTAGCCAATATTATTATCTTCATTTCTATTATATTTCTCTTTCATTTTCTCAATTTGATAAAAGTCCGTATATTTAAGTTATGGATGTGGCAATAATATTTATAATAGCATTATTATTATTATTTTAATAATAATGATAATAATAATGTATGAAAGAAAAGACAGAATGGAAATGACTGTATAAATTGTAGAAAGTAATAATAATAGTAGTAATAATAAAGAAAAGGGAAATGACAGAATAAACTACTTGAATTAAAATAATAGTCAATTTATAATATTTGTATAGTTTTCATTATTGATTAATGAGAATCATAATAATGTGAATGACGTAATTTTATCATTATTTTCTTCATAATAATGATTATTAAGTAAATAAAAATAAAAGAACGAAGAAATAGCAAAATCTCGTATCATTTCCCTTCTTATTTTTCCTTCTCTTACTTTGGTTAGAGTTGCCGGAAAAATGGAGGGAGGCCGAACGTGGCGGAAGGGAGTTGGCAGGAGGTTGCCGGGGCTGCGGGCTGGCTGGCGGGCTATTGGGTGATGGAGGAGGGCTGCTGCTATTTGGGAGGAGGGGAGGGGAAGGGCTGAGGGAAGAGAGTGGCTGCTGCTGAGGGCTGAGGGTTGAGGGCTGGCTGGGCTACTGTGAGGGGTAGGAGAGGGCTGCTGGTTTGGGGGAGGAAGGGAGAGGGTTGGAGAGAGTTTTATAGAGAAGAGAGGGGAGGGGATTAAGAGGGCTCGTCTGCCATTTGGTCAAACATTCCTGCGCCACAGCGGCGCAGGAAAGGCCCTGGCGTGGAAGGTTCCACGCCTTAAGGCGGAAGGAATTGAGGGGGGGGTTGCAGAAAGAGGGGGAAGGAAGGAAATGGAATTTCTATAAAGGAAAAATTAAATAATTACTTAAACTTAAATTATTCGCATTTTCCTGCCGTTTGATGTTCAAAAATAACGAGACTTGGCACCTAGGTGTGTTACGATGTAACGAAAACTCTCGCGCCAAAAATTTTCGATTTAGACAAATATTTTATTTTTAATTAATATTTGAGGTTTAAAACTTTAAAAAAATTTACCACAATCAAATCGACGTTCAAAATTTGATGAAACTTTTTGAGCAATCTTTAAATAATTTTCTTAATACAATGATACTGAAAACGATAAATTTGGACACGTACTTTAATGTTCTTGTATTATAGAATTAAATAATTTAGAAAAATAAAGCGAGAGTTTTCGTTATCCTAATTCTCCCAAACTAGGGCACTTTGATCTAAAAATTATTTTTATACAAAAGAAATTTTGGTTGCCCTAATTTGAAATTCTTCGAGGTCCTGCATTCTGCGGTGGGATCTGACCTAATTTGCAAAGGAACAACATTGGGTTGTTACAGAACCTATGTGAGTTATAGGTAAGGACCTACAATCACCAACTTGTAATCTTTCGGTGCCATTATATAGTTATAGCTTTTGCAAGTTAGCCATGGATGGTTGCACATGATGTGTAGTACTGGAATCAAATAACCATTGATTGACAGTTGACGCATGGTCGGCATTGTAGCAGGCCTTTCGCTTGGATAAATAGCAAAATTCTGTCTATGAAAACAATTTACACAGTTTATACATATTTGTTACAAAAATGACACTTTATGGTAGATCTTCCTCCGTCATTGCTTCGGCCACGTACATGAAAGGTTTACCATGGCCATGGAATGGAGCATAGCCGATGAATTGAGCGGCAGTGGTGTGGTCAACTTGCGCAGTATTGGCGAGAACTGATTCAGGAATGGGTTCGGTGAAATGTTGAGCACATCAGCTCATGGTCTAATAGAATACCGGTGAGTTCATCTAATTTGATTGAAGTGATCCGAGCTGTAATAGATGCATTGATTAAAGCAAACTCTACTCCAAATCCTATCAAGATACTGAGAACAAGTTGTTGCTCAGTCCCTGGTAAACTTGCGACAGTGAGCTGGTGAGCAACATCTTTGGTTTATTGAATGAAGTCTGCCATCTTTATCGAACCCTTCTTAAGGCATTGCAGCTGTAATTCCAGCTTTTGGAGGCGAACCTGAGATGAAGAGGCGTAGATCGCAGCAAGTGTCGACCACATTGACACATCGGAATCATACGAAACAACTTGAGAAAAACCTTTTTCAATAAGAGAGGAGATCAACTAAATAAAAACTAGTTGATCTTGTTTATACCAAGAAGTGCCTTTAGGATTGGGAGTGTCGTTCTCACCGATTGACACAGGAGAAGAACAGGATCCGTCAACATATTGCATAAGCATGTGCGATCGGAAGATCGGTAGGAATTGCGACCTCTACAGGGTATACTTTGTTCCATTGAGCTTCACTGGAAGGAGATAGTAAACGACAACTAGGGCAGGATTAAATGAATCTGCGGTGGTAGAGGATTGTGACTTATGCATAGACGAATCGGAAGACTGCGTGGAAGATTGCTTCTTCATTAGAGTTGCAGTATCCCTCACATCGGATCAAAATCTGGATCTCTCCGCTTTGATACCATAATAGTCGCGCACACAGAAGAAAAGATGAATGGAGAGGAATGTTTCATGTCACATAAAGATGGGAAAAATACCGAGTAATATAAATTTGGCGGGTGCTAGATCAACGGCTAAAATGCGTTTGTTACAGAGCAATGGCTAAGATATAATATATAATAACAAATCTTAGCTAGCGGTAAAAGTGTCAATTCAAAGGTTGTTATTAGAAACAACTTATGGCTATTGTGAGTCGTTTAACAATAGTTTATATATGTTGTTGGTTGCTTGGCAACAACTTATCGCCACTATGGGATGCTTGGAAAGGGTTTGGGGTTGTTTGGCAATAACAAATGGGCTTTGGGGGTTGTTTGAACTATTTGGGAGGAAAAGGCTGCGGCTAAGATTTATCCAAGGGTTGTTTGGTGGCTGATTGGTGGCCAGTGTTGTGGACATGGGAGGAGGGGTTGCTGGCCAAGGGATGAGTTTTAATTCAGCCCTTGCGCAGGTAAAAGGTGGGAGAGAGGGGGTAAGGGAGAGGAGAGGAAGATCTAAAGCAAAGTGGTAAGAGCCTAGAGAGACCTGTTTATTTTGTGCGTGATTGTCGATCTCCATTTGTCGGGCCTCTTGCGTCTGGGTGGAGAGGGAATGGCTGGGAGCTCTTCACGCAGGAGGGAGTTGGTCTTACTTCTATCGGCTAGGGTTTCTTGCGATGAGTTCGGCTGAGTGCGAAGGAAGAGGGGCAGACAGGTTGTAAAGGAGAGGAAGGGTGTGTACAGCTTCCAGTCTTGATCTGTGAAACCTTTTATGCTGTTACAGGATAGTCTTATTATTAACTTCAATATTTCCTACATATTAAAATTTATCTTTTCGTTGCTTTTAAACGACTGTATGTACAATTGTAGGTACATAATGCAAGGTTAATACACTCAAAGACCGATGTTGCTGTCAAGGTGTGTACAGATTCCAGTCTGTTCCCTCAACTTTTCATTCATGGTTGATGTTTTAGTTGCTTTTTTGCTTTTAATATAGGTTCAACATCCTGGTGTTGAGCTTCTAATGATGGTGGATATCCATAACTTGCAAGATTTTGCTAAATTCTTGCAGAAGGAGATCAATTTTGATCTCTTATCTCTTGCAAAGGAAGTTGAAAAGCAGGTGCTTGTTATAATTGTTACTGTCTGATTTTTGGCCTATATTTATACTTCTTAGAAAGAAATATGCTAACTTGTGCCAGATACGGTTTTTTTGATTGTAGCCTAGGATTGAATCCTACAATTCACAGTGAATGTTCTTACGCTAATATCTGGAAGAAAGCTTTGGATAAAAAACAACCTTTGAGAGTGTGAGGAGTCCAAATATTAGAGGAAACATTGGATATGATTTGATGGAATTTACTATTGTAATGGTATATAAGGGGATGAAAATCACATCTACTTGGTGCAAACACCGCTCTAATTAAAATCACATCTACTTGGTGCAAACACCGCTCTAATTAATAATTTATAATTTGGGAGAAAATTTTTTATTTTATTTATTAAATAATCATGATCTTGGGTGTATTTTGTATACATCTGTATGACAGATTTTCTGGCCAATAGAGGAGTTATATTTTTTCAAGTTGTTTTATTTAATTCAAAAGCCCATATTTTCAATGAATTCTCAATCCACGGCTTTCTATTGTAGCTTCATCCCATTATTCCCTTATATGAACCTAATGGCCCATCTGGAGATATTCAAGGGAGAGCTATTGAATTAGTTTTTGCTGTGATGATGCAGGTTTGTAGGAAAAGAAAAATAAATGAAGAAGCAATTATTCTGTTTCTTTATCATTATAAATGGTAAAATTTCAGCCTATTTATAGTGATACTCGGGATTAGTAGCAGCTAATTGCCAACTAATTACCGACTTAATAAATAACTAACTGCTAACAGTTATTTTAGCAAACTTGTTAGCTGTATGAGCTGTCGGCTGTTTTCTGCTGTTTGCTCTACTGTTTTGCTGGTCAGCTGTATAGAATCTTGTGTAGGAGTGAGAGTAGTACTGATGAAGGAAGAACATTTGTGAGGATATCTACAAACTGATGTTGTGATCGAATTTGCATTAATCAAAGAGTACCGTTTGCCACCGTATCACATGAAATGACAATCTGTTTCAATATGCTTTGTGTGCATATGAAAACTTTGATCAGAGGCAATATGTATGGCGGTTTGATTGTCACAAAAAAGCAATTTCATTTGTTGCAGTTGCTGCTCTATATTCAGCTTCAACTGAGGAACAATCACTCATAATATTATACTTCTTTGACTTGAATGACTCAAGAGAGTCACCGAAAAAAATGCAGAAACCAGTGATGAATCATCTAGAATCGGTACGGTTTCCCAGTTGGTATTTGAGAATGCCCAAGGTTGTCCTGTAGAAGATTCTTGGAATATAGGCGACATGTAAACACGGTCTTAAGAGATTGAGATATAGAAGTCTTCCATTAAATCATCTGTACTGATTGTCATCAAATATAAGATCTCCATCATTAAATGATAAAATGATGTTTGGGATCTATAGGAGTAGAAACTTGTTTGAGCGTCAGAAATCTGCTGTCTTTTAAATGTTGTAGAGTATTGCGGTTGTGAAAGAACAGTACTAGTTGAAGAATGAGCAAGTTTAATTCCTAGAAAATACTTTAAATTTCCCAAGTATTTTAGCTTTGAATTATTCATGTAAGAAAGACTTCAAAGAATCAATGACAATTGCTAAAGGGCTCGTAACTATGATGTCATCAATATATTTTAGTAATGCCATCAAGATAGATTCATTTTCTTTGGTAAAGAGAATGTAGTTTAATTTTGATTGTGTGAAACGATAATGTCTTTTCGTAAGTGTTAATTTTGAAAACCATTGTTTATAGGCTTGTTTTAACCTATGAATTGTTTTATGATGTTTACAAAAAGTTTCTAAGATGAATGCTTCCGTCTTGAATGACCAACGGAAAGTATATGTAGATTTTTTTATGCAAGTAACCATGTAAAACTGCATTGTTAACATCTAGTTGTTTTAGGTTCCAAATTGAAGTTGGAAGTGAGAACCAATATGACTTCAACTATGACTAACTTGGCAGCAAGTGAGAAGGTATCAAGGTTATCAATTCCTTGTTGGGTGTAATCTCTTACAACTAATAACAGCTTATAGCTTTCAAAATCAGCTTTGTATTTGATTTTGTACATCTATTTGCATTCTATAAAGTGCTCTCAATTTGGTAGGGACTCTCCATGTATGGTTGTCCTACATGGCTTGTAGCTTTTGCTCTATAGCTTCTTGCTAGTGAGGATATACAGGGATTAATGATATAACTGAGGTTTTATTTGAGAGGACAAGGAAAGAATAAAGGCTTTATTTGAGGGATAGCATAAGCAACTGCTGGTTTTTTTTTTAGAAGAATGCTCGTGTCAGTCATATGCAATCATCTGTATATAGTAATGAAATATATAAATCCTGGTGGTCCCCATATGTCATGGTGAGTGAGAAAAGGGGATTTTAAAAATTTGTATTTGAAATGTATGGCAACAATTTTTGTTAAGCCATAAGAAAAATGTAGCAAGATCACATTGTAAAATTCACCAATCTTTAAAATGATAGCTTAACTTATATGGTATTTGAGGTGACAAGCGACCCATTCTATGATGCCAAGTGTTTGCTGAAATTTTATCAATCAATAAACTATATGGGTAGGATACTTCTTTGTTTGGAATTGTCTGATAATGCTTACTTCTATCCAAAATATCAAAACCATCGGCTCTTTTACCCATGCCAATATCTTTCTATTGCTGTCATGAAGAAAGCTAATGATAAGATGAGAATCATAAGTGCAGTTACTTATATATGGTTGTAATGGAAGTTTGGAGCAAAGAGAACATCTTTCAAAGTCAAACTAGAATTCAGCATAATGCCTCCAACCTTGCTAACCGGAAATTGTGTTTTATTGGGTTGAATTACATTTGAATTGTGAATACTCTTCAGATATGTGAACAACCTAGCAATGCAGCATATCTGTTGTGAGGCACTGGAATCTACGTTTCATTTATTCTTAGATGATTCTCTTGAAATAGATGAAATGTGAGAGCATATACCCAAGGATTATGCTGTGGGATCTTGTTTGGCTTGCTATGGGTCACAGTTGGGCATTGCATTTGTGATTAAATGGTTGGAAAGTATGGAAACAAATGATTTGTGTTGATCACAACTCAATGTCAATGTTTTGGCAAAACTATCCATATTTCCTTACATAGTGTTGAGAGTTGTGTTCTGATTTACTCCAGTTTGCACAGGTTAAAAAATTGTCTCGACACAATGCAATAGCTGAAAGAATTGATAGATGGCTGATGTTTGTTCTTGTAACCCGATGGATAGCTGTGAAGTTTGTAACTTTTATTTTTGTTGTGTATCGAATCATATGGTAGTGAGTGCTTAGAGGCCTTTCCCTTTAATTTTTGTTGGCCCCTAGAAATTTATACTAAGCATTGTTAGACCGAGAGCTCGGCGCTTGCGCGTGCCCAAGCACTAGTAGCCTAAACCAAGCAAGTGCCAGAACTAAGCCTTGGGCACGTCCAAGCGCTCTATGTATTTCAGCCAACCCAAGGAGCTAGAGGATCCGATGCTTGGCTGCTCCCGAGCGCTCTATGCATTTTAGTCAACTCAAAGAGTCAAAGGGTCTGACGCTTGGGTGTCGGGAATGCGAAATATAGAGGGGATTTGGCATGCAGAAGCTGGCTATTTGGACACTTAGCATGGTTAGGAGGTGCATGTGGGATATGTGGTCAACATCCAATGACCCTAGGGACAGTTGGAGGCTGATGAGAGCTGTTTGGAGGGATTTATGTAGCTAAGTGAGGAGCTTAGGGTAAGAGAGCTTGAAAACAACTGAGAGACTGATACAAGGCTGCTGGTGCTGAAGCTTCTAGAGCGACTAGTGCTACCTTAGAGAAACCGGAGGTGCCGTGGAACACTGTAGAGCCACGATGGTTGCACGATGACTGCTTGTATGTCAAGTTGGTATGCTGATATGTGGAGGATGCAGATGTTGCCAAGTGCTAGAGCTGCAGGGGCGGCTGGCGCCGCCACAGGGTGACCGGAGGTGCTGCAGTGTGGGGTGGCTGGGATGTCGCCACCCAGTTGCATGCAGGTTGCATGGATGCTGCGGAAGCTTTTAGAAGCCAATCAAAGCAATGGAAGACGGAGTACCTTGACTAGGCAGAGCAGCCATAGGGGTGGTTGCAGGGCGACTACAGTGGTTGTTGCAAGTTATCAGAAGATGGCATGCAGTGAAGCAATGAGTGTGGCTGCAGTTTTTTTGATGAATGTAAGGCTACTAGCAAAAACTTGTATCTCTTATTCATGAGTTCATAGTGGATTTCTTCATGGTGTGACAGTGATTTTTTCCCGGTTTTGAGGTGCTTTGTGCTTGTGATTTTGTGGTTTTGATTTCTTGCGATCATATTCCGCTCTCATTGCCTCCGGGTGAAATGATTCCGCTGCTGTGCCTGAGTCAATGCACGCAATATTTCAGAACGTCAACAAGCATTTGCTTATTAGTATGAGAATAAGACTCATTAAGAGGTTCATAAAAATGGATATGATCTACTCTTATTGATGGTTTTTTGTGACTTATGTAAATTGCATGTGCATCTTCCACCCAAACATTTGGTAGTTTGGTCAGAAGTTCCCAATTTGAGTGTGATTTATTAGTTCTCACTTTATTGGAATATTCATGGCCCATTGCCCTGTTAAAAGCTTTCCCTATGGATTGGCTAGATTGTGTAGGCTGAATTGGTCACTACCTGGCTTGATAAGCAATAGAAATGGAGATTTAATAATAAAGCATAGAATTTGCATATGAACTAATGATTTTCCAAAATACATAAAAGAGCCGCCAATCATCCGATAAATATTTCATGAATAAAAATTACATAAAATTAAGTAAGAAACAAACTAAACGGGTGCGCTTGTTGTTGGTGGAATCTATTGGAGGCGATGTATTTCATGAACTCATTCTTCATCCATAATTCATAAACAAAGGTGTTGTGGGTGATTATCTTGTAACTCTATTAGTATATCTATGTTTTATTTCCCAACAACATGCAAAAACGAAACAAAGTGCACATGGATTTAAAATGTGAAAAAAATAATAAAAGAGGGAATTATTCCCACATAAGACATAAATATTTAAATATTTAAATATTACTCATAAAACACCTAGTCCATTAAATTCACCAACAACACCCTAAACTTTAAAAGACACCAAACTTACCACCCTTTCTAACACTGTTAGGTTAGCGACCGTCGCTGGAGGTCCGTTGACCGAGCGTGGTGCATTGGCGAAGATGTTTATCTCTTCAACTTTGCCTGGTAATACTGTGCTTTGCAGGAGCAAAGAAACACTATCGCAGAGAGGAAATATTTGTGCGGGGTGAAGATATTTGTCACGAATAAATATTACAAAATGTTTGTGCTTCAAAGCGTTGATCATTGAGGAAAGAACAAATGCATAGTAAAACTCATAAAATTAGAATGAAAAAAGAAATTTTTGGATTAAAACTAGTATACTTGATCCATCATTGGAGAAAAAAGTTGAATGATGAATTAAATCCTTTAATCTAAGAAAGAATATCTTCCCTTATTAGGCAAAAGGAAAGCAACATTGCAGTTGATGGATTGAGAGACAGTTGGTGCACCGCAGTTTGGTGTGAAGATGCTCATCACAAAAATGTTCATCGTTGTTTCGCTACATGGCCACCGGACGTCCTACAATTATTGATAACCTAACGGTGTTAGAAATGGCAGTATGTTTAGTGTATTTTGAAGATTTGGATATTATCTGGCTGAAGTAACAAAAAGTATTTTATAAGTATTATCTAAAGATTTGAGTTTATGTGGGTAAAAATCCCAAGAGAGTATTTGGTAATCTTTTATAGATGTATGTAGTATAAATATTATTCATAGGATATAATATTTCTTGGTTGTCTTTGCTATTACTATTTACCATTGTCATAAGAGTATTATCTTCTTGACATCATAAATAACAATATTTGACCATTACTAATTAAACTCATATTTCTTTGAAACTTTGAATAGATTACATAGAAATCTTATCTTAAAATTTTGTTTCCTTAAGGATTTGCATTTTTTGGAATACTTCGTAACCTTGCACCTCCTAAACTATAGGAGGTTACTCTCGTAGGAGCTTTACCAATGAAAAGCTTTTTCTCACACTCTATTTCTCAAGGAGACTACTTTCTAAAGATTTTTACCCATGCTGGGCATTCATTTTATTTATACTTTGCCCTTTGTGGTTACTCCCATAGGAGCTTTACCCATAAAAGCTTTCCCTCGCACCACTATAAAAGAAGTTTGTTTATTTTGAATAATAATTATACTATATACATTGAACTCATACTTCAAAGCTGCTCTTAGTTGGGAGCTTTTTGGTTTTCATTAATTGCAAATTATTCCTTGTCTTTATATTCATTAATAAAATGTTCTTTTAATGACTGGCATAATTAATTATGCTAATATTAATGTATCGATTGATATTATACAAACATAATCAATGTTTGATGATAAACATGTCAATTAACTTGAATAGATCAATATGAAATTATTAAAATTAATTTTTTTATATATGTACATTATTTAATTATAATATTTACTCTCTATATATATTCATATATTATTGCTCACGGATAAGCATGTCTAAGTCTTAAAGAAAAGAATTAATACTATAAAACTAAATTTGAGGTTACCACTTTATATCGCTTGAAAGGTGTAGGTATTGCAATTATTTGAATCCTGATGGGTTTGACCTTAGAGCTTTGGTGGATCATGAAGGATTGATGCTAGATGTGCTCGGTGCTTATTAAAATATTTTTGGAGAGCATACAATTAGTGATCTGCATATATTATTTTAATTAATTTATAAAGTTTATATTTACAAAACTAATAATATAGAGTGCAAGAAGTGGTCATCAACATGCTCCATATTGGTTTTTGTGGTCGTGCACGTTATAGGAACATGAAGTCTGAGGTTAAATTATTTTAGATCAGGAAGATAGTAAATCTGTAATAATGCATATTTTTAGATTATATATATATATATATATATATATATATATATATATATATATATATTATGTAGAAAAAAAGTGGTGGAGAAGAGAAAATGGTTCTAGGGTAAGGGTTTTTGTGGGGGGGAAGTGTAAGAGGTAAGGGGTTGTTTGGATGACTGTTTGGACATATGTTAGTGGAGAGAGAGAGGGAGAGAGAAGAAACATGGACATGGGAGAATAGCTAGGATTGGCCATGGGGCTGGTTTCTAAATGTGGACATGAGAAAGGAAGAATGGAGAGTATGGTTGATTGAGTAAAGAAGTGAATATGGCTTGTGGAGAGGGAATAGTTGGTGAGACGCTCAGTCCAGGGAGAGATTGAGGGAGGCGAAACAGAGAGGTCGAGCATGAGAGGGTGTTAAATATAAATTTTATAAAATATGGCTTTTTTTGAAAATTCATCAAAAATCTATTTCAACTCCAATTTTGAAGAAACTTAAATCAAAATCTTCAAACTTTGTATCGCACATGTTAAAAATAAAATTATGCATTTTTTTGCCCAATTTCTATTTTCACAGAATATCCCATTGAAAATTTTTAAGATCAAGGAAAAAATGGCCGACTATTGAATTGATGCGGAATCCCAAAATTTTTGTGTATAAATTGAAACATTTTTATTGAGGGAGTTGTAGTGGAGAAAACATTTTGCATGGGAGCAATCATGATGGAAAAAATACAAGCTATGTAATAAATTCTTTTTATTTAAAGATTTTTTATCTTACAATAAATAAAAAACAGTTGTTTTCGTAAGAGGGAGGGAGACACTTTTTCTTATATCAACATGTAAGAAGGGAGATTGAGTGGAGAAAACAACCTTAAAAGGAGCTAAGCAATTTTAGTGGATCCAAGTAGATCAAGCAAACGAGCTAAAGTCTTAGACTGTTCTGATTTCTTGTTTATCTAACTGATCTTAGCTGAATAATTGTAAGATTGATGCTCTAATTAGTGGTTGATCTAATTGATTATAGATGAAAATTTTTATGTTAAATTATTTGATTCGTACAATGAACTAAACAATTTGAATATATTATGTTAAGTAGGTCATGTAATGATTCCAAGTTTAATGATTTGATTCATTATTGAGCTGTTATTAAGCTAAATATTATGTATACTAGTTGATATAAGTGATTTTAGATGAATCATACTGTTAAAGAATTTTAATTTGTTAATGATTTAAATGATTGAATTCAGTAATGTGACTCTTAATTTATTTAAATGATTCTAGCTTAGCCATACTAAGATACATAATTAATTCCTAGTTAATTTAATCGAACTTAATTAAATAGCCATACTGTTAAAAAATTTGACTATCTTTAGATCTCATAATCTTTGTTGAATAGTATTATTCCTAAAGATTTGATTATTAGATGATTTAATTGATCTTAATTAAATCATCCTAAGTGATTTAATTTCTTACATGATCTAACCAATATTAATTAAAAATGTTAATTTAAACTTTTAATTGTTTAGAGATCTAAATTCCTGGACACAGAAATCTGGGCTAACTTGCTTAAATGCCAAGACTATAATACCTTCTATTTTGAGCATTCTTATTAATGTAAGCACCACCTCAAATAATTTGGCATCCTATTAGATGTAAACTCCATCACATATTCAAATCCTAGCTTTCCAAAGATTGCAAGTCCCACCTTAAATTTGAAGCTGAGCATTCTAAATAGATGTATGTCTCACTCCAAATCAGATAATTAGTTTAAAAATAGATGTAAACCTTGATCCAACTTAAATTCAGGCTAGTACCAATGCTAATAAGCTCTCTAAACTACATTAAACCATCAAACACAATCAAAACACTAATATTTTAAACTTGCGTCTATAAGCTCAATTGAAACTCTAAACGGACTCTATGATTACAGTTGACTCTATAGTTACGCTTGCCTCTTAATCTTTAGCGATCATATCCATAACACCCTAGCGGTCATGCTTATGATGTTAAACTAGCGAGTAAAAATTGTATGACCAATTTTTCATCAATTTATGAGTTGATGTTGACCCCAGAGATTGAGGCTTTAATATATTCCACCCAATTTACTTGTGATATTTGAGATGAGTTAATCTATGGTTGTTAATTAGAATACTTGAGTGTTATAGACAAAGTTCCCTCTAATATTGGCAAATCACATGTTGACTTAAAGAAACCATAGGATTTTGATGATGGAGGCTTTTGCACTTTTTAGAGCAATCACTTGACACCAATATGATGCTGGCAAAGGTGGTTGAACAATGATCTTATTTTGAAGAAGAAAGATAAGAGGGATGAAGGTGATGACTAGTAATAAAGACACTATTGGGAAGTTGGATTGTTCAAAGGATCTACCAATTAAGATTTTGTGCAAGAGAAAGCTCTCCAATTCTTAATTAAACCTAACATGTTCCTCCCATATTTATAATACCTTTCAGGTTATTATTTAGGAATTGATGGTGAAAATTTAAGACTCAAACATCAAATAAAATAAAATAAAAATTTAAACATGTCATAAAATCTAAAATGCTAAAATAAAAATATGCTAATGATAATAAAAACAAGTAAAATATAAATTTGTTGTTGTATTGCATCAGTTAATAGTTTCTTTTATAGATGAATCTTATTTGAGGCATTGTTTGGTTTGAAGAAAGTTAGGGGAAGCAAATTGAATGTAGTAATTTGTTATTTGAATTACGACATTTTGAGTTAAAGTAACATTTTTGGTAAATTAAAATGCACAAATCCCCCTTTTTTTAGTATTGGGATGCATACAAGTCGATTTAGACAAATTATACTGCACAGAATTATTTGTATTTATAAGCATTTGCTTGCTAATGCCAATCGTCGAAGATCCGTTATAGGAGCCTGCCAATCTTCTCAAATTATCAACTTACATGCCTCACAGTGAACTTTCGACCTATGCTTATCTATTTTCTAGTCTGATGTAGATACAAAAAACATGCCATAGTTTTTTGTTTTTCCCCCTAGTTTTGCAGGTAAATGGAATTTCCCACTAAACAGGCAAAATTGAATTCAATACTTACCTTTATGTCTCAAATCAAACCATAAAAAAATCAAATTTCATGAAAATATGTTATACCATAGTCATTTAAGTTTTGAATTTGTTTTGTCCCAAGCCAAACAACTCCTTGAGTGATTTGTTTGTTTGTAGTTTATTTGTTTGCAAAACCTTCTTATCTAACATGGCTATCTATAACCACTCAAGGGAATTGGGTTTTATAAGTGGAATAGTAAAAGGTTGATATGTTGTAAGTTGTTTTTCAAATCAATGCACTTTTGATATCATATATAATCTCACTTTTGATATCCAAATCCCGTTACAACAAAATCTGGCTCCACTATATCATTTCTATTCACATGCGGATATTAAATTTATAATTAAGTGCTAAATTTTGATTTTTAAAGCTTGGAAAATAGATAATTAAATAGCGTAATTTTTTATGTTTCAAAAGTAAATATTTCTTTGTGTTACTATAATTTTGCTTGTCTTTTTTATTTGATTTTTTTTGTTAAAGATTCAAAATGAGTTTGATTTTAAACGGGAGGCTGAAGCCATGGAACGAATCAGATATTTTTTTTGCGCCAACAACAAGAATGCACCTGTTCTTGTGCCACACATTATTAATGGAATGGTAACCAGGTATGTTATTTATGCCTAGTACTTTTGCTTGATGCTAGTCATTTGTGTGAAAGTGTTGTAGCTATCGTCTCAATCGTTGTAACTAAAATAATGGTAACCAGCTACAGGAAAACTTTTGTAACTTTGAGCAAGATGTTATACTGAATTTTACCTTCTCCTCAATGGTGGATAAAATACATAGCTAAACTATGGCTGTCCCCAAGCTTGCTTTCGATTTACTGGAAGTTGATACTCTTAACTTCTTGTTTTAACCATACTGTTCATCTTTGAGCCCAATGTGACATACCCTAGTGAATAATGAGAAATTAAATTAATAATTATAATTATTACGGAAACAATTTTCAAGAATAGTAAATATAGGAAGCCCTGAGTATTACAAAGTAAAAACTTGACTTTGCAAAATCAAGTGTAAGTAAGAGATGGAATACACAATAAATCTGGGCCCATATTCTTCTCACTCTACCTTTTTCAGCTTTTATCTTGATAAATTGGGGGGTGTTGTAGCATTCTATGTTCACAAATTTTGGATAGGATAATGCCAGTGAAGGAACAACAGCCTGTATAATCTTTATGTTTTACATTTTTGTTGGAGAGCCAAAAGGGACATACTACTGAGCTAGATTGAATATTACTTAAATGGAGTCAAGTATGATAAATCCTACTAAAAGGATAGGAGTTAAAGTTGGAGAGCAATCATAAATTTCATTAATCAAACTATACTACCTTGTATAAAAACTCTAATCAACCGACAACCCCACCTTTGGGTAAGTGGGTTTCTAAGCATAATGTCTACTGTATAATGAAAATTTGTAATGATCATCATAACTAATGACATTGATTGTGGCAGAAACTGTGCAAATAGCTTTCAAAGCAAATAGTGACGTCAAATAATGAAGAATTAAACTGTCAGGATTGCTGAACTGAGTTTAGGGATGGGTAATTATTGGAATCTGATTTTTTCTTAAATTTTTTTTTTTGGATATTGTATTCTTCTTACCTTGTCAACATTGTCTTTTGACATTGCTACGATCAATTCAGTAGATCTGAATGCAGTTGTCTTATTTTGATTCTTGTCTATTCAGACGTCTCTTTTTCCGACTTGTGCTCAATCCTTGTTTCTCAGCTATCTATTGCTACATATTATACTAGAAACAAGTAATTTTCTGGGTCTCTAACTTAGTAGCTGACTGTTTGCTATCAATATTAAAAATTCATTTCTCTAAAATTACACACTAATACAGTATAATTATTAAAGGCATACCTGACAATAAGACAGATAGTATGAAGACTTATAAACCCATTTTAAGTTAATTTGACTGAAATCTAATCATTTTTATTTTCGATCTAATGATTTTTTATTAAAAAATGTCTCAAGTTCATGAGGATACAAATATGAACGTACCTTTTCTACAGTAGATAGTAATCACGAACTTCATCTATTAGAACCTCCGGTTACAATGTTATGATAATAAAAACTAGAAGATTTTAAGTTATCATTCAATGCCTGATCAAAATCTGTCTTTACTCTTGATGACTTATCATCACCTTCCCAATCTCATAAAGGAATAACAATACGGGATGAACTAAACAAGCCGTCGGTAAACAAAGCCTATGCTATGATTGCTCACTATTCTAAAGGTCATTGACTTGTACTTTCCTTCTCTATACCAAAATTTTCCTCAACAAGGGATGAATTAAAAACTCAGTACTTGAGCTTGCAACATGATTTAATACAAGGTGAATTCAATATAAGTAGTAATAAGGTTTAATAAAAGTACAAGAGCACGGGCTATTGTTAATAAAATATATGGTGAAACTTATCATGTATTGAATTAAGGATTACAATTTTTTAATATCAAATAGTGTGTAATCTCTATGCTATGCCATTCTAAATAGCTTGTACCTATAGTATACTAAGTAGTATTATGCTATTTATAATGTAGCATGGCATAAATGTTTTGCTTTATGAACTATGTCTATCATAAAGATAATTATCATCCTAAACAATTTTACAGTATCAATGGTCCTAGCATTTGTCATACATGATTAGTCAAATATGAACTTGTCTTATGGGTTTTTAAAGGTCAAGAAGGTTAAGGACGAATGCTTGACTGATTTGATCCTCATAGGAGTGCTCGATCAGATATCGAGAAATTCCAAACCAACTTCCTTATATTAATAATGCTCCAATGAAATGTCATGTCATTGTTATAATGGTCAGGCTCAAGATTTTCCCAAGTCAATTTTAAGCCACCCTCTCCAATCTAAAAATTGATAGCAATGTCTTTCGCCGAAAATTATATTCTTGGGATTCATGTGCAATTGATTCACTCGAAGAAGCTCTATTACCTTCCTAATGTATGTTTCATGGTCATCTTTGGTTTTACCGTAGACGAATATTTCATGCAAATAAACTTGCACAAAGTTCTCTAAGTTTGACTTGAGTTTCTTGTCATAAACCTCATATACTAAAAGGGGTGTTGCATAGCTCAAATGGCATGACTAGCGTTTCTATAATCATGGTGGATTTTGAAAGCCATCTGTTTAGTACTCAAGTCATTCACTCAAAGTGGTATCATAGCTTTAAGTTTAGCTTTGAAAGTATTCTAGCTAATCTCAGTGGTCAATCAACTAATCAATTCTCGACATGAGGTTTCTATTTTTTATATTGATTATGTTTATTGCATAATAATTAATGCATATTCTTTATCCAACTTTTTCTTTTGGGATTGGTACTATCAAAGCTTTATAAGGGGATACACTTGTCTTGATCGGTTTAAATAGCTCAATTACTATCTCTTGATTTTCTCATTTCTTATCAAAGAGTTTTTGTACAACTCCAAATTTAGTAGAGTGGCATTTGAGTATTATTTTAGATTATGCTTGTTAGTTTGATGATGTGGCAATTCTGTTGGTTTTCTTAACACATCTATGTACTTGTTGGCTAACTCAATTCTTTGGTCAGGATAAGTGCCTCAGGTAATGATTACCCTTGCTGACCTAAGAGTTTCCCAAGTCAACCTTTCTACTTTTAGAATCAAAAGTAGTAGTCTTCCCTTTGGTATGGATGACTCTTTACTTCCCTTTTGAAATAACTATTAGTAGATCGGGTCTGTCCCCATAGAGAAAATGTCTTCGACCATATTTAATTATATCATATTGTTGGCCCATGGAGTAAAAATGACCTCTTGATCTTATAAATACGGGTTTTCCAAAATATTCTAGTAAATATATAAGAGGACAACACCATCAATTACTTCATTGATAAATTTTCAAGGGATAACAAATTTTAATCAGGTACTGGGCCACCTTCATCTCAGCTTCATCTTGGATTAATCCAAGTGGGTATGGTTTAGGGTGTGGCTTCGTCAGAAATCTTAACTTTTTCACTAATTTCTAAAAGATGTGGTTTTCTGACTACCTTAGTCATATGTAGCAACTACTCCTCGTTCTTCCTTGACCTGTATATAAAAATGAATAAAACCTCTCAACTCGTTTGGTTGTTTAGTCGGAGCTCTCTCTTTGGATTGCCATTAAAGAAAGCTGCTCTCAGCATTTTCAGGCTTATTCAGCTCATTTGATACACCAATTTAGCAAAGAGAAAGTTATTGAAGTAGTTCCTTAAGTATCATAAATGTTTATTTTGGTCCTTAACTTTAAAAAATGTTCAAAATGGCTCTTAACTATTATAAAAAGGTTATACGTTAGTATTTTCGTTACTTTTACTGTTTAAAATTAAAGTTACAGGGGTAATTTGGTAATTAATTAATGGTTATTAAAAATAACGTGCTATAGCACCCTCGCGCCACACGCCTCACACGTTCAAAAAAAAACAAGTTGAGTGTGTTGTATGCTAACCTTATGATTTTTTCTTGCCACTGTCCGGGTGTGATAAAAAACCTTAAATCTCTGCTGCTACGTCTTTGTAGTCGACTTCTCCTTCCTCTAGGTGGATGGCTTGGAGCTGTTTCTCTTGGGACAGCAGAATGCCTCAACTGTGGATGCCTTGGAGTTTCGACTGCTGAATCCTGCTGCAAATCAACTGGCAGGGATCCTTTAAAGCTTGCAATTTTGAATCTCAAGTTCTCAATTTTAATTGCTTTTAATTGATTGTATTCTTTTTTTTTTCTTAACTTGTCTTCCTAATTGGAAGTACCATAGAATTTTGGTTTGGTGGCTTTTTTTTTTTAGTTATTATTTCCTCTTGTTTTCTTTTTGTTTTTGGTGTTGTATTGTAAGAGCTTACCATACCTTTTCTAATGTATCTTCAATTCCTATCAATAAAATTTGGCAGATCTCTTTTAAAAAAATGTTGCCTCCAACTCTCTAGCCGATTGTCACGTGACCTTGAAGGAATTGACAAGCCTTATTCATTGTTTTCTTCACCGTTATTCTCAATATCACATCGCAAGCTCCCTTTATCGTATATTGGAGTTATATTAGCTCTGCCACTTTTTATTTGCAGACCGGACATTCGTTGTGGTCAGATGGACATTATGCCATTGATACAAGCAAAACCAGCAATAAAGATTGCTGCATGAAGTAACACAACTAAGCATATAAACAAAATATTCAATATATTAAAAATTCGTGCATGATAGAAGTCGAACCTACTTCATTCTGCTTAAATGCAGGTGATTCCACCATTAATCTACAAACACAAATGCTTAGTTATTAATTTTATTTTCCTTTTTAATAGAATAAATGAAAATTTGAGGCGCAGCTTAAAAAAATACAAAAGAAATAAGATTTCTTTCTCATTAGTATCCTAAAGCTAAAGTTAACTACATTATAGACACGAGCATCAGTACAAATTAAAAATATTAGCATTACATAAAATTGTTGCATTAGTAATCTAAGGCTAAAATAAATATTCTTATGATTAAAATGAAATTGCAGTATTACAATTTCAGTATACCTTCAACTTTAATGGAAATGTTAATGGTTACTCTGGGACTTGCTTTATCAAACTCATGGACTATTTCAAGCACTTTTGAAAGTCAGAAATCAAAATGGGCATTTTTTAGTTCTCAGAAACCATTTTGATAAATTACTTAGCAAACTTTGGAGATTATATATTGTGGTGGCGTTTCCAACAACTTTGCTCATTGTGCCTTCAATTTTACAATAATTACAGAATAGTTATCCCCAAGTGTCCTAAATGGTTTGACATTTTGGCTAAGTGGGTTGGTTAATTTGTAAAGTGGGGTCGAGGATATCCCGCGTGACCCTTGGATGTTCTTACTTTCGGAACTTTCTCGCTTTATCTTTCCTTAAGTCATTTCATAAGGCATGTCATTTCTGGGTTCAAGTGATTTTTCTTCTTGATTGCTAAAGCGCATACACTCATCTGACTATCTTCCCAACTCGAGAATAATGCTATCATGCTGGAGATATATGATTATTATCCCAGCTTGCACATACTAGAAAATGCTTTATCATTAATTAATAATTCTATTTGGAAGGTCTGTCATCTGAATTTAATGGTGTTTATCCACATAGGCTGATCTCTTCTCTTTCATAAATCTTGTCATCCTTCGTAGGGTTTAAATATTCTCAGAGATGTTTCTTTAACATTTTCCAACCAATTTTCTTCAATTTGGATTTCATTTGAGTGCTCAATCAATTCAGAAGATGCTGGCTCAACTTCAAGCAAACAAATTTACCTAGTTCTCAACTGTTGTACTTGTGCAACTCAAAGTACATTTCCATTTACTTCAGCCAAGAATCCACTTTTAAAATTAGGAGTGCTATTATAACTTTGTAATTCAATCTTTGCCTCATCTTACGGAAAACTTCTCTTTGGTCTTTCTTCAACTATGACTGCTGGTTCTACCTGACTCAATTCTTTTGGATCTCCTAGTTGATATATTTTCTTGGCTATTGGATTTGGATCTAACCATCTGAGTAATAATTTTCTTGTACATTTGCATCTTTTCCATGAAATTTTCATGTGCTATCCCATTTGCTTGTTGACTTTTGTTGCCACGTCTTCTGCAATATTCTTGTTCTCATTGTCATTGGGTGTCATCATCAAAGATTCTCTGTTCTCCTTGGGATTTCTTCAAATGTAATTAACTATTCTTCTTAAACTTTGAAACTTTGATAAGTTAACACCATTAAGGGTCTGTCTTCTTTCATTCTATCTTAAATGTTAGCTTTGATACAAAAGCTATATTTACCTAGTATTAACTAATATAAAATTGGGTATTGCATCCATCTTCAAAATTTTAGAATTATAGCCCTGATCAAGCATGCTTAGATTATAGTTTTCATATAACAAATGCGCAAAGTATTCTTTAGATAATTGTTTGTCAATAAAACCTTGAAATAAAAATTTACACTAAACCAAATAGAATGGGGACATGATCATGATAAAAAAGATTAATCATCTACTTAACAATATTTTGGATTATTCCACAAAATAAAATAATGCAAATTTTGTGTGAATTAGTGTTGGTTCTCCATGAATCTTCTTATTCCTTTAATGAAATCATAAATCTTGTTCTGACAGTTATTTTCTGTATAATTGTCATGTGGTGGAAAATGCAAATTTTGAATAACCATGTCTTTGTAGTTATTTCCTGTCATTTAGTGATTTGAAATTTTTTTTTTGTGGCTAGGAAGGTCTTAGTGATGGAGTTTATCCATGGAACTCCTATAATGAATCTTGGGCATGAGATAGCTCGAAGAGGTATAGATCCTAGTGGTAAGCTTGCCACAACAGCAAAACAGTAAGCACTTAATATCTTTTATTGAAAATCTTGTACTTATGCTCCGTTTGAATTTGCATAATCATCAAATTGTTGCTTGAAACTTTAATTTGAAAAAAAAAGTTCATGATGGATAACAATTCTTACATTTAAATACATTTGTTAATACCTTTTACTAAATGAACTGATACAGTTTTGTTCATTTTTCTGCTTGTATTTTGTTTGTTGTAATCATTGACAACCGAAAGCTTAAAAAGGATTATCTTGTTGCTAGAATTCCTTGCTGCAAATTTGGCATAGTCTGTAAACAATTGAATTTTGCAATGAAATGAGATTTTGCATATACCTGCTATTCATTTTCCATTATATTTTGTAATACCATATAAATATATTGTCGTTCACATCCTAAAAGAAACGAAACAAAACTTGCTTATCTTGCCAAGGAGGACATGCCATGTAATGAATTTTGATGAGATTATGAAACTATGAAAAATGGAATTGCGAATAAGGGGAGAAGAAGACGACAAAGAAGCGGGTGACTGAAGATCGAGAAGAAAACGCACGTGCCGACAATGCCTCCATCTCTCGTTTCCCCGCCTGCGGTCGCCGATGCCTTCACCTCTTGGGTGACGGTCGGGGCTCGCCGAACCTTTCCAAGATCCATCTCAGTTGACGCCTAGCGCACGAAGGAATGTACTTCACACAACACGTCGGGTCTATCGATGCATCAAGCAGCCACGACATACCTCAATTGAGGTCGAAGGGATTTCGGTAGATAGTACATAGATCAATATGGTTTGGCATCGTGACGGGGAAGCCATGCAAATAGTTCCAAATTGCTCAGAAATTGTTTACATATCGACAAACAATCGCTAGCAACTTTCCATCCCCTAAAATCGCCTCGAAGTAGCTAAGAACTGCCTAAGACAAGAAAATTTTTTGAAGGCAGGTACAAGTAGAGGAAATATGTATAGGCTTGGAATAGAATCCATGGTACAAGTATAGATCATGGAATTGAGTACATGTACAGGGGAAGACTCCGTGTTCCATTGATTTTAGATCCTGTCAGGTGAAGAGGATTTTGAAGATGCCACGCTCCGTCGATCCTAGATCTAGAAATCCCAGTCACCTAGAAACAATTCGTTATGCTATTGAAATATCATACAATTTTGCTTATTTAATTGATTTAATGATATTAAATTAAATTATTAATTAATTTAAAATTAATTGATCTAGTAAATAATAAGTCCATGATTAAATTATTTAAGTTAAAATAATCATTAATTTATTGATAAGAATGATTAAATAGTATCATAATTAATTAATCAATCAATTGATTAATTAATATTAATCAATTATGAATGAGACATCCACATGACAAACACTTTAAGATAGAGAAGCAACAAATGACATGCAAATAATGAGACCAAAAGGAAGGAAGAACAAAATGCAGATTGAACGAATTGTCACTCATCCGAACTTAAAAAATAAAGGTACTCAGTACATGACATGTATTATATTTTGTACTTTTGCAGCTGCTTAGCTTCACTTTTGAGCCAAATTCGTATTAAAGTTTGGTTGGTTGTTCGGAACTGGCATTCGTGGCTAATTACTTGAAAAATGATATCAGTAACAATATTTGTGGCCAGTTACTAGAAAAATGACATCAGTAACGGTATTCGTGGCTAGTTATTGGAAAAATGATATCCGTAACAGCATTCGTGGGTTGTTACTGAAAAAATGATATTAGTAACAACATTCATGGTAGGTTATTAAAAAAATGACATCAGTAACCTACATCTTTGAGCTAATATCTTTTGCAGGAAATTAATTATTTCGTTTGCGCTTTACTTTATTATGTTTCTTGCATCCTTATTTCTGCAAATCGCATCTCGCCTATTATAAATGGTAATACTTCATTGTTTACTGTGGTACTTAGAGTATTCTGGGAACTCCAATCCCGGTATTATTTTATGTACAATACCAGGTCAGGTACTTCTGGGAGAGCTTAAACAAGAACTTTGAAAATTTATACTAGTGGAAGAATCTACGGCGTAACTTTTACTTTTATTTGATTTGATATTTGAAAGCTCATTTTGTGTTCTAGATGATGAACTTTATTAGAGGTTTGTGGGCTATATTGTAAAATTGGAAATATTATTAATTGAGAAATATTCTTTGGTTTTTATATGTGCTCTTTTTCTTTTTCAAATTGCCAATATGATCCTGCTGTATTTGAGTACCCGATGTCAGGACAGTTCTCGCTTAACCAATGTCGGGACTTCACACTGTCACACTCTTTGCTCATTCAGATGATGAGCTCAACTTTGCCAGTCAAGAATGAGAGGAAGAAACTAAATTAATGATAAGTGTTCAATGCCCTTGGATGAGCAATTCAGATAGCTCTAAGGAGTTTGACAATGTCACGAGATCAAAAATGTCTCAAGATGCTGATTGCTCTTAAGAAGAAGAGATTAAAAAAATAAAATTAAGAAGTGGAAAGAAAATGTCTCCAAAGAAAGGGAAAGGAAAAGAGGAAGAAAGAAATAATCAATTTAATAATGAAATATTTCCTCGATTACAAGTAACTTCTCAAAAAGCCCTAAAATGACAGTGGCCCATCTTCGCAAACTTCCTGCATTGCTTAGCATTTACGATGCTTTGTTTATGTTTAAGGACCTCAAAGAGACTGATAAAAGCCTTGCAACGGCCTAAAAATATGAGGCATTCTTTACTTAGAAGAATTTGAAAGAAGCAATGTCTACTGAGAGTTCATCAAATGCTACGTTTGATAATGATGATCTCTTTCTTGGAACAGATAAGCATAATAGGCCACTCTACGTCACTGACCAACGCTTTGCAACTAAATTGGATCTTGATTGACCCTAACTCATTAGTAAATTGATTAGTGTAAAAAAAATTTAAGATGGATGAGTCTAGATGTCCAATAACTTGACAAGGCCAAAGTCTGTTTACATGGTTTCAGTGAAGAGGGTCAACATACTCTTAGCTCCATTATTGTGCCATTGAGGTTTGGGTTATTACACATGAAGGATAAATTTCATGTATATGACTCAGATACCTCATTCAAGGCACTCTTAAGGAGTCCATGGTTACATGAGTATTGTATGATCCCTTCCACCCTCCACCAATGTATAAATTATAGCAGAAATGGCGAAGAACACTGGATAAATGGTGCGCTATGCAACCATTTGCTGTTTACGAATTAAATTTGCATGATGATGTATAAAGCATTATGTTAATAAAGAGCCAAAGGATTGAGGCCTAGAGAGGAAAGCAAAACATCCAACCACCTAAAATACAAGCAGAATGTTCCGAATCAAATATCAAAGATCAACAATCATTTGAGAAAAATCATTTCAAGAAAGAAATCACAAGAGAAGGTTAACCTTTTATCTAGGTAGTGATACAGATGATGATGAAGAGGAGTTTCTTCTGCAACCAAAAGAAGCTTCGGTCACTAAAGTCATTGGTGAATCCATCACTAAGTCTATAAATTATAAAATGGGAAAAGTTTTAGTTTATTCGATAAGAGTGTCGGTTTCAAACTTCCAATAGACAAATAATAATGACTCCAATACCTTTGTCACATAAAAACACTAATATCCCGCAAGTTACTTGCATTAAAAATTTTTTGCTCTTCAAAGAAATCACAAAGAAAGTGGAATTTTATTCTATAAATCACTTGGGAGAAGTGAATCATCCAATTGTATGCCAAGACAAGAAGATGATGAAGAGATTTCATTTATGGTACCAAATTATTTTTCTCCTGCACTAGAAAGAATTGTTGAATGGCATGTTCACATGTAGTAAAGCCAAAGACAAGCTCTCCATTTAGTTAAATTGTGGAGCGGAGATAATGCCCAAGTAGTTAATTTGAACGACAAGTTCACTACTCAAGGTCTTGGGTATGGTTAGTATGTTGATACAATTAGGGAAACTTGCTACACAAATTTCTAGAATGTATCTACCTTTTATGAATGATGAAAACTATGAAGAGCTAATTATAAAAGTTAAAAATGCTTTGAAAAAACATGAAGATGGTGGGCAAACCATAGAAGATAATCTCTAAGAAATAACTTGGGCACATATGAAGAGCAAGGACAACATTTATTAGTGCATTCCTCTCGCCATAAAAGGCTGATGAATTAAAAATTATGCTCAAAGTGTTCATAGATTGCTTTGCCTGGAACTATACTGAAATGCCAAGGTTGTCTCCATAAGTAGCCGTCCTTAAATTCAGAAACAAAACTTGTTAAAAAAATCATCAAGATGGATGAGGCTTGATATAGAAGAATGAGCAAAATACCACTAATGAAAAGCTCATCCAAGCTAGCTTCATATGAGGAGAAAATTATGTTGACTGGATTGCAAATATTGCTCTAGTGAAAAAGAAGAGTGGGCAGATTCGGGTTTGTTTTGACTTTTGTGATCTAAACAAAGCATGCCCAAAAGATGAATTTTCTTTGCCAAACCCAAAACTCATGGTTGTTAGCACATCAAATTATGAGATCTTCTCATTTATGGATGGATTATCGGGATACAAAACCATATAATAATGACAGCCAAAGATGAGAAGCATACATCTTTTAGACCCATTGGCATTTATTGCTATAGGGAATGCCCTTTGGATTGAAGAATAAGCTAAAATAATCTATTAGTTTAAGCAAATAAGCTACCATCCTAGATTGTTTTGATTCTAAATAGATTTATATGACCCTAGTTGAGTCATACTAAGCTTGATGCTCAATTTTTAGTCGATATTATTGATCCTAGTTGAGTCATGCTAAGTTTACTACAGAGGTCAAAAAGAATCACATAGAACTCAACTGGTGTACCTTTTCAACATCCAATGAACGCAATCCACGTCTCCAAGACTTATTGCATTTGTAGATGCTACATAGGATTCATGTTCCTAAAATATGTGCTAACTAACACACAATCTCGTTATTGAGTATACTTTTGAAGACCTCGATCTCTTTTTGCATCCTCTGTGATCGATTGATACAGCCTCGAGCATCCCCTAACTTGCATTGTAGGATCAACCACATTCGTAGCACCCACATCTCACTTTATCATCAAGGGAATTTGATCCATTGAGTAACCTTCACTTGACCTCGTGTGCACCATGCAATAACTATCACACGTTCTAATCTCTACATCCAGTCTCTCCATTTTCAAATTGACTATCAGGAGACCATCAACAGCCTTTGACATGGCTCATGGAGGGGATAATGTCAATATAGACAATGCCTTGGTGAATTCAGTAATCCTTAAATCAACTAACACAAAACACCCATAACGTGTGTGCAAGGGATCCTCACGATTATTGAGACCGCTCCAAACCATTTCTCCTTACTACATAGTAATCAGCTACTCTCCCCTCTTATATAAATTTTGCCATTTCCTTTATCAAGACATCTACAAGTCAAGTTCCAAGTGACTAGTAGGAAATTTTGCTCAAGTGAATAGGTGAAGACTTGTAATCAAATGCTCTTTGAGCCGGCCAAAAAAATTATGTGAAGAAGCTGGCATTTTGATGCTCTTTGAGCTAGCCAAGAAATTAAAATCCTTTTATTGATCTTTGACCCGGAGCGAGGGAGCAATTTTCAATGCAATTTTGGATGTTGTTATGCTGTCGAATATGCACTGAAAAATTTGACAAAATCTAAAATTTGCTGTTATGTCTAAATTATGAGGCTAATAAATTTAAAATATTAAAATTAGTTATTTATACAAATTAGTAAATCAATTAAATTGTTTTAAATTCAGATCTCAAAATAAAGACTACGGGCATCAAACTTTGTAAAAAGATTGAGAATTAAATATAGAGTTTTTAAGACTTTGTTGAGCCTTATGGATAATTTCCCATTGTTTAGTTTAGAAATCAGGGTTGATAATGCTTCAAACCACAAGAGATTTTCATTTGTGGATGGTTTAATGAGTTGTAACCAAATAAGGATGGCACTAGTATAAAAAAAATGCACACCTTTTTGAGCTCTCATTTGTATTTTTTGTTACAATATGATGTTGTTTATATTGAAGAATTCTAGTGCCTCATATTAATGAGCTACAACTCTTTATCAAAATAGCGCATTGACTATTTTAGTTTTGCTAATTCATTCTCAGACAATTAAATATGTTCATTTTAATCCTTCAACAATTAAAAATATATAATTTAATCTCTCAACTTCTCTTTTAAAGATTAATACAGTCCTTAAATTTTCAATTTTTGGGACTTAATTTGGTTTAAATTGAATAGTTGAAAGACTATATCTAACAAAGTTAAATATTCAAGGGATTTTATTGGAAAAATTGAATAGTCTCAGACCAAATGGCCAAATTAAAATAGTTGAGGTACTGTTTTGGCATACTTCCCTAGAAAAATATGAAGTGTTACATTGTTGATTTGGTTGTAAAGAGAAACTCATTATGATCATATTATGAATCTCTGAATTGTATTTATAAGAGTCTGAAAATTCAATCTGTTGATGAATCTCTTGAATTGTGCCTTCAAAGTTTCATTTTGAAAATCAAATTATATTTCGTCAGGAATTTCTTATTGGAAGTAGAATCATGTTGGGTGGATTTAGTTGCTCATATGTGGAGGGGTGTGATCGGGGCAAGGCCTGGGCATGTGGACAGCTGGTCGATGAACAGGGCATGGTAGGGGCAAAGGTTGTGCATGTGGATGGCAGGTCATGAACGACATGTGGGCTGGGCATGTGGCATAGTGTGGGAGAGAATGTAGAGCACACCTCATAGGAAGGAGAATGATGCAGATTGATGTGGGGGGCAAGCTAGAACACGCTGCAGGACTTTGGGTAGAGTTCAAGTAGGGCAATAGAGCTATTTCCTAAGAGATATGTGACAAATTGAGTCATCCTAGGTGTTGAAAAAGGCGCAACAAGTTGAGAAAAAACAAAAGGTGTGGTGCGATTTGAAGTCGGGGTCATACCTATGTGCATCGTGCAGGTTATGTCTCGTTATAATTATGTGGGGATTTGTTTGAAGAAGTGTGTACTTCAATGGCACCTTTCAGCGGTGAAAGTTTGTACTCTTTATTTGTGTGTTTATGGAATTGAAATTAGTTTTTGGGGATCATAGGAACATTTGTCTTTGGAGAGAGTCTTCATGGAGTGACTTGGTGATCATGCCCTTAATCTTCTTTGGTAAAAATTTGGAACAATTTTTTGTGGTAAAATTCTTGTTTTCTCATACTTTGTGTTATATCACTGTTTTCTCCAATGATTTCAATCTTTTTGTTCCATGCTTTTGATGCTTCATCAAGATGCCTTTTCCTTTATTTTAATATATAGAATAATTTTTTTTTGAATATGACGATCTTTGTCTTCATGGACTACGCTTCCATCGCGGTATTCAGAACAACACGTCGAGTCATTACAATCATAAGATGATATAAACTTGAAATGGTGACTCATACTTGCATTGTACATCCATATCTTGCAATTTCATCAGAAAGCCTTGGTGTGAATTTTAGAAGTTAGATCAAATAGTTCCCTATTTTTCTGCTTTTGAGAATTTAAATCTTTATATGTAATTTATAAAGCATTAGGCAGAGAATCAACAAAGCGATGTGATTTTAGACGGATATTTTCACATACTCTTTTTACTCGTGCTGTTATAAATTAGCTAAAACTTTGAAAAATTATAAATTAGCTAAGACTTCAAAAACAATGGCTGTTCAAGAATGTATAGGGTTTATGTTTTATCTGATGCAGGCGAGTTGTCATAGCATTTATGAATTAAAAAAATGGAAATTCATTTCAAGCTTGATAGTTCTTAATCTGTTAGTTCGTGTACCAGTTTTTTGGGCTGCCTCTTATTGACCTAATTAATGTAGAACTATATTCTTTGTGAATGCAGGCAGATTTTTGAAAACCTGGCACTTGCTTATGGGCAAATGATCTTGAAGAGCGGTTTTTTCCATGCAGACCCACATCCAGGCAATATTCTTATCTGTAAGGATTCAAAGGTTAGTTGCTCGAATAAGATAGTCTATATTTAGATAAATTAAAGTTATTATAACCATGTGCTCATAGGTGATTTCTGACATACGTAGATGTTCTTGGATGAACATAATTACCTTTTGAATGCATGCGTATTTTGGGCATGGCTCCGTTCATCCTAATGCCATGCAGTACCTTGTTTAAACAAACTGTCATCAATCTGAAAATAGATCACATGTTAGTTTGCATATTGTATTCTTGCATGTTAGTTTTCATATTGTATCCTTGTTTGAAGTATAAAAGAGTTCATGCACTCAACCACCAAATACAAATGCATTACTGCAGGTCAATGGAGAATCAACTTTAATGTGATAAAAGAATAAATTTAATGAATCGGTGGAAATAGTGAAAACTGTTTTCTTATTAATCTCATACATATTACAGAGGTTTGTATGCTTGTTCTATCGCCCATCAATGGCGAAAGAAAAGGATCAGTTTACTTTTACAATTTAACAGTGTGCCAGTTGTCTTGAGATAGGAAACATATTATGTGCTATAGTATTAAGCGTACTGCAGAAATGGTCAGAATAACTGGATGTTCTCATGGGAATTTATGTAATTAGTTAGTCACTTTTAGAATCAAAATTTCTAAAACTTAATATGGTGTTTTACGATTATTAGATCAGTAAATTTTAGGCTCTTATTATGGAATGTTGCCTAAATAATAAGCTATGACATATTGACTCTCATTGCATGATGACATCCTGATAGTGCGGGTTCAGAGAGAAACTTTATCTCGACTAGTCCAAACTTTGGAAACAATGCTAAGCGAAGTGTCGGGTGTCCTCTTAAATTGCCATGCTGAGGACAACCATTCGGTAGATGAACAAACAAGGGATGATCATCTCAAGGAAGAGAAGGGTCATCCAGCTTACTTCTTCAATTACTTAAACTGGATAATAATCATAATAATATTTTGTTATTATTATTATTAATATTACATGAACAAAAGAAATAGAATTAGACAGAATTGCTTTCACTATTTAAAGATTAATACATATCTCTTGCAGCTTAATACCTCATTGTACAAAGTAACTCTCACGCACATCTCTTTTAAATCTCACACTTTAAGTACGGTGTACTTCTCTCAAATCTTGCAAACTACTTTTAATTTGCATCTTAGAGTACATCTCTCATAAATCATCACTCTCAAGACTCAAGCTCTCAATGTGTAGTTCTCTTAAAGCACTCTCATTTGAGCATCTGCTTTGATATTTGAGCTCCCAGAGTAAATTTCCTTCTCCTGAAGTTGCAACATGCACACAAAAAAAATGTTATCAGTATTATCTACAATATGACGTGTGTGGAAGTATTGTGAAGAAAGTAAAACTATTAAAAAACAAATAATAATTTATTAGTTTAAGCAAATAAGCTAAAATCCTAGATTGTTTTTATTAGAATATAACTATATGCTTGTAATGGTATAGATAGGTGTCATTCATGTATCTATAAATAGGTGCGTAATGCCATGTAGTAGGATATGTAAGAATTTAATGAAAGCTATTCTTCTCTGTTTTCTCTTTTGTTATTCACCGCAGCCCTCTTCTTCCTACAACCGTCCTACAACAACTCTCTCCTCTCCACCTCTGCATTCTCCGGTTCTTACATGATTACAGAGCATATCCTTGCTCACGCAACCCCAAGCCTTCAATGTCCTCTCCTCCAAGCCTTCAGTCTTCTCAAGAACCTTCAGTCCTCTCAAGAACCTTCTAGCTCCTCAAGAACTCTCCACATCCAGTCAAAGAATAGATTCTCACTATTGCGCCTTCCCTAGTTCAACTTCTTTATCTTCTATAATTTGAACCTCAAGAAGTCATAGCCTGTCACAGCTCCATCCTTTAGCTCATAGCCCTCTAGCCCTCCTTTCTCCCTTCTGAACCTCAAGAATCACCAACCGCTCCACTCCTTGCCTCAAAATCATTATGGCCTCACCAACCTCTAGCCACAATCCAACAATGATGTTCAAGAACATCAAGAACCTGCAAATGCCACCCATCCTCACCTCAAACTTCACATTATTGATAAACAACATGAGGAATTCAGCAATAGTATCCTTACCAGTGATAACTACCCAATTTTGTGTTTGTAACTCAATCTATTTACACAAATGGCCTCCAAAGTCACTTAGATGGCCTTGGCAAAACCTCCTCCCAACTCCCGTGATAGCACCGAAAACCTCATTCCCAACCCTGTATCCACCACACGGAGCTTCAACGACAAGAATCTCATATCAACACTTTACTGTACAATTTCACCCTCCATTCTCCCCTATATTAATTCACGCCACAACCTGTAAGGAGGCATGGCAAATCCTAGAAGAAGACTTTAATCCACAAAGGAAAGTGATAAACTTTCATAAAACTAGCCAAAAAAATATACAGATCCAATAGAAATTTTTATATCTTATTCTTTTATTTTTTATTTTTGCATATGGGCCCACACAAAAATGTATTCCACCAATTATGCGATTACACATAGGGCAGCCAAGTCATCCGTAGTTTATTTTTTAGCTATTTTAATAGCACTCTTGCATTACTCATCCACAAATAGATCCAAAGTAATCCAACTCAAGAACACTCTCCATGACATTACCATGAAAGACAAATCAATGTTAGAATACCTATCAGAAATCAAAAACATAGTAGACAAAATTTCAGCCTCAGGTTACACCCTTGATCCATAAGACATCATCCTCAACACATTAATTGGCCTTATGGCTCAATACCAAGCCTTTAAAACAACGATCCACACAAACCTCGACACTTAAGCCTCGATGATCTATACTCATTGCTTTGCAGCGAACAAATCAACCTCCAACATGAAGCTAGCCGGGATCTTCAACAACAACCTCAGCCTGCACTTCTACTGCACACCAAAGGCCGAGGACGTAGCCGACAATGGAGGGAAAGAGGTCGGGCAATCTCAGCTTCTAGAACAGCAAACAGTCGGGACCTTCACTCTCACCTTGCAATCATGGATTGCCATATCTGCAATAATCGAGCTCATTCGGCTTTCAACTGCTGGCACCAACTTGATACATCATTTACAAGAGATCTCCACACCCCACTGCACACGTTGTGGATAGCTACACCTACAACAATTGGGTTTTTGAATTTAATGTATCTACTCACATATGCCCCAATAACCTCTCCATCTTAGGCACATACAACGGTCACGACAAGGTCATCATCGGAAACGATCAAGCTATGTACATATCCAATATTGGTAACGATTTATTACCACTCCATCTTGTAATAAGCTAAAATCCTAGATTGTTTCGATCCTAAGTAGATTTATATGATCCTATTTGAGTCATTATAAGCTGAGTGGATTGATTCATAGTAGATCCAAGTGATTCTAGTTGAAGCATCTTGTTGGATGGTCTACCTTTTAGAATATCTAAGTGATCCCAGTTGAATCAAACTAGATTAAATAATCTTATTCTATTGAATCTAAATGATCCTAGTCAAAAGATCCTTGTATTAATGATCTAAAATAAAAAAGAATGATACATAATAGAGATCAAAGAGACTCACATACAACTCAACTTGTATACCTCTGTAACATCCAATGAACGCAATCCACGCCGCGAAGGTTTATTACATTTGTTGACGCTTCATAAGATTCATGTTCCTAAAATATGTGCTTACTAACACACAATCTCGTGATTGAGTATACTCCTGAAGACTTCAATCCATATTTGCATCCTCTGCAATTGATAGGTGTAGCCTCGAGCATCCCCTAACATGCATCGAAGGATCAACCACCTTTGCAGCCCCCACTTCTCGCTTGATCATCAAGGGATTTTGATCCATTGAGCAGCCTTCTCTTGACCTCATGTGCATCCTGCAATAACTATCACACGTTCTGATCTCTACATCCAATCTCTCCATTCTTTTCAAGTTGACTATCAAGAGAGCATCCCAGACCTTTGACATGGCTCATGGAGGGGATAATGTCAATATAGACAGCACTTTGTTGAATTCAATTATTTGATCCTCAAATCAAATAACGCAAAATACCCATAACATGCGAGCAAGGGGTCCTCTCAATTATCAAAACCGCTCCAAACCGTTTTTTCTAACTACTTAGTGATCAACTATCCTCTCCTCTTATAATGCTCTTCCTGAAAGATGGTCGTAGCCTAAGCATATATATATATATATATATATATATATAAAAGCCTCAGTACAATATCAATCGGGATCAAACTCCACGGTATCACTTGCGAGGAGGTTCAAAAGCCTCCCAGGGAGCACATCTCTCCTAACAAAAGAAAACTCGCCCTGTCGGGCATACATAGCGCATAAATCAGCCATCCAATTTGCATCGCGCGTCGGTGGACAAAAATAACACGAGGAAGATCTAACAAGAAAGCTAGGTGATCAGCGTGACGCTCTCCGCCTAGTGAACGGAGAGTCCTCTCCCAGTGTCATCTGAGCCTCTGCATCGCTCCAAGGCAGTTTACCTTCAATGATGACTCCCTCCGTATCCGCCTCATTAGTCAGAAAAGCTTGACGTAGAACAGTAATCTCCTGCATCTCTGCCTGAAGAGGAGACAAGGCTGGGAGACAGGCTCCAGCAGTAGCAAGGAGGTGGCCCCCTTAGTCTCGGACCATAGCACTGCCAAACGCAGCAAGCTCCTCAGAGCTGTAAGAAGTGTCAATGTTGGTCTTCAGCCAATGGTTCGGGGGGGAGCACCATCTGAAGGAGGTGGAGGGGCCCTGGTGGGCCGTGGAACCCCAAGAGTTAGACCCGTCGTGCTGCCCAGTGTTGACCAACGTAGAGAGAATTGAACTCGCACAACCCAACGGAGTCGGGTGCGGGAAGCTATGAAAGTGCTCAGTCCTCCAAGCTTGAAGCTATGAAAGTGCTCAGTCCTGCTCCTCCACGCTATGAAAGTGCTCAAGAATTTAGAGAGGTCGGAGCAAGCCCTAATGCACAAAAGTCTCCAAAATGGCCTTCGTGCAACTGCATTGTACCACAAAATGCTCGCTGTCCTCCTCGGTGTCACAGCCTTAGACACAAGCCGCGGACTGAGTGAGCCCTCTTCTGAACAACCAACATCTAGTCGGAATATCGTCGTTAAGTAACATCCACAAGAAACAAGCTTCCCTTGGGCCCAGGACCAACTCCCACATGGGCGCAAATTGCCAGGACTAAACTTCCCTCTCAACTCTGTAAATCTGGCTGGTCCGACTCTCAGAGAAGCCATCAAACTGTTACTTGTAACCCAAAACCCTTTAGACTGCAGAGTCAGCGCGTTGAACTGTAAAATCCCCGCCACTATGGCGATAGCGGAACTTCATGGCTCTCACTCAGAGGAGATCCTCTCTACTAACGTAGCTAAAAGTGTGACAGGAGGCTAGTACCGCGAGGACCCGGTGCCGGGTCAGCGGGAGCTAATCGAACACCGATTGCTTGTGAGATAGCAATAGCAACAACAACAAGTCCTCTAGTCGTGGTATCATATTGAGTGATTTAAGAGACAAATATATAGACATCAAACATAACTCATTTATTCATTAATTTATAAGTCTTGGATACAAAAGATCAAAATAAAATAAAAGTTACAAAATTTAAAAATAGAAAGAGTAAAAAGGAAAGTGGCGGATCAGCACGTAACAGTATCAGCACTGCGCAGTTCTTAGCACCATTACTCGAGGATGACTCCTGATTTGGGAATGTTTCAAAAGTGCGGGCATTCGAATACCAGTTAGTTGTGAAACTAAGTACTGATAGATGTCATCTTTACAAATGTTAAATAATAAGCAAAATAATCAATATTTAATAGGAAATAAAAGTTGTACAAACTTATTCTTACAAATTTGTTGTAATTGCACTTGAAATTTAGCATAAAAATAATTGCAGTCACAAAAATAAATGCTGAATTTTAGCGCTTGATATCTGAGGCAAAATATGATTTTGTTGGGTAAGTACAAAATTGAGGAAAAGGGGGGTTTATTTTTTTGTTACATATCTTAACTTCCCTCTATATCTGCCCCCTCAAAGGCTTATCAGTATAGGCTCCTTATGACTCCCGATGTCAGACAGCCTCGTCCTAGCAATTGTCTGATCAGACAAAAAGTATAAATCAACATGGAACCCTTGCTTCTCACTTATCCAAACTTGTTCATATATCATTTTATGTGATTTTAAAAAGCACTTTATCAAATTTGTGTGATGTTGAGCAAAAAAAATATATTTAAATAAGAGTAATAAAAGACATCTGGTACCTTGTTCTTTAAGTTCTAAATGTTCAATAGTTCGGATGAATGACAGTTCGCTCAATCTGCATTTAAGTTTTTGATATTTTAAATTAGCCTTTTTAACCAATATTATTATCTTTGTTTCTATTCTATTTCCCTTTTATTTTTTCAACTTGATAGAAGTCCGTATTTTTAAATTAGTGAAGTGGCCTTAATATTTATAATTGCTTTATTATTATCATTTTAATAATAATAATGATAATAATAACGTACGAAAGAAAAGACAATGAAAACGATTATATAAATAGCATAACATAATAATAATAATAGTAAAAAAGAAAATGACGGAATAAAATGCTTGAATTGAAATAATAGTCATTTTATAACATATGTTTAGTTTTTATTATTAATTAATGAGAACCATATTAATGTGAATGACGATATTTTATCATTAGTATATTTATAATAATGATTATTAAGTATGTATAAAATAAAAGAACGAAAAAATAGCAAAATAATTTCTCCTCTTTTTTCTCCCTTTTTCTTTCTCTTATGCTTCTCTTCCTACCTTTAGGATTAGGATTTCCGGAAAATGGAGGGAGGCCGGAGGTTGGCAAGTGGCTGGCCGGCTGGAGGAGGGCTAGTTGGGCTGTTGTTGGCCGGCCGGAGGAGGGAGGCGGCTAGCCGGGCTGTTGGGAGAGGGAGGAGGGGCTGAGGGAGGAGAGGGATGCTGCTCTTTGGGAGGAGGGGAGGGGAAGGCTGGAGGAGGAGAGTGGCTGTTGCCAAGGGCTGAGGGTGGCTGCTGGCAGGGGAAGGGAGGCTGGCTGGGCTGCTGTGAGTGGGAGGAGAGGGATGCAAGAGGGGAAGAGGGAGGGTTGCTGTGAGGGAGGAGGAGGGTTGAGGGGTTTTATAAAGAAGAGAGGGGAAGAGAGGGAGAGGGTCAAGACGGGGAGAAGGGGAGTTGGTCGGCCAATTTGGCCGACCATTCCTGCGCCAAAACGAAGCAGGATCAGTTTGCTGGCGCGAACCTTCCGCTCAGAGGTGGAAAGATTCCGCAAGGAATCGGGGATGGTTTGCAGAAGGGAAAAGGAATTATGGAATTTTCTTTTAAAGGAAAATTTAAATATTACTTAAAGTTAAATTATTCACATTTTTCCACTGTTTGACGTCCAAAAAAATGAAACTTGACACCAAGGTGTGTTACAACGTAACGAACACCCTCGCCTCAAAATTTTTCGATTCGGACAAATATTTTATTTTTAATTAATTTATGAAGTTTAAAATTTCAAAAATTAACCATGATCAAACCGGCGCTCAGAATTTGTTGTAACTTTTCGAGCAGCCTTTAAATAATATACTTAACAAAATGACAATGAAATCGATGAATTCTGACACTTATTTCAATATTCTTCATTTTTAGAAATTAATTAATTAAGAAAATAAAGCAAGAGCTTCTGTTATTCGAATTTCTCTCAAACTAGAGCACTTTGATCTTAAAATTATTTCTATTTAATGGAAATTTTGTTTGCCCTAATTTGAAGTTCCCCGGGGTCCTGATGTCTGAAGCGGGCTCTGACCTAATTTGAAAAATAGCGACATTGGGTCGTTTCAAACTCCCCTTCTTAAAATTGATGTCATCCTCGACATCAGGATTAAAATAATAACTTAAAGGGAGTCTTGGGGGGTACCTTAATTCAGAAATAGTTCTGGATACTTTCTTCGCATATCGTCTTCTCTTTCCCACGTGGCTTCTTTCGCAGTATGGTTATGCCATTGAATTTTAATCATCGAGATCATTCTGCTTCTTAATTTTCGGAGTCTTTCTCAATAATTTTAAGAGGTTTTTTAATATAAGTCAAATCAGGCTGAATTTCAACTATTGAGTCTGAAATTTGCTGAGTGGATTCCTGGAGGCATCTGCGGAGTGTTGAAACGTGGAATACGTTGTGCACGACTGTAAATCTTTCAGAAAGATTAAGTTTATAAACTGAGCTTCCAATTTTTGCAGTTACTTCAAAGGGTCCAACAAATCTGCGACTCAACTTTTCAGTTACTCCAAAGTGATAAATTCCTTTCATAGGGCTAACCTTTAGATAAGCCCGATCACCAATGTGAAATTCTTGCCTTCGGTGTCTTGATTCGAAGTATTTCTTTTGTCGGTCCTGGGCTGCGACAATTTTGCTCTTGATTAGGCTTATCTTTTCGTTTGTTTCTTCAATTAACTCAGATCCATAAATTTGTACATCTCCAACTTGTGTTTAGGCTAGAGGAGTACTGCATTTTCTCCCATATAAGGCTTCATAAGGGGCCATCTCAATGCTTGACTGGTGGCTATTAATATAAGCAAACTCTACAAGTGGGAGGTGTTTCTCCCAATTTCCACCAAAGTCTAACAAGCATAAACGTAAGAGATCCTCGAGTACTTGGCAGTAGTGAGGGCTTGCTTTATTTTTAGAAATTATTCTTCGCAATCCTGACTCCATACAAATGGTGTTGCCTTTTGAGTCAGTTGAGTTAATGGTTTGGCCAAATTTGAAAATCCAATGACAAACTTTCGGTAGTATCCTGCAAGTCCTAAGAAATTGTGAATCTCAGACACGGTTGATGGTTGGGGCCATTCTTGTATGGTATTGATCTTTCTATGGTCTACTTTGATTCCTTTAGCATTTACTACATGCCCTAAAAATGCTATTGAGTCCAACTAAAACTCATATTTTGAATACTTGGCAAATAATTGATGCTCCCTAAGAGTTCCCAATACAGCTTTCAAATGAATCTCATGATCCTCCATAGACTTGGAATATATTAAGATATCGTCGATGAAGACTATTACGAATTTATCGAGGAAGGGCTGGAGTATTCTTTGCATTAAATCCATAAAGATAGAAGGCGCGTTTGTGAGTCCAAATGACATGACTAAGAACTCATAGTGTTTGAAGCGAGTTCTAAATGCAGTCTTGGGGGCGTCTTCTTCATTGACTCTCATCAGGTGGTATCCAGACCTTTAATTGATTTTGGAGAATACTTTGGCTCCAGCTAGTTGATCAAAGAGGTCATCGATGCGGGGTAGAGGATATTTATTTTTCACTGTTACCTTGTTGAGGTCTCTATAATCTATGCACATACGCATAGATCCGTCCTTCTTTTTCACAAAGAGTACTGGGGCTCCCCAGGGGGACATGCTTTGCCGGATTAATCCCTTGCTGGTTAGCTCTTGAATTTGTTGGTCTAGTTCATGGAGTTCTTTTTGTGCCATACGGTATGGTAATTTTGACTTGGGTTGGGTTCCTGGAACTAGTTCTATTGAGAACACGATTTCTCTTACGGGTGGTAGCCCGGGTAAATCTTCTGGGAATATATTTTCAAAATCTCGAATGATGTGCGTTTCTGATAAAGGCACAACTTCTCTTCTTTCTCCCATCATAGTTATTAAGTATGCGCTGCATCCTTTCTGAATCAACTTTCTTGCTTTTATTGGGTTTATTAGAGAAGCTAACAGGCTTAGTCTTCCTATAAATAATGTTGATGTTTTGCCGCTTTCGATTGTGACCTTTTTCTTTTGGCAGTTGATTACAGCATCATGATTGCTTATACAATTCATTCCTAGAATAATGTCAAAGTTGGTGATGGGTAGAATGACTAACGTAGCCCTAAATAATTTATCTTTGATGGGGATATTAAAAATACAAAATTTATGAGCCTCCATGCTAGCTCCAGGAGGTAACCTAATATTTAGTGTTGTTGCCAAATGGAAGGATGGTAGTTCTAGTGTGGTTGCAAATTTTTTCGATATGAAAGAGTGGCTTACCCCGTATCAAATAAGATGTCACATGATACGTTATTAATGAATAGCGTGCCTAAATATGAACTATGAGCATTTTGTACTAATATAAGTGCAAAAGAGAAAAGAGAACAAGAAAAGAATGAAATACCTGATACTACATCGTTGTCTCCAGGTGCTAAGACTGGAGTGAGCGTGTAAATTCTTACGGGAGCAGAATTACGAGCTGCAGATCATTTCCTCTGGTTAGATGCTGGTGCAATTGGTGGCCTTAGGGCGTTGGTTGGTTCTGGGGAAACACCTCTTGTTTGGGCATGGAATGGGGTTACAACTGTTGTGGTGTTTATGCTTCTTATGATGGTTACTCCATCTATCGTTCTTACGGATCGATAATCCCGAATTTGGTGGCCGGGCTTGCCGCACTGATAACACCTTCTGCCATCATGGAAGCACTTGCTGTAGGGATGATGTCTCTGGCAATCTCCTCTCATTCTTTGTCCAAAATTCTCAGAAGTTAGCTGAAAGATTGTGGCAGGTTTGTTGTGTTGTTGTATTTTGAATGTCCCTTGGTCCTTTGTAGGATGATCCTACCTCTTCCCTTGACCCATGTTGATAGAGGGCTTGCTATTCTCTTCGTGCTCCATGATTAAGGCGCATTCTAAAAGTTTTGAGAAACAAGCATGTCTAAATGGAAGCAGGCTCCAACGAAGGGTGTCTTTCATCCTGATAGAAAACGGTTGCACCTTGCTTTTTCTGACAATCTTGTGAACTCGGTCTCATAGTTGGCCACGGAGTTGTTACCATGAACCAATTTCATGAATTGGTTCTCCATGATGCTTTGGGCAGCTTGCGGACATATTTGGCTCGGAAAGCTTCTAAAAATGCTTCCAAACTTATATTCTCCAATTATGTATTAGTGAAATCAGTGTTGACGACGGATTCCCACCAACGGCTAGCTTTGCCTTTAAATAGGTAGCGGGTCACACGCACTGCTTTTTCACTTGGACACTCCATACTTCTTAGTGTCTTCTCTATTTCTCTTAGCCAGTCTTCCGCCTCTATAGGACAAGTAGTCCCATGAAATACTGGTGGATTTAATTTGAGGAAAGATTGGAGTATTCTCTCAGAACGATGCTTTTGGGGTGATTGAACGGAGTTTGATAAAGCATTCTTTTGGTTCGCAAGGAGTTCTAGGACGGCTTCCATGAAGCAGTCGTTGGTACTTCCTAAAACTTCTAATGATATTGGTGCTTTGATTGGGGGTTTTGATGGTGTACTCAAAAATCCTTCATCTGAATCCATCTTTTTGCCTAAAGATTGAAAGTTTAAGTTACTTAGGTTTATGTTATCCTTCTCTATTCTCAAATTGAATTATAATTTGACTTTTATATATTATCTCTTAAGCTTAAACTCAATCCTGCTCTGATACCAACTGTGAGGACCCGGTGCCGGGTCAGCGGGAGTTAATCTAGTACAACAACAACAAGTCCTCTGGCCGCAGTATCATATTGAGTGATTTAAGAGATAAATATATAGACATCAAATATAACTCATTTATTCATTAATTTATAAGTCTCGGATACAAAAGATTAAAATAAAAAAAAGTTACAAACTTTTAAAAATAGAAAGAGTCAAAAAGAAAATGGTGGATCAGCAGATAGCAGTATCAACACTGCTCAGTTCTTAGCTCCTCTCCTCGATGATGAACTCTTGATCTGGGCACATTTCAAAAGTGCGGGCATTCGAATACCAGTTAGTTGTAAAACTAAGTACTGATAGATGTCATCTTTACAAATGTTAAATAATAAGCAAAATAATCATTGTTTGACAGGAAATAAAAGCTGTACAAACTTATCCCTGCAAACCTGTTTCAATTGCACTTGAAACTTAGCATAAAAATAATTGCAGTCACAAAAATAAATATAGAATTTTAGCACTTGATATTTGAGGTAAAATATGATTTTGTTGGGCAAGTACAAAATTGAGAAAAAAGGGGTTCATTTTTTTGTTACATATCTTAACTTCTCTCTGTACCTGCCCCCTCAAAGGCTTATCAGTATAGGCTCCTTATGACTCTCGATGTCGGGCAGCCTCGTCCTAGCAGTTGTTTGATTAGATAAAAAGTATAAATCAACATGGAACCCTTGCTTCTCACTTATTCAAACTTGTTCATATATCTTTTAATGTGACTTTAAAAAGTATTTTTATCAAATTTGTGCGATGCTGAGCAAAAAAAATATATTTAAACAAGAGTATTAAAAGACATATAGTACCTTGTTCTTTAAGTTCAAAAAGTTCAACAGTTCAGATGAGTGACAGTTCGTTTAATTTGCATTTAGGTTTTCGATATTTTAAATTAGCCTTTATAGCCAATAATATTATCTTTATTTCTGTTCTGTTTCCCTTTCATTTTCTCAACTTGATAGAAGTCTATATTTTTAAGTTACTGATGTGACAATAATATTTATAATAGCTTTATTATTATTATTTTAATAATAATAATGATAATAATAATGTACGAAAGAAAAGATAGAATGGAAACAACTATATAAATAGCAGAACGTAATAATAATAATAGTAAAAAGGGAAATGACAGAATAAAATGTTTGAATTGAAATAATAGTCATTTTATAACATATGTATAATTTTCATTATTAATTAATGAGAATCATATTAATGTGAATGATGATATTTTATCATTATTATCTTTATAATAATGATTATTAAGTATGTATAAAATAAAAGAACGAAAAAATAGCAAAATAATTTCTCCTATTTTCTCTCCCTTTTTCTTTCTCTTATACTTCTCTTCCTACCTTTAGGATTAGGATTTCTGAAAAACGGAGCGGGGTGGCCGGAGACTGGCAAGCGGCTGGCCGGCTGGAGGAGGGTTGGCTAGGCTGTTGTTGGCTGGCCGGAGGAGGGAGGTGGCTAGCCGGGCTGTTGGGAGAGGGAGGAGGGGCTGAGGGAGGAGAGGGAGGAGGGGCTGAGGGAGAAGGAGGGGAGGGTAAGGCTGAGGGAGGAGAGTGGCTGCTGCCGAGGGCTGAGGGTGGCTGGGCTGCTATGAGGGGGAGAGGGAGGGCTGCTATGAGGGAGGAGGAGGAGGGTTGGGGGGTTTTATAGAGAAGAGAGGGGAAGAGAGCGAAAGGGTCAGGAGGGGGAGAGGGGGAGCTGGTCGACCAATTTGGGCGACCATTCCTGCGCCAAAACGGCGCAGGATCGGTTTGCTGGCGCGGAACCTTCTGCTTAGGGGCAGAAAGATTCCGCAAGGAATCGGGGGGGGGGGGTTCGCAGAAGGGAAAAGGAATTATGGAATTTTCCTTCAAAGGAAAATTTAAATATTACTTAAAGTTAAATTATTCGTATTTTTCCATCGTTTGACGTCCAAAAATAACGAAACTTGACACCAAAGTGTGTTACAACGTAACGAACACCCTTGTGCCAAAATTTTTTGATTCAGACAAATATTTTATTTTTAATTAATTTTTGAAGTTTAAAACTTCAAAAATTAACCATGATCAGACCGGCGCTCAGAATTTGATGAAACTTTTCGAGCAGCCTTTAAATAATATACTTAACACAATGACACTGAAATCAATGAATTTTGACACGTATTTCAATGTTCTTGATTTTTAGAAATTAAATAATTCAGAAAATAAAGCGGGAGCTTCCGTTATTTGGATTTCTTCCAAACTAGGGCACTTTGATTTTAAAATTATTTCTAACCAATGGAAATTTTGTGTCTTAATTTGAAATTCCTCGAGGTCCTGATGTCTGAAGCAGGCTCTGATCTAATTTGAAAAATAATGGCATTGGGTCGTTACATATAAATTCCTCCAAAGTCTCAGATCTCTGATCCCGAGTTCACTAGACTCAAGCGGTCGACAGACCTCCTATCATCTCACATAGTGTAAACCGCTACCCTCCACTCCTTCTCACGGAACTTACGGAGGATAGCCTCAATGTCGGAGAGGCAGGAGTCTGGTATTAGGGCTACTAGCATATGGTAGCTGGGGATCGTAGCAAGCACTGACCTGATCAGGCACAATCTGTTGGTGAGAGAGAGGTGGTGAATACTCTAAGAGCCTAGTCTGCCTCGGACCTGCTCGGTAACAGTTGAGAAATCTACCCTCCGCGGAGGTCTGCCAGTAATAATAACACCAAGGTATCTAAGGGACGATCCTCTCTGAAAGATCAGTTGAATCATTACCCTGTGTTGACGGTATGTTGGGGTATGGTGGCTGAAGACTATCTGTGACTTGCACGAGTTCACAGAGTGTCCGGTCCAACTCCCGTATTCTGCCAAAATCCGCTGAATCTCACGCCCTACTGCCTTAGAGGCTGGTGCAAACAAAATCAAATCATCGGCGTACATGAGGTGGGAGAAAGTAGGTCCACCATGATCCAACCTAATGCCGATCGGACGACCAATCTGCTGCTGCCGCTTGACAAGAAGGGAGAAAAGCTCCGAGCACAAGATGAATTGGTAAGGGGAGAGGGGCATCTCTGCCTGAAGCCTCTCTGCCCTACTATCCAGGGAAGATGGTGCTCACAAACCAGTACCATGAACCTGGGGGAATTTACGCACTGCATGGCTTAGGCCGTTCAACGCCGCGGGAAGCCAAATCTTTGCAGGGTCAAACGTAAGTACCCCCACTCCATCCGGTCGTAAGCCTGCTCCATATCCGTTTTGATGGCCATATGACCAGCCGTCGAGGTGGAATATGAGAGCCGCGTGAGGATCTCCTGAACCGTGAAGACTTGCATTCGAATACTCTTCGAGTTGGCCAAAAATACTATGTAAAGTGCTTGCATTCTAATGCTTATTAGGCTAGCTAGGAAATTAAAATCCTTCTATTGATCTTTGATCCAGAGCTATAAAGTAATATTCAATGCACTTTTGAGTGTTGTTATGCAGCTGAATATTTATCGAAATTTTTGACAATCTAAAATATGCTATCATGTTTAAATTTGGTGGCTAATAAATTTAAAATATAAAATTAATTATTTTTGCAAATTAATAAGTTAATTAAATTGTTTTAAATTAAGATCTTAAAATAAAGAATACAAACATCAAACTTTGAAACAAAATTGAGGATCAAATATAGAGTTTTATAGGCTTTGCTGAGCCTTAAGGATAATATCCCATTGTTAAGTTTAGAAATCAGGGTTGATACTACTTTATACCCAAATTATTTTCATTTATGGATGGTTTAATGAAATATAATCGAATAAGGATGGCACTAGAAGTAGAGAAATGTACGCCTTTTAAGCTCTCATTTATATTTATTGTTATAGGATGATGTCGTTTAGATTGAAGAATTCTAGTGCCTCTTATTAACGGGCTATAATCTTTGCTAAAATAGTCCATTGACAATTTAAGTTTTGCTAATTCAGTCGTAAATATTTAATTGTGCTCATTTTAGTCCTACAACTTTTATAAATATTTTAATTTAATATCTCAACTTCTCTTTTAAATATCAATTCAGCCCTTAAATTTTTATTTTTTGGGGTTTGATTTGGCTTAAATTGAATAACTAAGAGATTTGAGAGATTAAATTGAACAAATTAAAATAGCCAAGGAATTTTATTAGACAAATTGAATAGTCTCTTACTAAATGGCCAAATTAAAGTAATTGAGGGACTGTTTTAGCTATTTCCCCATAAAAATATGTTGCATTGCTATTTTGATTGTAAAGAGTAAAGCTCATTAATCATATTATGGATCTCTGAATTGTATTTATAAGAGTTTGAAATTTAACCTGTTGATGAATCTCTTGAATTGTGCCTTCAATGTTTCATCTTGAAAATTTTTATGCCATAGAAGCATTAAGATCGCCTCTGCTTTATTTGGGTGATTGTTGAAATGCCACACCAAAGATTTCAAAATAGCTACGCTCTGTACAAGGCAATTTACAATATTTAAGGAGATTCTTTTCCAATGTCTCGAGATAACTATTTTTCAAGCTTTTAAAAGGAAAATGTTTCTTTTACTTGGGACAACGCATGCCAAAATGCTTTTGGTAGCCTCTAGTAATATCTGTTACATTCTCCAATAATGGCAGAACCGATTACGAGAAAGCTATTGATCTTATCATGGTTGCCCTAGATGAATCAATGGGGGCATTGTCTATGCAAAACAATGAAGAAGGGATAGAAAATGCTCTGTATTATTTTTGCCAACGATTGGTTTGAGCAGAAGTCATATACTCACCCATCAAGAAATAATGTTTAGCCTTAGTTTTTGCAATGCAGAAGCTCCATTGTATTCATTTGCGTCTTAGATAACATAGATAGTAAGTGTGGATCACTTAAAGTTTCTAATAATGAGGCTGGCATTAATGGATTTATTGGCTTAATTGTCGTGTTATTATTGCAACTTGATATTACAGTAGAACCCGTCGAAATTAATCCTCCATAAATTAATAACCTTTGTTAATTAATAATATGGGTCGGTCTCGAGCTCGGTCCTTTACATCAATTAATAAATTTCTGTTATTTGATTATTAATTGTAACGAGCGTTCCTGACAATTTCATAATTTTATATTCCCTACATAAGGTACTATGAAAATGTGAAAGAACACTATGAAAAAAGCCTAGGAACTGTTAAAGAATTGACGAATATCCTTCTGGACCATCTGGTTTGCACGGATTTTGCTGAGCTTGTCCTTCATGCGCTGGAGAGAAAGGATGAATTCCTGGGAGTCCGCCTCCTACTGCATCCAGAATCTTTCAAGTGTCTGAAGCATTTTCTGCGCCTCGGCTGGGAATATCTTTGGGTGCTCCTGGCTGTCAGCGTCAGTGTCGTCGGCTTCCCCTGTCGTCAGCTGATTCTCGACGACGTCGTCGATGTCCGGGACGAAGGCCACCTCCTGCTCAGCGAGGCAATCCAGCAGGTTGCCGATGTCCATCGGATTGAGATAGCGAAACTGGCGAATCTGCGACACCAGCTCTTCAACAACGCCATTTTCCATAAGCTCGTCCTCTTAAACTGGCATTGTGCCAGCTGGCTCTGACCGAATCTTGCAATGGCGGAAGCAATTATGGATAGTTTCACGGTTGACCTCTGTAGCCCAGGCTGGCACAGCCATCTGAATGGCTTGCAGGACGTCAATCTTCTCTGGTTGCTCAACCTTGTCATCCAGATACTGAAGAAGGAGGCGGTTGAAGCGGCGACGATAATAAGCTTTAAAGTTGCGGATGATCCCTTGGTCGCACGGCTGAATTTTTGACGTAGCGTTGGGAGGAAGGTACAAAACTGTTGTGTTCCGAAGGGTGATCCAGTCAGAAAGCCCATCGATGGGGACATGAGCGCTGCAATTGTCGAGAATCAGCAGCACCTTTCGGTTGGCCATACGGCGGTCGAAGTACTTCAGCCATTTCAAGAAGATGATATGGGTCATCCAAGCTTTGGAGTTGTACTGATACTCGCATCCAAGGTTTGCCCGGTTGATGTTCTTGAAGCACCAGGGATTGGCGTACTTTTTGATGATCCAGAGGGGAAGCTTGTCGCTACCATCGCCGTTGCAGCAGACAACGGCGGTGATCCGTTCCTTATTTTGTTTACGACCCTCGAGTTGCCGAGTCGCGAGAGAGTTATCCGCCTGACATTTGCCGGTGCGGTCAGCATTAGCCATCAAAGGCGCAAGTGCGGACAAATGCACTTACTTGCATCCGGAAGAAGCGGCCAGTCTCATCCATATTGTAAATATCTTTCCAGTCGAACTTGTCGATCGTTTCGCGTAGGCGTGGAAGGCTATCCGCAATAACATCTGTGTTCACACTGCCGCTCTCTCCAAAACGCCTGTACGAATGGATGCCATGTCGCTTCTTGAACGCTTCCAGCCAGCTGTTGGATAACTTGAATGGATCGTGGCCTGGATAAAGGCGGTCAAGAATTTTCTGGGAAGCCTCACACACAAGGTCACCGCTCAGATTGACATGCTCTTGGTGGCCTTTGAACCATTCGACCAGTGCAGTCTCCATCATCGGATATTTGACTGCCCGCTGATGCTTGCTGTTAAGGTTTGCCTCATCCGTGTCATGCTTGAGCAAATCTGCCTTCCGTTTGAGGGTGTTGGAAACGGTACCTTGGCTGACTATTAGGTTGTGCGTTTCATGAAGCCAGGTGACGAGCTCGGTCTGCGTCAGCTTTGGGTTGTCTCTGTGATGTTTGCAAAGACCGATGCGGATGCTATCTGTCATGGTGGTGTGCTTTGCTCCTTGAAGCGGCATCGTTGTTGGTGGTTCTGGGTGTGTTGGGCGTGTGAAAAATGGACGATTTCCGATGACTTTTGAATGTATCACCGTGGCGGTCCCGAGATTATTAATTTGGACATCCTGCAAGCTTCTCGAGATTATTAATAACCTCCATAAATTAATAGACTAGTGGCGGTCCCGAGATTATTAATTTAGACAAGTTCTACTGTATATGTGTTCTAAAAGGTAGTAAAGGGACAAGCACTAGCTGACTTAAAGCTACTTATTGTTTTTTGGCTGGTTCTCCTCTTAATAATGAATTATCGGAAGCAATCCTCAGTTTAGCGTTGCTGCTATGACAATGGTTTCTACACAATATAAAATGATCGAGTTCCATGCAAAGCACATTGCGAAGCACCAGCCTCTTTTTTTTCTCATTTTATTTTTTTCATTGTTTATTAATGTCTATTCTCCTGAAAATACAATGAAAATGTCTTTTGAATGCTTATCAGTTTCATTATTTCTTTAGGTTGCTTTACTTGATTACGGACAAGTTAATTTTCTTCCAGATAAACTAAGACTAGGTTTTGCAAACCTTCTTCTAGCAATTGCAGACAAGAACCCTTCAAAGGTAGCTCAGAGTTACAGGTTTGGCCTTCACGTACGGACTTGTAATAACACTCATAAAGGATTATCCTCTTGTCAGCATACATAAGTGCAGGGAAAATTTTTTTGGGGGCATTTGCAAAAGATTCATTGCTACCCTGTTATTTTTATACAGAGAACTTGGAATAAAAACCTTAAATACAGATAAAAATGATGGCGAACTATTTCAGTTGGCTGTGAAGATGTTTGATACTAAACTTCCTCATGGAATAACTGTACTATCACCATTTTCAGAGGAGTCTTCCCTTAAGAAGATTGCTGTCCAGGTATGCTATTGCAACTTCATAGGCTGCCCAGGGAATTCTCTCTTACTCTGGAAATAGTAAAAAAGATTGATATTTCATTTCATTTTAAGAATTTTATTTCCGCTTTTATTACAAGAAGGTTGGTGGTTTTGCTCACCATATTTTATTACATCTGTTCTTGCATTACCGTAGGTTCTAATAAAAACTCTTCACTTTGAACCTGCATTCCTTCGTATATTGCAATTTCACATTCATTGGTGTTCTTTTATTTCCTTTTATTGTGGGTGCGTATGGCCAGTGGACATTCACTTTAAAGAGAAAAACTTAGAAAATATAGAATACTACCCAAACAATTATCCCTCATGGGGATTTCTTAATATGTTTGAAGGATTCCAATGGCCGGGCATCTAAAGATTAATTATTTCTGTGTAAGAGCACTTTTTATTTATAGCTAGCGGCATTGACTCTCACATAAATTAGCTGCTGCAAAGATTTTTGCAGCTGCAGAACTCTGTTCTTGTGCGCACATTTAAGATCATATGCTTTTGTATTCCTGGACAGCCATGAACTTGGGTTTATTTACTCCATGAAGGTAGTCCACCCAACCCGCCTTAAATTTACTTATTAGCAATAAGTGTGCTGTGTCTTTATTAAAAACTCATAAATCGGGAGTGGAAGTTAAGGCCAATTTCTAATTGACTATATGGCGGGGGGCTTTATGTGTGTTATCAGATGCATCAAACTATACCAGAAGATTGAATGTACATCAGTAGGATCTATATGGGCACTGGTATGAATATGCACTATATATATGGTAATAATTTCACCATATTGACGGACATAAACACTGATATTATTGTTAATCTTATCATAGCAGTCAATCATTAGATTAGAAGATAATAATTGATCTCTTATTAGCTTTAAGACTTTGCATTTGACATGTTGATAGCATTGGTTTGGCATTCACTGTTTTGGAATTTAGAGTTGGATTTGAATGTTGCAATTAATTAAAATTATGTAGAGCAGAGTTTTACTTGGAACATAGTGATTATCATTTTTTTGTTATTTTATAATTTTGTAGTTTTCAATGATTTTCACTATTATTGGGAGGTATTTTTATATTCTTGAACTTTTTTAGTATTTCAATTACTAGATGAGGTAAATGACTTATTTGATATGGAGCTAATGGGTCTAAGAATGGCATACTTTTTTTTTCAATCTAGAAAATTTTTCTTTTTCATGTGTTGTTAGAGCTGTCCTACAGTGAATAGGTGTTAGAAGTTAAAACTAGAGCTCTGTATTAATTTGTACAATAAATATCAAAATTAATTTACCATATCTAGAATTTTATTTGCTAAATTCAAAAAAGACAAATTTATCCTTCATATTTAATGGTTTTCATCCAAATTAATAGCATAAGACAAAAAGAACGTTTAAACAAAATTCAAGGGATCAAAAAAATCATTTGCAATAGTTAATGACTAAATTGAATATTTTGCACGAGTCAACGGATCATTTTGATAATTTTTTCTATAAATTATATACTAAAAAGAGGAAACATTAAAATTGTAATAATAAAAACATAAAAAAATTAGTTAAAAACTTACAAAAACTGCAGTATATTTACTATATGCATTAAAGTACAAGAGAAATTGTGCTTAGATCTTGAGGCTACAATATTAGTATTTTACTTGAGGTTATCTTAGGAATTTTATCAAAGGCATTAAATGAGTAAATAAAAAGTTATTTATCTTATTGTTAACTCTCTTTTTGCTAGGATTGTTTGGTTGACTGCAATTTGAGTGGAAAGTAAATTTTGGGGATTAAGATTTCTCAAACCCTCATTGTGTCAAGTTCTTACGAACAGAATGGGCAATTCTTATTACCGCTGCTCATAGAAAATATAATTTGCACGCATGGGATTGTGATTGTGGTGATTGGTCAAATTTTGGGAACCTGACCTGCCTTTGCACGATTTCATCGACCATTGTCGACCTCCGATTGTCTTTCCCAGCCTTCATCGGAGTTTGGCCATTGATTCCCATTGTTATGTCAAACACTTAAAAAGTATTTTTACTAGATTTATTTTGACCTAGCATATAATTTACTAGTCTTGAAGGAGATTTATCAAAAATAGCTTTTCTTTTTAAAATCTCGCACTGCCCTAAAAGTATGAAAACTACTTTCTATGAAGCTTTACCTAAAGTTATTTTCTTCTTAACCTCGCATGCTGAAGCTACTCCAATTAAGAGCTTTTTGAAATCAGTGATAACAATAATTTTGTCTTTAAATAATAGTTATACAATATGAACAACACTGAAAGTTCTCTACAAAAGGAAATTTATCCGACTTTAGCTTAATTTTAGAGCAACTATATGACTGGCTATGTTTCATGGGGCTGAATGTTGGTTATAAAATAAGAAACTTGCGAATTAAATAAGTTTTACACATGAGGACGCTGAGTTGGAAGAGTGGGTATACTCGAAATGATCGAATTAGAAATGAGTTTAATCGTAATAAGGATGGAGTGGCTCCAATCGTGGATACGATCAGAGAATATTTTCTTAAATGGTTTGAGCATATTAAGCGTTGATCATTCTATGACCTTGTTAGGAGAGTTGAGGATATGAATTTTGGGTATGTTTAAAGAGAAAGAGGAAGATTAAAAAAGACATGGAAAGAGGCTATTAGAAAGGATCTTCTCTATTTCGAAATTAGGGAGGGCTTTTATTTGACCATTCACGATAGTAACAAAGAATTCATGTAGCCAACTCACCTAGTGGAACTAAGCCTTAGTGTTGCCATTGGTGTATTACTAGCTCAAACAAAGCATTTAAGTGTTGAAAAATATATTTTTGAATTTAGTACACTAGGCATTAGAAAACTTCTCAAAACATTGGAAATCTTCAACTCTACTCTAATCCATTCAACATCAATATTTTATAGAAATAAGCAGTAACAACTTTCTCGTAGCTTACGACAAGACGTCACATTAAGTAATATAATATCCCATTCATACACAATCCCTTGCACGACACCCTGTCCATTCTAATATTTGTGCTAGCTCAACAATATCAAACCAGACTCATTGCTCTCTCATTTTTTGTTCTTGCATATGATTTCTACATTTTTCTTAAAAACACAGTTCCGGTTCATCTGCCAGCAGACCTTTTATTGGGTTAAATAAAAATTAGAGTATTTACATGCATACCCCCGCCTAAAACGCCGATGACACATCATTTTCACTTCTGTTAAGTGCATTGTTTTCACCATTTGGCACTAGCAAAAGGAGGTGGGTAGTCAGCAGTGGTTAGAAGTGCTTTAACAGTATGAAATGGGTGTTGGTTGCACGGAGCTGGATATCGGCAGCACTACGGAAACCGTTGGTAATATGAAATTTTGAGCGTTGTGTAAAAATCAGGAAGTTTTGGGTTATTTGCATGCTAATATCCTTAAAAAATGCTAATTGGATGCCATTGGTTAAGTCATCATTGATATTGACATTCATATTTGACATGTATGAAGATATGATATGTTGCTTTACATTTTAATCAGTTTTGTAGTAACTTTATAACTCCCATCTAAATTGCAGAGCTTCCCTGAAGAGCTATTTAGTGTTCTAAGGACAATGCAACTGCTAAGAGGTTTAAGTGTTGGGATGGGCATCAGTTACTCCTGTGCTGAGCAATGGAGACCCCTTGCTGAAGAAGCTTTGTCCATGACCGGAAGGCTGATTAATGGTGCTTCTCCGCTTATTTCTCATAATGCTACAAGTGAGTAATTTGATAAAGCAGTCCCTCAACTATTTCAATTTGACCAATATAGTCCAGATTACTCGATATTCTCAACATAAACTTCCAACCACCTAATCTATCTAATTTAGCTCCTAAACTTCATTTATAGATTCATTTAGTCTTTAATTTTACTCATTGGACTAAATTGAGCTCAAAATGATTTATTACGGCATTGAATTTATCTAATAGTCTGGACTAAATTGGTCTAAGTTTTATTACGGCTATATTGTTTCTTAAAAAATTTTCCAGATGAGAGGAGGCTAAAGGAACAGAGTGGCTTCCTCCGCAGAGTTTTTCGGAGAGGAAAAAATGCCGATCAGCGGTCAAAGTTCAGGTGATTTATTCCAGTTAAAGGTTTTTATTGGCGTTTCTCAAACTGTGTTTTTACTTAAAAAGTATTATATATACCAAAAAAAAAGGGTTAAAAAAATATTTAGTTAGTTTGTGAGTGGTATAAATTTCTTAAATAATCATTGCTTCTTGAAAAGTGCTTTATGTCACACTGCAACACATTCTAAATACTTCATTAGGATTTTGAGATGCAGTTTTGAATTTTATGAAATGACTAAAGGCTGCTGATATGCCTTACAAAAGAATTCATATCTAAAATGGAATTATATATGAGGTTGTTAGTTAGTCAATCATTATTACATTAAGACTAGATTTTCAACGGGCACTCGAATGATTCATCGTTATTGCTAATTAAATCTGGTGTTAGTATATATTAATAGTAGCAATTTGCTGGTCAGTTCATTGATTGAAATGCATTAATTGTACTTTTGGCTTTGCTTGGCTCATTTTGGGGCTATGAAGTTTAATCATGTCGGAGAGTGCCGAGGTTGACGCTAAAGAAATGGCTATTGGTTTGTAGGAAAGATCAGAGCTATTTTAACCAAATTTGTATTGAGGCCAAGTACTTGAGTTCCTTGATGAGAATTTCTTTGGCTCATACACTTGTGAGTCTGTTTTCTCTTTATAGCTTTTTGTGTGGGTTCTTATGATTCCAACTTGATGGTGAGACTTTATACCAATCTGATGGAAATGTGTTGAAAGGCCAAGTGCCGGTTGCAGTGAGGGAATAGACTAGAGAGGGTAAAGGAAGAACCATGGTTGTGGTGGCTCGAGTTAAAAAATTTAGAAGGGGGTGATTGGGAGGAAACAACCCACCCTTGTGGTGGGTTTGCAATATTATACATGTAATAAGCATCAGCCTTGAAAAAAGTTATACAATGCTTTATATATTCATAGGAAAGCTAAAAGGAGGGATATTGGGAGACTCCCTTTTAAGTTTATTTAAGTTGAATTTTAAAATATTAAAACATTTTTTCAGCAGAGTTTCTTATAAGAATTTCAGATTCAAGTGTGCTTGGGTGGGAGCGTTTTTAAGATGAGTGATTTCTTGAGAAATTATTTTTTTTGATAAAATTGTAAAATCATTAAAGACAAAATGGATGGTATTTTGGTGCTTAAGATGTGTGATTGTTATAAATAATATCAATGTAGTATGATGGGAGCTAAAATTTATAGAGCAAAGTGTTCTATCATGGGTGCCATTTCTTAAAAGTTGGGATAAAGTATAATATGGTGGGCGGTACTTCTTGAGCTTGTTAGGTCACCTCTAGTCCCATCTACTTGATGAATGTTTCTCGAATTTATGTGCGGATACTAACGTGGATGTTAGTTGCTTAAGTTGAAGAGATTATGAATCTCTTCAAATCGAGACACCACCTGAGATAATGGAGTTTCTAATATAAATTCCAATTTAAGCGTGCATTTTGATGAAAGTACTCTTAGGTTGGGCGATCTCTTTAGTAGTCATCTTTGGATAGTAAAATTGTGATGTTATTAAAGTCAAACGAATAATTTCTTAATGCTCAAGAGTTTGGACGATTATCGGCGGCTACACAATAGAAATAAAAATATTAAAGGGAAAGTGAATAGTCAAATTAGTTTACTTATAAGTTGCTATTATTTTAAAAATGATGGGTTAAATCATTTTAAAGAGGGGTTAATTTAATAAGCAAAAAATGTTCTTAAGTTTGTATAGTGTTATTTATGTTTTAAGTTGACCCTTTAAATTTTGATTTGATCAAATAGATTCTTAATTATTATAAACTATTTTTTAAATTCTTATAAAATTTTAATTAATTAAAAAATTAATCTCTAGATTTTTTCTTTATATTTTTTAATATAATAATAATAATAATAATAATATTATTATTATTATTAATGATGATAATGATAATGATAATTAACTTTTAGCAAATATATATTGCATACATTCTATAAATCATGATATAACTAAATTAAATTTAAAGTATAGTTAATAAAAAATCAAAGTTCATTTTTAGACTTAGCAAATTTATTTTGACTGACTATTTTCAAGCAGTTTAGCAATATAGCTTAATGTATTATCTTATATTATTTAAAATTAAAAAATTAATTGCAAATAAAAAATCAAACAAATAACAACACTTTAAAACTTAATATAAATTAATTAATTATGATTCCATTGGTTCTATAAATTAATGTAAAAAGAATCTACAATTAAATAAAGAAAGCTTTGTGTATTCCCATTAAAATAAAAAGAAATGAGATTGTCCAGATTCTGCTGCATCGTTGGTTTTGGTGGCGGCAGTATTTTGGCGATCAGTCCAACGAAGATGGTGCAACTTCTCTCTAGCTTGGTTGGAGATGGGCTCATTGACCTTGGCGCTAGTTGATCTAGCCGTCGAAATTGCACAACCCCAATCCGATGACTTCCTTATTGAAGCAGATCCCGCCAACTAACTTGACGATAGGCATCACAATAGAAAAAATTTAAGGGATTATCATTGCAAATCTATAAGTTTGATACTATTTGCATGAACCAAAATCTAATATATATCCTTATGAGTTGAAATCATATTGATTCCAATGTTTTGCATGGTAACTTGTACCTACCTATGTATTATCGGGTACATGTGTTGGTCCCATTGGCACCCTAGGTGAATGATATTTTCATTGAGTTTATAAATGATGTTCTAGCTTAGTTGCTAGTGTTCTTGTTTTTGAATTACTATTTAGTGTTAAAACCCTTTTAGCTCATAGGTATCTTAAATGATACTATCAAATTCTATAAATGAGTTAGGGTCATTGAATTTAAAGTCTTGACAGGTCGTGGATTCAAATCTTATTGACTACATAATTGCCTCATTGAAACTTGACTTCATTATAAAAATGAGTTTAAAATAAATGACAACTTTGGTTAATCACCCTTCTTAAAAAAATAGTATATAGTTTTGAATTAGACATAATTAAATTTTTGAGCAATTGATTTATGTAAATTAAATGAAGGTATAAGAGTTCTGAGCTAGAGCACATAATGTTGCTAAAATAATTTTATTTTTTATTTTTTTCATATCTTGTTGTCGTGCAATCTGTACCTGTCACACCATAATAGGTAGTGGATATAAACTCATCCAAACATCAAGTATGCACATAACATTAAAATTATGCATAATATTGTGAGTTCACATCGCTAGTTATCTCTCGTTATCATATGACTATATTATTGGTTAGGGCATATGATATTATTTATTACATATTCATCTTTATTAAACTCTTAAGCTTAACATAAGATTCTCCATATTGGTGTCCTACACAATCATCCCCTTGTCATCTTTGCCAACACCAATTGAAAATATTAAAATGCAACAAATGTGATATAAAGTTCAATAGGGTTATACATCTACTAGAGCCTCTCCCACATATAAATAAAAAATATGAGAAAAAGTAAGAATATGGAGTAAATGGATTGTCACATCAAATATGATGCATAAAACCATAATAGGAGACAATACAATTGGATAACATGTAAGTTAAATTAATTTGATGCTTTACACCAAAATTTGGATTAAGTTATTGTACATGCAAAAGTGCAATCTCAATGTATATGCAAATCTTGTCTTAAAGTGTGTAATGCAAATATCAAATTTTAGATGCTATCGAGTTTCAATTTTCATATGCTATTGAATCACATTTTTTAATGCAAAATTATCCATTCAAAAATTTATATACATAGTAAACTATAATAATAGACATTGTGCATTGCAAAAATAAGAATTTTCCACCACAATATAGTCACAAAAGACACTGAAACACTATCTAAATAAACCAGATAATAGTAATTATCGACACATTTTTGCATCACAACACAATGGAATTACAAAGATAGACTCATAATCTTGTGCTAATGGAGGATCAACATTAACTCGAGGGACCTATCATCTCCCTCTCATTATTTACTTGCATATATAATTGCTTACACATTGTCTACACTAGACATTTATTACTTGGTGTGCCACTTAAAAATTCAAATTATTGGATAATTCGGAAATGCATATGTTTTTCAAAGTGTACAAGGGACTATTGCGATTTTGTGCTTATAAAAAAATTTAAATTTACAGGATAAAGCATGTTAAACATCATGTTTAGACCACAATTAAAATGATAACAAATTGAATACATGTTCATGCGCTTTTCAAAAACACAAATTTTGGGTGGAACGATTTATGGCATGATATTAAACATCTCCCAAATTTTCTATCATCTACTATGCAAGGCAAAATATTATCGCGTGGGTGACAAACTATTAAGCTACAACTTAATTTTGTAACTAGAACCATTCAAAGTTTTTTGCCCATTACACAAGACTAAATCTCTATCTTTAATTGATAAAAATCCTATATTTCTCCTAGCATCCCAACACACTATAAAACACTTTTCAAATGTATTTTAACCATAAGCCTAACCTTTAATTTATAGATTTAGCTAAACATGTATTTATACGAAATGATATCAAAATCAAACGGAACATACACATGCATGATTTATAATTGCATAATATATAAATGAACTCAAATATATCATAAGAGATCAAGTGTTGCTCAAAATCTTAACAAGTAAGGCAAGATTGATACAAAAGTCTTAGGAACTTTTCAAACAAGGCTAGAATGTCAAATAAGCTTGAGTGTTTTATACAATTCATGCAAATAAAGAAAATATAAATCTAATGCCATGGCATAAGCTCAAAGAAATATGCATAGTCATGCACCAAAAAAAAGGAAAACCTAGTGAGTAGTGAGATCCTTGCTAAGGCTTCCAAGGATTCAAAATGTGATGAAGACTGACACACCAATGCAAGGAAATATGAATGCAGCCCCGGGTTCCTTGATGCTAATGCACTTATGTACGATAAGACTTTGAGAAAAGTAACAAGGTTCAAAGGGGAGTGCAAGGTATAAGATGAGAAATCTTTCTTAAGTCCTAATGAAAGGGTATGGGGGATAGTTTCTTCCTAAGCTCCTTTGTTTTCCATCCTAGCCACACATTTTGCTAGTTACATCCCAAAAACTATACATAAATCTCGACAAACAATTTGTCACTCATATATTAAGTTTGTTCTCACAAAATGCGACTTTAACCATGTGAGAAGAACTATTAAACTTATCAAAGCAAAGTTTATTCAAATCAATTGATGAATGTGAGCATGATCAATAAGGCTAGTGGTAAGGGGTGCATGTGTGTACACTCTTAAAAATGATAAGATATGGCCAAGATACACATTATTACATGACAGAGAAGTTGGTTGTCAATTGTCAAATTTAAGGCCTAGTTTATTTTCATATCATTACATAAGTTGTTTTAATTCCAATACTAATTAAGGAATTAGATAATGTTTAAATATCTATTCTTTATTAAAATCACATTTTAACCTTCATGTGATTAACTTTATTGTAATCAAAAGTTAGCTTACACGCTTGATAAACCCGATATTTATTTTTTTTCTAGTAAAAATTAATATTTTTAAATGAATTATTTGCTAATTTAAACAATTTTGTGTGTTTTATAACTTTTTCGGCACAAGTGCCCAAATCTGCTCAAAGGAACGAAAAGAAAAATAATGCACTTAACGAGCTGGACACTACAGCTTGCCACAGTGCCTGACCATCGAAAGTGAAGCGCCACAGCGCGCCGCATCACTAGGTTAGCCAAGTAATGCCCTACAACGCCCACCCATCAAGAGTCACACGCCATATCGCGCTCAACGCCAAGTTAGAGCAAGCGACGTGCCCCAGCGTACCGTGGTGCCAGGTCAGCGCCAGCGAAGCGCCACAACACATCGTAGTGCCAAGCCATCAAGAGTCAAGCACCACAGTGCGCTGCAACACATATCCAGGAAATCTAAAAACAGAGCATTAATTGAGAACCGAAGCCCTAGCTGCTTGACGCTCGTTGTCCGAAAATCGCAGAAAAGGTGAATGGTTGGGAGTTCAAGGGACATAATTCATTAATCCCTTTAGCTAACAAGGCGGATTTAAGAGAAAAGTACACCCATTCAACTCCCAAAGAAAAAAAAAGGAATATTCAGGAAATTAGCAATTAACAACTCCATCTTCCAAGAATGATTTAGAGGAAAAATTAATTAAAGAAAGATGGAAATTAAATTCTAAATTAGCCCTGGGCTGAAATGTAGAGTTGCATTTAAGGGAATTTGAGAAATCCAATAGGAATATCTTGGACCCCTAAGGAGGGATAGGAACCCTAGCCACCACAGAACATTTTAAGGAGTTCATGAAGAGAAAAGCTACATGCCAAAACGAAGAAGAGAAGTACAATACTAAGGAAGAAGAATAAGGAATCGAGAGGAAAGATATGAAGAGAACGCTGAAAAGTTATTCATGTGTATCGTATTTCTAACCTTGTATTTCTTTTCTCTTATTTTGTAAGAACACAATGAGTTCCATATACTATTTCTATATTTCCCTTTTGTATCTATTATAATAATAGCACAAAACTCCATTTTTGGGAAGAATTAATCTGAGAACTATGAGATGCATATATTCATTGTGCATGTAATCAATTTCTCAATTTAATAAAATTATATTTGAGTTTTGTGCTGAATTTATTCTTAAGCTTAAAAGAATAAGCAAAATAACTTGAAAACATCTAAAATATATTTTTGCTGTAAAACCTTCACTGAGCTAGATATTCATCTCTTATTTAAAACAAATGTGCTAAGAGCATGTAAGTTGCGAACAAAGTGACATAAGTTCACTGAGCTTCATTGCTTGTGCAGTTGCTTGAAATCAGAGACTAGACGCATTTGAGCCGTGAAGAATATTCTATGAAATTCTTTGAGCTCTGTGCTTAATTCAAGATTTAAATACAGGGAGCTAGGCATATTTCAAGCAGTGGACGAGGTGACATAAGTTCACATATGCTTCATTGCTTGTGTCTATATTAAAGTCAAGAATTAGATGCACATGATGTAATAATCCGGTGCTAGATTAGGTAATCTGATCCAACACTGAGTGTTACTGTAGTGCTTAATACTAGGTTAGCAAGTCTTAACCCATTATTAAGTACTACGAGGACAAAGGATCTATAATATGGAAAGGGTAGATGCGCAATTATATAATAAAATATTGCCATTACAATCATCCAGATAAATAAAGAAAAAGAACATTTATCTCAATTGCAAAAATTAAAATATTCCATGTAGGTTTACGTCTTACAATTGTAATTAAATAATAAAAACACTCATTGTCATATAAAAGGAAATAAATCTAAATGAAGAACTTAAAATCTGCTCCTGATCCTCTAGCTTCAATTCTAACTCACCTACTGAGTCAACTCCAAGCTCCTGGTCTATCGTATTTAATTTTTAATACGTTAGAGCACAACTAATAAAAAAATATATAATTAGACTTAAACAAATCTATGTCCATTTTAAATTTTACTAATTTTATAATTATTAAAGGATATCACAATTATTATTTACAAGCATAAATAGTGGAGCATAATGTTATATGAGGAAAAAGGTATTGAGAATAAAAAATTGATAAAAGATATGTAAAAATAAGTAAATGTACAAATGTACTACTAATATTCTTCTAAAAATAGGTTAAGCAGTAGCAGTAGACAAAGCATATGACTAATATGAGCTGAGTAAATACATGTTGAAATCTATAAAGATAATATAAAGGATGTTGTAATAGTAAAAATGAGCTAAAACATGTAAATGTTAAAGCTATAAAATATGTTTGTAAATTAGAAGTTATTATTATATTATGTTATGTTATGTGGGCACATACAAAACAACAAGAAGTTAGGTACGTCTACCAAACAATATGTAACCGGGTCTCATGCATAACTATACATTTCCCCTCAAGGACATGTGTAGTCTCTTGATCACTCATAGCTAACCTTGGCTTAAATATGTATGTACAGACTAATTAACCCTGGATGATAGCCCTTCTCAATTTTATTTATTGTTTATGTTTATGCATACAATTGATATTTTAATTAAAGGATACAAGGTTTCAAACATTACTGCATTTCAAGGGATTTCCAAATTTAATTACAACTCATGTGATATCTATTTGTTATATATTTTAAATTATCTACCTTAATGATTAAGGTCAATTGAACCCCCAATTAGCTTAAAACATTAAACACATGTCTTTAGTCAATTGAGATAATATATAAGTGAAAATACTATCTCTTAAAATATAACTTGATTTGATATTATCTTAACTATATTAAAATAGAGTATTTCAACACTTGCCTAAATATAGAATTCTATTCACTAATTCCTTCCTAAGCTTCCTAAATATGATCATTTCTTTGCTGATCATAGAATCCTATCTTAAATAGGCTATTAGACTCACTAATTCTCCTTCTACCTTAAGGGCTTCCTAATAATCCCAAGTAAATTTATCCTTTAACAAATTAATTATGTTCCTCTACTAATGTTCACTATGGTGCTTAGGAAGGATGTATTATTACTCAAGATTCACTTAAGAGTTAGATTCTCTTAGATATTGATTCTATCTTATATGTTATTAACATGTCACTCTAAATAAGATCCAAAATTTTCAACACTAACTATTCTAAATCTCCAACTTAACATTATATATTCCATTTAATTAACAACTCTAAATCTTAGAAATAAAGAGTCCTTAACTAGGTTTATAAAAGTCATACTATTTCTTAGTCTTAACATTTATGAAAGTAATTTTTTAACTTATCCATCTAAGTGGTTCTAAATTTCAATTCATTAATTATCCTAAAAAAATCAACAATTGGTCATCTACTTTTCATGAATTTTATCATACAAAACCTAACTCCTCTACTAAGCATTATAGAATGAAAGTCCCTTAATTATCTAATCTAGGGTTTCCTCTCTTAAGGCTATAAGTTTGATAATTGCTATCCCATACAAATCTAACTACCTACCATTGGCATTCTATAAGGTAAGCTACTACTTAAATCATCTAAGGAATTCATATGATGCTTAATTAGGTCAAAGGTCCAAAAATTGAATATAATAATAATATTTCCAAATACAAAATTTGACATTTTGATTTATAAGTCCATTCTACATAAACATAGTAAATTGTTAATTCTCGTAGCATAAGGATTCCATTGACTGCCAGTATGCAAAAGTTGGAACATTCGAGGTTCAAAAATGTGCTAATCACCATTAATGGTGATTAAGACTGTCATTAGTAAAGTTAATCATCAAAACAAAAATCTAATGTCATAAGAATAATCTACATATTTTTGTGAACATTTTGATATATAATTTCATTATGTATGGATATGTGTGGTCTCTAGATCACTCCATAGCCTGCCCTAGCATAATAATCCACCATATGAATCCTCTATGTTTAATTTTTTATAATTTTATTCAAGCATAATGTCTTAATGAATATACAATGTTGTAATCTCAAAGCATTACAACATTCAAGGAGTTCAAGTTACTTATAAACTATGTGGTATTTATTATTTTTTAGTTTAGTTATCTACCTTAATTATTAAGGTTAATCAATCCCAGATTGACTTAAGCATTAATTATCTTTAAGTCAATTGAAGTATAATTCTATATGAAATTATGATTTTTGGAAAATAGTAATTTATTTAAGAGTTATTTAACTGAAAAAATAATTGAGAAGTATATAATCATGTTGAATTAAAATTCTATCATACTACTAAACTTTCTATTTTTTCAAGCTACTAGACTTAGATTATTATTAGGGTTCTTAAATAGAGGGTTAACTTGAAAGTTTATTAAAATTAAGCTCACTATGACATTTAAGATTTTGGGAAATCCTAACTCCTCAATTATACTAATTTGGCTAACTACTTACTAATATAGTTCTAATATGTGAGGTTCTAAGTGATGATTTTCTAACCACTAGCTTCTAGGTACTAATCTATGCACTAGGAATCCTAAGGTTAGCTATGAAGTTAGGCTACTATAATGATATACTCATACTAAGTTATATATTAGGAGCTATGATAAGCCCAATTTACCCTTTTAAGGGTTCTACTACTGGATCTTCTAGTCATAAGGAATTAGCCAATTGTGACAACTCCAATATTGAGTAATCACTAAACTCAACATTGATACGTCACCATAATATCTAATACTAGATTAGAAGGAAGCTAATCCAAATCATTAGATACTGTGTTTGGCCAAGAATTTAGAAGAGGGTCTTAAGTTAAAATGGAAGGAATTTTATGAAAACATTATATGAAATATATATGAAAATTATGAATTTAAAAACATAAGATTTGAGTAGTTGCATTTTTAGATATGAGAATACAAATGATTAGCATATGAGATATGAGTGTACATTATGCAATGTATGTATCAATCAATTTAATCTTATGATCTCTCCTAAATAATCTTAAGAATTTTGGCATGACTTCTACTATATTTGATCAAAAGAACACCTATGACATCAACATAAAAGTCTTCCATTCCAATGGAAGATAATTAAAAAAAAAAGCAACCTAAAACTAATATAAAATCAATCCATTACATTGGATTGTTTATTTCTAATTCTAATATAAAGTGAGAAAATGCATATGTAGCAATTATTTATCTTAGAATACACACATTCTACATCATTTACATACATACAAAAATAAGAAGTTAACAATTAAATTCCAAACAATATACAACTAAATTCCAGATAGGTATGCACTAAGTTCTAATTAATCACAAAATAAATATGCAACTAATATTTTATTTAACATTCATTCACATATATTCATTCATCTCAAACCAAGAATTTAAGTATAAGAATTAAACTCCAACACAAGCATAGTAAATACAAAAGGAATGACTTTAATTATTACAAGCCAACAATAAATAAAAGAAATTAAAGAAGGTAAAGCTCATACTTGCATAAATATTAAGCTAAAATTTATATTTTTATAAGTGGAAGTAGCTAAAGCTTATGCACTTGGTTCAGCTCCACTAGACTCCAAATGCACCTGATCTATCATATTTTGGTATTTAAATAGGATAGGGCAAAGCCAAGAAAGAGAAAATATAATTAGACTAAACAGTCTAACAACATTTTAAGATTAGGCTAAATAATTTACCATTTATAATTGGATATCACTATTAATTACAATATAAGCATAAGCCAGGGTGCACAACTGAAGCATGTAAAAAAAAAATGAGAAGGAAAATAAGAAAAGGAAAGTAAAAGGAGTAAGATTACTTACTTGAAATATATTTTAGCCTACAAATAAAATAAGGGTAACAGCATCCTATATAGGCTAGAAAAGAATTAATGTGCATATGAAAGTAAAAGAAACATAGTATGTATATCTTCAATGAATTTATGTTGAGTAAATAAAATAAATATTGAAGTATTTAAAATGAAATTATAACAACATTCACTATAATTATAAAAGAACTATAAACAAGTAAAGTACAGTACTAAACATGAAAATGCAAAGTATAGTAATTGAAAGAAAATCTTAGTCTCTTGGTCTAAGATAAATATAGCCTAGGACTATGTAAAGTAACATAGCTAAAAAGTTATGATGAGTCTCTATAATCAATAAGATTGTATGAGAACTCATATAATTAGTTGAAGTTACTTTAGGAAATTATTCATTTTGTAGGGACTTCCAAATTGAAGCGAGGAGTTAAACTCGTCTGTTTAACTAGTAAAGGAAGGCAGGGTTTCAAATACAACAAACACTCATATTCACCCTCTGAGAATATGAAGTCTCCTTTTCTTTCCAAAATAGCTTTCCCTTGGCTATAATAATTGTCAACCCCTAAATAATTTAATGTGAAAGTTTTATTCATGCTCAAACTCTAATATGAATGACTCAAACTATTAAGGCTCAAAGCTAAGCAAGCAATCAAGGAAAAGTTTAATAATTAAAATTAAGTGATATCCAAAGTTATCTAAATTTTAATGATCTACTTAATGATTGGAACTAAATGAGCTCCCAATTGACTTTGAGATATTGATCTCAAGTTAATTGAAAATAATAGTAGTAGTTTGAATTTTGAAAATAATAGTTTCATTTCATATTTATGAGATGACATAATAGTTTATAATATAACAATACAAATAGAAATTAGTTCTATTCTAGTCCTAAATCATAAGATTCAAATAGTTTAACTAAAATATGGTTTAGGTGACTAGTAGGAAAGGATTGTGGTTATGAAATTTTCATACCTAAAGGAAATGAAAGTTAAGGCTCAGTTCACTAAAGTTCTCTATCTAAATTGTAGTTTGAAGGGTCTACCCAAATCAAATACTAATCTAGCTAGGTTATAGTAAGATGAAAGGCTTAAAGTAAAGAAATGAAAGGATTATGAACTACAAGTTCTAAGTTTTATAATAGTTAAAGGTTAAGTCAATTAATAGGATTCCTAAACTACCCTAAATGAATTTAGAAATCTTATTATTAGCTCTTAAAGGATTTAAGTGAAGACTTTAAGGATTAGGATGAATAAACTAAGCTTTAGTCTAATCACTAAAGGCTAGCCCTAGTTGATTCAATAATCTACAACTACAAAAGCATTAAGGCTAACTACTCTTAATAGATGTAACTAATATATCTAGAGATCAACTACAAATCATGTTGTAAATCAATCATAAGGTTTTTTACCTTTGGGTTGAAAGGTGAATTAAGCATTTTGTAATTAATTCAAGTATTTAAAATAATGAGAACTAAGCTCAAACATAAGTAATATAATTGACATGGAGGAAAATAATATGACATGTTAGCTATTCTAAGGTTTTAAGATACCAAAATATATAATTAAAGAAAATAAAGTTCATCACAATAATACTAATTAAGAGCCGACAGTCTAAAATATCTAATTGTTGTCTAATAAAAATAATATACACACATTTGAAATCCTTATAATATAAGGAGAAAAATGACACTAAGTATGTCAAAATTGAACAACATTGGAAAATTAGGGTTTTCGGGACTCCTAATTAGAGTTAAAAAGTGATTAAGAGATTTAGGATTCAAATATTAAATTTGATTTCATATTATTATTCCTCATATTTTTGTGAGAAATGGATTATTTGATTATTTAATTTTGATATTAAATGATCAAATTAGGTCATATAAAATGATGAAATTAAATTATAATTAATTAACTATCTTAAATATTGACTAATTAAAATATTCATCAAAACTGAAATTAAATTGTATATTATGAATCTACACTTTCATATGATCAAATGGTATATTAAATCGCATAATTTGGAGGTGTATTTTGCAATTTATAGTTAAATTAAAATTTACATTAATAAAAATTAATTTTAGAAAATTAATTATTTAACTTTCATTAATATAATACTTTAACCACCAACATTAATTAAAAATAAATAGCGGGACGAATAAAAGCATGCCATGTGTCTAGAAGGAAAGGCGCGGTTCGAAGGTGTTGGACCGGCCGATTCGATAGACCCGGGAGTCGACCGTCTTCTTCTTCAATATAGCCGCGATTAGGGGATTTCAGGGCATCCACACAATCAATAATAGACTAAGCTTTAAGGTTTGATATTTACCGCAAACGATTTCATTTCACACTTTCCATTTTAAATGAATTTTCCATAACCAATTCAATTCTTAAGGCTTATAGAGGATATGCCCTAATATTGGTACTTTCTAAAATACACAGAACAATGTTTTCTTATTTAAAATCGATAAACACTAAATGCAAACGTAAGGATTCACAAAGGAAATTTTCCTTTTTTAAAACACGAAATGTACATCATTTAGGGACTTGTAGAAATTTGAATTGAATTCATTAAATCTAAACTTCACAATTAATCTGCTTTACTTATTAGCATTAATAAGAAATAATCGAAACTAACAAAATGAGTATTTATAAAGTTAAGATAAAGAATAGAATTGGAAGCATGATTTACTTTAATCGAAAATCAATTAAACACATTCTGCATTTACTCATTTTGAATTTAATTAGACTTAGGAAATAAATCTAAATTTCTTACCATCACAGATCAAATGGAAATATAGTAAAGTGGGGAAGATTGGCTTGGCATACTTGCAATTTACAAGGTTCAGCAATCTTTCAATGGAGACCGATACAGACTTTTCTTGAATTAGCTTTCGCACGCCTCTAGTAGTTCAGCAACTTAGGAAATCCGGAATGAAGCCAACAACCTCAGGATTAGGGAGCTGGGTGAAGGATAAGGGCCAGCTAAGGTATCGTACCCACTCCTCTGCTCCACCGCTGGCCATCGTGCGAAAAGCTAGAAGGCGTACAGTGATCCGTTGGAGACTGTTCGATCCTTCTTTCGATCGAACGGTTAACGTAGAAGAAGCTTTAGATAAAGTCACGACTGTTGGATTAAGCTTAGATAGAAAAGAATGGTTGAGATTGAGCTGACTTGTTGTTATTTATTTTGCCAGAAACAGTCTCTCCGCTTTCTCAATTAAAATGCAGTTGGATTTAAATTATAAAAATTAGTATATATATTAATTTATCTTAAACTTAATATTTAATTAATAAAATATTCTTAATTTAATTCTTTAATTTAAATAACCAAACGCACTCTGAAAATCTCAAAAAATTCACCCTTACCTAATTGAGGTGTGGGGAATTCAAAAATGAAATCGAATTTTTGATCGGAGGTCATTTTAATTTTTCTTTATTTTTTGGGTATTTAAATATTAATAAAATATTCGGGGAAAATTTGACGACTTCCAAACACTTCCAATATACCACACTTAGCTAATTTAGGTGTGGTGAGTCCATAGTGGACTCTATTTTTTTATTATTAGATCTAGATAAATTAGGCATTCTCAGAATTATCAAAAAATCAGAAAATGTTGGAAATTGCCAAATGATCTCCAAATCACACAAAAATTGAAAAGGAGGCTCCTAATATTATTATAAGACTAATAAAAAATATTAGAGTCAATTATGTTACTAATTGATAGGTAACAACTCTAGGGTTGTTGCAGACTCCCATCCTTAAAAAGAGTGTCGCCCACGACACACAACAAACAAAGACAAAGAAATTGAAAATATAAAAGGAAGTCTAAAGAACAATAACGAAAAGAAAAGAACTAAAACTACTTGATTTAAGAAAAGAATTCTGGAAACTTCATTAGCATGTCCTCTTCTTTCTCCCACGTGGCTTCACTACAGACTCCCCTCCTTAAAAAGGAATGCCGCAGTTTCTTAACTGCTTAAGTTCCTGCCCCAGAATTGCAATAGGTTTAACGATGAAAGTCAGATTGGATTGCAGTTCCCTTACACGTATCTGAACATGCTGGTTAGAATCTAGCAAACACCCCCTAAGTGATGATATATGAAACACATTATGCATAGCCGATAAGTCTTCTAGCAACTCTAATTTGTAAGCAGATATTCTAATCCTCTCGATCACTTCAAAGGGTACTAAATACCTTAGACTCAGCTTTCCAGAAACACCGAATATCTGCACACCACACATCATACTAACTTGAAGATAAGCCCTATCGCCCACTTGGAACTTCAACTAATGATGATGAGCATCATTATATTTCTTCTATCTATCCTGAGCTGCGATCATATTGCGCTTAATCAGTTGAACTTTATTAGTGGTCTCTTCTATTAATTCAGAACCATAAAGTTGAGAGTCTCTTACTTCAATCCAAGCAATTGGAGTTGTACATCTCCTACCATAAAGAGCTTTATAAGGAGCCATACCAATACTGGACTAATAACTGTTATTGTAGGCGAACTCAACTAATGCTAAATGATATTCCCATGATCCAATAAAGTCTAGAACACAAAGATGCAAGAGATCTTTTAAAATCTGATTAACATGCTTAGTCTGACCATTTTTTTGGGGGTGAAAAGCAGTACTCAATGCTAAACTCGTCCCCAAGTCTTGCTGAATAGCTGACCAAAATCTGGAAGTGAATCTACTATCTCTGTCAAACTATACAATTTGGTGTACCATGCAAACGAATGATCTCCTTAAGATAATGCTTGGCTAACTTCTCAATAGGATCTACCTGATAAATAGCTAGGAAATGAGCTGACTTGGTGAGTCTATCGACAATCACTCAAATTGAGTCAGAACCAGATCTACTCTTAGGCAAACCTACAATGAAGTCCATGGAAATGTCGGATCACTTCCATTCAGAAATGTTTAAGGGTTTAAGAAGTCCACCAGGCTTCTGGTGTTCAGCCTTGACCAAGGAACAGGGATGGCACTTGGAAATGAAAGTGGCTATATCCCGCTTCATGCCAAACAACCAGAATTATTTTTTAACATCCTGATACATCTTACTACTTTTGGTATGAACAGTGTAACCAGAGTTATGACTTCTGATAGTATTTGCAACTATAGGCTCTTAGGAATCCATACTCTAGCTTTTTTAAAAATCACACCTTCAGCATCAAGACGTAATTCAGATCTCTTACCACTAATGATATCAAAAACTAAAGAAGAATAACTCGAATCTTCCTTTTGAGCTTTGATAATCTTAGACCTTATAGAATCATCTGACTGTATATCAAATATTAGAGTGCCCAAATCAGCTGAACTAATCAGATCAAGATTCAATCTAACAAAATCTTTGATCAAAGATTCGTTACAACAAAGGGAAGATAAAGTCTCTTTACAACTCAGGGCATCAGCTACCACATTAGCTTTACCCGGATGGTATTGGATTTCCAAATCATAGTTGCAAAATAACTCTAGCCACCTACACTAATGGCAGTTAAGTTCATTCTGAGTGAATATGTACTTTAAACTTTGATGATCAGTAAACATCTCACACTTAACTCCATATAGGTAGTGTCTCCAAATCATAAGAGCAAAACTACCCCTGCAAGTTCAAGATCATGCACAGGATAATTTTTCTCATTAGGCTTAAGCTGTTTAGAGGCATAGGCTATTACGTGGTTATCTTGCATCAGAACATAACCAAGCCCCACTTTAAAGGCATCAATATAAACCTAAAAATCTTTACCCTCACAAGGTAGTACTAGAATAGGAGCAGAAGTCAATAATTATTTTAACTTTTGAAAGGATTCTTCACATGCTGTGCTCTAAATGAACGGAACCTCTTTTCTAGTTAACTAAGCTAATGACGAAGCAATAAGAGAGAATCTAGGAACAAACCTTATGTAATAGCCAGCAAGTCCTAAGAAACTGCAAATCTCTGTTACAAATATAGGTTGGACCCACTGTTGAACAGCTTGGATTTTCTTTTGATCTACTCTAATGCCTTCAACATCAATTATGTTACCCAAAAATTCCATGGACTTGAGCCAAAACTTGCAGTTAGAAAACTTAGCGAAAAGCTTATTCTCTCTTAACAACTCTAGAACAGCACGCAGATGCTCTTTATGCTCAGCAGCTGACTTCGAATAAATTAGGATGTCGTCGATGAAAACAATGACAAACACGTCGAGATACATCTTAAGGATACGCTGTATCAAGTTCATGAAAATGGGAGGAGCATTTTTTAGTCCAAAAGACATGATTAGAAACTCAAAATGCCCATAGCGGGTCCTGAATGCAATTTTGGAAACATCTTCATCCTTGACTCGAATCTGGTACTAACCTGATCTTAAGTCAATCTTGGAGAAGATCTTCGCTCCGGCAAGCTGATCAAACAAATCATCGATCTTAAGGAGAGGATACTTATTCTTCACAGTCACTTTGTTAAGCTCACGGTAATCTATACACATCCGCATTGAACCATCATTCTTCTTGACGAATAGGACAGGAGCTCCCCAAGGTGACATACTAGGGTGAACAAATCCTTTCTCTAACAACTCTTGCAATTGCTCTCTAAGCTATTGTAATTCCTTCAGTGCCATTCTATACGGAGCCTTAGCTTCGAGCCTTTTTCCTTGAAGATTCATTCAAGATCATTGTGCATAAATAAAGATTTTCATAAAACTTTAAGGGGAATGCCTTATAGAAAATTTGAATAAAAAGATAGCACTTATAATAGGACTTCACATTTTAGAGAGGGTAAATGTGAATGTTCGACCTCCCACTGTATCTAGTTAGGCAGACGTGCTTAACTCCTCGCCCTATTCTGTTGAGTACTCCCGCAGAATGAGGTAGCTTCTAAATATAACTTCAACTAATGATATAAGAGTTCTTTTACAATCTTATTGATTGTAAGATCTCTTTATAACTGTTTAGTTAAGCTTACTTTTCATAGTCCAAGGCTGTGTTTGTCTTAGATCAAGAGTCTAAGTAACTTAAGCAAACTCAAGCAGTTTATAATTTAATTATTACAAACCTTTTAAAAGTAAGAGTAAAATATAATAAGTAGGTCACTCTCTCACTTGTAATAAAATACAAGTAAACAATTCTAAGTTAAGCGGAAGCAAAATTCTTTATAAGCCCTTCAAGCACTTAGACCTGTATTACCTGAATCAAAGGGCTCTTGATCTATCATATTTTGGTATTTAAATATGATAGGGCAAAGCCAAAAAAAAAAAGTGTAGTTAGACTAAATAGTCTAAGCACATTTTAAGATTAGCTATACTCTTAATTTAATAAGATATCACAAATATAATTTACAATTTAAAGTAAGCAGCGAAGCTATAAAAGCTGTCAAGTATAGAAAAAGAAATCAAGTATAACTATCAAAGAGATAGTATGAAATAAGTTGAGTAAAAATACTCACTTATATAAAAGTCCTAACCTGCATTTAAAATTGGTAAGGGAAAGCATCCTAAAAAGCTAGAAACTACTATGTGCATTAAAATAAAATGAATTAAAAGTAATATATGTTCAACAAAATTTATGCTAAGTAAGCAATAAAATATAGTGAAGCATTAAATGAAATTAAGCAACATACACTGTATTTAAATGTAACTAAAGTAAGTAATACGTAATACTATAAATAAAGTATAAAGCACGCCTGCCTAACTAGATACAGTAGGAAGGTTGAACATTCACATTTATCCTCTCTAAAATGTGGAGTCTATTATAAGCACTATCTTTCTTGTTCAAATTTGCCATAAGTCATTCCCTTTAAAGTTTTATGAAAATCTTTATTTATGCACAATGATCTTGAATGAATCTTCAAGGAAAAAGGCTCGAAGCTAAGCAAGCATTCAATAATTTTCAATAATTGTAAACTATGTGATATCCTTTTGTTATTTAAACTTTAATAATCTACTTAATGATTAGAGCTAATTGAACTCCAAATTGACTTATAGATATTGATCTTTAAGTTAATTTTTTTGATAAAAAGTAGAAGGAAGATAAGTTTGGAAAAATAGTATTTTCATGTAAATGAAGTTCATCCTATACTAATCCTAAACTAATCAAATCAAATAGATTTATGATTAAAGTTTAAGGAAACTAGTAAGGAAGAATAATATTTATAGATTACTAAGTTAATGAAAGTATAAGCTAAAGGATATTCTATTAGCTTCACCTATTTAACTTATAAACTACAGGTATCAACTCAATTCAATCATGAAGTTATCTAAGATTAATTAATATTGAATATTTGAAATTAAAAAAGAGATAGCTTACACCCTATATGAAACAATTCATTTTAAAATTGTAGGGAGTTAGAAATCTAAAGGTGTATCTAAGGCATGAAAGGAAGTTATTACTCTCAATCTAATTGATTGAGAACTAATGTTCTAAAATAAATAATTGAATGGACAGCATTTGTTCATATTAAATGAACTAATAGCATTTGATCACATTAATGAATGGATAGATTTGATCACATTAATGAACTAATAGCATTTGATCACATTAATGAATGGACAGCATTTAATCACATTAATGAATGGGCAGCATTTGATCACATTAATGAATGGACAACATTTGATCATATTAAATGAATGGACAACATTTGATTAGAATACAATCCATCAATCCACTTAAAACTACATCATATGTATTAATATCTATCATTAGACATAAAAAAAAAAAAGAAACTTTCAACATCAGTTCAATGCCCGTTTAAGAACCATACAAGAAAGAAGATAATTCTATCAGGTTTTATAAGTAAGACATAATTCAATTCATGATATAATGAAAATAAAATAGACATTAGAAAAGTTTAATGAAAATTTCAATACAATTAATAACTAATAAGCAGTTATATGAACTATATTAGAATTTAAATGAATGAATTCAACATCTTAAGAGAGATTGCATGAATTTATATTAGATTTGAAGATTCGCATTCATATATCATCCTATCTCCTTTCATAATCAGATTTGCTTGTACTTGACAAAAGTAATAAATAAACGATATGAATTGACTTTTTACGCAAGCGTTATTTGAATGGATTGAAACAAAGAAATTGGGGTTTACCAACTTGCCTTCTAAAAATAATAACTTAAAAGTATAATGACATGTTCAAATATACTACAATTCATATATATAATAGTCCTTTAGTTTATATAGTCAGAATTGTTGGCATAGAACTAAAGTTAATAATGCCCAACTGTCTCACCAATGCCAATAATTACTTCCTATATATTTCAATGAACTAAGTAAACATGTAGGCAACTAATGAATATCTTGAATCAAAAGTGAGTTAGAATACAATTATTAATAACAACATTTCTAAGGCAAGACATTAAAGTAAATGCAAGAGATTTATAAAAGAAAGAGTAATATTATCAATTTAAAATAAAACTCGTTTATAAATTCACATGTCCTAGCACAAACATGCCTTGAAAAATAATTTCATTAAAACATGTGAAACATGCCTTGTAAAAGCATTGCCTTATCAATTGCCTCACCTAGCATATTTTCATCCTATGAACCAAACGAATTTCTATTGTTATATTGTCCATCTTCACAACCAAATTTGGTTAATGGCAGCCTTTGATTGATGAGAATATCTTCTTTGTTATTTGTTTCACCCACACTATAAGAAATAAGATTTTCCCATGCAAGATGAGTTTGTTCTAAGTAGTTATCCTTATTAACTATGTATTTAATAGCCATATGACTGCCCATCACTTGACAATTGTGCAAGTGATGTAGTCTCTTCTAACATGAGGGAATTTTGTTTTCCTAGAATCAGAGATCATCTAGAAGACTGCCCTATACGTCTTAAAGAACCATCTACTCTCTTAAAAGAACTAATGATGATTCTCCACAAGATTACTCGACCATTAGCAATTTGAACTCTAATGACATCTTGTCTTTTAGTGGCAACTCCAATTCTACCAAATCAGTACTTACAAAGGTTGGAACTTAGGATTCTTGATAATTCTAGAATATACTCATCAACTTACTTTGTGGATATTCATAATAAGGACTTAGAGGTTTTGTATAAAACCTTCAAGCTTCATGACACAACATAAACTCTTAATATTGAAAGAAAACACTTACTTCAAAGAAATGTCTAAGATATACACATATGCAAGAACTATACACTCACACCTCTCATCAAATCCCTTAGATTTACCATTAAATAATAATGTTTTTATTCAAAACAGTAGATTGAAACATCCAGATTTAACTTGATAATCCAATTTAGACAAAACAAAGTCATAGTTAAGGAATTAGACAACCAAGAAATTAGAGAGCACTGCTCCCAACTAATCAAGGCTATAGACATTGTTCAACTTTATTAGGGCTACAAAGAACTTATGATTGCACATCTTATCAACATTAGCATTTAACAATTACCATAGTATTTTAGCCATGAATCCGCTATAACAAAACGCAGTAAACATAGCCAATTCATATTGACCCATTATCAAACTACATAAACAAACTTCAACCATTGTTGAATGGGCAAGAAATACATAATAGACTAATTATTTTCTAGATTTATATTTCCTCAAGATCAGCAAGGTATTTAATTTTCTTCAGAATCCTTGTTTGTTTTAAGTATACAACATTAGCAAGATAAGGAGACTTGATAAGATTTATCTATCTTTCACTGGAATCAAATTTACCTATCTTATTTCAATTAATGAAGAACATTCGAACAAGTAATGAATGATAATATATCAAGATAATGAATGGAGAGTGAAAACCTATCTTGCGGCATATCAAACTAAGTAAACGATTGCTGGGAGCTTCATTCGAATTATATGAAGTTTAATAATTGAATTAGAGTTCACTATTATACCTACTAAATGGTAATAGAGTAAGATAGAAAAGAAGTCGAGTACCTTATTTCTTTCGATCAATGTCGGCGAAAACCTAGGGTTTGAAGAAGGTCTCTTTCCTTTGACTCGAGCCGATGAAATGGGGGTTTGGTTTCGCACAGGTCAATCCATTAATCTCTACGACAGGAGCTTCTCCAAGAGTTCACGCAGCATGGAGCTCTTGCAAAGCTTTTTGGGAAGTCTGGAATGGTATGGATGGAAGGATAGAGAGATTGGCACTTTCATTTCTTTTCCTCTTTTCAGTATCCATCCTCCAGCCGAAAAAGAGATAAGGGTTTTTTTCCGAATGATGGAGGCTAGCTGGAGGATAAAACCAACGTACACCCACTCCCCCTCCAGCAGCATACGAAGGCAGGAGAAAAAGATAAAAAAGGCAAACAATGAAGCAATCTCAACTATCCAATGTATTTCCTAAATCAATAGCCTGATGGAAATATAAACGGGCCAGTTGCCTGATCCGTATTATTAGAATTTGGACGGTTTGATTTTTTTACTAATCCGCTATTCCGTGTTGTGATTAGAACAGCGGATCTCGATTGCCTTAAAAAAATCGGTGGTTATTTATTATTATGTAATTAAGAGAAATATTTAAATTAAATTTATCTCATTTACCTACTTAATTTTAAACATCCAAATGGACTCCGAAAAATCCCAAATTTTTACCCTTACCTATTTGAGGGGCGAGGGACTCAAAAATGAAATTAGATTTTTGATCGGAGGTGAACTTAATTTAACTAATTTTTTTTTGGGTATTAAAATATTATTAAAATATTTGTGAAAAATTTGACGACTCCCAAACACTTCCAAAATACCACCCCTAGCTAATTTGGGTGTGGTGAGTCCAATGGTGGACTCCATTTTTGATTATGAAGTCTAAATAAATTAGGTATTTTCAGAATTATCAGAAAACCAGGAAATATTGAAAATTGCCAAATGGTCTCCAAATCGCACTGAATTTGAGGTGGAGAGTCCTAACACTATTATAAGAGTAATGGAAAAGATTTGGAGTCAATTAGGTCACTAATTGATGGGTAACAATATCTGGGTTGTTACAAACTCCCATCCTTAAAAAGAGTGTCACCCTTGACACACAACATTTAAAATAAAGGAAATTGAAATATAAGAAGGAAGTCTATTGAAACATAGATGAAAGAGTATGAAAGAACTCAAGTTGTTTGATTAATGAAAGAATTTTATGAAATTTCTTAACTGATTAGGATCTCTTGCCATAAGCAATATGTGAAACTAATACAAAATAAGATGGCTTCTTTCTTAGCTTTGATTATCCTTGATCTTATAAATGACTCGGACTGAATAGCAGAAAATTGCACAAATCAACATATCTAATCGGCTCTAAATTCAATCTCTCATAGTTCTTGATCAAAGAATCATTAAAATAGAGTGAAGTTAAAACTACGTTACGACTTAAGGCATTTATTAGTAATTTGTTTTACCCAGATGGTATATAACCTTTAAGTTCACATTTTGATTCTAGACTCCTAAGCTGATGATAGTTAAGTTATTACTGAGTGAAGATGTACTTCAACCTTTGTTGATTAGAAAAGATCTCACACATAACTCCATACAGATAACATCTCTAAAATTTTAGAGTAAAAACTACACCTACAAGATTTGGATCACATAAGGGATAGTTTCTCTCTTTAGGCTTTAATTATCTAGAAGTATAAGCTATAACGTGAAGGGTTAACATTAGAATACAGCCTTGTCTTACTTTAGAGGCAATACTGAAAACTTGAAAGTCCTTGCCTTTCTGAAGTAGTACTAAAATTAGTGTAAGAGTCAACAGTTGCTTTAACTTCTCAAATAATTCTATATAAGTAGTGATCCTAATGAATGAGACTTAAATACTAGACAGCTAAGTTAATGAAGATTCTATTTAGGAGGATTCAAAAATTCACTAACATTAAGGGAATCCTAAGAATCTATCTTTACTTGCTGAAGGAAAGGATTAATTTGATCATGATCCATTCTTAGAAGATTAAGAAAGGAAAATTAGAAATTTGGAAAAGAAAAGATTCTCATAGTATTCATTAAAAGTTGTAGTACTTTGGAAGAGTACAGAAAAAGAATAGAAAGGAAATAGGAACTACAAGTCATAAGCAACTTTGAAAGGAATTAGAAATGTATTCTAATTCAGACTCTAGATTATTTCATCTTAGAATAAATTACTTAATTCAAATAAGATTTTAATCAATTATTGAATTTGAAGTTCGTTCACTTTCCTAAGGTGACACTCTTTAAGTACTTTTACTTTTCTATATTGTTCCCTTGGTTGAGTGGATATCTCTTTTTAACTGAACGTTCTCAACCTTGGCTCTGATACCAACTGTAACAACCCCAATAATTGGATAGAAGATTAATCCAAACATTGGGATGTTACCTTAGCACCCAATACTCGATTAGAAGAAAACAAATCAAGTATAGATGCTAAGTGGCCAAGTCACTTTATGAGTAGTTGTTAAGTTAAAATAAAGTTATATAATTGGATGCAATAAATGATACATGATAAGAAGATACATGTAAATACAAAATTGCAAGTATTTTTATTACAAGCAATTAGATTAATCCAATCATTCATCCCAAGCAGTTAGAAAATAGTAAACATAACATAGATATTTAAGAATAGGTAAAAATAACTTAAGCAAGCTCAAGCAGTTTATAATTTAATTATTACAAACCTCTTAAAAGTAAGAGTAAAAGATAGTAAGTAGGTCACTCTCTCACTTGTAATAAAATACAAGTAAATAATTCTAAATTAAGTGGAAGCAAAATTCTTTATAAGCGCTTCAAGCACTTGGACCTACATTACCTGAATCAAGGGGCTCTTGATATATCATATTTTGATATTTAAATATGATAGGGCAAAGCCAAAAAAGGAAAAGTGTAGTTAGACTAAATAGTCTAAGTACATTTTAAGATTGGCTATACTTTTAATTTAATAAGATATCACAAACATAATTTATAATTTAAAGTAAGCAGTGGAGCTATAAAAGCTATCAAGTATGGAAAAAAAAATCAAGCATAACTGTAAAGGAGATAGTATGAAATAAGTTGAGTAAAAATACTCACTTATATAAGAGTCCTAGCCTGCATCCAAAATTGGTAAGGGAAAGTATCCTAAAAGGCAAAAAACTATTATGTGCATTAAAGTAAAATGAATTGAAAGTAATACATGTTCAATGAAATTTATGCTAAGTAAGCAATGAAATACAGTGAAACATTAAATAAAATTAAGAAACATACACTGTATTTAAATGTAACTAAAGTAAGCAATACATAAAACTAGAAATAGAGAGTGTAAAGTATAGGAATAAAGAAGTATCTTAGACTCTTGATCTAAGACAAACATAGCCTAGGACTATGAAAAGTAAGCATAACTAAATAGTTATAAAGAGATCTTACAATTAATAAGATTGTAAAAGAACTTTTATATCATTAGTTGAAGTTATATTTAGAAGCTACCTCATTCTGCAGGAGTACTCAACAGAATGGGGCGAGGAGTTAAGCACGTTTGCCTAACTAGATACAGTGGGGAGGTCGAACATTCACATTTACCCTCTCTAAAATGTGAAGTCCTATTATAAGCACTATCTCTCTTATTCAAATTTTTCATAAGGCATTCCCCTTAAAGTTTTATGAAAATCTTTATTTATGCACAATGATCTTGAATGAATCTTCAAGGAAAAAGGCTCGAAGCTAAGCAAGCATTCAATAATTTTCAATAGTTGTAAACTATGTGATATGCTTTTGTTATCTAAACTTTAATAATCTACTTAATGATTGGAGCTAATTGAACTCCAAATTGACTTATAGATATTGGTCTTTAAGTCAATTTTTTGATAAAAAGTAGAAGGAAGATAAGTTTGGAAAAATAGTATTTTTATGTAATTATAGTTCATCCTATACTAGTCCTAAACTAATCAAATCAAATAAATTTATGATTAAAGTTTAAGGAAACTAGTAAGGAAGAATAATGTTTATAGATTACTAAGTTAATGAAAGTATAAGCTAAAGGATATTTTGTTAGCTTCATCTATTTAACTTATAAACTACAGGTATCAACTCAATTCAATCATGAAGTTATCTAAGATTAATTAATATTAAATATTTGAAATTAAGAAAAGAGATAGATTACACCCTACATGAAATAATTCATTTTAAAATTGTAGGGATTTAGAAATCTAAAAGCTTATCTAAAGCATGACAGGAAGTTATTACTCTCAATCTAATTGATTGAGAACTAATATTCTAAAATAAACAATTGAAGTGAATACTTACAATTGAAGTGAATACTTACAATCCTATATATGAAATTCTAGATATTTAATAAGTATTTAACATGTGAAACATAAGTCTACAATTTTCCATAAAATTTTTAAGTTATTAGATTCTTAAAAATTTTAGCAGAGTTTCTACTGTAAATGGCTCAAGAAACACCTACAAAGTAGACATACAAGACTCCCATTCCAATGGAAGTTATAATGGAAAGAAATATAACAAAAACTAACATGTAATCAATCCATTACATAGGATTTTTTAGTTCCAGTTCTAGTATAGAGTCAATCCATTATATAGGTTTGCTCATTTCCAATTCTAAAGTAAAGTCAATCCGTTACATGGGATTGCTTATTTCCAGTTCTGAAATAAATTCAATCCATTACATGGGATTGGCTATTTCCAGTTTTAATAATTTCAACAATTATAAAGAACATCAATTTATAAGTCAATCTGTTACATAGGAATGACTATTTCTAGTCCTAATAATTTTAGGTGAGAAAATCAAACGAAGCAATTTGCTAACCTAAGATGCACACCTCTTAAATCATACATTTATGAAATAAAGTAATAAAAGGTGCAGTAATTGAATTAGCAATTTAAGGGGCAGCATCATTTAACTTAATATGCATAAGGTAATGGCATTTAATTCAGCATTTCAATTGCCATTGGCTTATAACTTAACCTGCAAAGAATAACATTATTTAGTTTGATATTTATATATAAAAGAACAATAATCATTTAAATTGAATTTTAACACAGCATTTAGTTCTTGCAATGCATTTAATGATAGAAGTTAATTTAATACAAATAATGTAAAGGACAGTATTAGATCCCACATGATCCATTGATTATATCATTTATATAATTGGCCACATATGGTTTTGATAAGAGAAGTGACAGCATTTGATCATTTGATTTCACTTTGGATAAATGACAACATTTGGTTCTCATATAATATGGCAGCATTTAATCCTATATTACAATCAATGACAACATTTGATATCACCTTGCAATAAATAATGACTGCATTTGAATTTCATAACAAAAATGACAGCATTTGGATCTCCTAAAATACATGGCAGCATTTGAATTTATTGAAATAAATGGCAGCTCTTGTTCTCACTTACATTAATTGACATCAAATGATCTATATGAAATAATTGAAATATAAGGATTTAAGCTCAATACATATTATGCAGTTTAACTAAAAGCATTTGATTACATAAGTTTAACTAACAGCATTTGATTAGAATACAATCCATCAATATGCTTAAAACTACAGCATATGTATTAATATCTATCATTAGACATAAAAAAATAAAGAAACTTTCAACATTTGTTCAATGCCCATTTAAGAAACATACAACGAAGAAGATAATTCTATTAGGTTTTATAAGTAAGACATAACTCAATTCATGATATAATGAAAATAAAATAGACATTGGTAAAGTTTAATGAAAATTTCAATACAATTAATAACTAATAAGCAATTATATGAACTAATTCAGAATTTAAATGAATGAATTCAACATCTTAAGAGAGATTGCATAAATTTATATTGGATTTGAAGATTCACATTCATAAATCATCCTATCTCCTTTCATAATCAGATTTTCTTTACTTGACAAAACTAATAAATAAACGATATGAATTGAATTTTTAAGCAAGCATTATTTGAATGGATTAAAACAAAGAAATTGGGGTTTACCAACTTGCCTTCTAAAAATAATAACTTAAAAGTATAATGACATGTTCAAATATACTACAATTCATATATATAACAGTCCCTTAGTTTATATAGTCAGAATTGTTGGCAAAGAACTAAAGTTAATAATGCCCAACTGTCTCACCAATGCCAATAATTACTTCCTATATATTTCAATGAACTAAGTAAACACGTACGCAGCTAATGAATATCTTGAATCAAAAGTGAGTTAGAATACAATTATTAATAACAACATTTCTAAGGCAAGACATAAAAGTAAAGGCGAGAGATTTATAAAAGAAAGAGCAATATTATCAATTTAAAATAAAACTGGTTTGTAAATTCACATGTCCTAGCACAAACATGCCTTGAAAAATAATTTCATTAAAACATGTGAAACATGCCTTGTAAAAGCATTGTCTTATCAATTGCCTCACCTAGCACATTTGCATCCTATGAGCTTAATGAATTTCTATTATTATTTTGTCCATCTTCACGATTAAATTTGGTTAATGGCAGCCTTTGATTGATGAGAATATCTTCTTTGTTATTTGTTTCACCCACACTATAAGAAATAAGATTTTCCCATGCAAGATGAGTTTGTTCAAAGTAGTTATCCTTATTGACTATTTATTTAATAGCCATACGATTGCCCATCACTTGACAATTGTGCAAGTGATGTAGTCTCTTCTAACATGAGGGGTTTTTCTTTTCCTAGAATCAGAGATCGTCTAGAAGACTGCCCTATACATCTTAAAGAACCATCTACTCTCTTAAGAGAACTATTGACGATTCATCATAAGATTGCTCGACCATTAGCAATTTGAACTCAAATGACATCTTGTCTTTTAGTGGCAACTCCAATTCTACCAAATCAGTACTTACAAAGGTTGGAACCTAGGATTCTTGATAATTCTAGAGTATACTCATCAACTTAGTTTGTGGATATTCATAATAAGGACTTAGAGGTTTTGCATAAAACCTTCAAGCTTCATGACACAACACAAACTTTTAATATTGAAAGAAAACACCTACTTCAAAGAAATGTCTAAGATATAAACATATGCAGAAACTATACACTCACACCTCTCATCAAATCCCTTAGCTTTACCATTAAATAACAATGTTTTTATTCAAAACAGTAGATTGAAACATCCAGATTTAACTTGATAATCCAATTTAGACAAAATAAAGTCATAGTCAAGGAATTAGACAAACCAAGAAATTAGAGAGCACTATTCCCAACTAATCAAGGCTATAGACATTGTTCAACTTTATTAGGGCTACAAAGAACTTATGATTGCACATCTTATCAACATTAGCGTTTAACAAATACCATAGTATTTTAGCCATGAATCCGCTATAACAAAATGCAGTAAACATAGCCAATTTATATTGACCCACTATTAAACTACATAAACAAACTTCAACCATTGTTGAATGGGCAGGAAATATATAATAAACTATTTATTTTCTATATTTATATTTCCTCAAGATCAGCAAGGTATTTATTTTTCTTCAGAATCCTTGTTTGTTTTAAGTATACATCATTAACAAGATAAGGAGACTTGATAAGATTTATCTATCTTTCATTGGAATCAAATTTACCTATCTTTATTTCAATTAATGAAGAACATTCGAACAGGTAATGAATGATAATATATCAAGATAATGAATGGAGAGTGAAAACCTATCTTACGGCATCTCAAACTAAGTGAACGATTGCTGGGAGGTTTCATTCGAATTCTATGAAGTTCAATAATTGAATTAGAGTTCACTATTATACCTATTAAATGGTGATAGAGTAAGATAGAAAAGAAGTAGAGTACTTTATTTCCTTTGATTGCTGTCGGCGAAAAGCTAGGGTTTGAAGAAGGTCTCTTTCCTTTGACTCGAGCCGACGAAATGGGGGTTTGGTTTCGCACGGGTCAATCCTTTAATCTCTACGACGGGAGTTCTCCAAGAGTTTGCGCAGCATGGAGCTCTTGCAAAGCTTTTTGGGAAGTCTCGAATGGTATGGAGGGAAGGATAGAGAGATTGGCGCTTTCATTTCTTTTCCTCTTTTCGGTAACCATCCTCCAGCCGAAAAAGAGATAAGGGTTTTTTTCCAAATGATGGAGGCCAGCTGGAGGATAAAAGCAACGTACACCCACTCCCCCTCCAGCAACATACGAAGGCAGGAGAAAAAGATAAAAAAGGCGAACAATGAAGCAATCTCAACTATCCAATGTATTTCCTAAATCAATAGCTTGATGGAAACATAAACGGGCCAGCCGTCTGATCCATATTATTAGTATTTGGACGGTTTGATTTTTTTACTAATCCGCTGTTCCGTGTTGTGATTAGAACAGCAGATCTCCATTGTCTTGAAAAATTGGTGGTTATTTATTAATTATACTTATATATTCAGTAATTTAGAGAAATATTTAAATTAAATTTATCTCATTTACCTACTTAATTTTAAACATCCAAACGGACTCCGAAAAATCCCAAATTTTTACCCTTACCTAATTGAGGGGTGAGGAACTCAAAACTGAAATTAGATTTTTGATTGGAGGTGAATTTAATTTAACTAATTTTTTTTGGGTATTAAAATATTTGTGAAAATTTTGACGACTCCCAAACACTTCCAAAATATTACCCCTTGTTAATTTGGGTGTGGTGAGTCCATTGGCGAACTCCATTTTCAATTCTGAAGTTTAATTAAATTAGGTATTTTCAGAATTATCAAAAAACTAGGAAATTTTGGAAATTGCCAAACGGTATCCAAATCGTACTAAATTTGAGGTGGAGACTCCTGCACTTATATAAGAGTAATGGAAAAGATTTGGAGTCAATTAGGTCACTAATTGATGGGTAACAACATATTGGTTGTTATAACTACAGGCTCAATAGGGATATTGGAATTGGGATTCATTCTAAAGTAAGGGAAAGAAAACACAATTCAAAAACTGAAGAAGATAGAAAAAGAAAATTCTCATTAAACTTGAAATATTTAAGAGATTAAACTTTGGAGGAAAAGGAAATAAGCATAATTAAAGTAAAGACTATTTATAAAAGTTTCTAAGGAGATAGAAGCTAGAGTAAAAGAAAACTAGTACCACCAGTTACAAAATTATGCATAAAATATAAATTTGAAGTCTTCATAAGTGGGGGCACAGTGAAGATGCCTACACCCACAAATTTGTACTTCTTGAGCACGACTCGACCAATCCATGGCGTAGTCGTCAAAGAGTTCGTCCAAAATTTGAAGGCGTAGGTGATCGGGGCATTCTATGGCTTCAAATACCGTTGTAACACGAAAGAGCCATTTCCTAGCTAATTGTGGAAAACAGTCGCCTTGAAACACACAAAACCTCAAAATTTTGTTCAAAATATCTCCTCCAATGACGGATACTTCATAGTAGACACGACTAAACGTCAAACCGTACCAATGATCATACTCCCAATAATGGAAGAACAATCTAGTAAAATGTTTTAGTTCAGTCTTAAAGTTTGCCATCTAAAAGTTTAATTAAGGCTTAAGTTAGAAATTTAAATTATTTGTTAAATTTGAAATGCATTTACTATCCTAAGATATCATTCACTTGCCTTTACTATACTGTATTGTTTGCTTTTGGATGAATTGATATATTTATCTTAACTTAAAGTTCTAAACTTGGCCCTGATACCAATAGTGACGACTCCAATATTGAGTAATCATTAAACTCAATATTGATACGTCACCACAATATCTAATACCAGGTTGGAAGGAAGCCAATCCAAATCATTAGATACTGTGTTTGGCAAAGGATTCAGAAGAGGGCCTTAAGTTAAGATGGAAGGAATTTTATGAAAACATTACATGAAATATGTATAAAAATTATGAATTTAATTACATAAGATTTGAGTACTTGCAATTTTAGATATGAGAAAATAAATGATTAGAATAGGAGATATGAGTGTACATTATGCAATGTATGTATAAATCAATTCAATCTTATGATCTATCCTAAACAATCTTATGAATTTTGGCATGACTTCTACTATATTTGATCAAAAGAACACCTATGACATCAACATATAAGTATTCCATTCCAATGGAAGATTAATTAAGAAAAAAAAAACAACCAAAAACTAATATAAAGTCAATCCGTTACATTGGATTGTTTATTTTCAATTCTATTATAAAGTGAGAAAATACATATGTAGCAATTATCTATCCTAGGATACACACATCCTACATCATTTACATACATACAAAAATAAGAAGTTAATGGTTAAATTCCAAACAATATGCAACTAAATTCTAGATAGGTATGCACTAAGTTTCAATTAATCACAAAATAAATATACAACTAATGATTTATTTAACATTCATTCACATATATCCATTCATCTCAAACTAAGCATTTAAGTATAAGAATTAAACTCCAACACAAGCATAGTAAATATAAAAGGAATGACTTTAATGATTACAAGCCAACAATAAATAAAGGAAAGTAAAGAAGATAAAGCTCATACTTGCAGAAATATTAAGCTAAAATTTATATTTTTATAAGTAGAAGCAACTAAAGCATATGCTCTTGGTCCAGCTCCACTAGCCTCCAAATGCACCTGATCTATCATATTTTGGCATTTAAATATGATAGGACAAAGCTAAGAAAGAGAAAATATGGTTAGACTAAACAGTTTAAGTACATTTTAAGATTAAACAATTTACCATTTAGAATTGGATATCACTATTAATTACAATATAAGCATATGCTAGGGTGCACAACTAAAGCATATAAAAAAAATGAGAAGGAAAATAAGAAATTGAAAATAAAAGGAGTAAGATTACTTACTTGATTTATATTCTAGCCTGCAAATAAAATAAGGGTAAAAGCATCCTATATTGGATAGAAAAGAACTAATGTGCATATGAAAGTAAGAAAAATATAGCATGTATTGTTCAATGAACTTATACTGAGTAAATAAAAGAAATAGTGAAGTTTTTAAAATGAAATTATAATAATATTCATTATAATTCTAAAAGAACTGTAAGCAAGTAAAGTACAGTACTAAACATGAAAATGCAAATTAAAGTAATTGAAGGAAAATCATAGCCTCTTAGTCTAAGATATATATAGCCAAGGACTATGTAAAGGAACATAGCTAAAAAGCTATGATGAGTCTATACAATCAATAAGATTGTAGGAGAACTCATAACATAATTATTTAAAGTTACTTTAGGAAATTATTCATTTTGCAGGGACTTACAAAATGAAGCGAGGAGTTAAACACGTCTGTTTAACTAGTAAAAGAAGGTGAGGTTTCAAATACAGCAAACACTCATATTCACCCTATGAGAATATGAAGTCTCATTATCTCTCCAAAATAGCCTGCCCTTGGCTACAACAACTGTCAACCCTTAAATAATTTAATGTGAAAGTTTTATTCATGCTCAATCTCTTATATGAATGACTAAAACAAATAAGGCTCAAAGCTAATCAAGCATTCAAGGAAAAGTTCAATAATTTTAATTAAGTGATATCTAAAGTTATCTAAATTTTAAAGATCTACTTAATGATTGGAACTAATTGAGCTCCCATTTGACTTTGAGATATTGATCTCAAGTCAATTGAAAATAATAGTCGTAGTTGGGGTTTTAAAAATAATAGTTTCATTTCATTTTTATGAGATGAAAAAATAGTTTATTAATATAACAATACAAATAGAAACTAGTTTTATTCTAGTCCTAAACCATAAGATTCAAATATGTTAACTAAAATAGGGTTTAAGTGACTAGTAGGAAAGGATTATTATTATAAAATTTCCATACCTAAAGGAAATGAAAGTTAAGGCTCAATTCACTAAAGTTCTCTAGCTAAGTTGTAGTTTGAAGGGTCTACCCAAATTAAATACTAATCTAGCTAGGTTATAGTAAAATGAAAAGCTTAAAGTAAAGAAACGAAGGGATTATGAACTACAAGTTTTATATTTTCTAATAGTTAAAGGTTAAGGAAATCAATAGGATTCCTAAACTATCCTTAATGACTTTAGAAATTTTATTATTAGCTCTTAAGGGATTCAAGTGAAGACTTTAAGGATTAGGATGAAAAAACTAAGCTTTAGTCTAGTCACTAAAGACTATCCCTAGTTGATTCAATAATTATAATTACAAAAGCATTAAGGCTAACTACTCTTAATAGATGTAACTAATAGATCTAGGGATCAACTATAAATCATGTTGAAAATGAATCATAGGGTTTCTACCTTAGGGTTGAAAGGTGAATCAAGCATTTTACAATTGATTCAAGTATTTAAAATAATGAGAACTAAGCTTAAACATAATTAATATAATTGACATGGAGGAAAATAATGTGACATATTAGCTATTCTAAGGTTTTAAGATACTATAATATACAATTAAAGAAAATAGAGTTCATCACAATAACACTTATTAAGACCCAACAGTCTAAAATCACTAATTATTGTCCAATGGAAATAATATGCACACATTTGAAATCCTTATAACATAATGAGAAAAATGACACTAAGTATGTCAAAATTGGACAACATTGGAAAATTAGAGTTTATGGGACTCCTAATTACGGTTAAAAAGTGATTAAAAAATTTAGGGTTCAAATGTTAAATTTGATTTCATATTATTGTTCCTCACATTTTTGTGAGTGAAACAGACTATTTGATTATTTAATTTGAACATTAAATGATCAAATTAGGTCACATTAATTATGAAATTAATTTATAATTAATTAACTAATCTTAAATATTAACTAATTAAAACATTCATCAAAATAGAAATTAAATTGCATATTATTAATCTACGCATTTATACGATCAAAATAATATATAAAATCGCATAATTTGGAGGTGTATTTTGCAAGTTATAGTTAAATTAATTTTAGAAAATTAATTATTTAACTTTCATTAATATAATACTTTAACTGCCGACATTAATTAAAACTAAATAGCGGGGCAAATAAGAGAATGCCATGTGTTCAGAAAGAAAGGCGTGGTTCGAAGGTGTTGGACCGACCAGTTCGACAGACCTGGGAGTCGACCATCATCTTCTTTGATAGAGGCAGGATTAAAGGATTATAGGGCATCCAAACAACCAATGATAGACTAAAATTTAAGGTTCGATATTTACTGCAAATGAAAGTTCATTTCACACTCTCCATTTTAAATCAATTCTCCGTAATCAATTCAATTGTTAAGGTTTATAGAGGATATGCCCTAATATTGGTACTTTCTAAAATACATAGAACAATATTTTCTTATTTAAGATTGATAAACACTAAATGCAAACGTAAAGATTCACAAAGAAAATTTTCCTTTTTATAAACTCGAAACGTACAACATTTAGGAAATTTGTACTGAATTCATTAAATATAAACTTCATAGTTAATCTGCTTTACTTATTAGCATTAATAAGAAACAATCGAAACTAACAAGATGAGTATTTATAAAGTTATAATAAAGAACAGAATTGGAAGCATGATTTACTATAATAAAAAATCAATGAAACACATTCTGCATTTGCTCATTTCAAATTTAATTAGACTTAGGAAATAAATCTAAATTTTCTACCATCATAGATCAAATGGAAATATAGTAAAGTGGGGAAGATTGGCAAACTTGCAGTTTACAAGATTCAGCGATCTTTTAATGGAAACCGATACAGAATTCTTCTGAATTAGCTTTCGCATGCCTCTAACAGTTCAGCAACTTAGGTAATCCGGAATGAAGACAACAACCTCAGGATTAGGGAGCTGGGTGAACGATAAGGGCCGTAGGAGGGCCAACTAAGGTATCGTACCCACTCCTCTGCTCCACCACTGGCCATCGTGCTAAAATCTAGGAGGCATACAGTGATCCATTGGAGACCATTTGATCCTTCTTTCGATCGAACGATAAACGAAGAAGAAGCTTTATATTAAGTCACAACCGTTGGATTTAGCTTAGATAGAAAATAATGGTTGAGATTGAGCTAACTTGCTGTTCTTCATTTTGTCAGAAACAGTGGATCTCCTCTTTCTCAATTAAAATGCCATTGGATTTATATTATAAAAATTAATATATATATATAAATATATTAATTTATCTTAAACATAATATTTAATTAATAAAATATTCTTAATTTAATTCTTTAATTTAAATAACCAAACAGACTCCAAAAAATCTCAAAAATTCACCCTTACCTAATTAAGGTGTGGAAAACTCAAAAATGAAATTGGATTTTTTATCTGAGGCCAAATTAATTTTCTTAATTTTTTATGTATTTAATATTAATAAAATATTTGGGGAAAATTCGATGACTTCCAAACACTTCCAAAATACCGTCCCTAGCTAATTTGAGTGTGGTGAGTCCAATGGTGGACTCTATTTTTTATTCTGAAGTCTATATAAATTAGGAATTCTCAGAATTATCAAAAACTAGGAAATATTGAAAATTGTCAAACAATCTCCAAATTGTACGAAAATTAAAAAAGAGGCTCCTAATACTATTATAAGACTAATGGAAAAGATTAGAGTCAATTAGGATACTAATTGACGGGTAACAACACTAAGGTTGTTACACTATTCCATTATTACCCTAGGATTTAGAGCTAGTACAAAAATTAAGTACTAAATTAAGTCGAATATTCACTAACTTCTATGGAATGCCAAATTCTTAATGTTGTTTATCATGACTTTTAATTTAAACAAATCATGGAGTAATTAGTATAATAATTTGTTTGGTAATTTTTGGTAAAATTTTGGGATTTTTAAAACTCAATTAATAGCTTATTTAATTACTAAATTAATACTTAAAACATTTTAATAATTGGGACCCACCAATATGTAGCGTATCCTCCCCACTTATAGCAAAACCCCCTAAATTATTCCCTATCCAGCTCATCTCCCCTATTTACTTTCCCTCCCAACTTCAAGCTTATCTTCTAATCAAGTTAATTTTTTTCACTTGCACCTCTTCTCAACCTCTACAGCTTATCCTCTAATCAAACCTATATCCCCACTTGCAAATTCTAAAAACTGTAGCTTTTTATCCTAAGTCAAGACCAGTTTTTCACCCCACTCACAAACTTAGCAACTTGCAGCCTATCATTTAATCAAGCCCCTACTCCACTCCTTTATCAACACCCATTATGATCTCTCAGCTTGCACTGAGAAAATTCTGAGAGAAGGAGAAAGAAAGAACTGTTGAAACTTCATTCCAAGTGTAAGAAAAATCCCCATATTTGTTGAACCAAGGTATTGCCTTTCCTATGAATTTAGTCATTCACTACAAGTTAGCAAGCTTATCACTCTTCACCTCAAATCCCTAAAGCGCTCAATCAAACTCAAACAAACTCGATCAAATTCTAGTTTTTGGCGAAGAGGAATATTATTGCTTTGAAAAATCATAGCTTATATTGTTTTTATTTCGATGCCTGAAGCTAAGACTTCAAATTTAGCAAAGTTAAAGTAGTCCAAATATGTTGATTTAGGTACCAATCAAAAGGTCTCGAAAAGACCTTTTGATCAGTATATGGCATGACCCATGGGATCCCCTAAATTGAGAAAATTTGGTTGCCAAAGGGAGACCTGTGATTTTTTGTCTAAGCAAGCTGATCTGTGTGCTCTATAGCATGCCGTAGCTCCCGACTCTCAGGTTGTGGGGCACTGTAGCTCCTGACTCTCTGGTCGGGGGGCACCGTAGCACCTGACTCTTGGGTCGAGGGTGTTTTAGCGCGCCGTAGTGCCCGAAGGCGCTGAAGCGCATCGTTGCACCACACTCTGGGTTTGTTGAGAGGCGCAGTAGCGCTCCGTAGCGCCGGACTCTTTGGTTGGTGGGCGCTGTAGTGCGCTGTAGCGCCAGACTCTTAGGTCGGGGGGCGCCGTAGCACCTGACTTTTGAGTTGGGGTGCGCCGTATCACGTTGCAGAGCCCTGTTTTGCACAAACTTTATATTTTTGTAATATGTCAACTCCTTAATCTTAATAATGCAAAATTATACCAAAATAAAAATTAGTTTCAGTAAGAACATATAATATAAATATAGATTCATTATTTTGATGTTTTAATCTTTTGAATTTGGAGTCTTTATGATAAAACTTTCCCTTTTAAGTTAATAGAAATCATACCCTTCAATCAATGTATTTTTAACTTCTAAAAACTTGGGACAACAAAGTTAATATTTGAAATTAATATTTGACAGATCAAATAAATTGAATCATTTTATAATATCAAATTAGTCAAGTAGTAGATCTACTTGTAAGTTTTATTTCAATATATCTATTTTGAACCTATTTCCATTTAAATTAATGTTAATGTTTTTGATATGCTCATTTCTTAATGAAATTGTAAAAAATATTATTATAACGCGTGTAACAAAAAGATGGAATATATTATATTCTTGTGGTGTTTATCTTTAGAGGATAGAAATCAACACTAAGAATCTGTACAGATTGGGCCTATCAGTAGCCCCTGGTATTATATGGAGGGATTTAACCTTTTTAGGAAGTGGACAAATCTAGAGGAAAGACATGTCATCATTTTTGAATTAGCTAATAAGCTACCGACGGGTTGTGAGAAAGTCTCCGAAAGGCTATGCCTATGGGTTTACCTATTTGGACTCAGGGGTCTCCGGACTCGACTTTATGTTACAAATGTTTATATTAAATTTTATTTCATATTTTTCTTATATTTTGAATGCAAGGCCAACATTCAGGGCAATAAGTAATTACATTGGCAAGTGCTTTATTTTCTTATATGTGATGCAAAATTTTTTTCATATCACTGATATATTGATTTATGCCTACTATAGGATGCCAGAATGTAATTCTTATAAGAATGGTCTATGTATTCTTGCCTGATTGGCAACTGTAAATAATTTTTTAGATTTTGATAATTAAGCATTTGAAGATTTGCTTGAGAGTAAAAAGAGAGCTTAAATTTTAAGAAGTGAACTAAAGAGAATAGATTATTGAATCTTCTGTTGTAATAATAAATTTTTGTAGTTTATATATATATGGGTATGTATGTATAATTATGGACTTATATTCATCTACTTAGTATCATTACAATTATGTATGTTCTTAATTATGAAATTATTCTTTGGAAATTCTTGAACTCGATTCCTCGGCTGTCACAACTTCTCATTTCTATGTTGAGGTTCTTTTGAAGGTTTACTAAAACTAAACTACCAAGTGTCCTACCTAAGTAATTTTGTGTTAATGTCATGCCCTAGGGTGTTATTAAAGCTCAACTTAAGTTTAGGTTTGCTTTTTTAGGGTTTAGGATACTAAAATATGAAATTTCTAAATAGGTGAATTTAATATTAATTAAATTAAGTGACCACAAACTTAAGCTTATCATTTGATATCCATTTTATTTGAAATCAGTGGATATAGATTTCTTAGAGTATATGCAATACAATAACCATAAGTAGGGTCTCAATTTGGAGTTTAAATAATCAATTTAAGTCTTAATCAAACTGATGATAATTAGATGGTGATTAAGAAATCTGATTGTCAAAATTGAAATTAGATTACATATTATTGTTCTACTCATTTTTGATCATTTTGGCATATAATTTTGGTATATTTGGAAGAGTAATTAAAAATTTACTTAAATCCTAAATTCCAATTTAAAATAAACCATCCAAACGACAACTTCAGGCTTCCAACGTCACGTTAGCTAGTTCGACAGCGCGGATCGCACGGTTGCGCAATTTGGCTTGAACTGCGGCACTATTCTTCTTCTTCCTGAGCACCCCGAGAGGAGGGAGCTAATGTTTGACCTAGCTCTCCACCGCAATAGTTCTAGATGATGCGCGACCCCGTGTTTGAAAACTGGCATCGAGATCTACCAGTAGCACTCAAAAGCCCTAAATGATCTAGCCTAGAATGGCAAACCCTAATTTTGATCTCCAACTGATCTATGGTTCATTGTGGAGGGGAAATTGCCTCACCATAGTGAGCAATTCAACTAGTTGATGGTCCCGTTGGGCTCCTTATGTCGAGGCCAACCCCAAGCCACCCTCAATTGGTGATAGGATTGTCGGGAAGGTCAGAGATTGAAGAAGATGGGGGGGGGGGGGCTCAGGAACTGTATATGCTCGATTCTTTTAGGCTTATCTAGTCACGCCCAAGCTCAATTGTGCTTGAAGGACGATACATAAGGCTCTACAATGCAATTACGATTCAAGAAATACAAGGATTAAGCTTAAGACACGACAGGGAAGGTGTACCTATCGTCAATGAAGAACCAAATCTGGTAAGCTCCCGAGGAAGGTATGATGGCTTTCATCTTTGGGTAAGGGTCTTGACAGATGATGATTACACGTCTGCGCTTGCACACAAGTGTATGTGGTCTGAAGTAATAATTGGAAGGTAAGTTTAGAGATTTATCATCCTCAGGGATTGATGTGTTTTGCTACTAAGGTATATTTATGTTTAATAATGTTTAAATTATATGTTTTAGTTTTATATTAGTTCCTACTTAACAATGCAAAATTCAGAGTTTAAGAAACTATTTGATTAAGAGAGGAGAGTTTCATTTCCTCCATGTGAATTGATAGAGACTCATGTTGAAACACTTCTGAAGCAACTTTTCATTCTTTTATTGTAATGCTAAATAATCAAGTAAACATTGTATTCCTTAGATTGGTCATCTAATTCATATAAGCTCAAATCTCGTGCATGAGATGAACACACTAGGGTTCTATCAAAGCACAAAGATTGTCATGAGACCATAATTAGAGTATCTTAGTTTTCTTACTTCTGGGTTGTCTAGATAGTCATTTTAATTAGGTGATCTCATGAGCATCACGCACAGTTTAGATAAGGAAGTGAATTCATCGGGCTTCATGGACTATGTCACATCATCCATGAGCTTTAAATGAATCCTCTTCCTCCTTTCATGTATGCTGAGCAATGAAGCTCCGTTAGTGGGTATTAGCTCACACGCATCGACCTCTTGACTGAGCTCAAGGTATGGTGCAGTTAAGCTCAAGAACTTCTCACATAGTTCTAAGTATTAACACACACATATCCAGCTCTAAGCCAATAGTGAGCTATGGAGCACAAGACATTTATTTAAAAGTTTATTTTTAATACGTATATTTTTAGCAGATTTTTGTTCATTTTACAGAATGATTCTCAAGTAAGTTAGAAAGTCATTAGAATACATAATTTATTCATTGCTTGAGGAACTTCTTCAATGTTCTCTTAATCCCTTATATTTTACAAGAATTAAGCCCAATCCTCCCTATGGAGGGTCTAGCCTTTCATTACAGTAAAGATACAAGGAGAAGCATACAAAAATGAGGACCCTTTCATGATCCTACGAAAATGAAATCAAAAGAAAGATTAGGCTTATCTAGTCATGCCTGAGCTCAATTGTGCTCGAAGGACAATACATAAGGCTCTACAATGCAATTACGAATCAAGAAATACAAGGATTAAGCTTGAGAGACGATGGGGAAGGCGTACCTATCGTCTATGAAAAACCAAATCCGGTAAGCTCCCGAGGAAGGTAGGATGGCTTTCATCTTTGGGTAAGGGTCTTGACAGACGATGATTACACGTCTGCGCTTGCACGTAAGTGTATGTGGTCTGAAGTAATAATTGGAAGGTAAGTTTCAAGGTTTATCATCCTCAGAGAACGATGTGTTTTGCAACTAAGGTATATCTATGTTTAATAATGTTTAAATTATATGTTTTAGTTTTATATTGGTTCCTACTTAACAATGCAAAATTCTGAGTTTAAGAAATTATTTGATTAAGAGAGGAGAGTTTCGTTTCCTCTATGTGAATTGATAGGGACTCATGTTGAAATACTTTTGAAGCAACTTTTCCTTCTTTTATTTCATGCTAAATAATCAAGTAAACATTGTATTCCTTAGATTGGTCATCTAATTCCTACAAGCTCAAAACTTGTGCATGAGATCAACACACTAGGGTTCTATCTAAGCACAAAGATTCTCATGAGACCGCAAATAGAGTAACTTAGCTTTCTTACTTCTAGGTTGTCAAGATAGTCATTTTAATTAGGTGATCTCATGAGCACTGATTTCACTAACGAGCATCATGCGCAGTTCAGATAAGGAAGTGAATTCATCGGGCTTCATGGACTATGTCACATCATCCATGAGCTTTCAATAAATTCTCTTCCTCCTTTCACATATGCTAAGCAATGGAGCTCCATTAGTGGGTATTAGCTCACACACATTAACCTCTTAACTGAGCTCAAGGTATGGTGCAGTTAAGCTCAAGAACTTCTCACATAGTTCTAAACATTGACACACACATATCCAGCTCTAAGCCAATTGTGAGCTATGGAGCACAAGACATTTATTTAAAAGTTCATTTTCAATATGTATATTTTTAAACAGATTTTCATTCATTTCACAGAATGATTCTCAAGTAAGTTAGAAAGTCATTATAATACAGAATTTATTCATTGCTTGAGGAAGTTCTTCAACGTTCTTTCAGTCCCTTATATTTTACAAGAATTTAGCCCAACCCTCCCCAAGGAGGGTCTAGCCTTTCATTATAGTAAAGGTACAAGGAGAAGCATACTTAAATGAAGACCCTTTCATGATCCTACTGAAATGAAATCAAAAGAAAGATAAGGCTTATCTAGTCACGCTCGAGCTTAATTGTGCTCGAAGGATGATACATAAGCCTCTACAATGCAATTATGAATCAAGAAATACAAGGATTAAGCTTAAGAGATGATGGGGAAGGCGTACCCATCGTCCATCAAAAACCAAATTTAGTAAGCTCCCAAGGAAGGTAGGATGGCTTTCATCTTTGGGTAAGGGTCTTGACAGACAACGATTACACGTCTGTGCTTGCATGCAAGTGTATGTGGTCTGAAGTAATAATTGGAAGGTAAGTTTTGAGATTTATCATCCTCAGAGAACGATGTGTTTTGCTACTAAGGTATATCTATGTTTAATAATGTTTAAACTATATGTTTCAGTTTTATATTGGTTCCTACTTAACAATGCAAAATTTTGAGTTTAAGAAACTATTTGATTTAGAGAGGAGAGTTTCATTTCCTCCATGTGAATTGATAGGGACTCATATTGAAATACTTCTGAAGCAACTTTTCATTCTTTTGTTATCATGCTAAGTAATTAAGTAAATATTGTATTTCTTAGATTGGTCATCTAATTCTTACAAGTTCAAATATTTTGCATGAGATGAACACACTAGGGTTCTATCTATATGAGACCACAATTAGAGTATCTTAGTTTTCTTACTTCTAGGTTGTCAAGACAGTCATTTTAATTAGGTGATCTCATGAGCACTGATATCACTAACAAGCATCATGCGCAGTTCAGATAAGGAAGTGAATTCATCGGGCTTCATGGACTATGTCACATCATCCACGAGCTTTCAATGAATCCTCTTCCTCCTTTCATGTATGCTAAGCAATGGAGCTCCGTTAGTAGGTATTAGCTTACACACATCGACCTCTTGACTGAGCTCAAGGTATGGTGTAGTTAAGTTCAAGAACTTTTCACATAGTTCTAAGCATTGACGCACACATATCCAGCTCTAAGACAATAGTGAGTTATGGAGCACAAGATATTTATTTAAAAGTTCATTTCTAACATATATTTTTAGCAAAATTTCATTCATTTCACAGAATAATTCTCTAGTAAGTTAGAAAGTCATTAAAATACATAATTTATTCATTGCTTGAGGAAGTTCTTCAATGTTCTCTTAATCCCTTATATTTTACAAGAATTTAGCCCAATGCTCCCCATGGAGGGTCTAGCCTTTCATTACAGTAAAGATACAAGGAGAAGCATACAAAAATGAGGACCCTTTCATGATCCTACTAAAATGAAATCAAAAGAAAGATTAGGCTTACCTAGTCATGCTCGAGCTCAATTGTGCTTGAAGGACGATACATAAGGCTCTAAAATGCAATTACGAATCAAGAAATACAAGGATTAAGCTTAAGAGATGAGGGAAGGCATACCTGTTGTCTATGAAAAACTAACTCCGGTAAGCTCCTGAGGAAGGTAGGATGGCTTTCATCTTTGGGTAAGGGTCTTGACAGAAGATGGTTACACGTCTGTGCTTGCATGCAAGTGTACGTGGTCTGAAGCAATAATTGGAAGGTAAGTTTTGAGATTTATCATCCTCAGGGAATGATGTGTTTTGCTACTATGATATATCTATGTTTAATAATGTTTAAAATATATGTTTTAGTTTTATATTGGTTCCTACTTAACAATGCAAAATTATGAGCTTAAGAAATTATTTGATTAAGAGAGGAGAGTTTCATTTCCTCCGTGTGAATTGATAGGGACTCATGTTGAAATACTTTTGAAGCAACTTTTCATTCTTTTGTTGTCATGCTAAATAATCAAGTAAACATTGTATTCCTTAGATTAGTCATCTAATTCCTACAAGTTCAAATCTTGTGCATGAGATGAACACACTAGGGTTCTATCTAAGCACAAAGATTCTCATGAGACCACAATTAGAGTATCTTAGTTTTCTTACTTTTAGGTTGTCAAGATAGTCATTTTAATTAGGTGATCTCATGAATATTGATTTCACTAATGGGCATCACGCACAGTTCAGATAAGGAAGTGAATTCATCGGGCTTCATGGACTATGTCACATCATCCATGAGCTTTCAATAAATCATCTTCCTCCTTTCACGTTTGCTGAGCAATGGAGCTCTATTAGTGGGTATTAGCTCACACACATCGACCTCTTGATTGAGCTCAAGGTATGGTGCAGTTAATCTCAAGAACTTCTCACATAGTTCTAAGCGTTGATGCACATATATCCAGCTCTTAGCCAATAGTGAGCTATGAAGCACAAGATATTTATTTAAAAGTTCATTTTCAATATGTATATTTTTTAGCAGATTTTTGTTCAATTCACAGAATGATTCTCAAGTAAGTTAGAAAGTCATTAGAATACAGAATTTATTTATTGCTTGAGGAAGTTCTTCAACGTTCTCTTAGTCCCTTATATTTTACATGAATTTAGCACAACCCTCCCCAAGGAGGGTCTAGCCTTTCATTATAGTAAAGATATAAGGTGAAGCATACAAAAATGAGGACCCTTTCATGATCCTACTAAAATGAAATCAAAAGAAAGATTAGGCTTATCTAGTCATTCCTGAGCTCAATTGTGCTTGAAGGACGATACATAAGGCTCTACAATGCAATTACGAATCAAGAAATACAAGGATTAAGCTTAAGAGACGATGGGGAAGGAGTACCTATTGTCTATGAAGAACCAACTTCGGTAAGCTTTCGAGGAAGGTAGGATGGCTTTCATCTTTGGGTAAGGGTCTTGACAGACAATGATTACACGTCTGCGCTTGCACGTAAGTGTATGTGGTCTGAAGTAATAATTTGAAGGTAAGTTTCAAGATTTATCATCCTTAGGGAACGGTGTATTTTGCTACTAAGGTATATCTATGTTTAATAATGTTTAAAATATATGTTTCAATTTTATATTGGTTCACAATGCCAAATTTTAAGTTTAAGAAACTATTTGATTAAGAGAGGAGAGTTTGGTTTCCTCTATGTAAATTGATAGGGACTCATGTTGAAATACTTCTGAAGCAACTTTTCACTCTCTTGTTATCATGCCAAATAATCAAGTGAACATTGTATTCCTTAGATTGGTCATCTATTTCTTACAAGTTCAAATCTTATGCATGAGATAAACACACTAGGGTTCTATCTAAGCACAAAGATTCTCATGAGACCACAATTAGAGTATCTTAGTTTTCTTACTTCTAAGTTATCAAGAGAGTCATTTTAATTAGGTGATCTCATGAGCACTGATTTTACTAACAAGCGTCACTTGCAGTTCATATAAGGAAGTGAATTCATCGAGCTTCATGGACTATGTCACATCATCCATGAGCTTTCAATGAATCCTCTTCCTCCTTTCACGTATGCTGAGCAATAGAGCTTTGTTAGTGGGTATTAGATCACACGCATTGACCTCTTGATTGAGCTCAAGGTAAGGTGTAGTTAAGCTCAAGACTACTCACATAGTTCTAAGCGTTGATGCACACATATCTAGCTCTAAGCCAATAGTGAGCTATGGAGCGCAAGACATTTATTTAAGAGTTCATTTTCAATATGTATATTTTTTTAGCAGATTTTCATTCATTTTGCAGCATGATTCTCAAGTAAGTTTGAAAGTCATTTGAATACAGAATTTATTCATTGCTTGAGGAAGTTCTTCAACATTCTCTTAGTCCCTTACATTTTACATGAATTCAGCCCAACCCTCCCAAATGAGGGTCTAGCCTTCCATTACATCAAAGATACAAGGAGAAGCATATAAAGATGAGGACCCTTCATGATCCTACTAAAATAAAATCAAAAGAAAGATTAGGAAATGTATTTGGAACAACCCTTATTAAGGTTCTCTGAATCTTCCTTATTCTTCCTCTTTTCTTTCCTTCTAGCTCTCAAGTGTAGTCTTTCCTTCTTCTTTCTCTAGCAGTGGACTCTCCAACCTCCATGGAGAGGTCTCCTTCTTCATCTAAAGCAGCCTCTAAAATCTGAGATTTGGAGATTAAATTGGGAATCTTTCTTTTGTCAAGAGAAATTGTGTTTATAGAGGAGTCCTCCTCATTTTCTTCTTTCAAATTCTGCATTTCCCTACACCTTTTTCTGTAATGAGTGAATCCTCCACTTGAATCTTGTCCTCTTGCATGAAATGATTACATAGTTTGTATTTTTAATTTGTGTAATCATTCCAAATCCCTTCTCTTATCTTCAAAGATTTTAAGTGGAAGGGGATATGTCAACTGGTAGACAAAATAGCTAGCTGGAAGTCATGTCCAGGCTGCAATTAATACTCTAAAAAGAAAGAAATGTTGGTGCCTGCTGCAGCATGCTATGATGCGCTGCAGTGCATGAAGTTTGATTTGTTCTTCCGCTTTACATTTGAACGCGATCCGTGGTAGAACACTGCAGTGCAATGTGGAGCGCTGCAGCGAATAAGATTCTAAATTTCACCCGCGATAGCGCGCTGCAGCGCGCTGTGGTGCACTGCAGTGTGCTACCACGATTGAAGTTTGAAGTTCCATTTGCTGAGCTTTAAAGTTTCATTCCGCGGTAGCATACTATTACGCGTTGTAGCAAATAAGCTTCTAGTTTTCACCAGCGGTAGTGCGCTACAGCGGTTGAAGTTTGAAGTTCCTTTCGCTATAGCGTGCTATAGTGAAATTGTTCCAGGCTCCAGAATTTCCCCTTGGTCTATGCGGTCAGCTTCTAGTAGTCGGAGCGTGCTGTGGCGCACTGCCGTGGAATTGTCCTAAAAATTGAAGAATTTCTCCAGATCTTGCAGAGTTCTTTATTTTTCCTTAAAACATAAAGAATTGATCCAAGTAGTTTGTTTCCAAGATGGAATTGTATGACTTTTTTCATTTTTTTTGCTATAAATTATGGACTCATCACACCCCCACACTTATGTTCTTGCTTGTCCTCAAGTAAGCTTAAAATAAAATTTCTTGAATTTAAAGTATGAGAGTTAGAGTTTAAATGTCAATGTGAAGATTATTGTCATTCAAATTTTGTTTTAACTGAAATGACTCATGAGATTTCAGCCACTAGATGATTCTAAACTCAAGTTATAATTTCTGGTTGCTTATATAATCTCCAATTTTAAGTTGGTAATGCTTGTTATTTCATCATGGGAGAGATTCCTTAGAATTTCCAAAACTAGTGAAGCTATTAGTGACCAAGAGTTTTGTGCCATGTGTGCTCCTTATAAACCACAAAGATACATGATTTTTCATGAGAGATATTTTTTATCATCCTGTTTCATTTTTTTTTCTTAGGAGAGATATTTTTCTTCATCCCCAGTTTTTGATTTCTTTTCTTTTTAAGCTTAAGGGAGAGACATTTTTTTTCATCCATTTTTCTAGTTCATTATGATCATGAAGTCATATAGGAGCCTAGCACACTCATTAGCTTACGCAATAACTTCCAATCACTAGTTTTAGTTTCTCAGTTCACCCCCACACTTAAACCTTAGCATTGATCTTATCAAATATTTGGAGACAAGATACAACCCAGGACAATTCCTTTGTTTGGATGATTTAGTGCTGTCAATTAGTTTTGTCACTTTTTGTTAAGCAAATTTTGGTTGACATTTAATCTTCACATTGATACTTTGTTGATATTCATGGCATTGAAAAGTTCAGAAAAAAATTATTTCCTACAAGCCAAAGAAAAATTGGGAAAATATGAAAGTCCATAATTTATTTATTCAAAAAGGCAAAATACAAATAAATAAAATAAAAAATGAAAAAAAAAAAAACAAACAAACAACCTATACATTAATCATTCTCTCCTTCCTCTTCTTCCTCGCCCATGTCCTGGTAAGTGTAATTGGAAGGTCATCGGGTGTCCAGAATAGGGTCGCCGATAGGGGGTTGCGGTAGCACTGATCCATCTGGTCCTCCATGAAAGCTCCAGTCTTGGAACATCATTCCAAGGGCTTTATGAAATTCTAATTGGAAATCATGTGGCTGGGCAATTTTTGCCTTGCAGAACCTCATGTCGGTGGCTATAGCCTTCCCCAAAGTAGTTTGTTGAGTGTAGATCTGCATCAACATTTTCTTTGAAAAAGAATGGTCAGTAGACACTGAGGCTTCACCTTCTTCTCCCTTCCTCTTCTTGGCCTGATTATGTTCGTGGGAATGGACATTCAAATTTGTTCGCTCAAGAGGGGCACTAAGGAGGACAGTGACATCAGAGGAAAGTACCTTGACCCCTTGGGCCAGACAAATACCAAAAATTAATGACCCAAAAATAAGCATAGCACAGGACCCATTCAGGGCATTCTAGAGCTGTCTAAGAATAATGCTAGGGATACAAATTTCTCCCAGCATTTGGATCACACACATGAGCAGCGCCCAAGAACGGGTGACTTCCCTGAGATGCCCTGCGGCATGATGAAGCTGGAGATAAAGACTAGCCAAGCACTGCTCGAGTTAGTGATGAGGGCTCAAGGAATGTTGGCCAGATTTCCTCTCCAATCCGCATCATCGTAGATGAGCTCACTAGCGAGTGCTGCTGGGTCATAACGCGATTCAACAAGGGCCAAGTAGGAACACTCCTCTACCTCACTCAGCCCATAAAATTGCTCAATTTGCCAGAACCCAAAATTCACTCCCCTTCCCCGTACAAAAATTTTACGCCCTACCGAGTTGATGGTGTTGGCATAAACTTCTTGGACGATGGTCAGGTATGAGTTGGATTGGGAGCAAACCAGCTGTCTCTATCCTCAGGGTAGGACTTGCTCAGAGTTAATGGGCAAGACCCTCCCAAAACTTTTCTCCGAGATTAACCTCCACCGAGAAGTAACCGGATTGAATCTTTGTTTAGCCTCGACAGAAGAGAATCTCTTCTTGTTAAAGGTCCCACCAAAAGTGGAGGCCTCAGCTTCCTTGCGAGGAATCGACTTATTTTCGAACTACATGGTTGAATGAAGGGCTAGAGTTTCTTGAAAAGAGAAGGATGAGGGTAAAAAGGTAGAAGAGCTCAGGATAGTGCAAGCCTAGCATCCCTCCTCAAGGTCCTTAAATAGCCAAAACAACATGAGGGCAAGGAAACTTCAAGTCAAAGGTGCTCCTCTCATGCCATTAATATTACCACACATTAATTATGAAGGGTAGAGGAATGCAGCCTTTTCAACATTACTTTTTGACTGCCTAGGAATCCCAAACGTGGAGTAGATACTAACTGCATTGGATATCCTAGGCAGTCAAGCAAAATTGCCACGAGCTGTGGCGCGTCGCAGCGCACTATGGCATGCTACAACGTTTGCGACTTGGATAATTTTTGAAGCGCATTAGTACACGCTATAGCACTCCTAACAGCAAAATCCGCCGCAGCATGCTGTAGTGCGCTATGGCGGGCTATAGCAATTGAGCTTTGGATTTAATCCGCTGCAGCACGCTATAGCAGGTAAGCTTCAAATTCAGCATGCGGTAGCACGCTACAGCGTGCCATAGCGGCTGTGGCGGATCACACCCCTTTTTTTTTTCTTACACTTGGGTTGCCTCCCAAGAAGCACTTTGTTTTATGTCATTAGCCCAACTCATTTAAGATCACTTACTGGCTAGAAGTGTTTGGAGGTCTCTCCTTCCAGACTTTTGAGGTTCCAGGGTGAGCACTAACATAAAGTGTGCTCGAACCCATGTCCTCATCCTTCCCTTCAAAGATTTTATCTTCCTCATATTAAGGTTTATAGGCTATTTTCTTTTTTATCTTCCCCCTCCTGGTTTTCTTTTTTTCTTAACTCTTTCCTTATCATCACCTTCAGATGAGGCGTCAAGACTACAATCAGAGTTCTTTTCACTTATAGTTAGATTTTGAAGATCAACAGTTTCATGAATATTCTCCTTCCGAGCCTTCCTTCTCAGCTCTAGTTCCATAGCTTTTTGTTTGAAAAGTGTTGGCTTAAGATCTATTAATTCAGACCTTCCCTGGATCTTTATGCTCATTAAGCCCCAACAAACATCAACTATAGCTTTAGTGCTCATCATGAAAGGTCGTCCAAGGATTATGGTGGAATTTTCATTCCGCTTATCCCATTCACACACTACAAAATCAGTTGGGATTATAAAACTTCACAACCCCATAGATGCATTTCTTATAATTCCTAATGGAGTTAAAGATTTTAGGTTAGCAAATTCAAGAATTATAGAGGTGCACTCCATCCCACCTACCTTAAGATGCTCATAAATATAGTAGGCCATGATATTTACTGAGGCACTAAGATCACACAATGGATCTAAAAGTACCTCATTCCTTATCACACAAGGGATGCATAACCTCCCTTGATCTTCACACTTAGAAGCAGTAAGCTTCTCATATTCAAAATTCCTACCTCCTTCCCTAGCCACTAACTCTTTTTCAACTGTGTTACTAATTTCAATTTGGTCACCATCCTCAATCCCTTCAGAATGGATAACACTCACCAATTTCCATGGATTCACTTCCGTAGAACTAGGCAAGGCTCCTTGCTGATGAGTGGTCAACTTCTTAGAGATTTGCCCAAGTTGTACTTCTATGTTTCTTAAAGATTCCTCTTTTCCTTGGATTGAGGCATCGTGATGGGTGATTGTTGCTTCTATCCTTAGCATGAATTGAATAATTTCAGCCTTAAAAGCATTGAAGGCTCCTTCTATGTTTGAGGGTTGATGACTGAAATTATTCCCATTGCTATAACTTTGTTTGTTTGAAGAACTTCCCCCATAAAGATTTCTGTTGTTATCAAAAAAAATTAGGGTGATTTTTCCACCTAGGGTTATAGGTGTTGGAGTAAGGGTTGTTCATGGCATTGTTGTTCCTCAAGTAGTTCATTTGCTCGATGGTTGAGGGTGCAAAGGGATTATTCAGATTGTTGTTTTCACTAGCGTGCTTACCCCCGCACAACTCACAAAAGGTTTCTTGAACAAAATTTGCATTCATGTTTTCAATTCTCTGATTTAATGTGAGAATTTCATTTTGTTGAGATGTTATTTGGTTGGTTTATGTCACTTGATTTGCTTCCTTTTTTCCTTGATTAAGCTGTTCAGAAGGCCATTGATAAGCATTGTTAGCCATTTCTTCCAAGAGGTCATAAGCCTCCTCTTGGGTCTTACTACTGATTGAGCCTCCAGCGGCCGCAACAATGAGTGTCCTTGTGGGTGCGTTCAAACCATTGTAAAAGGTTTGAACCTGCATCCACAAGGGGAACCCATGATGTGGGTAGCACCTCAGGCATTCTTTAAACCTTTCCCAGCTATCATATAGAGTCTCCCCCTCAAATGGTTGAAGTTGGTTATCTCAATTCTCAACTGAGTAGTTTTTGCCAAAGGGAAATATTTGGCTAGGAACTTCCTAGCCAAATCATCCCAAGTACGGATTGAGTCGCTCGAAAGAGAGTTGAGCTAACTTTTGGCTCTATCTCTAAGGAAAAATGGAAATAGCCTGAGTTTAATGGCATTTTCAAAAACACCATTGAATTGGAAGGTGTCACAAATTTCTAAAAAATTTGATATGTGAGAGTTAGTGTCCTCTGAGGCTAGTCCCCCAAATTGGTTATTCTGAACCATGCTAAGTGTTGAGGGTTTGATCTCAAAGTTATTTGCTTCTATATTTGGTCTAACAATTGCATGAGGGATGCCCCTAACAGTCGGCAACACATAGTCTCTTAATGCTCTACCCCATTGTTCTTCTATTGGCTCTCTAGAATTTGCTTCAAAGTGCTCCATAACAATTTGTTGTTAATTTAAAAAGGCTTGTTCCCTTTTAGCTTGCAAATATGTTCTTTCAAGTTTAGGATCAAAAAGAAATTTGGTACAATTTCTTCTACTCATAAAAATCAGAAATTAAGCTATCACGAATAATTATAGCAATAAGGTTTAACAGTTAAACAAATTAAAGAAAAGTAAATTAATCAGTCTAAGCTACAATAAGTTCAAATATAATTACAAGAAGAAATTAAGACTATATGTAACGTGAGATTTGCTTAAATTACTATTTGCCAATAGATTGTCCCTAATACAAAACAGTTCACTGTTCCCCGGCAACGGAGCCAAAAACTTGACTAACGGTGATTACAAGTCTGCGCTTGCACGCAAGTGTATGTGGTCAGAAGTAATAATTGGAAGGTAAGTTGAGAGATTTATCATCCTCATGAATGGTGTATTTTGCTACTAAGGTATATCTATGTTTAATAATGTTTAAGCTATATGTTTCAGTTTTATATTGGTTCCTACTTAACAATGCAAAATTCTGAGTTTAAGAAACTATTTGATTAAGAGAGGAGAGTTGGGTTTCCTCCATGTGAATTGATAGGGACTCATGTTGAAATACATCTGAAGCAACTTTTCATTCTTTTGTTGTCATGCCAAATAATAAAGTTAACATTGTATTCCTTAGATTAGTCATCTAATTCATACAAGTTCAAATCTTGTGCATGAGATGAACATACTAGGGTTCTATTTAAGCACAAAGATTCTCATGATATTGCAATTAGAGTATCTTAGTTTTCTTACATCTAGGCTGTCAAGACATCATTTTAATTAGGTGATCTCATGAGCACTGATTTCACGAACGAGCATCACGCGCTTCATGTGCAGTTCAAATAAGGAAATAAATTCATTGGGCTTTATGGACTATGTCATATTATCCATGAGCTTTCAATGAGTCCTTTTCCTCCTTGCACGTATGCTGAGCAATAGAACTCCATTAGTTGGTCTTAGCTCACACGCATCGACCTCTTGATGGAGCTCAAGGTATGGTGCAGTTAAGCTCAAGAACTTCTCACATAGTTCTAAGTGTTGATGTACACATATCCAGCTCTAAGCCAATAGTGAGCTATGGAGCACAAGACATTTACTTAAAAGTTCATTTTCAATATGTATACTTTTTTAGCAGATTTTTGTTTATTTCGCAGCATGATTCTCAAGTAAGTTAGAAAGTCATTTTAATGCAGAATTTATTCATTGCTTGAGGAAGTTCTTCAACATTCTCTTAGTCCCTTACATTTTACATGAATTTAGCCCAACGCTCTCCAAGGAGGGTCTAGCCTTCCATTATAGCAAAGATACAATGAGAAGCATACAAAGATGAGGACCATTTCATAATCCTACTAAAACAAAATCAAAAGAAAGATTAGGAATGTACTAGGAACAACCCTTATTGAGGTTCTCTGGATCTTCCTTATTCTTCCTCTCTTCTTTCTTTCTAGCTCTCAAGTGCAGTCTTTCCTTCTTCTTTTTCTAGCAGTGGACTCTTCAACCTCCTTGGAGAGGTCTCATCCTTCTTCTAAAGCAGCCTCTAAAATCTGAGATTTGGAAATTAAATTGGGAACCCTTCTTTTGTCAAGAGAGGTTGTACTTATAGAGGGGTCCTCCTCATTTCCTTCTTTCAAATTCTACTTTTCCCTCCACCTTTTTCTATAATGAGTGAATCCTCCACTTGAATCCTATCATCTTGCATGAAATGATTACATATTTTGTATTTTTAATTTGTGTAATCATTCCAAATCCCTTCTCTTCTCTTCAAGGATTTTAAGTGGTATGGGATATGTAAGCAAGGAGACAAAATTGCTGGCTGGAAGTCATGTCTAGGCTGCAATTAATGCTCTAAAAGGAATAAAATTTTGGTACACGTTGCAGTGCACCACAGTGCATGAAGTTCGATTTGTTCTCCAGCTTTACGTTCAAATTTGATCTGCGGTAGTGCGCTGCAGCGCAATGCGGTGCACTGCAGCAAATAAGATTCTAAATTTCACCCGCAGTAGTGCGCTATGGCATGCTGCAGCAGTTGAAGTTCAAAGTTCCATCCGTTGAGCTTTAAAGTTTCATCCCGCGGTAGTGCGCTGCAGCGCGTTGTGGTGCGCTGCAGCGAATAACCTTCTAGTTTTCTCCCATGGTATCGCGCTGCAGCGGTTGAAGTTCAAAGTTCCTTTCGCTATAGCGCGCTATAGCAAAATCATTCCAGGCTCCAGAATTTCCCCTTGGTCTATGCTGCCAGCTTCCCAGTAGCCGGAGCGTGATGTGGTGCGCTGCAGCGCACTGCTGCGGATTTCTCCCAGAAATTGCAGAATTTCTCCAGATCTTGCTGAGTTCCTTATTTTTTTCTAAGAACATAAGGAATTTATCAAAGTAGTTTGTTCTCAAGATGGAATTGTATGACTTGTTCATTTCTTTTTGCTATAAATTATGGACTCATTAGGTCTAAAATGAATAATCAGGGGTAGAGCCTTCGAATGGGGGTTTAAATTATGGGCTAGGGAGGCTCGTACTAGCGGGCCATGCTATGGCCACTGTGCTTGTCGCAGTCGTGGCCGGGTCAGAGGAACACAATTTGGTAACAGTACCCTATCGTGTTTTAATCGTTCGATCGAGCCATCGATCCAATGGTCAGATATTACTGGGTTTACCAGGTCTTTACTTACCTATCCGATCTGGCTGAGGAAAAAGGCGTAATGGCCTTGATTCCATGAAACACTGTCCCATGCTATGGCTTGGACATCGAATTTCTGCTTTTCTAAATTTTTGGTTAAACGGTCATTAGATAATATTAAATTAGTTAATTAATTATTTAATTAAATTATAATATTTTTATTAATTAAACAAATAAGCTCTAAAAAATTTCAAAAATTCACTATAATTAATTTAGGTGTGAGGAACTCAAAAATGAAGTTAAATTTATAATCAGAGGTCAATTTAATTTTTTTAATTTTAGGTTAATTAAATTGCTCAAAATATACATCAAATTTAAACAATCTCTAAATTATACCAAATTTCAGGGGATGGCTCCTAATGTTATTAGGAGTCAAATGATAGTATTTAAGCTAATTAGACTACCCAATAATAGGTAATAATATTAGGGTTATTACAGATTTTTTCTCTTTAAAGAGGTGTTGTCCTCAACACCCTAACAAATTTATTAAGAACAAACAAAATTTTGAAAATAAAGGATTACAAATTACATGATTAGGAAAAGAATTCTAGAAACTTCTTTTGCATATCCTCATCTTTCTCCCACGTGACTTCTTCAATTGAGTGATTCTGCCAATGAACTTTAACCATCAAGATACTGTTGTTCCATAATTGCTTGAGGTCTCGTCCCAAGGTTCCAATAGGCCCGATGACAAAAGTAAAGTCGGGTTGCAGCTCAATAGCAGTAATCTGAATATGCTGATTTGGATCTAGTGAATACCTCCTCAGTGATGAGACATGGAAAATATTACGTAACATAAGGAAATCTTTGGGCAGATCAAACTTGTATGTAGACATTCCCACTTTTGCAATTACTTCGAAGGGTCCCAATAATCTTGGACTCAACTTTCTTGACATGCCAGGCCTTTGAATTCCACACATGGGACAAACTTGTAGGTAAGCTCTTTCTTTAATATAAAATTCTAAAGAATGGTGGCAAGCATCATGATATTTCATCTATATATCTTGTGCCGAACATATTCCACTTAATTAGTTACACTTTTTTGTTAGTCTTTTTCTCTATCATTGAACCATACACCTGAGTGCCGCCCACTTCAGTCCAAGCTAAAGGAGTATTTCATCTCCTTATGAACGGTGCTTCAAAAGAACCATCCCAACACTAGATTGATAACTATTATTGTAAGCAAATTCCACCAAGGTGAGGTGATCTTCTCATGATCCACCAAAATCTAGCACACAAAGATGCAAGAGATCTTTATGCTCAATTTGACCATTCGCTTAGAGATGAAAGGCAGTGCTCATGTGGCGACAGGGGAATCAAGTTCAAGAATTTCCAAGGAACAATTAATAATCATGACATTAGTAGAAAAATAAAATGATACTAACTCCATAATTATTCATATAAAGTCATAACATAAATATTTCATGAATTATTTAATATTACAACAAAAGTTAAAAGTAAATTCTCCTCTCCAGCTCACTTCTTAAAACTCAAGCCCTTTCTCGCTACTCAAGTTGCTCTTCTTAAAATTACTTATCAAACTTGAAAATTTAACAATAGTTGCCAATCAGGCAGGAGTACGTAGACTATTCTGAAAGATTATTTCTTAGCATCATGTATCCGGTTGTGTAAATCAATGTAAAAGTTTGCATGAATATCTTTGCATACCAAGTAAGGAAATATAAATCAATGTACGTAGTCTATTGAAACTAGTTTGCCCTATATGTTAGACATGAATTTAGCATGAAATAAATTTCATCAAAAGCATTATGTGACATAAAGTTAAGTTCGAAGACCCCTGAGCCCAAATGGGTAACCCCATAGGCATAGTCTTTAGGAAGGTTTCTCGCTATCCATTAGTAGCTTATTAGCCTTTTTGAAAATGATGGTGTGTCTTTCCTCTAGATTTTCCCACTTCTTAAAAGGGCTAAATCTCTCCATATACTCATAGGAGCTGCTAACAAGCCCTATCTGTACAGATTCTCAGTGTTGCTTTTCTCCATTCAAAGACAAACACCATAAATAATGATATAATTTATATTTTTATCACATAACTTATGATAATATTTTTATAATTCAATAAGCGATAAGCGTATCAAAGCATGATTCAATTAGAATTAAGCTCAAAATAAATATAATTAAGTAAAGCTTAAAAATAGATCTACGTACCTGACTGATTTGATAAAGCACAATTATTTCACTTGATTGGATCTGTTAAACATTAATTTAAACTTTACTATCCTAAATTCTTAGAAGGTGAATAATACATTGATTGAATATGCATGGTTTTCATTAGCTTATAAGAGAATGTTTTAGTATTTGAAATCTAACTTTAAAAGATTCAAACATCAAAAATAATGAATCTATATTATACTACATGATTTTACTACAACCAGTCAATAATTTAGTATATTTTTGTGTTATTTTAGTTCTGAAGCGGGCATTACAAAAACTTCAAATATTTGAAAACTGATAACTGAAGCGTGCTACGTCGCACTACAGCGTGCCACAATGTGCTACATTGCCGCCCCCACCTGAGAATCGGGCACTACAGCACCCTCCAACTTGAGACTCAGGAGCTATCGCGCCCCTCGACCCGAGAGTTGAGCGCTATGGCACGATACGGTGCCTTCGGGGTTACAACGCACTATGGAGCGTTCCGGCGCTACGACGCCCCTCGACCCAAGAGTCGGGTGCTAATATTTTTACAATGTCAACAAGTGGCAAGAGTATCAAAAGCATGATTCAACTGGAATTAAGCTCAAAATAGATACAATTAAGTAAAATTTACAAATAAATCTATGTACTTGACTGATTTAATAAAGCATAATTATTTCACTTAATTGGATCTGTTAAATATTAATTTAAATTATACTATCCTTAATTCTTAGAAGGTGAATAATACATTGATTGAATATGCATGGCTTTCATTAGGTTATAAGACAATGTTTTGCGATTCGAAACCTAACTTCAAAATATTCAAACATCAAAAATAATAAATCTATATTTATTACTGTGTGATTTTATTAAACCAGTCATTAATTTAGTATATTTTTGTGTTATTTTAGTTCTAAAGCGGGCATATTACAAAAAATTCAAAGATTTGGAAAATTGAGAACTGAAGCGCGCTACATCACTCTACAGAGTGCTACGGCATTGCTACATCGCCCCCCACACCAGAGAATCGGGCACTACGGTGCCCTCCAACTCGAGAGTCGGGAGTTATGGCGCCCCTCGGCCCGAGGGTCGAGCGCTGTTTGTAACAGCCCAAACTCTTAAGCACCAAGGTATTGCCCGCTTTGGCCTGAAATGCCTCACAGTTTTGCCTTCATAAGATAACTTTCTAGTAGGTCACCCATCCTGGGAGTGCTCCCACATGAGCACACTTAACTTTGGAGTTCTTATCAAGAACTCCATCATTAACTGAAAAGACACCTCGATATTTAAGATTTCACTTATTACTACTTAAGTGGGTCTTCACAATCTCCCAAACTTAAGTAACTGACATCCTCATCAGTATCCACACACAGTTCCAAGAACCATCTATTGGGTAGAGAAGACTAGAGGTGACCCCTACAGGCGCAAGAGGTACCCACAACCATGTAGCACCTTAACCATCATGGGTTCAAGAGACTACTCACATGAAGTGGTACTTTGCCCTGTATGACACTTAGCTCCTATCTGACACCTTATGGTTTGCTCTGATACCATTTGCAATAGCCAAACACTTAAGCACCAAAGTATTATCCACTTTGACCTGAAATGCCTCATTATTTTTCCCCTCAGAAGATAACTTCCCAGCAAGTCACCAATCCTGGGAGTGCTCCCACATGAGCACCGCTTAACTTTGGGATTCTTATCAAGAACTCCACCATTATCTGAAATGGCGCCTCGATGTTAAAGAATTTCACTTATTACTACTTAAGTGGGTCTTCACAAGCGCTATGGCGCGCTACGGTGCTTTCCGGGGTTACGACGCTATGGTGCCTTCAGGCGCAATGACGACCCCCGACCCAAGAGTCGGGTGCTAATATTCTTACAATTCAATAAACGGTAAGCATATTAAAAGCATGATTCAACTAGAATTAAGCTCAAAATAGATACAATTAAGTAAAATTTACAAATAAATCCACGTACCTGACTGATTTGATAAAGCACAATTATTTCACTTGATTGGATCTATTAAACATTAATTTAAACTTTATTATCCTAAATTCTTAGAAGATGAATAATATATTGATTGAATATGCATAGCTTTCATTAGCTTATAAGAGAATGTTTTGCCATTCGAAACCTAACTTCCAAAGTTTCAAACATCAAAAAATTAATCTATATTTATACTGCATGATTTTACTAAAACTAATCATTAATTTAGTATATTTTAATGTTATTTTAGTTCTGAAATGGGCATATTACAGAAACTTCAAAGATTTGGAAAAATGAGAACTGAAGCGTGCTACGTCGCACTACAGCGTGTCACGATGCGCTACATCGCCGCCCCACCCGAGAGTCGGGTGCTACAGCGGCCTAAGAGTCGAGCGTTAAGTCGTGCTACGGTGCCTTCTGGGGCTACTATGCGCTATGGAGCCTTCTGGCGCTCTGACGCCCCCCGACCAAAGAGTTAAGTGCTACGCCCCCCCCCCCCCCCCCCCCCGACCTAAGAGTCGGGCGCTACTGTAATGACCCAAGTCGTTACTATGATAATTAGAACTAAGCCCAACTAAAAAATCAGGATCCTGAGTGACTTTAAAATTAGAATAAATTAAAAATATCATTAGATATAAAATATTTTTGTGATCCTAATACTCAAGTTTGGGAGTAATCTGGATGATAAATACTCCTGAATTATTTTCCAAATTATTTAAAGTCAAAAAATTAGGAAAATTAGACACAAGTTCAAATTTAGCAATTTTAGTACCATTAATTAAGAATATTAAAAAAATGCTACAAAAAAAGTTTCATCAAATTTAAAGCTCCGAATTGATCATAATTAATTTTTAAAATTTTTATTTTCAGAAAATAATAAAAAATAAATTATTATTCCAAATTGAAAATTTTTTATGTAAACGTGTTTTTCTCATCAAGATACACATTTGTGTCAAATTTTATTATTTTTTAGAAAAGAAATGGAAGAGAAAGAAAGTAGAGAGAAAAGAAGAGAGAAAGAGGAGAGAAAGAAAGATAAAAAAAGAAGAGAAGACTAAATTGAACACTTAAGACATTTATGAAGAAAATGACAAATTTATTCATATCCAATAATGAAGGAGAGTGAAAATTTAATTAATAAATTAATTAATTAAAAAAGTTTATAAATATACCCCCACCCTTCACCTCCCACCTCCTCTCATCTTCCCCCATCTCTCTCTCCCCCTATCTTCCTCTCTTCTTCCTTATCCGTTATTAGTATCTCTCACCGACCTCTAATAAAACTTTATCAATGCTAATATAGGGTAAGAAATGAGAAAGATATAAAATTTTTATTTTCTTTACATTTCTTCTTCTTCTTTTATTAATAATAATAATGTTATTATTATTATTATTATTATTTTTATTATTACTATTATTGTTATATTTCTATTTATCCACATTTTCTTCTTTTTTATATATGTATATATTTTTTAATTTATGTAATTTTTATTTTTATCATTTTCTTTTTTTTTCTATATATATATTATATATATATTCTAATTTATACAACTTTCATTTGTGTCATTTTCTTTTTTTTTTTCTAAATGTGTATATATTTCCTAATTTTTGCAACTTTTATTTCTGTAATTTTTTTTTTCTATATATGCATATATTTCCTAATATTTGCAACTTTCATTATTATCATTTTTATTTTTATATATATGTATATATTTTCTAATTTCTGCAACTTTCATTTCTGCAATTTTCTTTTTTTTTTTTATATATATATATTTCTTAATTTTTGAAATTTTTATTTCTGTCATTTTTTTTTTTATATATATATATATTTCTTAATTTTTGCAACTTTCAATTCAATTATTTTTCTTTCATTTATTATATATATATATATATATATTATATAATAAAAAATGATATTTTTACTGTATAAAGATAAATGACCAATATATATATATATATATATATATATATATATACCAATATACCAATATATATGTTAGTTCATGAACAATCTCTGGATCAAGTCTTTAAGGCAGAGCTAATGCATGATAGAGCAACCTAGATGTTGATTTTTTTAAAGTTTTAATTTTTTGCTTAGTGTATAATAGATTTTGTAAAGTAATTATTATCTTTGTAATGAATATATTTTCTTTATTATTCTGGTATTTTTGAATATTGCAATGAGTGTGGATGTGTGTATTTTATACACCTCTAAAGACAATGCTATACTTAACCTCGATATGATTCTAGGGAGTGAGCGCCTAACGCTGGATTAGCTATGCTGACCCAGCAACGGGTCGCCACGTTGGTACAGAATGAGGTTGGGATAAAATTTGTATAAAAGTGTATAATCCATTATTCATGCAATTAGAATTTGAGAATAAATAAATAAAAAGTATAGAAAGTAAGAATTTTTAAAACTTATATAAATCAAAAAGAGTAAAAGAGTAGATATAGAACCTAAGTAAAATAATAACTTTTCTTTATTTTTATTTTATTTTCTAGCTAATAAGGATACTTTTGTTTCATCTAGTACTTGATAATGATACTTATGTAAATCTACTCAAATAAAATTCTTATTTATAGATAATCTTGAATATTCTCCTTTGATCATCAAAACACCCTTAAAAGATCTAATATCTGCCAATACTTCGGTGAACTATGTCGACAAACTGCTTGATATTGAGAATGATCTATTGGAACATGTCGATACACAAAACCAAACATTTTTATGGCTTTAGATATAATAAACACCCCATATAAATAGTCATACTTCTATACTATCATCTGCCCATTTCCCAAACATCAAGATAAATGAACTACTTCAAGCCTTCTTAAGACTCCAATTACCAGTATTCAATGGAAGTGCTAACCCAATAGATGCTGAAGATTGGGTAAGGAAGTCAGGAAAAATACTAACAAGCATGAAATGCCCACCTATATATGTAATTAGATTAACCATCTTTAGGTTGGATGGAGAAGTGGAACGCTGGTGGGAAACCATTGCAAGCTTACAGTTCGTAGGCATAGATACTGAGAATATTCAATGGGAAGAATTTGTCAAAGCCTTCAGAGCCAAATACATCCCTCATTCTGCTCAAGCTATCATGGAAGATATATTCATGAAGTTATGTCAAAGCAACCATAGTGACTGAATATGAAATTGAATTTTAAAGGCTATCCCGTTATGCACCACTATCAGTGAGCATCGAGTCTGCTCGATGCAATCAATTTTTAGAAGGATTAAAACCTTCTATTAAGAAATTGCTTATGTTTCTTTTGAATCTCCAAATTCTCAAACATGCTTGAAAGGGCAAAATATTAAAATATGAGGAACAAGAAGAAGTAAAAGAGCTAATAAAAAGGGCCCCATCTATACATATATAATAAATTGAATATAAGAGGCCGAGACCATCTCAATCTCGAGTTTATCAAATAGCTCTACAAATACCTACTAGGAAATGCAACCGACCGCATCCTTACTGTAATTATTTTCATAAGAGTAGAATATGTAATACGTGTAAATGACCTAGTCTCAACATTTGGAAATGTCAAGCAACCCATACAGTGGCATATCAATGGATCACCCATCTTCGTCAAATACAACAATAAGCACCCATACCAGCTGGAAGGCAAGAACTCACACCAGCATCCAGACTAGCCTATGTACATGCAGTTGCTCCAATACAAAGGACAGGTCCACCCATTTTTCTTAAAGCACCTATAGCTAATCAAAGGGGATGACCAATTACTTCTAAGCAAGCAGCACATACATGGATATATACTCTCACCCTAATTCTAGCCCCAAAAGATAATGAAGTGGTATCAAGTACCACATCCTTTCTTTTATAAATACATTTCACATTATTTTTAAATAGAGCATGAATTATCTTTTAGTTTAAACCCTAAGCGTGTTACATTTCAATGACAAATCTTGTGGCACATAATTTGACACTAGTGCAAGCCACTCGTTCATTTCAGAACGATTTGCCAAAACTCTTGAACTACTGTATTATAACTTAACTAAAGCTTTGAATGTCAGGTTACCATTTGGTGCACTCATGAGTGCATAAAAATGTTACGATTGTAACATGCCAATTAATGGCAAGGCATATGAAGCAAACCTGATAGTACTACTTATAGTAAATTTTGACATCACTCTAGGAATGAAATGGCTCAACAAGCATAAATTTATGATTGCTTGTCAAAAAAAAGGTCATTATTAAGGGTGGGAGCAAGCCTAAAATATTTATGGAAAAGTTAAGCATTTTAATATCTATAATCAATGCTTCACAAGTAAAGAAATTGATTCGAAATCAATGTAATGCATACTTAGTAATAATGATGGGAGAAAAGATGGAAGAAATTGCATTAGTAGACACTTAAATTATATAGGTGTTTGAAGATGTATTCCCTGATGAATTGTCTGGATTACCACTAGTAACAGAAATAAAATTCTGAATTGAGTTAATTCCTAGCACTCAACCAAGACAAAGGCACCTTACCGCATGGCACCCAAAGAACTATAAGAGCTTAGTGAATAATTACAAAAGCTAATGAATAAAGATTTTATTCAACAAAGCATGTCATCATGGAGAGCCCCAATATTTTTTGTAAAAATGAAAGATGGTTCGATGCGAATTGCATCGATTATCGTGAACTCAACAAGGTAATCATTAAGATTAAGTACCCTCTACCACGTATTGATGATTCGATTGAACAATTAGCTGGAGCTAAGATATTTTCTAAGATATATCTAAGATCAAGCTATCATCAATTAAGAGTCAAAGAAGAAGATATTCTGAAAATATCATTTAGAACATGCTACGGGCATTATGAGTTCATGGTCATGTCATTTGGTCTAACCAATGATCTATCTATCTTTATGGACTTGATGCAAGGAATTCTTAGACTGTATTTTGATAAATTTGTAATAGTATCCATCAATGATATTCTAATTTATTATGAGAGTAAGGAAGAACATGAAATTTATTTGAGAGCCATTCTGGAAACTCTAAGGCATCATCAGTTATACGTTAAATATTATAAATATTAATTTTGGCTAGAATCTATAGCTTTTTTAAGCCATGTAACGGATACTAAAGGAATCAAGGTTGATCATAAAAAGATAAACACCATTCAAAAATGGCCCCAACTAAAGACTGTGATAGATATTCGTATTTTCATAGTTTAGATGGATATTATCAAAATTTGTTAAGGGATTTTTGCAAATAGTTGTACCTTTAACCAAAACTAACATAGAAAGCAGCTCCATTCATTTGAAGTCATCAAACGAGGAATCTTTTCAGCAATTAAATAAGTATTAACAATCACCACAGTATTAACCCTACCACAAGATACAAGAAATTATCAAGTTTATATTGATGCGTCTATAGTACGGATTGGATTGTTCTCATGCAAGAGAAGGTAGTAGTATATGCATCTAGACAATTAAACCATGAAAGGAACTACCCAGTGCATGACTTATAACTGGCAGCAAAAGTATTTACTTCAAAAATATGGAGGCACTACCTATATGGAGTGAGATGTGAAATTCTTACTAATCATTAAAGTTTATAAAGCATATTTTCACACAAAAAGAGTTATAAACTATGGACAAAGGCGATGGTTGGAATTGATCAATGACTACGACTTTGACATACAATATCATTCTGGTAAAGTTAATATCGTAGTTGATGCCCTTAGCAGAAAAGCGAACCTAAATATTTTAATGGCAAGTTCATTAATGGAAGAATTTATAAAGTTATGCATAAACTTTTTAAATGGAAAGGAGTTAAATAATTTACTTGAAAATAATATTACAGAGCTTATATTTATGCAGCACATAACAATTGGCCCAAAAGAATGATATGGGATATTCCAAGCTAAAGGAAGATATTGAAAATATTCACATAACAGATTTACATTTGCAAAATGGAGTTTATATTTATCATGGAAAAAGGATTTGAATTTCAAATGATTCATACATGCGGAATCAAATTCAAACTGAAGCTCACAACTCAGGGTACACAATTCACCTGGAAATAATAAAATGTATAGGCTTTTGGTGGCCTGGACTAAAAAAAAACATAGCTGAATATGTCAATAAATATTATGTCTATAGTTTAGTAAGACAAAATATCAAAGGCCAGGTAGACTATTACAATCCATTAGATATCCCATAGTGGAAATGGTCAGATATTTCTATGGACTTTGTGATAAAATTGCCTAGAAGGCCGTATTGGAGTAGATGGGATTTGAGTAATTGTAGATCGTCTTACAAACATCAGCACACTTTCTTCCGATTAAGCAAACAAATTTGGTAGAAAAGCTGAACAAGTTATATATTAAGGAAATAATTAAGCTTCATGGAATCCCTTAAACTATTATCTCAGACCATGACGATAGATTTACCCTCCCATTTTTGGAAGGTAATAGTACATTAAGATTGGGGACATATTGGCAATGAGTACAAACACCAGCATTTAACCCTCAAACAGATGGTCAAATCGAGAGAGTAAGCCAAGTACTTGAAGATCTTCTTTGATTTATCATATTAGACTTCGGTCGTTCTTGGGAATAATAAGCTTCCATTAGTGGAGTTTGCATACAACAATAGCTGTCAGTCATGTATTGAAAAGGCCTCATATTAAGTTTTGTATGGAAAAAAATATAGTATGGCCATTCGCCTTGACTAAATAAGTAGGAGATGCTCAGTTATATGGATCTGATCTAGTTGAGGAGACTAATAAGAAAATTCATCTTATAAAGAGCAGGATTGCTATAACTCGAGATCGTCAAAAGAAATATTATGATGCTAAACATTGAAATGCTAGAATTTAAGTAGGAGATCATGCCCTATCTAAAGGTAAGCTTAATAAGAGGAGTTCATAGGTATATCATAATAGGGAAGTTAAGTCCAAGTTACGTTGGACACTTTGAAATAATTGCCAAAATTAGAGATGTCGCTTATAAGCTCAACTACCAGACAATTTTTTTGTAGTTCACAACGTATTCCCACATTTCATCATTATGAAGGTGTCCTACAGAAACCATTTTAGTAAGTGTCTATGTGGGGACCCTCAACAGAGTCAGCATAGCTAATCCAATATCAGGTGCTCACTTCCCAAGATCATATTGGGGTTTAGTATAGCAGTGTATTTAGAGGCATATAAAATACACATATCCACATTCATTGCAACATTCAAAAATACTAGAATAATAATAGAAACATATTCCTTAAAAAGATAATAATTATTTTATAAATCTATAATATGCTAAGTAAATAATTTAAAATTTTAAGGTTTATAGGATATCAAAATTTGTATTTAAGCAGCATGATTTTGCATGAGAAAATAAAATATGATATTTAAGTATGATATGCTTACAATTATTAATGCAATATACATATTTAAGATATATGCTCATTCTGAAATAAAATACACCAATATATAATATTTATTCTGTTGGACAAAGTTACAGAATAATTGAGAAGTTAGATACGTCTATCTAATTATCTGAGATGTGGGTTCCTGACTAACTACACATTCCCCCTAAAAGGCTATGTGCAGTCTCCTTATTACTCCAAAATATCAACTTGTCCTAGCCTAACATATTATCTGTACAGACCTGAGATCACCTGAATGAACCCACAATACTGATTTTTGATTATTCATTTCAAATTTTGAGCACAAAATTTTATATAAATATATCAAAGTGGGTCGAAGCTTAATAGTGATACAAATGCTGCAAATAAAATAATTAAATAAAAAAGAATAATACTCTTTATTTTATTTTAAAAATATCAATATTAATATTACTTTGATTATTTATCTTTATATTAAAATAATAATAATTATTATTATAAGTAATATATATATATTCTCTCTATCGCCCCCCCTGCCCGTTGTCGCCCTTCGGCCTCTCTCTCTCTCTCTCTCTCTTTCGCCCTGCCCGCCCTTCCCGTTGCCTCCCTTCGCCCCTCTCTCCCTCTGTCCCCCCCTGCCCCTCCGCCCTCCTGTTGCCTCCCTTAGCCCCTCTCTTCTCTCTCTCTCTCTCTCGCCCCCCCTGCTCGCCCTCCACCGTTTCCTCTTCGTCCTTCCCCTTTCATCCTCATCCTCGCCTCTTATAATTCTTAGAAGAAGAAGAAGAATTGAAGAGTCGAAAAATATTTCATTTCTTTCTCATTTCTTACTTATTTCTTCTCATTTCTTACAAATTTCTTACCCTATATTGATGTTGATGAGGCTTTACTAGAGATCGGTGGGGAAAACTAGTAGTAGATGAGGAAGAGAAGGAGATGGAAAGAGAAGAGAGGTGGGGGAAAAGAGGGAGTGGGGGAAGAGAGAGGGGGAAGAGAGGAGGAATGAGGAAGGGAATATGGAAATAGAGGGGGGGTATATTTATAAACTTTTTTAATTCATTAATTATTTATTTATTTTCTCTTTCATCAATTATTTGAATGAGATGGATGAGATAAATTTATCATGATTGTTGGAGTATTCAATTTAATCTTTACTTCCTCCTTATTTCCTTTTTCTCTCTCCTCTTTCTCTCTCTACTTTCTCTCTCTTCCATTTTTTTCCAAAAAATAAACAAAACTTAACATGGAGGTGTATCTTGATGAGAAAAATACACTGGCATAAAATTTTTTAAATTTGGAGAAATATTTTATTTTTATTAATTACTGAAGATAAAAGCTTTAAAAATTAATTCTGGTCAATTCGGAGCTCTAAATTTAATGAAACTTTTTATGTAGCCTTTTTATAATATTCTTAATCTAACGACCATAAAAATCATTGAATTTGGACTTGTATTTAATTTCTCCAATTTATTGAATTTAAATAATTAAAAAAATAATTTAGGAGTATTCATTATCTAGATTGCTCCCAAACTTAGGTATTATTATCATAGAAAATACTATATCTAACGGTATTTTTAGTTTTCTCTAATTTTAAAGTCACTCAAGATCCTAATTTTTGAGTTGAGTTTAGTCCTAATTATCCTAGTAATGACTTGGGTCGTTACAGTCTATTCCTTCAATCAACCTCCAACCTGATCGAACTTACATAGAAAATCACACAAAATATTGGGTTTAGATAATCAAAAATTATGGAGTTGCCATATCCCAATGGTAAGAGTACAATGGAAGGATTAATCAGATGAAGTAGCCACTTGGGAAAGAGAAGATTCCATGAGGAGGAATTACCCATTATTATTCAATATGTCAAGTATTATTCTCACCCATAAATAAGTTTTATTTGCATGATATCGAGGACGTCATCATTTATAAGTAGGGGGAGTATGTAATGATGTAAGTCGTTATTATGATAATTAGGACTAAACCAACTAAAAAATCAAGATCTTGAGTGACTTCAAAATTAGGGTAAACTAAAAATATCATTGGATAGAATAACTTTTGTGATTGTAATGCTCAAGTTTAGGAGTAATCCGGATAACGAATACTCTTGAATTAAATTTTTTAATTATTTAAATTCAAAAAATTGGGAAAATTAAATACAAGTTCAAATTTTGTGATTTTAGTTCATTGGATTAAGAATATTATAAAAAGGATACATAAAAGTTTTATTGAATTTAGAGCTTCGGATTTACCATAATTAATTTTTAAGTTTTTATCTTCAGAAATTAATAAAAAATAAAATATTATTCCAAATTGAAATATTTTTGCACGAGTGTATTTTTCTCAGCAAGATACATCTCTGTGTGAAGTTTCATTATTTTCTAGAAAGAAATAGAAGAGAAAAAGTAGAGAGAAATAGGAGAGAAAAAGATGAAAGAGAAAGAGGAGACAAGAAGGAGGAAGAGAAAGCAAAAATTGAACACTTAAAGCATTTATGAAAAAGCTGAAAAATTTGTTTACATCCAAATAATTTATAATAGAGAAAAATTACTACACTAACATCAATTTAGAATAATCATTTATAAAATTTGGCTAGGAAAAAAGTTAAACATCTTGATAGATAGGTAGGCGACAGTACTCTTGGCTTTGCAAACCATCTTAGAATAAGCACATCCTCACAAATCTTCAACATAGCCATCAAAGAGTTGATCAAAGATATTGAAATGAATTAGATCGGGATAGTCTATAACATGGAAGGCTTCAGATACTCGGTAGAGCCATATCTTAGCCAACTGAGGAAGACTATCCTCTTTAATATTGGCCAACTTGAGAATTTTATTAAGCACGTCTACTCCCACCGGTGATACTCCAATACAGAGTCATCTAAACTTGAGTTCACTTTGGTAGTCTTCATCCCAATATTCAAAGAACATCCTAGTGTAATGGTATAAGTCTAATTCATAATTCGCCATATAAATAGTCATTATTTATTAGATTGAATTAAGTTTATTATTGTTGTAATGTTTGCTAACTTAAGGCATGATTAATAATATTCTTATTTTGCTTTTCTATGTTGTTTGATTTGGATAGACAGATATTCACTTAATTCCCTTCTCTCAACCTAGCAGTCTAATGCCAGCTATCATGCCCAAGTGTTAAGTTAATAAATTCTAACCTAACACTAAGTGTTACCGTAGTACTTAACATTGAATTAATAGGAATCTAACTCACTATTAAGTACTACATGACCAAGAATATTTTTGAGATAAGGAATTTCAGTAATTTAAGAGAACAAACCATGTATTAAAAAGCTATATCCATCATCCAAACCAAATATAGTAAGAATAATGAGAAATACATCCATCACAGAAAATAAAGTAAAAAATATCCAGAGTTTAAGTTAATACAAACAATTTATAAAATGTTATAGAATTCACTCTTTCTCACAAATAAAATGAAAATTCAAGTATTCAAGGTACTAATGCAGGCAAAAACTAGCTTCAACTTCAAGCTCCACAAGGTGCTCCTGATCTACCATATTTAGTATTTAATACGGTAGGGTACAACCAATAAATGAGAAACAAGTGATTAGACTTAAAAGCTTAAGCACATTTTTGGGTTGCACTAAGTCTTATTTTAAGTTATACGAATATCACATTAACGAATTACAATTATTTGAGTAAGCGGTGCACTAAGCAACAAAAAAATAGGTATACAAGTATGTAAGAATAATAAATTAAATAAAGCAGGTAAGGTACTCACAAGTAGTTTACTTTAGCCTACACTGTGGCGCCCTGCACCCTTAATCCGCCAAAGGATTAGGTTAAGGGTGGGGTGTCACCCTGGCTAACCTCTCACTTACCATTGGATTAGGATAGACTCAACAATCCATCTAATTAGGGAAGGATTAACACAGAATCAATCTAACAGTCACTATATAAATAAATGTACAGAGTGCAGAAGCGATTTAAGGAAATGTAAATCATCCAAGCATCACAATATAAATAGCAAAAGTAAAACTCAGAATATAAGCATACAATCCAAATACGCAGTCAATGTACCTGTATTATTACATCATTTAAAAAGTTCAAATAGAATAGAATGTGCAAATACTCTCATCCTCACATATAAAATAAATGCTAAACAACGGCTTCTTCTATGGGTTCCTCCTCTGGGTATGGCTCCACTCCTAACTCCTGCTCATCTAATTGAAGAGAATCTGCCATTGTCGGTTTCACAATGTAGGGCCCCAGCTAAAGAAAAAAAAATCTGTTAGATAATTATCTAAGTACATTTTAAAGCTGATGAATTATTATATGTGTTAAGTAATATCACCATTCTACAATATCTAAGCAACATATAAATATACATAAAGGAGCAGCAAGCAATACAAGGGAAAGGAAAAGCTATAAATCATCATTTATAACTTAAACAAAAAGGAGAGGCCATGACATGCCTCACATGTAAGCTAAATAAGGTAAGGCATATAAATATACATAACTAAGTAAGAACTATAAGAAAAATGTTACATCCTAAACATGCTAGTGATCAAAAGAAACATGCTAATTAAAATAAGAAAACTCGGCAGTGGTACATATAAATAGCAGTAAGATTCTAACATCCTAATATATATGAAGCAGTTCAAAGAAATAACTGACTGAATAAGAATACTGAAAAGTAAACAACAACAACTGCATATAAAACTGTACGTGCATTGACTGATATATAGAAAGAGCTAATCTAGCCCATCGAATATCAAAGAAGCTTAGCACCATCTCGGCTAAGTCATAAAACTGTGTACCCCCTAGCGACATAAGGAGGCTAGGCAAATAAGCACACAAAGCAAGTGAAGGGTCATAGCACCAGTACGGTTAAGGCCCAACTGTATGCCCCTAGTGACATAAGGAGGCTAGTAAACTAAGCATACAAGGCAACCTTAACACCAGTACAGCTAAGGCAACCAACGGTGTACCCTAGCGACATAAGGAGGCTAGTAACTAGGCACACAGCAAAACAAGTCATTCCCCTAGTGACATAAGGAGGCTAAGAAATAAAGAAATATCGGAGAGGCAGCTCATATAATTATCATCTTTTCATTAAGCACTTTAATATTTTCACAAGGAATCTAAGGAGTCTCTATATTTTCCTAACAGTTTATTCATGCATCAAATGTCTTATATGATATGCTCAAGAAAATATGGCACAGAAATACAGGGAATGCGTAGCAACAAAGTATCAAAGTAAGCAAGGAACTCTACTAAACATGGTGATACCATTTGTTTTCTACTTAACCATTCTACCTATTCCAAGTTACACAAGTTCAGGATCACCATTTTCCTACTATCGAGTGTAACTCAGAAACTCGTCTTTATAAGTTAAAAAGGATTAGAACTGATCAGGTTTTAATCTAGTTCAATCAGATAGATGACTATAAGCTAAATCAATAAATCATACGTCTTAGTTTTGTGAATTTAGACGTTCTAACTAAGATCTGATCAAGATCTTCTAAGCCTATAGATTATGGATTAAACACTATGAGAATTAGGTTAATCTCATAATCCAAAGGATAAGACCTAAGTTCTAGGTTTTATTATATAAGTGATCTACTAGTTAAGGCAAATACTATTAAGTAATTAAACTTAACAGGATGAATCTCCTACCTTAAATCTAGAGTTAAAAGATAAAATAATCAAAATGAGTTGTAAAATAAAGGAATGTCTAGAAACTAATAAACTAAGGTTTCACCTATTGGGTAACTCAATTTACCCAACGAATGAATTCTAATATAGAATCTATTCCAATTCTCAAGAAAGGTCCTTAAGGTGTAATGCTTAAGATCCAACATAAGTTATTGGAATCTGACTTAAGAGTTGATTTCACTTGCTTAATTGTGACTAAGATGATTATAATATTGGTCTTGGCATTCTAGGATGTTATCAAAAAAAAAGGTAAGGTACTTAATCAAATCTTAGGGCAAACTGACCATTTTGCCCCTACTTTAAGGGTTAAAAAGTTAACTTTTGACTTAGGGGTCAGAATTGAATTCTCTTAGTTCCAATTGATTCCTTATGGTCTAACTTGAAGATAGACAGTAAATACGCCTAAATTGGGCGAGAAACGGTCAAGTTATGGCTAAAATAAGGCTAGGGGTAGTTTGGTCATTTACCTAAATTTCTAAGGTTCAAACTCTAAATTTTATTTTATTTTATTGATGACATTGAAATTCTAAACTAGTTAGCATCTTGAATTTTCTAATTTAGAGTTGATTTGATTAAGTTATGGTCATTTGAATTCCAAGGGCAATTTGGTAAATTTTCACTAAAGTCAACTCTAAGTTCTAGGGTTGACTTTTATCCTGATGCCCAAATGGGAAAACTAATACTACTACGGTGATGGGGCTGCTCTCCTGAGTATTTTAAGACTCATATTGACTATGTTTCGATAACCAGGTAAAAAGTTATGAGGTCCTAAAGAGGTCCTAAAATGCTACCATCGTTATACGTACCTCGCAATAAATTTTTACATTACGTTATTTGATTCCTTACATTTTCTGAGTATTTTAAAACCTATATTGGCTATATTTGGATTATCCTATAAAAAGTTATTAAACTTTTAAGATTACTATTCAAAAATACAATTTGAATTATTTTACTGTTCATTCATTCAAATTAAATGATTTTACTATTCATTCCTAAAGTTTTTATATAAAATTTCTGAAATTATTAATTCTTAATTAATCAGTGATTAATTAGGCTTAAATATTAATTAACATTAATTAATCTATTATTTAATTAATTAAATTATATTTATTAATATTTTACTGTAGAAAAGTAATTAGTGCTAAGCACTATTTAATTAGTCTTAATTATTTATTAATATCTAATTATGAATAATTAATTATACTTTACTGCTTAATAATAATTAATTATCCTAATTACTATTTATAGTTTAATTAACCTTCAATTAACTCTAATTAATCTCTAATTATACTTAATTAATTAAGGTTACTGTTTAAAAGTAATTAACACTAATCCTAATTTAATTAACCACTAACTGTAATTAATTAATCATTAATAGTAATTAATTAACACTAATAGTAATCTAATTAATATTTTAATTAACAGATAGTGGGCCCCACAAAACACGTGGCACTGTCAAAGACTGCCACGTGGCACTGTGGGCCCCACAGGGGTTGAGTCAGCTCGGGTGACTGGGCAGTGGGCCCCACAGGAAGCCGAACCGCCGCGGTTAATCGGGCAGCGGGTCCCACTTGCCATGTGGCGGGCCCAGAGGCTGCCACGTGATGTTGTGGGCCCCACTGGGGAGCCGAACCGCCCACGCGGGTTCGGGCTGTGGGCCCCAGGTGACACGTGGCATGCCGGCTGGCTACCACGTGGCACTGTGGGCCCCACGGCCGAAGCCGAAAGGTCGCGATTTCGGCTGGTGGGTCCCACTGGACGTGGCAGGCCCAGAAGGCGCCACGTGGCCTGGTGGGCCCCACCCGGCTGACGCGGACCCGGCTCGGGCGGGTCGGGCTCGGGTTGACCCGGCCCGACCCGGACTTCGTCTCCCTCGCTGAGACGTCCCGAGGGCCGGCGCCTAGGGCATGGCTTTGCCGGCCTTCTTAGCGCCGGACCGCCTCGGCCCGCACGGCCGACGGTAGCCCTCGACGAGGCCTACACGTCGGCGGGCGGACCTTCGACGGAGGTGGCCGGAGACGGCGGCTATGGCTAACCCTAGGTCCTAGGGTTTCGGCGGACGCGCGTAAATGTGGCCCGAGGCTTTAAGCCTCGGCCTGAGTCAGCCGGACCTGATCGAGGTCGATCAGGTCCGGTTGATTGTCGATCCTAATGCAGATCTACAATTCCTATACTACGCGACGACGAGATGTTGAACGGAGGGGGAGATCGCGAGTACCTGAAGTTCAACGGCGGATGGGTGGCTGGGGCTTTGGGGCTTGATCTGGCTCGATCTGGGCTCGGATTTTTGCAAACCCGGAGCCCAGAGGTCGGCGGAGGTCTTATAGACCCGTTGGCGACCTCGCCGAGGCCAGGGAGGAGCCGGATTGGCCGGAAATCGCGGCGGCCCGCCGCGTGGCGCGTGAGGGGCGACGGGGCCGAGGGAGACAGCCCCGTAGCCATTGGATCTGATCCCAGATCCAACGGCTGCGATGGCGCCGTCTGATCTGACGGCGCCGTCAGCTACAGTTGACGGTAACAGTAATTACTTAACGACGATCGTTAAGTAATTAATTAAAATTATTATTATTATTATTTTAAAAAACATTTCCATAAATTTTTGAACATATTTTTCCTAGCTAATTTGGGGTCAAGGAATTCAATGGCGAAGTTGGATTTTCGATCCGACGAGTATTTTGATACCTCGATTTCCGGGGTATTTTATTATTAAAATATTCGTCGAAATTTCGACGACTTCCGATTTACACGAAAACTTCACCCCAAGCTAATTTGGGGTCAAGGAACGCAAAGGCGGTGTCCGTTTTTCGATCGGAGGTCAATTTAAATAGGTCAATTTCTAGGGTTTCTGGATTTTCAAAAATCAGGATTCGATCCATTTGACTCCTGATTTGGACTGGGTTTCAGAAGTTGACTCCAATTGACCTAATTAGCACTTATAATTGTGTTTAAGGCTTAGGATTAATCCTAATCAACTATGGTAACAACTCAGGTTATTACATACATAAAGTATGTAAGGGGGGAAGAACAACATGTATGGCTAAAACTACTATAGTTCATATGAAACATGATGGAATACATGAATATATTTATTTGAAATTATGCAAAGTAACAATAAAAGTGAGTAGTGTAAGAATATATGTAAGTAAGTAAATAATATATGCTATAAGTAAATTAAAGTAAGGATTATAATGTAAAAATAAAAGAAGTACAGTATAGTAAGGTAAAGTAAAATTTTGTCTCAAAGATTGAGTAAACATAGTAATAAGGCTATGATAAGTCGTTCACAATCAATAAGATTATGAGAAACATAATGCTAAATTGTTTATCTTGTTTAAGGTCTTTTTCTATGAAAAAATTATAGAAAAATTGAGAAGTTAAGCATATCGGCATCACCAAGTAAAGTGGGGTCTCCCATAATACACAAACTCCCCCCTCTAGAATATGTGTGGTCTCCAGATCACACCATAGCCTGTCCTGGAATAATAGTCCACCATATAAAACCTATATGTTTAATGTCTTAAGGTTTTATACATGCATAATATCTTTATGAATGCATAACGTTCTAATCTCAAAATATTACATCATTCAAGGAGTTCTTGTTAATTGTAAACTATGTGATATTCATTATCTTATAGTTTAGTTATCTACTTTAATGAGTGGGGATAATCAACCCCCGATTGACTTAAGCTTTAATAATCTCTAAGTTAATTAAAATATAATACTATATGAAATTATGATATTTGGAAATAGTAGTTTAATTAAGATATCTTTAAGTGACAAAAAAATTTAAATGTATAGAAGCAAGCTGGATTAAAATCCTATCCTACCACTAAACTTCTTATTTTCTAAAGCTACTAGACGTAGACTAATTCTAGGGTTCTTAATTAGAAGAGTAATTTTAAAGTTTACTAGTCTTATTATCACTATGGCATCTAAGGTTTAGGAAAATCCCAACTCTTCAATTATACTAAGTTGACTAACTACCTACTAATATAGTTATAATATGTGAGGTGCTAAGTGAGCATTTTCTAACCACTTGCTTCTAGGTCCTAATCTATGCATAAGGAATCCTAGGGTTAGCTATGAAGTTATGATTCTATAATGATATAATATTACTAAGTTACAAATTAGGATGGTTAGGGTTAATCCTACACTTAAGGAATGTAAGGAGCTATGCTAAGCCCAATTTAACTTTTTAAGGATTCTACTAATGGATCTTATAGTCATAGGGAACTAGCCAATCCATTATCATCCTAAGGCTTAGAGCTACTACAAAAATCAAGTACTAAATCAAGTCTTAAGAATTCTTACAAAGTTCTCATTTCTATGTTGAGGTTCTTTTCAATGTTTACTAAAAATAAACTACTAATCATCCTACCTAAGTAATTCCTTGTTAATGCCATGCTTTAGAATGTTATCAAGGCTCAACCAAAGTGTAGGTTTGTTGTTCTAGGGTTTAGTAGACTAAAGCATGAAATTTGTAAACCTGCAAATACAATATTAACTAAATTAAGTGATTAAAAGCTCAAGTTTATCATTTGGTATCCAATTAACATTAAATCAATGGCTATAGATTCATATAGTATATGAAGTACAATGACTATAAATAGGGTCAATTGGAAGTACAAATGATCAATTTAAGTCTTAATTACACTTAATGATAATTAGGAGGTGATTAAGAAATATGGCTATCAAAATAGAAATTACATAGCATATTATTGTTCTACTCATTTTTCTAATCATTTGGTATATAATTTTGATATATTTGAATGAGTATTTAAAAAGTTATTTAAATAATTAATTTGAATTAATTAAACCAAGCTCCAATGTAAATTTAATCATAAAAACGATGGATTCAGGCTTCAAATGGTGCATTAGCCGACTCGAACAGCTGCATTGTTCCTCTTCTTCCCGAGAGCCCTGAGAAAAGAGGGGCTAGGATTTGACCTTGCTCCTCAATCCAGTATTTCCAGATGCAACCAACTCCAAGTTCGAAAGCGGGCGCCGAGATCTACCAGTAGCACCCAAAATTCCCCAAATGAGCTTGCGTAGAATGAAAAACCCTAAATTTGATCTCCGACCAATCTTGGGTTCACTATGAAGGGACAATTTCCTATCCACAATGAGAAATTAAACTAGTAGACAGTCCCGTTGGGATCCTTGGGTTGACGGCTAAGATTGGCTCCGCTATCGGAACCTTCTCTAGCTCGACACTATGCAACATAATGTAATATTCGAGCTTTCGGTCCTTATATGAGCTCGATGAGTTCAATTGGACTTGTTAATTGGTAGAGTAGCAAAATTAATTGCTAAACAAAATTGAATGAAAAAATTAACATGTCGAATGCTCAGGTAGGAGAGGTACCTTGTGTTCATCAGTTCGCTAGAATTCCAAGCTCAAACTCTGCCTGGACCAACCTCTCAAGTTCCTGATGTAATTGATTTGCTAAAAAGATGTGTGGGAAGGGTCTACCAAGGTTCTTAGGAGATTAAACTATGGCTCTAGTGGCGGTTCCAACCGTTGTGCCAATGCACGCGATTGTGAAGACGGGGAAGCCTCTCCCAGCTAATCACGACCATCCAATCTATTGAATGGCCCTGATATAATTAGGAATGGCAGATCATCCACTGTTCAAATCCAGTGGCCAAGAAAATATTTTGAATTTAAAATAAATAATTAATTATAATTAAAATAAATTAAATTAATTATTATACATTGATCAAATGATCTTCAAAAAGTTTCAAAAATTCACCCATAACTAATTTAGGTGTGATGAATTAAAAAATAAATTCAAATTTTATATTGGAGATGAAAATAATTATCTAACTTTTCAATTTGATTAAAGTGCTTAAAATATTTATTTTAATCAAAAGACTTCCAAATTGCTCCAAAACTTTGAGATTTGACCTTAAGGCTATATAAAGACAAATGAAAAAATTTCTAGACTAATTAGGTTATTACTAATTAAGTAACAACCATGGGTTATTACACATGAGCTGAGACTAATTTATTTACTTAGCTCCACTACTCACTTGTAAATTAAGCGAGAAAGCTCTAAGCATGTTAAGTCGTGAGTGATGTGACATAAAATCTCAAAGCTTCATTATTCACTTTTTTTCCTAAGTCAAAAGTGGCTATGTTGAGCCATGAATGGATCAATATTTTGTGATTACCCATTAACTTGTAAATTTTATTACTTAGATGTAAGTATAATATTTATCACTAAATTGATCACAAATTTATCTATGTGCCTAATGAGAACCATAGTGAGTTCCATATAGAACTAGATAGGGAAAGACTGCAAGAAACATTAAAGTGACAACAGTAGCCCCTTAAAAAATGAAATGATAATAATAAAATAGAACATTAACAAAATTAGTAAATTGAAGAGATCTCATGCACAGGATTACTATAAACTATATTCTTAAAACCTAATTTTCTCCATCTTAGTCCAATTGATCAATAAAATATTGTAGCATAACCTAGTTTAATCTAGCTTAGTAATCATCACAAAAATTTGGTCATTCAAACATTATCGAAAAGAGGAAGCAATTGGTAACTAACACACCATTTTCAGATGATGATAAAATCATAGGAATTAACCATTCCTATATTACTTCAAACCATGTGCACTTGCATGTTCATACATATGCATAATTTTAGGTCTACCAATGCTCATAAGACTTATAGAAGAAAACCTCAACTCTCCCACATAAAACTATTGTTGTCACCAATCAATAACTAAAAATAATCATACACAAAGTAAATAAATTGTGACAACTCACAAAGTAGAAGGTAGAACATGCATTTGACTTAAAATTTGCTTTAGAAATATTATAATAGGTTAAGTGCTAGCTAACTTATTGATGATTATGCCCATAATGATAAAAAAATATAAACATTAATATATAAAATTAAAGCTAATAACTTTTGGTGCATGTACACATATGGGGCATCTGGAACACAAAGTGTGATTGTTGGGACAATCTCTTAAGTCAAGCAAATATCATTCGTATATATTTTATAAAATGAACTAATACTTAAAGCGACCCAGGACTATCGCATCGCGCGGGTCGTGGGTTGGCCTGACTCGCACAGTGCAGTCGTCCCTAACCCCCTCTTCCCAATGAATGGAGATATAAGGTTAGGACTCATAGCCCATTTGCGAGGTGCCCCTACCATGCCACTGCCCCAATTTGATTTCTACATGATCAATGGGTTGAGATGCATCGATCACACCTATTAGCCCCTTGGGAGGAGGATGGGATCTCCCGAGTCATACCTACCTGAGGTTTCCACCATGGAGATACCATGGGGAGTCAATTCTCCCCACAGAGGCCATGATTCCTCAAGGGCTCAATCCCTACACCTTCAGGGAGGTGCAGCGGATCAAACTCCTGATGTAACTAGGTCTGGGGAGGACTAGATTGATGGGTCCTTACTTGGACCCAGCCTCCCTGAGGTGCATTAGCCCGATCGATCGATTTGATCGATTAGGACTAACCTAGATCTTAATAGCACATGCATTTAGTTTGCATAGCCTAGGAGAATAATCATGAATTATGAGAAAAGGTGTATTGAGCTTAATTGGATCTCCACAGCAAACTGAGGTACCTGGTGCGATTGAGAGAATGAGTTGGCAATGCAAATTACAATCTAGGGACTTAGCTGAGCTTCAGAGGAGAGCTAGGGGTCCTGAACGCTAGGACTCACTCACTATCAGCAGTACGCAAGCACTAGATCACCGGGGAGAGATTCGATAGACCGACAATGGCGTATTGGGGGAAGCTCCAAATTGAACTCAATTAATCAACAAAGGGTTCTATGAAGGATTCCTGAGGTTATTTATAGCCTCAAGAGATGGGTTGGGTGCGGATGGCAAGCTGGAGATGGCTCGAGAGTTCGGGCCGTGGCCGAGCTCTCAAATTCTATTTTAAGCTCGACCAGGCCATGAGGTCCGATTGGGTTGCCATGCCTTTGAGGGAATATCCCCAATGACCTGCTGAACTAGCAAGGGGAGTGGGGGGATAGGGCCTACAGTAAGAGTATGAAAGATTTTATCTGTTAGGAGCATGAGCGGAATGGGGACGACAATCCACAGTTGTTGGTGCTTCGGATGTCGTCTCATCCATCGATCAGATGGCGCTACGGTTCAGATCGCTCGGATCCTAATAACCGATCACGGGAGCGATATGGACCGTAGAATCCATGGGGTGGATCTGACGGTAGATCTACGGCTCTATGGATATGAATCCTAGCCCTAGGATAAGCAGAAGGGATTGTGAGATGAACCGGGACTTCATTGTCGCATGACCCGGATTTCATAGCAGATTGCCTATGGTCCGCACAATGGATCTTGATCAGCTAACAGCTGCAAGGTTATATTTGCAAAACTAAATTGTTTGGATACCTTCTATGCAATTATCTCAAATTAATTTAAATTGAATTATGGCCTAAACCACCTCAAGAAATTCCCAAATTGCACCCCTAGCTAATTTGGGGGTGAGTAATTCAAAAATATACTCAAAATTTTGATTATAGATCAAAATATTTTAGTTATTATTTAGTGTACCTAATTGGACCAAAATACCCTTTTTGACCTAGGGAGATCCGATTGACTACAAATTTTTAGAGTTAGCTTATAATAACCTATTGAATGCAATGAGACTATAATCAGAGCTTGATTAAGCTTATGTTTAGCTAAGTAACAACCTAGGATTGTTACAAAATCTCCCATTTAAGAACAATTTTGTCCTCGACATCATCCTAAGAAGGGAGGAAAATGGAAAAAATTAAGAACAAAATTTAAAAATCAAAGGTATATGGATTTTCAAAGAGACTTAGATAAATTTGGTGCATATCAGCTTTTTTTTCTCAAGTTGATTCTGTTGGTAATATGAAAACCTCTAAGCACTTCCAACATGCCCTATCATGCGGCAGAAGCAGATTAATAAGAGTGCACACTCACATTTGAGGAATGAGGTTATATTGACAGTTACCAAGCAACTTGGAAATCACAAAACTACAAGAATAAAATGATAACACATGCACGTAAGAAATCATAGCACACAAAATATCCAAACACCAAAGGTTACTTAAAAAACTCAAGAATGGGAAAAATAACAAAGCCACACCACAAAAAATTCCACTATAAAGACTTGAAGGTTACAGAGTTTCAAAGAGCTTATCTCCTTAGCTAAAATATGCTTGCTCTTTCTCTAATATGGAGAGGAGAGGAAGCAACAATCACTAGGAGTCTCTCCTCTAACATGCAAGGGATATCATGTACAGTAACTTGGTTAGGGCTTCTCTTTGGAATCTCCTCCTCATAGCAAGACTTAGCATCCAAACTAAAATTCCAACACATAGATCTCCTCCAAACTTCTTTGCTTAAGTACCCCAGTTGAAATTTAGACCCTAAAAGGTCCAAAATGCCCTCCAATTTGCTTTGGGAAAAACTTGGACTGAATCAAGTTTCTGTCAGGCGCTACGACGTGCCGTAGCGCCCGACTCTCGGGTTGGGACTTGCTGTGGCACGTCGTAACGCCCACATCTCAGGTTGGGACTCGCTGTGGTATACGGTAGTGCTCGTTTCTCGGGTTGGCACCAACATCTTGGGTTCGCACCTGCTGCGGCACATGGTAGCGCCAATTTCTACTGCTGCATGCTGCAGCACCTACTTCTCTGTTTGCCGACCACTAAGTCGTGCGATAGCACCTCTGTCTTGAGTTTGGACCGCTATGGCATGCTGCGGTGCACTACAGTGTGATGCAGCACCTGTGTTATTTATGGACTTCAATTTCTTGCATTAAATTGCCTTGGAACCTCCCAAAAGCTCACCAGAGCACCACTAGTGTCTCCATGATGAACTAAATGGTCTCCACAACACAACAATCTCCCACTTGGAGATCTTTAAGAAAACTTCCCCTCTTCCAACTTTAATTCTTCATTATCTTCTTCCATTCTTGTCAAGAACGTGATGTGGCTCACCTTCGCACTCTCTTCACGTATCAAAACAACTGAAGCTGCACATAGCTTCAGCTTCTCTACTATTACAGCTTTAGTAAGCATATCAGCTGAATTCTTTGAAGTGTCGATTTTCTCCAATCTAAGTTATTCTTCTTCCAATAGTGTCTGAATGAGATGGTAATGGAGTTGAATGTGCTTTGTCCTGGCATAAAATGATGCATTCTTTGCTAGATGAATAATGCTCATACTATCATTGTAGAGCTTCACATCCTATTGATCCTTGCCCAATTCTACCATGAAACTCTTCAACCAGATCATCTCCTTACTTGCCTCTGTAATGGCAAGGTACTCTTCCTCCATGGTAGATAGCGACACGATGTTTTCAGATACCTTAAGATCCACTTGACTACATTCAAATGGTTCTTTCTTGGGTTTCCCATAAATCTGCTAACCACTCCCATTGTATGGGCAATATCTGGTCTCATGCAGATCATCGTGTACATCAATATCCCAAATATAGAAGCATAAGGAACCTTCAGCATATGCTCATTCTATTCTTCAGACTTTGGCATCTACTCCTTTGATAAGCCGAAGTGACTTGCTAAGAGAGTGCCCACTGGCTTTGCTTCACTCATGTTGAATATTTTTAGCACCTTTTCAACATATTCTTTCTGCGATAGCTTCAAAATTTCTGCACCTCTTTTCATATTGATTATCATTCCAAGAATCAGCTTAACTAGCCCCAAGTCTTTCATGTAAAACTCCTTTGACATAAGCTCTTTCAAAATCCTTTTCTTCTTCATGTCCAATCATGCAATCAATATATCATCCGCATACAATAATATAATGATATATGAATACTTACACTATTTTATGTAACAACAGTGATCCGCCTGCCATCTCTTGTACCTTAATTCTAACATGAACCTGTCAAATCTTTTGTACCACTGCCTTGGCACTTAAATAAATCCATAGATGCTCTTCTTAAGATTCACACTAGCTCAACTTTTCCTTTCTCTTGAGCCTTGTTCCCTTCTGGTTGTTGCATGTATAACTCCTCCTCCAGCGCTCCATGAAGAAAGGCAGTTTTAACATTCATTTGCTCCTGATGTAAATCCTCAACTGCAACAATATTCAGCATAACCCTAATAGTTGTCACAACTAGGGTGAAGATTTCACTGTAGTCGACTTTGTGCCTTTTCAAAAAACCCTTTACTATAAGTCTCACCATGTAGCACTTGCTCCCATTCAGCTCTTCCTTTACCCTGTAAACCCACTTATTCTAAAGGGCCTTCTTCCTAGCTAGTAAGGGTGCCAACTCCCACGTCTCATTTGACATGAGTGATGCTATTTCATCATTCATGGTAACATCCCACTTGATTGAATCTTCCACCTGAAATGCCTCTGCTAAGATTTTTGGTTCACTTCTATCCATTAGTAATAGATAAAATAAGGAAGTAGTATACCTATGTGGTGGTCTAGAAACTATTGTAAATCTTCTTAACATAAGTGTTTGTGGTTCAACATTGACACCCTTTTGAGCTTCTTCATATTCTCCAACATCTGACTCAATGTTGTCATCAATCTCTATGTATCGGGCTCTCCATCTAAAGCATCCTTGGAATTAGTCTTGACTCCAATAAAATCCTTGTACATTTTACTTTTATTGAAAGTGACATCCTTGCTTCTGATGATCTTTTGGTTTTGATTGTCCTAGAATCTATAACCAAACTCGCCCATGCCAAATCCAACAAATGTGCACTTGATCGCCTTTGCGTCAAGCTTGCTCTTGGATCTTGCATCAATGTGCACATAAGATGAGTAGCCAAATACCTTGAGGTGGTTTAGTTTCACCTCATTTTTGCTCCAAGCTTCCTCAAGAATCCCTTCATATAAGGGTACAAAAGGTTCCCAAATGATTAAATTTACCGCCTATTAATGGCTTTAGCCTAAAACTACTTTGGGATACTCGCATGCAATCTCATGCTCCTAGCTCTTTCTATGATTATTTTGTTCATTCGTTCTACAACACCATTTTGTTATGGTGTTCTAGGGATTGTAAACTCCCTCTTAATGCCTCTCAATACACAGAACTTCTTGAATTCTTTATCAGAATATTTTCTGCCATTATTAGACCTTAAGCACTTAAGATTTTGGCCTGTCTCATTCTCCACCAAGGCTAACCACTTTCCAAATACATTAAATACATGAGCTTATGTTTTAAAAAGTAAGCCCTTACCTTCCTCGTATGGTCATCAATGAAGGTGATGAAATATGTAGCTCCATGTATGGAAGAAGTAAGATCTAGCCCCCATACATCTGTATACACCAACTCAAGTTTCTTGCCTTTCAGCTCTCTTCTAGCTTTGGAGAATGAAACCTTCTTCTATTTGCCCAGCATGCATTCTTCATAGAAATCCAAGTGTACTAACTTTAGTCCTTGGAGCTTCCCCTTTGACTGTAGGGACTTCAATCCTCTCTCGCTCATATGGCCAAGCCTCCGATGCCATAGATCCACATCTGTCTCTTCTGCAGCTGCAATAGTATTAGACACTTTATTGATCAGATAAAGTGTACCTTCCATATTTCCCCATACATTATGAGTGCAGCCTTGGTGACATTCCACAAGTCTCTAGTGAAACACGTGTTGTAGCCTTCTTTGGCTATTTGGCTCATAGAAATCATATTTCTCCTTAGACATGGCACATGTCTAACGTCCTTGAGCTTCTAAATGGTGTCATTTGGTAGCTTAACATCTAAACTACCTCTGCCAATGATGTCGCACACCTTATTATCTCTAAGATATACATTCAAGTCACCCTTTGTGTAACTCTTGAAGGCACTCCTAAATAGAGCTGCATGAAAGGATGCACCCTAGTCCATCACCCAGGACATTATCTTAATAAGTGAGAGCATTAAAGCATCCTAATCTTCCTCAACTGAAACATTCATAGTGGGGTTCATAAACTTACCACCACCACTTGATTTCTTAATGGTACTGCAGTCCTTCATGAAGTGATATGTCTTCCCACAGTTCTAGAAATCTGACTTTGCCTTTCTGAGTCTTGATTTTTCTCATCGAGACATTGACCTATTTCTGTTATGTCTCCTTTCAGTATGTCTTCCCTTGCTCTTAGCATTCTGTGCTAAGATAGATTACTCTCCATGAGATTTCTTTTGCATTCAGCACAAGCTTGACTATGTCATCGAACCTCAATGACGCATTTCATGATGAATTGCTGATGGTTGTAACTAGCCCATCCTAAGTGTCCAGTAATGAACAGAGGAACAACAAAGCTCGGACCCCATCATCAAAACTGATCCCCACCGAACTTAATTGGCTCATCACCATGTTGAACTGATTGAGGTGTTTAGTCACTGAATAGCCATCCATCATCTTCATGTTAAACAATTTTTTCATCAAGAAAACTTTATTTGAAGCTGAGGGCTTCTCATACATTCTAGTCAGAGCATTCATGAGATTTATAGTAGTTTTTTCATTAACAATATTAAAAGCAACAGTATAAGGTAATGATAAATGAATCAAACAAGTGTAGTTCTATCATGAACTTCCCATTCATCATCAATCATAGCTGCAAGTTTTCTGTTGGCTCATTTCAATAGAAGATACAATTTCTTCTAGTAGATCAGGTCCTCCATCTGCATTTTCTAGAATGTAAAGTTTATTCTGTTGAATTTCTCAATATTGTGTCTCATCTCTTGGGCCATTAATCCCACTCAAACAGCAAAACTTAGTACCAATAAGGTAACCTATCTCTCTGATACAACTTGTTGGTGATATGAAAACCTCTGAGCACTTCCAGCACACCCTATCACGCAGCAAAAGCGGATTGACAAGTATGCATGCTTAGATTTGAGGAACGCGGTTGCGTTAACGGTTATCAAGTAATATGGAAATCACAAAACTACAAGAAAAAAATCATAGCACATGCACACAAGAGTTTACATCACAAAACATCCAAATACCAAAGATTACGTGGAAAACCCAAGAATAGGAAAAACCACGGAGCCACACCACAGAAAATTCCACTATAAGGACATGAAGGTTACAGAGTTTCAAAGAACTTATTTTCTTAGTTGAAATACACTAGCTCTTACTCTAATATGGAGAGGAGAGGAAGCGGCCAGCACCAAGAGTCTCTCCTCTAACATGCAAGGGATATCTTGCACAACAGCTTCCTTAGGGCTTCTCCTTGGAATCTCTTCCACACAGCAAGATTTAGCCTCCAAATTGAAATTCCAACACTCATATCTCCTCCCAACTTCTTTACTTAAGTACCCAGCTAAAAATCAGACCCTAAAAGATCCAAAATGCCCTCCAATTTGCTTAGGGCAAAACTTGGACTAAAGTAGGTTTCCGTTAGGCACTACGGTGCACCGTAGCGCCCAATTCTTAGGTTGTGACCTGCTACGGCATGCCGTAGCGCCAGCATCTCAGGTTGGCACCCCCTGCGGCCAGCCATAGTGCTCGCATCTCAAGTTAGCACCTGTTGCGGTGTGCAGTAGCGCTTGCATCTCGGGTTGGCACCTGCTGCGGTCCCTCATCTCAGGTTGGCACCCGCTGCGGCGCGTGGTAGCACCGATTTTTACTGCGGTGCACTGCAGTGCCTGCTTCTCTATTTGCCAACTACTGAGGTGCATGATAGAGCCTCCATCTCAGGTTGGGACTGCCAGGGTGCGCTGTAGCGCCTACGTTATTTTTGAACTATAATTTTTTGCTCTAAATCACCTCAGAAGCTCACTGAAGCACCACAACACAACATATTCTTCAAGAGAATGATTCCTCCACTGAACCTTCACCATAGGGATAGAGCAGTTTCTTAGCTAGTTTTGATCGCAAGCTAAGATCTTGTTAGGCTGCTCCGCATATGAAAGGTCCGGTTGGAGATATACACTTGGAAGTTGAACCAAGTGAGATGGATCATGAAGACATCTCCACAGCGACGAAATATGAAACACATCATGGACTGCAGAGAAATCCTTTGAGAGTTTCAATCTATAGGCCGCAGAGCCTATCTTTTATAATACTTCAAAAGGTTCGACGTAGCAAGGACTGAGCTTCCCAGCTACACCAAAATGGAATACTCCTTTCATAGGATTGATTTGAGGTAAGCAAAATCTCCAATATTAAAATCCAGAGGATGATGATGTGAATCATATTATTTACTCTGGCGATCTTGTGCTGCTTTGATTCTTGATAAGCTCCTCCGCATATGAAAGGTCCTGTTGGAGATATACAGCTGGAAGTTGAACAAAATGAGATGGATCATGAAGACATCTCCACAACGATGAAATATAAAATACATCGTGGACTGCAGAGAAATCCTTCGGGAGTTTCCATCTATATGCCGTAGAGCCTATATTTTCTAATACTTCAAAAGGTCTGACATAGCGAGGATTGAGCTTCCCAGCTACACCAAAATGGAATGCTCCTTTCATAGGACTTACTTTGAGGTAAGCAAAATCTCCAACATTGAAATCCAGAGGATGATGATGGGCATCTTGTTATGCACTCTGGCAATCTTGTGTTGCTTTGATTCTTTGTTGGATCACTTGCACTTTCCTATTGGTTTCTTCCACTAGATCTGATCCATACAACTGAACACTGCCTATTTCAGACCATGCTAATGGAGTACTGCATTTTCTTTCGTATAAGGCTTCATATGGTGCCATGCCAATACTTGCTTGGAAATTGTTATTATAAGCAAACTCTACTAAGGGAATGCGATCTTCCCAAAAACCTCTAAAATCCAGAATATATAAGCGCGAAAGGTCTTTGAGAACTTGATTGACTCGTTCTATCTGACCATAAATTTTAGGATGAAAGGTGGTGCTTATGGCTAGGGTAGTTCCCAAGTCTTGATGCACGGCCTGCCAAAATTTAGAGGTGACCTGCTATCATGATAAAAAATGATAGATCTTGGGATACCATGGAGCCTGATAATTTCTATGATGTGCAGCTTTGACAATTTATCCACAGAATCTGTTTGACACATCATGATGAAATGTGCTGACTTGGTCAGTCTATCAACTATAACCCAAATAGAATAAGCACCATACCTCGACTTAGATAGACCCATGACAAAGTCCATGGAAATATCAAACCATTTCCATTCAGGAATTGCCAGAGGATGGAGAAGTCCTTCGGGCCTTTCATGTTCTGCTTTAATGAGACTGCACGCATGATATTTTCCAACAAACTTAGTCATACTCTTTTTCATACCAGGCCACCAAAATGACTTTTTCATATCATGGTACATTTTAGTACTGCCGGGGTGAACCTGATATCCAAAATAGTGGCCTTCAATAAGAATCTCTTGGTGCATTGATTTTGAAATCCACAACTGATTTCCTTGATATATTACATTTTCGTGCAATTGCAAATCAAAATGATGGCCTCCTTCGATATCGAGTTGAACTTCAGATAATCCTAATCTTTAGTTTGCGAGATGGAGACATCTCAGTGGAATGTGGGTTCTATATTGATATTAGTCAACATCGAGCTTAGCATATCCCCACGGACTGGGGAAATTTTGAGTTTACAAAATTCTTCTTCTATCGAACTTGAAGAAACCATGGTGGATAATGTAGCATGATGGTTGAGTACATCTGCTACCACGTTCGCCTTGCTAGGATAGATAAATTATAATTGCTTATCAACTCAAGCCATCTATGCTTATGGCAATTAAGCTCACGTTGAGTGAAGATATACTTCAGAATATGATGATCGGTGTAAATAGAGCATTGAACGCCATAAAGATAATGACGCCAAATCTTCAAGGCAAAAACTACAGTGGCTAATTCAAGATCGTGGATTGGATAATTCTTCTCATGCGATTTTAATTAATGAGTAGCACAGGCAATAACTTTTCCTTCCTGCATTAGAACACAACCCAAGCATATGCTAGAAGCATTGGTATAGACTTGGTAGTTCAAACCTTCTTTAGGCAAGGCAAGAATTGGGGTAGAAGAAAGAGCATCTTTCAGTGACTGAAATGCATTCTCACACTCAGAGCTCTAGATGAATGGTATTGCCTTCTGAGTTAACTTTATTAGAGGCAATGCTATCTGAGAGAAGCATTTTATAAATTTTATGTAATAGCCTGCTTATCCCAGAAAGCTTTTGATGTCAGTCACAGATTTTGGTTGCGACTAATCTTGAACGACACTAACCTTATTGTTGAATCTAGGATTTATAGCAAATTAAGTCAATAAAACAAACACTTTTTATGATAAAAATGTATACTTTGATGTATTTTAGATACTGTTTAGGATTAAGTTGTGGAAAGCAAAATCTGGGCCAAATATAGAATTCTGGAAGAAGATTAACATGATGCGCCACAGTGCGCTTAAGAGGACTAAAACCCGAGAGCTCGGCGCTACTGCGCGCCACAACAGAACCCTCTGAACTTAGACTCAACAAGATAATTAAGGGACCCCGCTACTGTGCGTCGTAGCAGCCTCACTCTAAAGCTAAAGCGTGTCGTAGCTGATTCAAACCCAAGAGCTCGGTGCTACCTCACGCCGCAGCGGACTCAAACCCGAGAGCTCGGTGCTACTACGCACCGCAAGGGAACCAAATGAAACCAAAAACTTTGCAAAATTATTAAAGGCCCTTGCTACAGCACATTGTAGTGGTCTCAACTAGAGGGTCTGGCACTATCGCACGATGCAGTGGATACAAACATAGAGCTCGGCGCTACTGCGCACTGTGCAGATCAACAGGGCCATGACTTAATGAAAGAAATTTAAGGCAACCCACGCCACAGCGGGCCCAAGCGCGCTTAAGCGTGCTCAACCCGAATGCTCGGTGCTATAGCGTGCCGCAGCGCTACAGTAATTCAAAGCAACCCGCTACAACGCACTGTAGCGCTCGTCGTAATTCCACCCAGAAATGAGCATTCAATTCAGCATAAGGATGACCAAAAAATTCAATTATTTTGTTTTCACATAGTTTCCATTAAACTCAAATTGCATTAAACCTTGTCATTTTTAAGAGGAATAAAGGGAATATTCATTGACATCTATTAAAGCAAAAGGAGATGAAAGGTTTGGCAAATTTAATTAAAAGGGCTAGAGGCTGCAATTATAAAGGCAAGAGAAAAATACTTAGAGAGGGTTCCCCTCTTTGACAATAGCAGTTCAAAAATTTTGAAGTCACATAAGGAGAGAAAAGAAAACCCCACCCAAGGAAGTAGAAAGTGACCATCCAAGGAAGCAGAAAAGAAGATTTGAGGAGTAAGAAGGAAGGTGAGTTGGAGAGCAAAAGGCAAAATCAGGAGAATGCAAAAACATTGTTCCTAGCATTTTTCCTTTATCTCATCTTTATTTCCTTACTGTAGAACCATGCAAAGGTTCATTTTCTTGTATTTTATTTCCTGTGTTTCAATTGCGATGGAAGGTTAAACCCTCCTTGGGGTGGGTTGGGCTATGTCATGTAATCATTATGGGATGAAATTGTGGTTGTACTAAAATTCTCAATGAATAAAATCTTTATAATTTTTTGTTTGAATGCATGCTACTTGAATGAATGTTTTATTTAAATTAAATGGTTATTAATGAAGAAAATATCAAGCAAACTGATCATATTAAGTTTAGGGAAATGCACAGAAAGATCCTCACAGTGAATATATACTCATCGTACGAGGATTCTCGGTGTAAACACCTTAAAATTTATATGATGAGTTGAACTTGGTAGCTTAACTATCTTGGAGCTCCATAGCTCACCAATTGGTATAAGGCTAGGAATATGTGCATTAGTGCTTAGAGCCCAATGATAAGCTCTTGAGCCTAATGGCACTTTTCGTTGAGCTCAGTTGAGTGGTTGATGCATGTGAGCCAAGATCCACCAATTATGCTCCGTAGCTCATCATAAGTTAAAAGAGGAAGATGAAAAATTGTGTGCTTGTGGATGAAGGTGACATAATCCACGTAGTCCAATAATTCACTTCCTTAGCTAAACTGTGAGAGAAGCACGTGAAGCTAATTAAGTGGATCAGGTTTGTGTGCCTGCTGAAATTAAAATTATGAATTTGATAACTTAGACGTAAGAAAATTGATTTAACTCATATCAAGCACATAAGGGTCAATGTGTCGAGATTGAACCTTCACGAGTTCATCTTGTGCACTAGGCATAAAATAGTTAAAATTAGAGGACTAATATAAGGAAGCTTATTATCACTTGATTATAAATTACATGTGAACAAGTCTCATTAAGAGTTGATAAATACAAGTACTTACACCAATTCCGTGATAAATTACATGATAAAACCCAACTCTCCTTCCTTCTCAAATTGTATTTTCAAATTAATATCTTTGCATTGTTTATTTGGAGCCAACCAAACCACAACATATCATTAGTCTAAACATTGTTAAAAGTAAATACACTTTAGTAACAAAATCACTCCGTTCCTTGTGGACGATAAATCTCGAAACTTACATTATATTATTATTTCAGACCGCGTACACTTGCGTGCAAGCGCAGACATGTATTTACAGTCTATTTTTTTATTCTAGTCTACCATAATTCCTTATGCATCTACCACATGACCTAGAAATGCTACTGAATCAAGCCAAAATTCAGACTTAGAATAATTAGCATAGAGCTCGTGATCATGTAGTTCTTCAAACACTGCTCTTAAGTGGTTCTCATGTTCCGATTTACTTTTTGAATAGATCAGTATGTTGTCAATATAGATGATAAAAAATTATCTAAGTAAACTTCTTGCACACGCTGCATTAAGTCCTTAAGAATAGATGGCGCATTTGTTAGACCAAATGATATTACATGAAACTCGTAATGTCCTTATCAAGCTCTGAATGCTGTCTTCTCTATATCAGAATTCTTGACTCTCAGTTGATGATAACCTGATCACAAATCAACTTTGGAAAACACTTTAGCTCCAGATAGTTAATTGAAGAGATCATAGATTCGAGGCAATGGGTATTTATTCTTGATGGTTACACATGCGCATCGATCCATCTTTCTTCTTTATAAACAATACTGGCGCTCCCCAAGAAGATAAACTTGGTCGAATGAGACCCTTCTCGAGCAGCTCTTGAAGTTTGTTATTCAACTCTTGTAACTCCTTACGTGCCATGTGAAAAGGAACCTTCGATAGCATTTGCATTCCTGGAATTAATCCTATCGCAAATTCTACTTCTCGAACAGGAGGAAGACCAGGTAGGTCTTCAGGAAATACTTCAGGGAATTCACACACCACACGATTCTCTGTGATATGAATAATTTCTTTCTTCTCACCTAACATTGTTACTAGTACGCATCACATCTTTTTATGACTAACTTCTCGGCCTTCATTGCATTGATTAACGAAGCTTGAGTACTAAATTTACCACTGAACATCTTCGATTGACTTTTGCTGCCTAGGGTGATTTTCTTCTTTTGGCAGTTTATAGAAGCACCATATTTTCTTAACCAATTCATTCCCAATATTATATCAAAGTTAGCAATTGGCAACATAATTAACTTTGCTTCAAACTTTTGTTCATCGATAAGGATTTCTACACTACAGAATTGTTGAGATTGCATGCGGGCTCCAGAAGTTAACCCGATGCTTAAGGAATTTGCTAAATGATATGGTGGTAAACTAAGAGCTTTAACCCAATTTTTTGATACAATTGTGTGACTTGCTCTAGTATCAAAAAGAATATTACATGGTTTGCCATTAATTGATAAAGTACCCATGATTATAGCAATAGTAAGAATCGATATTTGAAATATTCAAAAAATGTTGAAATAACAAAAATTAAAGATAATTTAAGATGTACCAAAAACAACGTCGCTATCTTCAAGTGAAGAAGTAGGAGTTAACATGTATACTTGTGCAGGAGCTGTTGGCTGCTTAAACTGAGGTCTTTGGGCTTGACGGTTGTAGGCTGACTTAGGATCAGGTGTTGCTACTTTGGGATTTGCAGAAGGAGTGGAAGATGGCATCACAGCCATGGCAGGAGCTCAACTATTCAATGGTCGGGGGCATTTGTAACAACCCTAGTGTTGTTACTCATCAATTAGTGACCTAATTGACTTTAATCCTTTTCTGTTAGTCTTATAATGATATTAGGAGTCTTTATTTTAATTTTTGTATAATTTGGAGATCATTTAGCAATTTCCAATATTTCCTAGTTTTTTGATAATTCTGAGAATGCTTAATTTATTTAGACCTCATAATAAAAATGGAGTCAGGCAGATTAAAATAATTAAATTAGCCTCCGATCGAAAATCTGATAGCATTATTGAGTTCCCCACACCTTAAATATGTAAGGGTGAATTTTTGGGATTTTTCGGAGTGCGTTTAGTTATTTAATTTTGAGTAATAAAATGTATATAATTAATTAACTAAATAAAGTATTTAAATTAATTAATATATATTTATTAAATAATTATTATAACTCCTAGTTCATGTTTCTGTACGGATCTGCTGCGGGGAGCTGAGCACGGGACAGTGGTCCCGTGTGATCCAGACCGTTGCGCAGTTTGGATCGAAATCAGATGGTCGATTTTAGCCCAGACCGCGGAACTAGATCTTATCGTTCAATTAGTCAACTGAACGAGCGACTAGGATCCTTCCATGGTACTATCCCTTTCCGCACAATCAATGGCGTCAGGCGAGGACCGTCTAGCCACTCTGGCTGGACTCCTGGCACCCTCTTAGACCCCTCGAGCTCCCATTTCTTTCGTTTTTGATCAATCTTTCCTTACCTTACATATAGTAGTGCCGAGAGCTGCGATCGAAGGGTATTTGGGAGCAATCATTTAGTCGAACCCTAGCCACAAAATCTCAGTATGTATGTCGTTGATTTCTCCGAATTCTTACTCTTAAGCATTCCATTTCATTTTAAATTCTTATTGCGAGCTTTTCTGGGTTAGTTTGGGGGGAATCTGATCGAACTGGGTCTACTTAGATCTAGATCAATCGATCAAATACCCGACCAAATTTTTAGGGTTTAGAAATGGAGACCTAGGGCATCGTCCAATCTCCCCTATACGTATCGTATGATCCCGATCTTAATGTCAAGTGAACGGCCTCGGTGAGACCTCCTCGTCGGGGTGCGGGGGTCGCACTCTGATATTGCCGAGATCGAACGGTAAACCTAAACCTAAAATTTTTGTCTTCGGGCTGCAGTTGGGGATGATGCGGTCTGGGTTGGTTTGTTGATCGGTCTGCATCTTTTCCTTGAACCAGATCGGCCCAATTTTTCAAATCCATGGGCCGTAAGTCTGTGGCGTGGGTCCCACCTTTGTCACGCGACACTTTCTAGAGTTGTTGCGTGTCAAGGCGGCGCACAGGTTTCAGCACTGCACATAAATTAGTGCTGTGAATTTTTGCGCTGTTTTAAACCCGATTTTAGTGCAATTAAAAACTGTGTCGTTTGTTTGATTGTGCAGTGAGGGAATTAAATGATTAGCCATAAATATTAAATGATTAATTGCTTAATTTTCATTTGATTATAAAAGAATACTAATCCAATATATGCATTATTATATACTATTTTGATCATAAAAATAAGTAAATTAATAATATGCAATTTAATTTCTATTTTGACAAATATTTTAATTAGTCAATATTTAAGATTAATTAATTAATTACAAATAAATTTTATCATTTTATGTGACCTAATTTGATCATTTATTATCCAAATTAAATGATCAAATAGTCCATTTTACTCACAAAAATGTGAGGAATATCAATATGAAATCAAATTTAATATTTGAACCATAATTTTCTTAATCACTTTTTAACCCTAATTAGGAGTCCCATAAACCTTAAATTTCAAATGTTGTCCAAATTTGACCTACTTAGTGTTATTTTTCTCCTTATGATATAAGGATTTCAACTTATGTAAATCATTTCCATTGGACAACAAATTATGATTTTAGGTTTTTGACTCTTAATTAGTATTATTGTGATGAATCTTAATTTTCCTAGATATCATATTTTAGGTTTTATAAACCCTAGTATAGATAACATGTCACATTTATTATTCCTCATGTCAAATTAGATTACTTTTAATTGAGCTTAGTTCTCATTTTCTAATTATGTGAATCAATTATAAATTGCTTGATTCACCTTTTAACCCTAAGGTAGAAATCCTAAGTTTGATTTAAACATGAATTGTAGTTGATCCCTAGATCTATTAGTTACATCCATTAAGAGTAGTTAGCCTTAATGCCTTTATAATTATAGATTATTGAATCAATTAGGACTAGCCTTTCATGATTAGATTAAAGCTTAGTATAATTATCCTAACCCTTAAAGTACTCATTTAATTTCCTTAAGAACTAATAATTGGAATCCTAATTCACTTAGGGTAATTTAGGAATCCTACTAATTTTTCTTAAACATTAACTACTAGAATACTTAGAACTTGTAGTTATTAAATCCCATCTCTTAGTTACTTTAAACCTTTCACTTTATTATAATTTAGCTAGATTAATATTTGATTAGTTAGATCCTTCAAACTATAACCTAGCTAGTAAACTTTAATAAATTAATTTTAACTTCTAATTTCTTAAGTTAGATATTTTCTTAATCTCAATCTCTTCCTACTAGTCACCTAAACTTTGAATTAGTTATCTTAATTGAATCTTATAGTTTAGGATGTGAATATAACTAATTTCTATTTATATTGATTATACTTATAAATTATTTTATCATATTAAAATAATTGAATTGAAATTACTATTTTTAAAACCCCAACTACTACTATATTTATAATTAACTTGAGATCAATATCTCAAAGTTAATTGGGAGCTCAATTAGCTCCAATCTTTAAGTAGATCATTAAAATTAGATAACTTTGGATATCACTTAGTTTCAATTATTGAATTTTCCTTGAATGCTTGCTTAGCTTTGAGCCTTATTCATTTGAATCATTCAAATAAGATATTATACATGAATACACTTTCATATTAAAAATAATAGGGGTTTTTATTGTTGGATCAGCCAAGGGCAGGCTAAAAAGGAGTAATAAGGAGACCTCACATTCTCAGATGGTGAATGTGAGTGTTGCTTATTTTGACCCCACTTTCCTTCATTAGTTAAACAGATGTGTTTAACTCCACTTTTCATTCTGTACGTGCCCGCAAAATGAGTACTGTTAAAATAACTTCAATTAATTAACATATGAGATCTTCTTCAATCTTGTAGATTATTAAGACTCATCATAGCTTTTAGATATGTTATTTTCTATAGTTCTAGACTATGTGAATATTTGACTAATAGTCTAAGATCTTCTTCCAATTTCTATACTATGCATTTTCTATATTTCAATACTGTACTTTACTTGTTTACAGTTTACTTAAATTATAGTGAATATTATTAAAATTATATTTAAATGCTTCACTGTCTCTTTTCCTTACTTAGCATAAGTTCTTTTGAACATATATATGCTTTACTTCATTTACTTTCATATGCACTTTAGTTTCTTTCTATCCTATTTAGGATGCTTTTACCCTTATTTTAATTGTAGCCTAGGATATATAATTAAGTAAGTATTCTAACTCACTTTGCCTATTTCTTACTTATTTTTTTTTCACACTTGTATGCGTACCATTTTGCACCCATGCTTATGCTTATGTTGTAATTAGTAGTGATATCCTATTAAATAATAATATGCTTAGCCCAATCTTAAAATGTACTTAGACTGTTTAGTGTAACCAGATTTTCTATTTCTTGGCTTTGCCCTATCATATTTAAATGACAAAATGTGATAGATCAGGTACATTTGGAGGCTAGTGGAGATGGACTAAGTGTAAAAAGCTAGCTGCTTTCACTTATAATATCATAAATATATAGCTTATAAATATTTGCAAGTGAGCTTTTAATTTAATACTTTTATTTAAGTTTACTGTTGGTTTGTAATAGCAATGTCATTTACTTTACTTTTACTATACTTATGCTGGAGCTTAGATTTATACTTAAATGCTTGAGATATGAAGAATGGATTGATGTAAATGAATATATGTAAATGAATGTATGTAAATGAATGTATGTAAATGAATGTATGTAAATGAATATTAATTAAATCATTAGTTGCATATTTATTTTCTTATGTTCATTGGAATTAGTTGTATACTAAATTGCTTATAGAATTGGAAAATAGTTACATATCCAAGTTGAGAATCTCTTCTTATCTTCATGTATGTATTAAATATTGTGAATTGAGCATACTTTAGGGTAGATAATTATTATACATGTATTTTCTCACTTTAAACTTTTAAAACTAGAAATATGCAATCCCATATAAAGGATTAATTTTATTTTAGAATTGGAAATAAGCAATCCCTTGTAATGGATTGACTTTATATTAGAAGTGTAAATATGAAAATCCTATGTAATGGATTGGCTCTATATTAGAACTGGAACTAAACAATCCTATATAATGGTATGATTTCATGTTAGTTTTAGGTTATTTTTCTTTCAATTATATCTTCCACTGGAAGGGAAGACTTGTATGTCTATATTGCAGGTGTTTTCTTAGCCATTTATAGAAAAAACTCTGCTAAAGTTTTTAAGAATTTAATGACTTATAATAATTTGTAAAGTTGTAGACTCATGTTTCATATGTTTATTATTAGAAATTTCATATCTAGATTTTGTAAGTACTCATATTAAATGTTCTTAAATTACATTCTCTCATGTCCTTGCCTGGATTGCATCTTCATAAGTATTTCACATAACACATTTCATAAAAATTTCCTTCCATCTTAACTTAAGACCCTCTTCTAAATCCTTGGCCAAACATAGTATCTAATGATTTGGATTAGTTTCCTTCTAATCTAGTATTAGATATTATGGTGACATATCAATGTTGAGTTAAGTGATTCTCAATATTGGGGTCATCACAGTTGGTATCAAAGCCAAGCTGAGAACTTTAAGTTAAGACAAATACATCCATTCATCCAAAAGCAAACAACACATTATAATAAAAACAAGTGAATGAGATCTTAGGACAATAAACACATTTTCATTTAAATAAGTGATCTAAATTTCTAACTCAAACCTTAATTAAATTTTCAGATGGCGGACTCTAGTACTGAACTAAGACTTTATATCAAATTGTTCTTTTAGTATTGGGAGTACGATCATTGGTATGGTTTGACGTTTGGTCGTGTTTACTTAGGAGTATCTGTTGCGGGAGGTGATATTCTAAACAAAATTTTGAGGTTTTATGTGTTCTGAGGTGATTGTTTCCCTCAGCTAGCTAGGGAATGGCTCTCCCGTGTTACCACGGTATTTGAGGCCATATAATGCCCTGATCACTTACGCCTCCAAATTTTGGATGAATGTTTTAGTAACTACGTCATGGATTGGTGGTGTCATGCTTATGGAGTTCTCATTCGTGCATGTAGGCATCTTCATCGTGCCCCCACTTATGAAGACTTCAAAAATATATTTTATTCAAAATTCTGTAACTAGTAGTACTAGTCTTTTTTTTTCTCTAGCTTCTTTCCCTTTAGTAGCTTTATAAATAGCTTTTACTTTACTTATGTTTCTTTCCTCTTCCTCTAAAATTGTAATCTCTTAAAAGTTTCAAATTTTAAGGAGAAGTTTCTTTTCCAATCTTCTTTAGTTTTTGAATAGTATTTTTTTCCTTTCTTTAGAATGGATCCAAATTCAAATATTCTTATTGAACCAATAGTGGAAGAACTTACTTCCACTACAACTTCCCAAACATACCAATTGTAGAATTTGCTGGATCTAATGAAGGTTATAGTGGAAGCACATACTCGTGCAGCAAAAAGGATAGCTTCATCCTGCAACCCTTCCCAACCTTCTGCTGCTCTATCCCAAATCTGCCCAACTCCTCCTCAGGCCTCTTCTCCTATCATTCCTAAACTTCCATTAGCTCCACAACCATCCTCTGGCCCTGTGGTGGATGCCTACCTTCTCACTTTTCTTCGTCTGCACCCTCTGACCTTCAATGGTTCTATTTCCCACTTTGAAGCCTTTGACTGGCTAAAGGCCATCGAAAAGACCTTAGCTAGTATTAAGTGTTCGGAGAGTGAGTGCCTCCATCTTGCGACCTAACTATTCCACAGTGATGCCAAATATTGGTGGGATAGTGAGCTGAAGACTCGCTTCTTAGATGTTCAGATGGAAGACATCCCTTGGGATGAATTTGAGCAAGTGTTCCATTAGGAATTTATTCCTCCTTTTGCCCAAACTATAATAGAAAATGACTTCATGTAGCTTACCTAAGGAAGTCGTTCTGTACACGACTATGAGATGGAGTTCCGTAAACTCTCTCGATTTGCTCCAAATCTAGTCCATACAGAAATGGCTAGGTGCACTAGATTTCTTTCCGGTTTAAAGATTTTGTTAAAAGTCATTTGATGTCTCAATATCATGATAATTTTCCCATCTTCTGGAAGGTGCTTGCATGGTTGAGTGCCATCAATCCCAAATGGATTTGAGGAAGTGCTCCCATCCCCAACCTTCCAGATCATAACCCTTCAAAAGGAACTGTTCACATAGTCCCAAAGTCTTCTAGCTTACTTCTGGCCAAAATCCAAATCAAAATCCTAGCCAGAACCCTAGGAAAATTCAGCAAGGAAGTATGTAACAGACCCCATCATTATGGGAAGTGCTACCACACTAGTGGTAGATGTTACATATGCGGTAGAACTAATCATCGACATTGGGACTATTGTGCTAGCTGGACTGTGGACAAGATAAAGATCAACTGCCAAGCTTCTGTGCAGAATTGAATTCATATTAACTCTCAAGCACCAGTACTTTCCTTGATGCTTCCTCCTACTGGTGGAAGCACTCAGCACCAAAAGGGTGTACCTCCATCTTCCTCCAAGCAAGGCCGCTACAGTAGAAAGGATAAGGGCAACTCTATTGCTCAACCTCCTACAGTACCAAGGGTCTACGCTTTGTCTTCTTTAGCTGCCCCTAATGATAATAGCGTTGTTACCGGTACATTTTAAGTTTAATTTCCTATTTTTTGTTATTCATTTTCTTCTGCAATTTTAATTTCAGTATTTTCCTACTTTAATTTTCATAAGTTGTAATTAGAGTTTATTTTCCCTGCCATAGGAACTCTAATTATTAAAAACTTATTCTATGACACTCTCTTTGACACTGGTACTAGTCACTCTTTCATGTCAGTGAGTTGTGCCTCTTCCTTAAATCTTCAATATTTTAGCTTAGGAAGTCCCTTAGTAGTTCAAATGTCATCTGGTGCTGAAATGTGTGCAAGTGAGTTTTGTTTTGTAGACATCCCAATCAGTAACCAATTATTCCAATCCAAACTTATTGTTATGTCTATTACAAATTTCGACATATGCTTAGGAATGGATTGGCTAAGTAAGTTTAATGCCGTAATAGATTGCTTTCGTAAGTGAGTTTCACTTAAGGTTGAAAAGAAACCTGAAGTGTTTGTAGGAAAACTTGGCTTGACTGCATCCTTAATCAATGCAATTGAAGCCAAGCGCCTTGTTAGTAAAGGATGCTATGTGATCTTAGTAACTTTAATAGTTGAAGAGAAGCAAGTTAGTAGTCCATAAGAGACTATCATTGTTAGTGAGTTCCTGGATGTGTTCCCTGAAGACTTGTGACAGACTGTAAATATACGTCTGCGCTCACACTCAAGTGTACATGGTCTGAAGTAATAAGTGGAAAGTGTTAGTTTCCGGGAATTTATCGATCCTCAGAGAATTGATTGATTTGGCATTAAGGTGTATCTATTCTCACTAATGTTTAAGCTACAATGTATTTGGATGAGTTGGTCTAAAAATTAGCACAATAATCACTAAGCAAAAAGAGTAAGATGAGAGAAAGAGGAGAGTTGGGACCATCCCACATGCCATGATATAACAACTATGTATATTAATTTCTCAAGCTTTATCATTCATTTTAATTAAAATCAAGTGCACATTGTTTTCCTTGAGTTTAACTCATGGTCTTACAAGTTCAAATCTCGTGCACAAAATAAACTCACAATCGGTTCTACTTTGGCACAAAAATTCTTGTAAGATTCTTTGGATTTAAATTTTAATCTTATTCTCTTGATCAAGGAGAGCTTGATTATTAAGTCTTATGACCTTACAAGCATTGATTTCCACTATGAGCATCACTCGCATCTCACATAGTTGAGATGAGGGATTCATATGTTGGGCTCAACGACTATGTCATTTAGTTCATGAGCACTCAACACTTCTTTCCTCTACCTCAATTATGTTGAGCTAAGGAGCTCATTTAGTGTGTCTTAGTATCACTTGCATCAACACTTTGGTTGAGCTTAGATTGAGGTACATTGAGCTCAAGAACTTTGTCACATTGTTCCAAGCTTTTATGCACTCAAAACCTAGCATCCAACCTAAGGTGAGCTAAGGAGCACATAACGATTAGTTCTTGAACTTTTTTAATTCTTTACTCTTATTCCACATTCAAGACTAAATTAGATAAAATATTTCTTAGCAAGGCATTTAGATCACAAAAAAAATTATGCTTGAGGAAAAACATTTATACATTAATATTACATCATGCACATGGGACTTCACCCCAACCCTCCCCAAAGGAGTTTAACTACTCATTACAAAAGAAAAGAAGAAATACACTTACATGGATAAAGACTCTTTCATGATCAACTAAAAAGAAAATACAATAATAGAGTTTAGAAGATACTAGGAATGCTTCTTTGGAAGGTCTCTGGAATCCTTTTTCTCCTTCTCAATGTTCCCTTCTTAGGTCACTAGTGCTGCCTTCTTCCTTCTCCTCTAAAGCAAGAGCTTGCTTTGCCACCCTTAGGGAGTTCTTCTCTTCCTTGGCACTCCTCCTCACTTAGTGGATGTTTGGCTAAAATTGTGAACCCTCCTCAAGTCAAGAGGAGGGGTATTTATAGGAGTGGGGCTGCCTTCTTCTTCTTTATTTCAAAACCAGCATTTTCAATTAAAATTCTGAACTCATGATGGCAAACTCCTCCATTGATGGTGAGGTGACAAATATCTTCATTTGTTTACCCAAAACATCACCTCAAGACCTTCCATTTCAAATAAAACGTAGTAGCTGTAGGGAATGATGGTTGGGGACAAAATGCAGGATAGAGGTCATGTCCCCAGCCGCAATAAATGCTTCTCTGGAAAAAATTTGCGACGGGCCGCTGCAGTGCACTACAGGTCATTTTGCAAATCTATTGTTCAATTACTTCACTTTTTATTTTTAAAGTAAAAATATTTCTGCAGCAGACTGCTGCAGCGTGCTACCGCGCGATGTAGCGGCTCATTTTGCAAAAAATACTGTTCAATTAATTGAGCCCCCTTGTTTATAAAGTTGGAAATATTTTTGCTGTAGCGCGTGATCGCGCGCTGTAGCTGCTCATTTTTCAAAAATCACTGGTCAATTAGTTGAGCCCCCCATTTATAAAGTTTAAATACTTCCACTGCAGCCCGTTGCGGCGCGCTGTAGCGCGCCGCAACGCGCTGTAGCGCACTGTAGCAGATTCCCTTAAAAAATTTTGAAATGTTTCCAGAAATACCTCAGGACTCCCTTGGATGCCTTTTCCCTGAAAAAGATAGAAAAAAATGATTTAGGAGCATCTTAAAGATCTAAAATAAATGAAATTTCTCTTTATTTTAGATATAATTTATGGATTCATCAACTTGTATGGACTACCTTCTTTGCATGAGGTAGGGTTTTCTATTGAACTTATTACTGGGACTCAACCTAAATCTAAGGCTCCATATAGGATGGCTCTAAAAGAACTACAAGAGCTTAGAGAGTAATTATAAGAGTTGTTAGAAAAAGGATTCGTTCACCCTAGTATGTCACATTGGGGAGCTCCTGTCCTTTTTATTAAGATGAAGGATGGTTCAATGCGGATGTGTATAGACTATCGTGAGCTTAATGAAGTGACGGTGAAAAATAAATATCCTCTCCCTAGGATCGATGATTTGTTTGATCAACTCATCGGAGCGAAGATCTTCTCCAAGATTGACTTAAGATCATGTTACTACCAGATTCAAGTCAGGGATGAAGATGTTTCCAAAACTACATTCAGAACCTATTAAGGGAATTTTGAGTTTCTAGTCATGTCTTTTGCACAGACAAATGCTCCTTCCATCTTCATGGACCTGATTTAGCGTATTCTTAAGCTGTATCTCGACAAGTTTGTCATCATTTTCATCGACGACATCCTAATCTAATCGAAGTCAGCTACTGAGCATGAAGAGCATCTGCGTATCGTTCTAGAATTGTTAAGAGAGAATAAACTTATCGTTAAGTTTTCTAAGTGCGAGTTTTGGCTCAAGTCTGTGGCATTTTTGGGTCATGTAATTGATGTCGAAGGCATTAGAGTAGATCAAAAGAAAATCCAAGTTGTTCAATAGTGGGTTCAACCTAAATCTGTAACAGAGATTCGTAGTTTCCTTGGATTTGTTGGTTATTACAGAATGTTCATTCTTGGATTATCTCTAATTGCTTTGTCATTAACTCATTAAACTAGAAAAGATGTTCTATTCATCTGGAGCATAGGCTGTGAAGAATCTTTTTAGAAGTTGAAGTAGTTATTGACTTATGCTCCTGTTCTAGTGCTACCTCATGAGGGTAAAGATTTTCTGGTTTATACTGATGCCTCTAAGGTAGGGCTTGGTTGTGTTTTGATGCAAGATCATCGTGTAATAGCCTATGCCTCTAGATAGCTTAAGCCTAATGAGAAGAATTATCCTGTGCATGATTTTGAACTTGCAGGGGTAGTTTTTGCTCTTAAAATCTAGAGACACTACCTGTATGGAGTTAAGTATGAGATGTTTACTGATCACCAAAGTTTAAAGTATATTTTCACCCAGAAGGAACTTAACTGCCATCAGTGTAGGTGGCTAGAGTTACTTTGTGACTATGAGTTGGAAATCCAATACCATCTGGGTAAAGCTAATGTCGTAGCTGATGCCCTTAGTCATAAAGCGACTTTATCTTACCATTGTCACAATGAATCTTTGATCGAAGATTTTGTCAGATTGAATCTTGAGCTAATTAGTTCAATTGATTTGGGCACTCTACTATTTACTATTTAGTCAGATGATTCCCTAAGATCTAAGATTATTGAAGCTCAGAAGGAAGATTCAAGTTATTCTACATTAGTTTCTAAAATCATTAGTGGCAAGAGATCTAAATTATGTCTTGATGATGAAGGTGTGGTATTTCAAAAGTCCAGGTTATGGATTCCAAAAAGCTTGCAGTTACAAGTATTGTATGAAGCTCATAACTCCGGCTATGCAGTACACCCAGGTAGTTGTAAGATGTATCAAGATCTCAAGCAATCATTTTGGTGGTCCAGCATGAAGCAGGATATAGCCATTTTCATTTCCAAGTGCCATCCCTATTCACTGGTCAAGGCCGAACACCAAAAGCCTGGTGGACTTCTTAAGCCCTTAAACATTCTTGAATGGAAGTGGTCCGACATTTCCATGGATTTCATTATAGGTTTGCCTAAGAGTAGATCTGGTTTTGACTATATTTGGGTGATAGTTGATAGACTCACTAAGTCAGCCAATTTTCTACCTATTCGTTAGATTGATCCAGTTGAGAAGTTAGCCAAGCTTTATCTTAAGGAGATCATTTGGTTGCATGGTACACTGAACTGTATAGTTTCTGACAAAGATAGTAAATTCACTTCCAGATTTTGGTCAGTTGTTCAGCATGACTTAGGGACGAGTTTAGCATTGAGTACTGCTTTCCACTCCTAGACAGATGGTTAGATTGAGCGTGTAAATCAGATCTTTGAAGATTTCTTACATCTTTGTGTTCTAGACTTTGGTGGATCATGGGAAGATCACTTAGTGTTAGTTGAGTTTGCCTATAATAACAGTTATTAGTCCAGTATTGGTATGGCTCCTTATGAAGCTCTTTATGGAAGGAGGTGTACAACTCTAGTTACTTGGATAGAAGTAGGAGACTCTCAACTTTATGGTTCCGAGTTAATAGAATAGATCACTAAGAAAGTTCAACTGATCAAGCGCAATATGACTGTAGCTCAGGATAGACAGAAGAAATATCATGATGCTCGTCATCGTCAGTTAGAGTTCTAAGTAGGCGATAGGGCTTATCATAAAGTTAGTCTGATGTGTGGCGTGCATAGATTCGATATTTTTGGAAAGTTGAGTCCAAGGTATTTAGGACCCTTTGAAGTGATTGAGAGGATTGGAACATCTGCTTACAGACTAGAGTTACCAGAAGAGTTCTCAGCTGTGCATAATGTGTTTCACATTTGGTCACTAAGGAGGTGTTTGCTAAAGTTCAGATACATGTAACGGAATTGCAACTCAATATGACTTTCGTCATTAAACCTGTTGCAATTTTGGGGCGAGATCTTAAGCAGTTAAGGAACCACAACATTCCTATGATCAAAGTCCATTGGAAAAATCATCCAACTGGTGAAGCCACGTGGGAGAAAGAAGAGGATATGCTAAAAAAGTTCATATAATTCTTTTATTAATCAGGTAGATTTAGTTCTTTTTATTTTGTTATCATTTCTTTAGACTTCCTTTATATTTTTAATTTCCTTGTTTTTAATTGTTATGTGTCTTGAGCGACACTCTTTTTAAGGAGGGGAGTCTGTAACAACCCTAGTGTTATTACCTGTTAATTAGTGACCTAATTAACTTTAATCCTTTTTCATTAATCTTATAATAGTATTAGGAGTCTCTATTTCAATTTTCGTGTAATTTGGAGATCGTTTGGTAATTTCTAATATTTCCTAATTTTTGATAATTTTGAGAATGCATAATTTATTTAGACCTCATAATCAAAAACGGAGTCCACGATTGGACTCACCACACCCAAATTAGCTAGGGGTGGTATTTTGGAAGTGTTTAGAAGTCATTAAATTTTCCCCAAATATTTTAATAATATTTTAAATACCTAAAAATTAAAATAATTAAATTGACCTCCGATCAAAAATTTGATAGCAATTTTGAGTTCCATACACCTCAAATAGGTGAGGATGAATTTTTGGGATTTTTCGGAGGGCGTTTAGTTATTTAATTTTGAGTAATAAAATGTATATAATTAATTAAATGAATAAAGTATTTAAATTATTTAATATATATTTATTAAATAGTTATTATAACGGCTAATTCATGTTCTCGCGCAGATCTGCTGTGGGGAGCTGAGCACGGGACAGCAGTCCTGTGCGATCCAGGTCATTGCGCGATTTGGATCAAAATCAGATGGTCGATTTTAGCCCAGACCACAGAACAAAATCTTACCTTTCGATCGGTCAATCGAATGGGTGACAAGGATCCTTCCACAGTACTATCCCTTTCTGCACAATCAATGGCATCGGGCGAGGACATTCCAGCCGCTCCGGCTGGACTCCTGGCACCCTCTTAGACCCGTTGAGCTCCCATTTCTTCTGTTTTGGATCAATCTTCCCTTACCTTACATCTGGGAGTGCCGAGAGCTGCGATCGAAGGGTATTCAGGAGCAATCATTTTAGCCAAGCCCTAGCTGCAAAATCTCAGCAGGTATGTCGTTGATTTCTCCAAATTCTTACTCGTAAGCATTCCATTTTGTTTTAAATTCTTATTGCGAGTTTTTTTGGGTTAGTTTGGGGGGAATCTAATCGAACTAGGTCGACTTAGATTTAGATCAATCGATCGAATACCCGTCCAAATTTTTAGGGTTTAGACGTGGAGACCTAGGGCATTGTCCAATCTCCCCTATACCTATCGTATGATCCAGATCTTAATGTCAAGTGAACGGCCTCGGTGAGACCTCCTCGTCGGTGTGCGGGTCGCACTCTGATATTGCTGGGATCGAACGGTAAACCTAAACCTAAGAATTTTGTCTTCGAGCTGCAGTTGGGGACGACACGGTTTGGATTGGTTCATCGATCGGTCTGCCTCTTTTCCTTGAATAGGATCAGCTCGGTTTTTCTGATTTATGGGCCGTAAGTCTGCGACGTGGGTCCCACTTTTGTCACGCGACACTCTCTAGAGTTGCCGCGTGTCAAGGCGACGCACAGGTTTCAGCACCGCACATAAATTAGTACTGTGAATTTTTGGGCCATTTTCTAACCCGATTTTAGTGCCACTAAGATTTGTATCATTTGTTTGATTGTGTAGTGATGGAATTAATTGATTAGCCTTAAATTTTAAATGATTAATTACTTAATTTTCATTTGATTATAACTTTAAGAATACTAATCCAATATATACAATAAGCCACACTGAATGCTGCTGACTTAAACCCAAGAGTAGGATCGAGAGTCAATACTTAGGATAAGAGTAGAGTACTTGTATTAAGTATTAGACTAAAATGTACATTGGATTTAAGGAAGTAGATATGAATCCGATATATGTTATCAATATATTAGCAATTCCAATATGCTGATAGCATCACAGTACTATGTATAGTAGTATAACAGAGTGTGGAAGCTAATGCAAAACATCCAGAATACATTCGTCACAGAACAGTATTAAACATTCATTTCAGAAAAGAAAAGTAAAATACATCCAGAATTATTACAGATTGATTTAAATGATGCAAAAGTAAAGTTTATCTGAAGTACTAAAGTAGAAAAAGTAAAGTAAAGAGGTGGAAGATGGATTCACTAAGGCTCCACGTACTCCTCCTAGATCTCCTGCAAGTCCTATTGCCCTATCTCAATAAGTTGCTCGGGATCTAGCAAATTGTTGTATCCCAAAAGTACCCCCGTGTTAAACAAGAAGTATAGTATATCACAACTAAACTAAGTAGTACTAAAGTAAATACAAATAGATAGTAAAGTAAAGAAAACTATAAAAAAGTAGTAAAACAATGAACCACTGAAAAAGGTAAAGGCTAAACAAGGTAAAAATGAACTAAAAACTGAATGCTAAAAGTAAATGAAAACATCAAATGCTCAGAATTCAAGGTAAAAATGTCCAATGCTATACTATATGTCACTGGGATAATGCATCTAAATATGCCACGACACGGTATGCCACAGATATATAACAGAACTATCACTGAAAGGCTATGAGTCGTACGGTCCAATGTATACAAATATCCAGTTGGGAATACAGTTTACTGTGATGCCGATACATCCTGAAATTCCCTAGTTAATGTATGTAACATTCCGTACCCTATAATTCATCACTGATACTCATATGTCTCCACTGAATCATTCATCATGATCATGCTCATGTTTATTCCTGTGCTTCTATTCTATATGAGAACAATCTAAAAATCCATAAAACTTCAAATACTGATGGTGAATTCAAGGTCTCCACTATGTAGAATCCTGCTAAAAGGATTCTGACACCTAGCTTCTAGAATGATAATTGGTTAAAGATGAAGATTTACTTAAAAATCAATAGATGGGAAAATTGTATACATATATTTAGCATGTTGCAAGAAAGGTGGTTCTTAACACTTAGTTTGATTAAGCCACCCTAGCGAAGTGGTCTTCGATAGGAGGCTTCGCCCGTTGGCAATTTGTATCTCAAACTAAGTCATTAATATGCCCAACTCACAATCACACTCAGTGTCTTAAATAAAGTGATTCTAGTTACTTAGTTTGTTTGAGCCACACCTATTGAAGGGGTCTTCGCTAGGAGGCATTGCTCATTGGCGATTTGTATTTCAATTAAACTAAGGAATGAGTCCCTATTTAATACACTCTTAGTATTAGAAAATTTACTATAATGGGACTTTATTTATCAAATCCCTCAGGATAGCACCTGGTCATAAGTCCACATTGAAGTGAATCAACCAATCCTGAATACTACTGAAGAAATTCAGTACTATTATAGTGCCCCGCCCCATCGCCGTGCGCAAAAGGTATAATAGATCGGCGATGGAGCAGTGCGCTACTTAGGATGAACAAACAACATCATCTTCCTGAATAGGCTAAAAGACTGAGCCACACTGAAGGCTGCTGACTCGAACCCAAGAGTAGGATCGAGAGTCAATACTTAAGATAAGTGTAGAATACTTGTCTTAAGTATTGGACTAATACATACATTAGATTTAAGGAGGTAAATATGAATCCAATATATGTTATCAATATATCAGCATTTCCAGCATACTGATCATATCACAATACTAAGTATAATAATTAAATAACAGAGTGCGGAAGCTAAAGTAAAATATCTAGAATACATTCATCATAGAGCAGTAGTAAACATTCATCCAAGAAAAGAAAAGTAAAATACATCCAGAATTATTACAAACTAATTTAAACGGTGCAAAAGTAAAGTCTAAATGAAGTACTAAAGGCAGAAATAGAAGAATAAAAGTTGGAATATAGATCCACTAGGGCTCCACGTACTCCTCCTAGATCTCTTGTAAGTCCTCTTGCACTATCTCCACAAGCTACTCAGGATCTAGAAATTGCTGGATCCCAAAAGTACCCCATGTTAGACAAGAAGTCTAACACATCACAACTAAATTAAGCAGTAGTAAAGTAAATACGTATGAACAGTAAAGTAAAGAAACTGTAGAAAAGTAGTAAAATACTGAACCACTGACAAATGTAAAGACTAAGCAAGGTAAAAAGGAACTGAAAGCTGAATGCTGAAAGTAAGTGAAAACATCAAATGCTCAGAAACTAAGGTAAAAATGTCCAATGATGTACTATATGTTATCAGGATAATGCATCTAAATATGCCACAACACGGTTTGCCACATATATATAACAGAACTATCACTGAAATGTTATGAGTCGTACGGTCCAATGTATACATACACCCAGTTAAGAAGTCAGTACAGTGATGCCGATGCATCCTGAAATTCCCCAGTCAATGTATGCAACATTCCGTAACCCATAGTTTGTCGCTGATACTCATACATCACCAATGAATCATTCATCATGCTCATGCTCATGTTTATGCCCACGCTTCTATTCTATATGAGGAAAATCCCAAAATCCATAAAAACTTTGAATACCAATGATGAATTTAAGGTCTCCATTGTGTAGAATCCTGCTAAAAGGATTTTGGCTCCTAGCTTCTAGAATGATAATTGGTTAAAGTTAAAGATTTACTTAAAAATCATTAGATGAGATGATTGTATACACATATTTAGCACATTTGCAAGGGAGGTGGTTCGTAACACTTAGTTTGATTAAGCCACCCTAACGAAGCGGTCTTCGATAGGAGGCATCGCCCGTTAGCAGTTTGTATCTCAAGCTAAGTTATTAAGATGCCCAACTCACAATCACACTTAGTGTCTTAAAGAAGGTGATTTTAATTACTTAGTTTGTTTGAGCCACACCTATTAAAGCGGTCTTGGCTAGGAGGCATTGCCCATTGGCGATTTGTATATCAATCAAACTAAGGAATGAGTACTCATTTTATACACTCTTAGTCTTGGGAGATTTACTCTAATGGGATTGTATTCGTCTAATCCCTTGGGATAGCACCTGGTCATAAGTCCATATTGGAGTGAATCAACCAATTCTGAATACTACTGAAGGAATCTAGTACTATTGGTATATAATACTACACCAACCAATAGCCTGAGTTCAAACAACTCTATTTAATCAATAAGGATTTATCAAGACTATTGATTCCTATGCTAAATAGGTAAGTCCTATACAAGGCTTCAAGAAAATGTGATCAAGGGTCACTTAATATAGATTCTACCATAAGGAAAGGTATCATTCTAATATCTTTAGAAATTCCTACCATGAGGGGTTAAGATCAATATCTAAGGTTAAGGGATCATCTAAGCTTCTACCTCAATGAGTTATACAAAATTCACCTACCTCAATGTATATTTAAATCTAAGTCTAAAAATATTTCAGAGATGATCTTATGATGAGATACTTAAGATCTCACATTCTTAATTCTAATGCTAACACTCTAGGTTTTACTTATCATTAGATTTAGAGTGATTAGATCAGATGATTAAGTCATCTGATCATAACTTATTCTAAGATTATGGGATTTAAATCAAGCATATTATTAGAGTTAGATCACTTGTTAATTTAAAATGATTCTATTAATCTTCTTATGCTAATAGTCTTATTTAGGAGAAAATCAAGGATCTAAAGTTTAGATTTAGATTAAGTAATCATATAGATTTATTATTAACCTTAACATGTCTAATGCAAATGCTTAAGATCAATATCAAATCAGATGCATTATCTTATAATTATGTCCATTTAATTAAGGTTTAAGAGTTTGGATCTTAATTAAGCATGTTAGGGTTTAACCCCTACTCATGTCCAATTAAGATCAAGGGTTCATTTATAAATCAAATGTCAAATTAGTAAATTAGGGATGCATTATTGGTGGCAATCTCAGATTTAGATCAAGTCTTCATAGCTTGACAAAGTCTTAAGATTTCTTAAGATTAATTAAGATGTTTAAGTTCTTCAAATTAAGGTTTATTCAATTTATACATCATAAATTTGCATACATAGTTTCAATACATCTACCTTACTATTATGAAGCAGATTAATAGAAGAATTCATAAAAACAAAAAATAATTAGTACTAATCAAATCCTAAACAAATGCAAAAGGATTTGCACCTAATTACAAATATAACCATTAGAATTTCATACAACGTGGCGTATAAGTTCCATTTTATCATATCATTAACCTGAGACTGAGTTTGATAAGATCCAATGGTTACCAGCCCTAATTTTCACTAATCATGGTTTAACAAGATTAGGGAATAAGTTGAAATACAGAAATCAGAAAAATAAACTACTTAGCAAATTCATTCTACTAATCATAAGGGAACTAATGACACCCTAATCATGTAATTTGGATAAGTATTCATGCTAATCAACCCTAATCAATATCTATAATAATTTGGCAAAAATGGAAACTATAACCATTTGATGTTTAATATTATTTTATATTCAGATCCCTGATGATTTTCTAATTAATTTGATATATAATATCATAGGTTTTTAACCAGTGGATTAAAAGTTATTCAATTAATACATTCTATGTTTTTATTTAAATATTTTCCTATGATTGGATTAATTGGATTATTTTCCTTAAGGAAAATAAATCCAATTAATCGGATTTATTTAAAATGGGCTCGGCCCATTAGTCGAACTGTGCAGGTCGACCGGGGCCCGAGGAACCCGGCACTGTCATGCAGCGTGGGACATGGCTGACCCGGTCCGCACAGTGCCGTTGTCCCCAACCCTCCTTCCCCGATACCAAGGGAATTAGGGTTGGCTTCCGCTGCAAATTCTGAGCGCTTCGGCCACGCCGTGACCCCTAATTGATCCTCACACCATCAGTAGGCCTAGACGTTTCGATTGAACCCCTTAGCCCCTTGTGAGGTGGTCGGGGTAGCCTGGACCTTACTCACCCGAGAGATTTTGCCTCAGAGCTACTGTGGGGAGGCAATTCTCCCCATAGAGGCCATGCCAGACCCAGGGCTCGATCCCTACACCATCATCGGGGAGGTGAGGCAGATCGAAGCCTCCTAGTTTGAGGGCATGAGGTAGGCTGGAATGCCGGGGACTTACTCGACCTGTGGCATTTCTTAAGGACTCAGCCCGATCGATCAATTCGATGGATCGGGACTAGCTTAGGGCTTAAGTTTGATAGCCCATGGTTCATTTCGACAATACACATGATTACGAATCGAAAGGAAAAGGGTCTAAGCCCTATTGGCTCAACCCGAGCAAACGGGGGTACTTGGTTTTTGACCAGGGATTTGCAGACGATGCAAGGGTCAATGCCGAGCCTGATGGGATTTCTAAGGTTTCCTAAGAGTTCCTAAACACCAGGAGACTCTTCTATTAGAGGTACGCAAGTCATGAATGCTTGGGAGAGCTCGGCCGATCAGCAATGGTGACTTGGGACAGAGGAGAAACTGGACCCAATTAAGTAGCAAAGGGCATCAAGGAGGAGTGCTGAGGCTATTTATAGCCTGCTAAAAGCCTCAGCAGGGAATGGGGAAGGTTCCAGAGGCTTAACCTCGAGCTGGGGTGACCTGAGGGATCAGGGCATGGCCAAACTCTCAATTTCTTAATTAAGCTCGATCGGGTCACGAGGCCCTACTAGGATCGATATGCCATTGAGGGACAATCCCCAATGCCTTGCTGAGGTAGAAGGAGTAGTGGGGCAGGTCAGGCTATCGAGAATCTTCGGGATTTCTTTGGTCGGACGTGGCGAGGTGAAGACGAAGATCCATAGTGCTGGTGCACTGTGGGCCGTCTAATGGATCGATCAAAACCAAGGGACGGTTCTGATGGGCTGGATCCTAACGGCCAGATCCGATTTGATTTGGATCATAAGTTCCACTGAGTGAATCCGACGACGGATCCAGGATCTCGCAAGGTTAAATCCTAGCCATTGGAAAGGAAGGCATGACTGTGGGATTAGCGGGACTCCGCTGTCATGTGACCCGGGTTCCGCAGCGGATAGTTTGCGGTCCGCACAGCGGATCCCGACTGTTAAATTAGTATAAAGGATAAATTTGCAAATTAAATTTGTTGTAAACCCTAAGATGCAATTATACCAAATTAAATTAAATTAAATTAGGGTCTAAATGATCTCCAAATTTCACCAAACTTTCACCCATAGCTAATTTGGGGATGAGTAACTCAAAAATGCAATCAGGTTTTAATTATGAGATCAAAATATTTTAGGTCTAATTTAGGGCATCTAGATTGATCAAAATATTATTTTGGACTTAGAGAAGTCCAATAGACATCAAATTTTCAGGATAGGCTCAATTTGATGTTCTATAAGCAATGATATTGAAATTAAAGATTAATTAAGCTATAATATAGCAGTGTAACAACCTAGGGTTGTTATAATTATGGGTATACCATAATACACCAACCAATAATCTGGGTTTAGATAACTCTATTTAATCAATAAGGATTCATCAAGACTATTAATCTCTATGCTAAATAGGTAAGTCCTATACAAAGCTCCAAGAAAAATGTGATCAAAGATTATTCAATATAGATTTTACCACAAGGAAAGGTATCATTCTAATATCCTAAGTGATTCCTACCATGAGGGGTTAAGATCAACTTCTAAGGTTAAGGGATCATCTAAGAATCTACCTTAATGAGTTATACAAAATTCTCCTACCTCAATGTATATTTAAATCTATATCTTATAATATTTCAGAGAAGATCTTATGATGAGATACTTAGGATCTCACACTCTTACTTCTAATGCTAACATTCTAGGTTCTTACTTATCATTTAGGTTTAGAGTGATCATATCAGATGATTAAGTCATCTGATCATAACTTATTCTAAGATTATGGGATTTAAATCAAGGATATTATTAGAGTAAGATCACTTGTTCAATCAATCTGATTATATTAATTTTCTTATGCTTATAGTCTTATTTAGGAGAAAATCAAGGATCTAAAGTTTAGATTCAAATTAAGCAATCACATAGCTTTATTATTAACCTTAACATGTCTAATCCAAATGTTTAAGATCAATATCAAATAAGATGCATTATTAAAATAATGATGATTGCATTTTCTTATAATCAATTCAATTTTATTAAGTTAAGAGTTTGGATCTTAATCAAATAGATTATAATTTAACCCCTTACTCATGCCTAATTAAGATCAAATGTTTATATATAAATTAATGCCAATTCAATGAATTTAGGATGTATTATTGGTGGCAATCTTAGACCTAGATCAAGTCTTAACAGCTTGATCAAAGTCTTAAGACTTCTTAAGGTTTATTAAGAGGCTTAAGTTCTCAATTTTAGATTTGTTCAATTAATACACCATAAATTTGCATACATGATTTCAATACATCTACCTTACTGTTATGAATCATATTAATAGAAACATTTCAGAAAATAGAAAGTAATTAATGCTAATCAAATTCTAAATTAATTCAAAAGGATTAGCACATAAATACAAATCCAACCATCAAAATTTTATGCAATTTGGCACATAAGTTTACCATACAATTAATCAGAGACTAAGTTTGCTAAGATCCAATGGTTGCATACCCTAATTTTCACTAATCATGATTTAAAAAGATTAGGGCATAAGTTGAAATACAGAAATAAAAAAAAAATAAACTATTTAGCATATTCATTCTACTAATCATAAAGAAGCTAATGGCACCCTAAATATGTAATATGGTTAAGTATAATTGCTAAACAACACTAATCAAGATTTTCAATAATTAAACAAAAATGGAAAATCTAACCATTGGATATTTCATATTATTTTATATTCTTATTTCTGAGGATTTTCTGATCAATTTGATATATAATATTATAGGGTTTGGATCAGTGGATTTAAAGTTATTTCATTAATACATTATGCATTTTAATTTAATTAAATCCCAATGATTTGAATAATTGAATTATTTTCCTTAAGAAAAATAATTCCAATTATTTGAATATTATTTAAAACGGGATCGGTCCAAATCCAAAACACGCAGGTCGGCTCGGCCCGGGGACCCGTTACTGTCGAACCACGCGGGTCATGGGTCAGATCGACCCGCATAGTCCATCTTCTTCCCCTCACCAGCCCCGACGCCTCATTGATTAGGGTAACCCTAATTGGCCAAATCCGCGGCCATGACTTCAGGTTGATCGATAAACGATCCCCTAGCCAAGATGCGCCGATTGACACTTAAAGCCCCATGTGAGATGGTTCGGATCGGCCGGACCTTACTCACCCGAGGGCTCCCTTAATGGAGTTACTATGGGGAGACAATTCTCCCCACAGAGGCCATGCCAGACCCAGGGCTCAATCCTTACACCTTTTGGAAGGTGAGACGGATCGAAGCGCCCTGATCTGAGGGCATGAGGTGGTCTGGAACATCGGGACCTTACTCGACCTGAGGCATTCCTTAAGGACTTAGCCCGATCGATTGATTCGATCGATTGGGGCTAGCTCATGCTCAATTATGATATCATTAGGTTCAATTTGACAATACACAGCAATACGAGTCAAATGGAGATGAGCTCGAGCCTCATTGGCTTAAGACTTGCAAACGGGGGTACGTGGTTCGACAGTTGAGCTCGGGGTGGTTGACTGAGGGCAAAGTAGGTGCTAGCAATGCTTCCAGAGAGTGCAAAGGGTCCTGAGCACTAGGAGAGCCTACTATCAGCGGTTCGGAGGCTCCTGGAATCGCCTATGTGAGCTCGGACAGATGGTAATGGTGAAAGAGTAGATAGTGGGGAGTTGAGGGTAATTGAGTAGCAAAGGGGTAGAGGGAGGATTGCTGAGGCTATTTATAGCCACAGACGAGTTTAAGGAAGCTTCTAGATAGGTTGGCTTGTCTGGGAAAGCCCGAGAGGTCGGGCCATGGTCGAGCTCTCACTTTTCCTAATTTAGCTCGCCTGGGTCACGAGGCCCGATCAAGATTAATATGCCGTTGAGGGAAGAGCCCCAACGGCATGCTGAGGTGGAATGGGTAGTGGGGGACAAGCCAAGCTGTCCAGGATCTGCAGGATTTCTTCGGTCAAACGTGGGTGAGGCAAAGACGAAGATCCACAGTACGGGTGCACTGTGGGCCATCTGATGGATCGATCAGGACAGTGGAATGGTCATGGTACTTCGAATCATAACGGTCAGATCCGATTGAATCCGCACTGTAGGATTTACAGGGCACATATAACTGCAGATCCTCGGTTCCACGGGATCTAATCCTAGCCATTGGATAGGAAGGCACAACAGTGAGCTGTGCGGGACTCCACTGTTACATGACCTAGGCTCCGCAGCGGATCTCCCGCGGTCAGTACAGTAGATCCTGGCCCTTTAAACAGGTATAGGGTAAAATTGCAAATTCAATTTGTTGGAAGCCTTAATTTGCAATTAAACCAAAATAAATTAAATTGGATTAAGGTCTAAATGATCTCCAAATTTCACCAAACTTTCACCCCTAGTTAATTCGGGGGTGAGGAATTCAAAAATACAATCATATTTTAATTCTGAGATCAAAAATTTTTAGGTCTAATCTAGGGCATCTAAACTGATCAAAATATCAATTTGGACTTAGAGAAGTTCAATGAATTTCAAATTTGCATAATAGGCTCAATTTGATGTTCTAAAAATAATGGCATTGAAATTAAGGAGCAATTAAACTATAGATCAATAGGGTAACAGCCTAGGGTTGTTACAGGGGGTTTCTTGAGGCTCTAAGTGTAGTTAAATAAGCTAAGAAAAAAGATAATGGACATTTAAGGAGAGGATTATATATTGATGGAAGGCTGGTCATGTCAGTCTAAATGTTATTGGCTTAATTTAGGAATTGGGCTTCAACTTTGGCCCATTGGGGCTAAACCGGGAGGGGGGTGGATGCAAGAGAGAATCATGGGGAAATTGATAAAGATCATGGGAAGTTATGGGAGACATGATATTTGAGATCGTACAATTTTGGTTATCATTTCTACTACTGTCAAGGGTGAGCTCAGGATGGAGATGATTAAGGTTTGATCAGATCTGCACCATGGGGTTAGATCCTATGATCTGATCTCTTTTATTCATACATAATTAGCTTATCAAACATTTGTTGTCTTATCTAGTTCCAAAAAGATGTAAATTGTCTTGATCTTGGCCATACCATTTATGGCCCTTTTAACTCATCAACAGATCTCTGCTATATATAAATTTAACTAAAACCATTTTAACAGTCTAAAAATAAACAAATTTTCTTACCTTTTGATTGAAATAAAAATTAAAGTTTTTTTGTGAATACTTTGACCATTTTATGTTAAGAAATAATAAAACTTTCACCATTTAATAGATTTTAACGTGAGGAATCCAATTATATAATTTATTTTGTGTTTGAGGTTAAAATATTTTTCTTAATTTTTAGATATTTAAATAATACTTAAATAATTTAAATATTCATCTTTGAAAATATTTTTGGCCCAAATTAGTATTGAATGGTCCTAATGATGTGTAGAATTCAATAATATTACATAAAAGCTTAAATAAGCTTGAATAATAAGTATGGGTTGTTACAAATAATCTAAAAGTAGTGGTTATGTGATTCACTTTAATATAGAAACTATGGAAGGAGAATGGGATGGACCTTGGCTAGTATTGCTAACTAGCCAAGTTCTATGTCTACCCATGCAACTAAATGGTATAAAATGTTTTATTAGTAGCTCTAAAACACTCATATTGATATTATTAGGTTGTGCTTAGGGTTTACTTCAATATATACCAAGAATGAGGGCTAATGTTATCACATGGTTCAAGGGTGTGTTTAATTGGTCAATGACTAAATCATTACACTAAAATTGATAAATCTAAAATTTCTAATAAAATAAAAGAAGAAATATAAGCAATTTCATATTAGGATGGATTACTTTGATGGTTTTAGTTTCATATTTTCAAGAAAAGACAAGCTGAGAAAATTGTGGAGCAAAACTGAAATTCTGGAAGAAAACTACTGTAGCGTGCCCAAGTGCGCCAAAAACTTGACAGACTGTAAATATATGTCTGTGCTTGCACGCAAGTGTACGTGGTTGGAAGTAATAAGTGGAAAGTGTGACTTTCTGGGAATTTATCAAACCACAGAGAATTGGTTGATTTGTCACTAAAGTATATCTATTCTCACTAATGTTTAAGCTATAGTATGTATTAGTTGGTTGCTCTAAAATTAGCACAAATATTCACTAAGTAAAATAGCAAGATTAAAAAAAGAGGAGAGTTGGGACCATCCCACATGCAATGATATAATACTCATGTAGATTTGTTTCTCAAGCTTTATCATTTAATTTAATAGAAATCAAGTGCACATTGTTGTCCTTTAGTCTAGCTCAAGGCTTACAAGTTCAAATCTTGTGCACAAAATGAACTCACATTCGGTTCTACTTTAGCACAAAGATTCTTGTAAGATTCTTAAGATTTAAAGTTAATTCATTTTCTCTTTATTCAAGGAGAGTCTAAAATTTCTCAAATCTTAGGATCTCATAAGCATTGATTTTCCACTACGAGCGTCACTTCGCATCTCACATAGTTGAGATGAGAGAATCACATGTTGGGCTCAACGACTATGTCACTTAGTTCATGAGCACTCAACACTTCATTACTCAATCTCAATTATGTGGAGCTAAGGAGCTCATTTAGTGGGTCTTAGCATCACTTGCATCAACTCTTAGGTTGAGCTTAGATTGAGGTGCATTGAGCTCAAGAACCTTCTCACTTAGTTCTAAGCTTTCATGCACTCAAAATCTAGCATCCAACCTAAGGTGAGCTAAGAAGCACATGACAATTAGATCTTGGACTTCTTAGTTCTTTTCTCATAAACACATCAAGACTAATTAGATGAGTATTTCTTAGTAAGGCATTAAAATCACAAACACATTATGCTTGAGGGAAAATATTTATATATTAATATTACATCATGCAAAATGGGACTTCATCCCAACCCTCCCCTAAGGGGAGTTTAGCTACTCATTACACAAGAAAATAAGGAAGACACATACATGGATAAAGACCCTTTCATGGTCAACTAAATAGAAAATATAAGATTGAGTTTAGAGGATACTAGGAATACTCCGTAGAAGTTCTTCAGAATTCTTCTTCTCCTTCTAATTATCCTCTCCTTAGGTCGCTAGTACTGCCTTCTTCCTCTTCTCCCTTTGCAAAAGCTTCCCTTGCCACCCTTGGGGAGTGCTCTCTACCTTTGGCTCTCCTCCTTACTTAGTGGATTTTCTTGCTAAGATAGTGAACCCTCCTCTAGTCAAGAGGAGGGGTATTTATAGGAGGGGGGAGGCTGAATTCTTCTCTTCATTTGCAACCAGATTTTCCATAAATAATTCTAATTTCATCATTGCAATGTTTTTCCATTAATGGCGAGGTGATAAAAATCTCATTTCTTTACCCAAAACATCACCTAAAAGCTTCCCTTTTTAACAAAAAATGGCTGCTGCAGGAAATGGTGGCTGGAGACAAAATTCAGGATATAGGTCATGTCTCCAGCCGCATTAAATGCAGTGTTTGGAAAAAAATTCGACGGGTCGCTGTAGTGCGCTGTAGCACGCTGTAGCGTGCTTTAGCATACCCTGGTTCCTAGCATATTAGCCAAGTCCCCCGCTGTAGACCGCTGCAGCGCGCGACCACGCACTGTAGCGGTCGATTCCGCAAATACTATTCAATTAGTTCTTTTTCTTGCTTTTATAAAGTTTAGAAATATTTCCGCGGCAGACCGCTGCAGCGTGCGACCGCACGCTGTAGCGGTGAATTCCTCAAAAAATACTGTTCAATTAATTTGACTGCCCAATTTATATAGTCAAGTATTTCCGCTATAAACCGCTGCAGCGCGCGACCGCGCGCTGTAGCAGTGAATTCCACGAAAAATACTGTTCAATTACTTTGGCTACCCAATTTGTATAGTCAAGTATTTCCGCTATAACCCGCTGCAGCGCGCGACCGCACGCTGTAGTGGTGAATTTCGCAAAAAACACTGTTCAATTAGTTGGGCGGCCCAATTTATAAAGTCAAGCATTTCCACGGCAAACCACTGTAGCGCGCGACCGCGCGCTGTAGCGATGAATTTCGCAAAAAACACAGTTTAATTAGTTTTCACAAGGTTTAGATATTTCTGCTGCAGCCCGCTGCAGCACGCGGCCGCGCGTTGCAGCGCGCTGCAACGGTTTTCCTTTAGTAAATTTTAAAAACCTGTAGAAATACCTTAGATCACCTTTGGATTCCATTTCTCTGAAAAAGATAGAAAAAATTGATTTTGGGAACAGCATAAAGATCTTAAATAGATGAATTTTCCCCTTTATTTAGATATAATTTATGGATTCATCACACGTCGCGGCGGATTCGATTCAAAAGTTTATCGCTACAGTACGCTGCAGCAAAATGAAAAATTATTATATCCGCTATTGCGCGCTGCGGCGGATTCAATTCGAAAGTTTGCTGCTATAGCGCGCTGCAACGGTATATAAATTTGATGAAATTAAATTAGAGCCGCTACTGCACGTTGCAGCGGATTCAACTCGAGAGTCTGCCGCTCTAGCGCGTCGCAACGGCGGAATAATTTGTTGAAATTAAATTAAAGCTGTCAACGAATTCAACTAGAAAGTTTGTTGCTACAGCGCGCCGCAATGGCATAAAAATTTGATGAAATTAAATTAGATCCGCTACCGTGCTCTGCGAAGGATTTAACTCAAAAATATAATGCAAGTGCTTCAGCATGCCACAACAGATTCTGTTTGAAAGCTAAGCGCTTCAGCGCACTACAACGTGCTGGAGCGGCCGCCATATTTTCAGCTATAAATCAGCAATAAGTTCAGTATAGGGAAGGACTCAAACTTAATTATTTTGCCTTTCCCAGCTATTTTATTATTCATTCCTTGCATTCTCAGGACAATTAACCGAACCACTTTATGAAGAAGCATTTATGGTAATAATTTGAAGGGTTAAATTGTTTTTGATTCCAAAGGGCTGTGTGCTAGTCTATATAAGCTTCCAAGCAAAACTAAGTGGGGGTTCCCCTCTTTAACATTCCCTAATCAGAAATCTAAGCCTACTGTAAGAGAAGAAAAGGAGACCCTTACCAAGGAAGGAAGAAGAGATCCACTCAAGAAAAAGGAAGGAAGGACCATCACCAAAGAGCACAAAGGGAAGAAGATAGGAAAGCAAGGGAAGATTCAGAGAACGCTATGAAAGGACTGTTCCTAGTATTCTCCTTAAACTTTTCTTTTTGATTTTATTTTAGTTGTAACATGAACGGGTTCAGTTTCTTATATGTTCCTTCTTCTATTTCTATTGTAATGGAAGGCTAAACTCTCCTTAGAGAGGGTTGGGCCTTCATCATGTAAAGAGTAAAGGGGCAAAGGTGTTTGTATAAAATTTTATCAATGAATAAAATCTTTTTCATTTATGTTAAAGATATGTTCTTATTTTTCATGTTGTGGAATGATTGAATATCTTGTGTTTATTAAAATAGTTGTAATGAAAATAATGCTAAGTCAACTCAACACTTCAAGCCTAAAGGGAATGCACATAAAGGTCCTCACCACGAACACATCTTCAATGTGTGAGGATTATTGGTGTAAAACTCATTGGGATTGAAATGGAAGGTTTATCAAGTAAAATTAATTCTCTTGCTCTCCATAGCTTTCAAATTGGCATAAAGATAGGTATATGTGCATTAGTGCTTAGAGCCCAGTGACAAGCTCTTGAGCCTAACTATGCCACTCCTTGAGCTTAGTCGAGAGGTCGACGCATGTGAGCCAAGAGCCACCAATAAAGCTCTGCGGCTCAGTAGAAATTAAAGGAGGAAGTGAACTATTTGAGTGCTCATGGATGATGTGACATAGTCCATGTGGCCCGATGAATCCACTTCCTTCTCTAAACTGCGCAGGTAGCACATGATATTAGTTGATGGAAATCAAGCTTGTGTGATTGCCAATTTAAAAGAATATTTTGATAACCTAGAGTAGGAAATCTTAATTAACTCAATTCAATCACATGAGAGTCTATGTGCTAAGATCAAACACTTGGGTGTTCATCTTGTGCACTAGACATGAGTTAGTTGAAATTAAAGGACCAATCTAAGGAACACTATCTTCAATTGATTTTAAAGTGCATGAAAAAAATTTCATTAAAAGTTAATTGAATATGAGTATTGACACCAGTCCCCTAATAATTGCATGATGAAAACCCAACTCTCCCTTTTTATCAATTAGTATCTTAAATTAAAGACCTTTGAATTATTAAGTTAGGAGCCACAAAAACTAAAAGTATATTTCTCTAAACATTATTAAAAATAGATACACCTTAGTATCAAAACACACCGTTCCTTGAGGTTGATAAATATTGGAATTTACATTCCATTATTACTTTAGACCACATACACTTGTGTGCAAGCGCAGATATGCATTCACCATCTGTTAAGGTTTTGGCATCGTTGTTGGGGAATGATATTTTTTTGCATTAAGGATAATCTAAAAGTAAGTAGTAATTTAGATGCTAACTTTTTTTGTATATAATATTTTATCTTTTTTGTAATTATATTTGTTCTTAATTGTAGCTTGGACTATAAAATTCAGGTTACAATACTTGGGCTATTACAGATCTGAACCTTGAAAAAAATGCTCTGGAAGCTAAAATAAGTACAAAGGGTTGTTAAGAGGATCAAGGTGGTCATAATGGTTCAATCAGTACATTGAAAAGGCAATAAAATATGCTTTCATGCAAGTGTAAATAAAGTAATAATGGAACAACGAGTTCTGAATTTATCATCCTCAAGGATTAAAAGAAAGTTATTAGTTAATATTTTCTCTACTAATGTTTAAGCAATTGAGTCTTGGCTTTGTCACTAAATTAGAACTGTGATATATTGTATATACACTTCTGCACTCGCATGCAAGTGTACATGGTCCAAAGTAATAATGGAAGATAAGTTCCGAGATTTATCATCCACAGAGAATGGAGTGTTTTGTTACTAAGGTATATTTACTTTTAACAATGTTTAAACTATGATATGTTTTATTTTGGTTGGATCCAAATTAACAATACAAAGATCTTAATTCGAAAATACAATTTGAGAAGAAGGGGGAGTTGAATTTTATCATATAATTTGTCACGGGATTGGTGTAAGAACTTGTATTTATCAACTTTTAATGAGACTTGTTCACATGCAATTTATAATCAAGTGATAATATCCTTCCTTAGATTTGTCCTCTAATTATAACTATTTCAAGCCTAGTGCACAAGATGAACTCCCGAAGATTCAATCTTGGCACATAGACCCTTATGTGATCGATATAAGTTAAATCCAATTTCTAACGTCTAAGTCATCAATTTATTATTTTAATTAAGGCGACCATGAAAGCTTGATTCAACTCAAATAGCATCACATGCTTCCCTTGCAGTTTAACTAAGGGAGCAAATTATTAGGATAAGTGGATTATGTCAGATTCATCCACAAGAACATAATTCTTCTACTCCCTCCTGTAACTTTTGATGAGCTATAGAGCGTATTTAGTGGCTCTTGGCTCACATACATCTACCTCTCAACTAATCTCAAAGAATAATACCACTACACTCAAGAGCTTGTCACTAGACTCTAAGCACTAATGCACATGTTCCTAGCTTTATGGCAACTGGTGAGCATTGGAGCACTAAGAGAATTTTAGTTACCAAGATCAACTCATTATATTAATCCTAAGGAGTTTACACCGAGAATCATCGCACAATGAATATTGTCACATATACTCGCAGTGAGGACCTTTATGTGCATGTTCCTAGTTTTAATATGACTATTTGGCATGATAGTATTTTCATTAATAACCATTTAATTTAATAAAATATTCAACACACAACATGCTTTCAAACAAGTTCATATTTAAGCCAAAAATGATTAAGAATTTATTCACAGAAGAAAATGAGTACAAATACTTTTTATCCCCTAATTAATTACATAACTTAACCCAACTTTCCCCTAGGAGGGTTTAGCCTTCCATCATAAATGAAATGCATGACATACAAAATAAGGAAACGAACCCTTGCATGGTTCTTACAGCAAAGAAAATAAAAAGAAGATTAAGAGAAATACTTGGAATAGCCCTTGTGTTCATTGGTTTCTTTCTTGCTCTCCAACCTCACCTTCCTTTCTGATCCTTGAATGTTCTTCAAGCTTCCATTTGGTGGTCACCTTCTCCTTTCTAGGGTAGGGTTTCTCCTTTCTCTCTTCATGCAGCTTCAGAATTTTTAGAGCAAAGAATATCAAAGAGGAGAACCCTCTCTAAGTATTTTTCTCTTGCCTTTATAGCTGCAGCCTCCAACCCCTTGAATTAAATCTACCAAACCTTTCATATGAGTTTGCTTTACTGGTTGTCAATGAATATTTCCTTTATTCCTCTTGAAAATGAAAAGGTCTAATTCAATTTGAGTTTAATGGCAGCTGTGGGGGAAATTTACTTTTCTTCTTCATATTTACTTTTCTAGTCTCCACTTTCCTTTAATCATGACGCTTACTTCTTAATTACTAGAGGGAAATTTCTAAGAATTCTTAACTATGATAGGCCATAATTAGTAAATAAGAGTATTGTGCTATATGTGCTCCTTATAAATTGCAATGAATATTTCTAAATTTAGGAGATATTTCTCTTCTTCTTATTTTTTTTATTCTGGGAGAAATATTTTACTTCATCCTTGAATTTTTTATTTTTCATTCAATTTCAAGGGAGAGACATTTTTCTTTATCCCTATCCAAGTTCATTGCGATCATGAAGTCCTATGAAATCCTAGCACACTCTTAGTTTCACATGCAACTACCTCTCAACCGAGCTCAAAGAACAATGCTACTAGGCTCAAGAGCTTGCCACTAGGCTCTAAGCACTAATGCACATATTCCTAGCTTTACAGCAACTGGTGAGCATTGGAGCACTAAGAGAATTTTAGTTACCAAGTTTAACTCATTATATTAATTATAAGGTGTTTACTCCGAGAATCCTCGCACATCGAATATTGTCACATATACTCGCGACAAGGACCTATATGTGCATTTCCTTATTTTTAATATGACTAGTTAGCTTGATAGTATTTTCATTACTAACCATTTAATTTAATAAAACATTCATCACACAACATGCTTTCAAACAAGTTTATATCTAAACCAAAATGATTAAGAATTTTAATCATTGAAGAAAATGAGTACAAACACCTTTTATCCTTAAATTGATTACATGACTTAACCCAACCCTACCCAAGGAGGGTTTAGCCTTCCATCACAAATGAAATGCATAAAATGCAAAATAAGGAAATGAACCTTTGCATGGTTCTTATAGCAAAGAAAATAAAGAGGAGATTAAGAGAAATACTAGGAATAGCCCTTGCGTTCACTAGTTTCTTTCTTGCTCTCCAACCTCATATTCCCTTTTGATCCTTGAATGTTCTTCCAGCTTCCCTTTGGTGGTCACCTTCTCTTTCCTTGGGTAGGGTTTCACCTTTCTCTCTTCATGGAGCTTCAGAATTTTTAGAGCTGAAAATGTCAAAGAGGGGAACCCTTTCTAAGTATTTATCTCTTGCCTTTATTGCTGCAGCCTATAGCACTTTGAATTAAATCTCCCAAACCTTTCATCTCTTTTTGATTTAATGGTTGTCAATGAATATTCCCTTTATTCCTCTTTAAAATGAAAAGGTTTAATGCAATTTGAGTTTAATGGAAGCTGTGGGAAAACAAAAGAATTGAATTTAAGGTCTTCCCAATATTGAATTGAATGTTCATTACTAGCTGGAATTACGAGAGTTGCGACACGCTATAGCGCCGAGCTCTAGGGTTGAGCACACTTAAGGGCGATGTGGCGTGCTTGGGCATGCTGCGGTGCCGGATGCCTTAAATTTCTTTCATCAAGTCCTGGTCCTGTTGATCTACTGCAGCACACTATAGCACCGAGCTCTTTGTTTTTATCCATTGTAGCACGTGGTAGCACTAGAGTCTCTGGTTGAGATCGCTGCGGTGTGCTGTAGTGAGGGCCTTTAAGAACTCTGCTAAGGTTTTAGTTCTAATGGGTGTTGCTGCGGCACGCGGTAGCACCGAGATCTTGGGTTTGAGTCTGCTGCAGTGCACGATAGCGCTAGAGTCTCAGGTTGAGACCATTACAGTGCACTGTAGCGGGGTCCCTTGAATAGCTTGCTGAGCCTAGGTTCAGAGGGTTTTACTGTGGCACGCGGTAGCGCCAAGCTCTCAGGCTTGAGTCCGCTTAAGCGCGTTGTGGCGCTCCATAGCATTTTTCTTCCATAATTCTATATTTGGCCCAAATTTTGATTTGCACAACTTAATCTTAAAAAGCATCAAAAACACATCAAAGAATATATTTCTATCATTAAAATTATTTGTTTTATTCACTTATTTTATTATAAATCTTGGATTTATCAAACTGTCCATACAAAATAAATAATTTAGAATTACTAGTATGTAACCAAGTTGTAAGAGATTGGGAAGAGTTAGGTCGATCAACTATAGTTCAACAAATCTATATCTTGTTGTGTTTTAATTTGATCATCTCATGAGAATGTTAAATTTAACATTTCAAGATGCTACAGATAGTTAAACACGCAAGTGATTTCTCATGCACATGGGTTGCTCACCATTAAACCCTAAGATCATCTTTAATCGATCTCGTACAGGGCCCCTTGACTTTGAACCTTAACATTTAAATGATGGCTTCCTTTAAGTCCTATCGACATTCCATACTAGTGCAAATATAACTAAATTTTTTTCTTCGTTCTCATATGTACATAGAGATCTCTAGATTTAAAGGACAGTGTGTAGATCTCTCAACTCTGATAACCCATTACTCAGTTTAACCTTATGTAACACCCTGTCCCATCGATGCGTGCAACAGAAATATTAATTAATAATTACTAAAACAATTGGTGGCAGAATGGTGCGTTTCTTGGGAAGGGCTGTTGAATCTCCCCATATATTGCTGAAATTCTACCCAAGGTAGAACTGAGCACTAATCCTCAAGATAAGTGTAATATACTTATCCTAAGTATTAGTTGAGGTACTTATACGCATTAAGATTAGAAATAAAGATGAGTAATTACTCAATGTATATGATTACCTTATATGATTTTCATATGGATCACATCACAATACTAAGTATAAGTAATAGTAATAATAGAGCATGGAAGCCATAGCATATCCATAATATTCATCACAGAAGCTAAGCAAAATCATTCATCTCAAAAAAGAAGGAGAAAATACATCTAGACTTTAATTATTACAAACCACATCTTAAGTAAAAAGAGCAGTAAGAGTTCCTCATCTCACAACAAAAAATAAACTAAATAAAAAGTAAGTGCAGAGCAGGATAATGCTCCTCGACTCCTTCTGGATCTTCTAAGATGCCTCCAAAGCTGGTTCCTTCAACTACTCAGGATCTGATATTTTTGGTTTCATAATGCCAGGACCCCAGTCAAAAAGAAAAAAATCTTGTTATATAATATATCTAATTTTATTTTAGGCTACAAATTATATTTTCTTACATTTAAGGGATTTTACTTAACATTTAAAAAAAATAGAAAATCAAACTGTAGAAACTGAAGTAAATTGAAGATTGTAATTCTGAACACTAAAGCTGAAAATAGTAAAAAAAGTACAACTGACAAAAGTACTGAAAGTTAATCAACTGAAATGAGACTATAACTGAAATAGCTGAAAGTAAAATGTGTTGTATGCCACTGTATATATATCTAAATATACCACTTAATTTATGCCACAGATTATAGGTGAGCAGAACCGCTCTGCTAATAGATCCTAGAGGAGCAGAATCGCTCTGCTAATGACATGATATGCTTATGCGATTCATGATATGCCAAGGGGTTTTAATAAACTAAGTGCTTTTAAACTGTTAAAGCCAAAAAATAGACAAAACTAAAGTAAAATATCCCTTCTTATTGTCTAATTATTTAGCCAAATTCTTTATGCACATTCACCTTAAATATTATATAAATTAGAATGTATTAACCGTATGTGCTATATAATTCAAGCTTAATTTTACTGAGGTCAACAATTACTTAAAATTATACTTTATAATAATCGAATTTATCACATATTTGGGAGTACATATACATGATTAGTGTGTCTTAAGAAGGGTGACTTTAAGCACTTAGTTTGTTTAACTACACTTATCAATGCACACAAAGATAAGGGACATAATCATTTTATAGTTTATTCTCTGAAACTTAGTTATGTAATTCTCAACTTATAACATAATTAGGACTTGGGATGTTTATCCTAAACTAAAATGTACTTATCTAATTACTTAAGATAAGACTAAAACACTACAGTTCTATTCAGAGTAAATCAACCAATTTCATATTCTACTGAATAAATTAGTTCTATGGGTATGCACTATAATCTCTATATGATAATGCTAACATTCTCATTCTAACAATCTATTTATTGATCAAGAATTTACAAGCTAATGAATCAATCCTCCATTGTAGTAGGTCCTACACAAATGGCTCCAAGGAAATTACATGTAAGTCATTCAATTTAGGATAACTACTACAAAATATAGCTCAATATAAGTCTCTTTAGGTCATCCTACCACAAGGCATAAGACTTGTCATCTAAGGCTGATAAGTTTCAACAAAGATTCTACTCAATGCACCACAAGTAGGGCTGTCCTACCTCAAGGCTTAACTTAACCAAGGTATATTATTATTTTATCATAAACCTATCACTTAACTTTAGAGGGATCTAAAACTTTTAATGCTTACTTTTATAATAGTTGATTCTTCTAATCTTACTAGGGAGATTATTTGTAAAGTTAGAGAATTAATCATATAATCAAAAGGAAGAAGTCATGCATACTACTCTTTTAAAGTCTAAGTCCATCTTAATTACTCAAGTTATGAAGCAAATCAATAAGAACTTATGATGTGGGTGACTAATAAATCAATTATCTTTTACTTGTTGCTTAAAGATCAATTCATGCTAATCCTCTTATTTTAAGAGAACAACTAATTATGAAGATTAACCAAATCAAATATTAAAATGAAGTAATAGATACTATAACATGCAATTTGGATAAGTAGGTTTTCTAATCTTCCTTAATTATGCAAATAGGTGATTAAGACTTAATTAGCAATTTACATTACATAATTTAGAAATTAAGCATGCAACAATGCTCTTTACTGCCAAGTGAACACATAGAGTCTAAGTTTGAAGATTTTGAATGTCAAATCAAATAGTTAAGCACTAATCATTATTTGACTTAATTAGGCAATAATTAGCAAAATAAATTACAAAAATTAATTCTAATCATTTTCATTAAAGTCTATATAACAGAATGAAACCATAGAGACCAAAATCATACAAATTGGTAATTATTGATCTTAATACCCTAAATAATTTTTTAAAGTAATTAAGCAATATTAAGAAAATAAATCACAAAAACTAAAATATTATTGCAAATTAATGCTTTATATATTTTTCTGATCAAAATAGTATATTAGATCATACCATTTGATTAAGAATTGAGTAAAATAAATGAAGCCCTAATTTTCATTAAAATTCATATAGTTTGGACTTAATGTTAAATAAAATCAATCGTATTATTCACATTTTCCCATTTGGGTTTTGTCAGGTCAGCCGGAAACCGACAAGCTAGCCCAGGGAAGGAACCACACTGGTCGACCAGGCTCGACAACCCGACATTGCTGGACAATGCGGATCAAGGGTCAGCTCGACCCGCATTATTATCTCCTTCCTCGCAACGCAAGAGACGGGGATGAAGGTTTGGGAATGTAGGGTCTTAGAGAAACCCTAAATTATCAACATACAATGCATGTTGTGATGCAAGTCCTAGCATAAATGCTTGCTTTCACCGAGTTCTACAACCACAGCTAGAAAGCCCTAACTGTAAAGTTGCAATTCGACGCATCCTTAATCGATCAACTCGATCGCTAGGATTTTTTATGGAGAAGTAGTATATGCTCCACAGTTAACCAGTGGGCCATAGATAAGTCCCATCACGTTCCTTGGGCCAAGGCCGACCCAAGGAACATGTCACTACATTGAGAGGTAATTTGGGAGAGCTAGTCCCTACTCGAGCTCTAGCATTATACCCCACTTTACATGCCCGAGCCAATTACCTGATGAGAAAGTCTTAAGTGACCTAATTGTCGATAACAATTAACCAAGGATTGATTGAAATAGCCAATTAAGTCCAATGGGAGGAGGGTATTGGGTGGCTCATAAAATGGGTAGGAGCATGCGGTACCTAAGCATTGGCTATGTCCAGATAGTAAATCTTTATTGTCTAAACTGAGACAATCAGTCCCAGAGTCCTTCCATTCAAAGGATGTATTTTATCGAAGACTCACAGCAATGCATAGTATATGGTGGCTTGCCAATTAAAGTATATCAATCCCACTTAGCTCAATGGGGTAAGGAGGTACCTGGGCTGAGAGCTCACGAAGGCAGAGAAGGATGATTGTGCTACTAGGATGCTGAGCTTGAGTCATTAGAGCTTCCTTAGACTAGCAGGGAGCACTAGGGGACTTCAATGCTGAGTCTCACCCTCAGATTACTGGAATTGGATCAAGAAGATGCTTGGGAGCTAGGAGCTACAGGTACATGAGCGGGATAGAGCTTGGATAAAATTAAAGTCATCTCAGTGAGCAAAGAGGCTCACTGAGGTGATGGAAAAATATTTTTAGTTTGATAAGAGGCTAGACAGCTAAGCAATGAGCTGAGCTCAAGCCGAGAGCTCAGCTCCCAATTGCCATTTTGAGGAAGCTCGAGCCTGCTCGACCCACTTGAGGATGCCTAACCGCATTTGGGAGGAAGCCAACGGCTCACCGACATGGAAGGGAGGAGATGGGGACAGGTTCTAGCTCCAGAGTATGGGAATTTTTCCTATCAGGGATGCGAGTGAGGCCAAGATGAAGGTCCACAGTGGCAAAACTCTGAATGATCGTCAGATCGATCATCGAAAAGCTGCAACGGCTCTATTCTTTCAGATACTAACAGCTGGTCAAAGAAGGAATCCTGACCATCAGATCCCGGGCACGGTCCAACGTCTACGACTGCCTGTGGCTTAGATCCGATCAAGCCATTGGATCAAAGTGGTTGACGGTTGGATGATGCTGGCTCCACTATCACATGACTAGGGCCTCGAAGTGGATTGCCCGTGGTATGCACTGGAGGATAGAAATGTAATTATAAAATTTTCAAATCCCTTATGTGCAATTTTCCCAATCTAATTTAAAAATTATGGTCTAAATAACCTCCAAAAATTCTCAAACTTGCACTGCTAGCTAATTTAGAGGTTAGAAATTCAAAAATGCAATCATAATTTGATTTGCAGATCAAAATATTTTGCCTATATTATAGGGTTCCTAAATTGGCAAAATTGCCAATTTAACCTAATGAGGTCCAATTAACCCCAAAATTTTAGGGTTAGATTCTAATAGCTATATAAGCATAATATAATAAAATTAAATGTGATTAAGCTTATATTAGGCAAAAAAATAAACCATGGTTATTACAGACTACCCCACTTAAGAATGATGTCGCCCTTAACATCATTCTATGAAGGGAAAAAAAGATGTATAATTTAAGAACATAACTCAGAAATTAATAGTACTTAGATTTTTAAAGAGACTTGGATACTTTTGCTGCATATCTGCCTACTTCTCCCAAGTAGATTCTTCAAGAGAGCTATTCCTCCATTGAACTTTTACCATAAGGATGGAGAGATTCCTTAACTACTTTTGATCGTGAGCTAAAATTCTTATTGGCTCCTCCACATAGGAAAGGTCCAATTTAAGAGATACTGCTAGAAATTGAACTAAATGCAAAATATTATGAAAATATATCTGTAATGATGGGATATGAAAGACATTGTGCATTGCTGATAAGTCTTCTGGGAGCTTTATCCTGTAGGTTGTAGAACCTACATTTGGTGCTACTTTGAAAGGTTTGACATAATGGGGACTAAGCTTCCTGACATACGTTTAATACACGTCTGTGCTTGCACGCAAGTGTACGTAATCTAAAGTAATAATTTGGAATGTGAGTTCTGAGATTTATCATCCTCAGGGAATCAGGTGTTTGGTTACTAAGGTATATCTACGTTCAATAATGTTTAAACTATGTGAATCTAGATTGGTGTGGTTCCGTACTCAAAGCAACAATTTAGATGATTATAAAACTATTTAAAGATGAGAGGAGAGTTGGGCTTATTCCATGTGAAATGATGGGAACTTCAAGTTGTATTACTTCTCAAGCACATTCATTTTCTTTTATTAAGCTAATAATCATGTGCACATTGAATTCTTTAGAATTGTCCTCTATATCTTTCAAGTGCAAATCTCGTGTAAGAGATGAACACACTAGGGTTCAATTTCTGCACAAAATTTCCTATGAGATTGCAATGAGAGCATCTTAGTTACCCTATGTCTAGGTCACCAAAATTCACAATTTTAATTACCAAATCTCAAGAGCATGATTCCATTAATGAGCTTCATGCGCATCATGTCCAGTTCAGATAAGGGAGTTCTTACATTGGGCTCTATGAACTATGTCACGTCATTTATGAGCTCTCAAGAAACCACTCCTTCCTTTCACGTATGTTCATCAACGGAGCTCCAATTAATGAGTCTTAGCTCACACGCTTCTACTCCTTAGTTGAGCGTAAAACATGGTGCAAGAGGGCTCAAGAACTTCTCATTGATTCTAAGCACCTTTTTTACACATGTCCCGCTCTTAACTAATTAATGAGCCATGAGCACAAGAATTTCATTTTGATCATTAGTATTTATCATTGTACTTTTTCTTAACATAAGATTTTCATTTGTTCCATAACTTGTTCTTAAGATGAATACATTTAGTCATTCAAAAATAGATTTTTTTTTTTGTTCAATGCTTGAGGAAGTTCTACATCACTCAAATAGTCCCTTACATTTTACAATGGGCTTAGCCCAACCCTCCCCAAGGGGGTTTAGCCTTCCATTACAGTTGACAAAAGAAAAGAAGCATATAAGGATAAAGACTCTTTCATGATCCACTAAAAAAAAGGATCAAAGTAAGATTAGAGTTTACTAGGAATGGCCCTTAATGGGATTCTCCGGATCTCTCCTCTTCTTCCTCTTCTCCTTCCCTTTAGCTCCCTAGTGCAGCCCTTGGTTCTTTCTCCTCTAGCAATGGTCCTTTCCACCTCCCTTGGAGAGGTCTCCTCTTTCTTCTATGCATCCCCTAAAAACTGAATTTTGAGATAAAAAGTTGGAACATTCTTTAAGTGAAGAAGAGATGCTTTTATAGATGATCACTCCTCTTCCTTGCCTTCAAATTCCAGTTTCTTCTCTCCAAATTTCTACACCAATGAGTATAAATGCCACTTGAGGAGTGAGGTGACATCCCCTTTTTCATTCTTTAATCTCCACATCACGTTAAGAATCCATTTTTCCCTTTAAAAACTATTCTGCTGCAGATGGAATGATGGCTGGGAGACAAGGAGCAGGTTGGGGGTCTTGTCCCAGCTACAATAAATGCATGGATCAGACAAAAATTTGGTGCGCCACTGCAGCGCTCCATAGCGATCGAGTCCTGCAATTCCTTTGCTGCAGTGCAGCGTAGCAGTTTTAAGTCATGAAACCAGCCCACTGTAGCAATTTAGTCCCGCCAGCTTTCCCACTATGGCGCACTATAGTGGTTGGGTTTCACAAGCTCATACGTTGTGGCGCGCTGTAGTGGTTGAGTCCCGCAAGCTCATTCGCTGTGCCGTGTTATAGCGGTTGAGTCTCACAAACTCACCCGCTGCAATGCGCTAGGGCGCGCTGTAGTGAAAATGTTCCAGAATTCAATAGTCCCCTTTGATACAAGTCATCTGTATGCAAGAAGCTGGCGCGTGCTGGGGCACATGGCAGCGCGCCGTAGCGCACCGTAGCGCGCTGCAGCGGATTTATTCCAGAAATTGCATGAAACCTCCAAAATTTTCTAAAATTTGCTGAACTTACTTTCTTCCTGAAAATAAGCAAAATTTGATCAAGGAAGCTAGCTAAAATAAGAAATGAATGAGTTTTTCCTTTATTTAGGATATAAATTATAGATTCATCACACCCCCACACTTAGACTCTTGCTCGTCCTCAAGTAAGCTAAAAAAATGATTTTTTTCCTATTTTTAAGGTATGAGAGGCTATAAGTAATGTCAATGTGAAGTTGATTGCAATTCAAAGTTCATGCTTAACTAAAATAACAAGCACATTTTACATCATAAAAATTTTTCTTACTTTGGTTATGAACCAAGGTTGATAAACTAGTCTCCAATTTTAAGTTTGTAATACTTTGGTATTAAGGTAATGGGGAAGGTTCCTTGGAATAACTAAACTAGGATGGTAGTGAGTACTCAAGAGTTTTGTGCCATATGTGCTCATTCTTATGAATTATAAAGATATTTTAAAATTTTAGGAGAGATATTTTTTATCTTCCTTTTTTATTTCTTTCCTTGGGAGAGATATTTTTCTTCATCCCTATTTTATTTTCTTTTTTTTTTTTCATTCTTAGGGAGAGATATCTTTTTTCATCCTAATTTCAAATCTTTGTGATCATGAAATCCTATGGGAGCCTAGCACACTCTTTTGCTCACTCAATATTCATCACTAATTTTTTTATTCCTATGCCTTCACCCACACGTAGTCCTTAGTATTTATTTAAATTTTTAGAGACTAGATTTAATTTGAAATTATTCCCTTGTTTAGATGGTTTACTGGTATCAATGAGTTTAGTCATTTTTTTGTTAAGCAAATCTTGGTTGATAATCAATTTTGTCATTGATATTCTTGTAACTTTTAATACCTTGAGAAGTTTAGAAAAATATATCGTTTGTAATCATAGAAAGAAATTGGAACTATGATAATCTATAATTTATTTTCTTAAATAAAAATAAAAGACACACAAAAGAAAAGTAAGGGTATAACCTGTTTATTCTTGGGTTGCCTCCTAATAAGCGCTTATTTTAACGTCTCAACCTGACACGTGTAAAATCTCTTGTGTGATCCATTCATCCGAAAGGTCTTGAAGGGTCCATCCTCCCTTCTCCTGTAGTATACTCTCTTCCATGTAAAGCTTAAGATAATTTCCATTCACCTTCAGGGTGCCATCATTTGAAATGACTTCAACTGCTCCATGAGGGAAAACCTTAGTGATAATAAATGGTCATATCCATCTTGACTTCAATTTACCTAGGAATAATCTTAATCTTGAGTTAAAAAATAGTACTTTCATCCCAGGTTGAAAATGTTTTAGCTTGATCAGCTTATCATGACATTTTTTTGTTTTCTCTTTACATAATTTTGTGCTCTCATAGGTGTTAAATCTGAATTCATCAAGCTCATTTAACTGCAACATTCTACATGCACCTGCTTTTTGGAAGTCGAAGTTCAATTTTTTAATTGCCCAAAAGGCACGGTGCTCCATGTTTACTGGAAGATGACATGATTTTTCATAAATGTGTTTGTAAGGAGACATTCCTAAAGGGGTTTTAAAGGCAGTTCTATATACCACAAGGCATCTTGAAGCTTTGAAGTCCAATCATTTCTATTTTGATTTACTATTTTCTTTAAGATTTGCTTAAGTTCCCTGTTTGAGACTTCAACTTGTCCACTAGTTTGGGGGTGGTAAGGGGTTTCCACTTTATGTCTTACCCCATAGCTTCTTAAAGCACTCTCAAGTTGCCTATTGCAGAAGTGTTTTCCCCCATCACTGATTAGAAATCTGGGTGTCCCAAATCTAGCTAGCACGTGTTCCTTGAGAAATTTGATAATAATTTTAGCATCATTATTCACACATGCTAGCGCCTCAACCCACTTGGACACATAATCCACCGCCACTAAAATATACATATTGGTTTTGGATAAGGGAAATGGGACCATGAAGTCCATTCCAAATACATCGAATAACTTTGCCTCAAAAATTCTATTTAAGGAAGCTCATCCCTTTTGCCTAAGTTTCCGGTTCTTTGGCACTTATCACAACTTTTGACATAGTCAGCAACAGTTTTGAATAGGTGAGGCCAAAAGAATTTGGATTGAAGCACCTTAGCCACCGTTCGATCAATCCCATGGTGTCCTCCATAAGGAGATGTGTGTCAGTGATAGAGAATATTTTTAATTTTAGAGTCAGGAACACATCTCCTTAGGAGATGATCATTGCAACATTTATACAAAAATGGATCATATCAAAAATAATTTTTAATATCAGCAAAGAATTTCTTTCTTTATTGGTAGTTTATGTCTTTTGGTATGACTCCTCCTGCAAGATAATTTACAAAATTTGCAAACCAAGGAGAGTGAGTTGAAGCAATAATGTATAGCTTCTCATCGAGGAATGATTCACTAATTTTGGTTAAATTATCACTATCAAGGAGGGTCAATCTAGAAAGATGATCTGCTAGCACATTCTTGCTCCCTTTCTTATCCTGGATTTCTAGATCAAATTCTTGCAAGAGCAGCACCCAACGTATCAAGCGAGGTTTTGCTTCTTTCTTTTGAAGGAGATACTTAATAGCTGCATGATCAGTATAAACAATAGTTTTAGACCCAATGAGATATGACCTGAATTTAGTGAAAACAAAGATGATAGCTAGGAGTTCTTTCTCTATGGTAATGTAGATTCATTGGGCATCGTCAAGGAGTTTACTAGCATAGTAAATTGAATAGAAGGTCCGTTCCTTTCACTACCCAAGGATACACCAACTGCAAGGTCACTCGCATCACACATAATCTCAAATGGGGAGTCCCAATTTGGAGTAGAAATTATCTGAGCAGAGATCATGGCAGTTTTAATGGCGTTGAAACCTCTTAAATAATTTTCATTAAATTTGAATTCGATATCCTTCCCTAGTAATCTATAGAGCAGTAAACTTACATTGGAGAAATCTTTGATAAATCTTTTGTAAGATCTTGCATGCCCAAGGAAACTTCTAATTCCTTTCACATTGATAGGAGGGGGAGTTTTTCAATTACCTCTACCTTAGCCTTATCAACTTTAATTTCTCTCCTAGAAATCAAATGACCAAGGATAATACATTCTTTCACCATAAAATAACATTTTTCCTAATTTAAGATTAAATTAAATTCTTCACACCTTTTTAAGACCTTTCCCTGATTGATTAAACAATGATCGAAAGAGCTTCCAACAATAGAAAAATCATGCATAAAGATTTCTAAAAATTCTCCTATCATATTAGAAAAAATAGCCATCATATAGCATTGGAAAGTAGTTGGGGCATTGCACAATCCAAAGGGCATTCTTCTAAAGGCAAATGTCCCAAAGTGGCAGGTGAAAGTTGTTTTCTCTTGGTCTTTAAGTGAAATCAAGATTGATTATATCCTGAATACCCATCAAAAAAATAGAAATAAGGATTCCCTGCCAACCTATCAAGCATTTGGTCAATGAATGAGAGAGGATAGTGGTCCTTACGAGTGGCTTTCTTTAGTCTCCTGTAATTAATGCACACTCTCCATCTGGTCACCATTCTAGTAGGGATCAACTCATTACTGTAGTTAAGCACAATTGTCATCGCACTCTTTTTTGGAACCACATGAATAGCGCTCATCCAAGGACTATCAGAGATGGGAAAAATGATTCCAGCATCTAAGAGTTTAATAATTTATTTGTGAACTACTTCTTTTATATTATAGTTTAAGTACCATTGAGGCTCAATTGATGGAGTAGAGTTATCTTCCAAAAGGATATGGTGCATACAAAGAGTTGGGCTAGCCCCTTTTAGATCAACTATACTCCATCCGATTGCTCTCTTGAGCTCTTTTAAAACCTTATATAAAAGACTCTCTTGATGCTGAGTTAACAAGGCACAGATTATTACAAGAAGAGATTCTTTCTCCCCAAGATAAGTGTACTTTAAGTGCAAGGGAAGAGGTTCTAATTCTAATTTAGGAGGTCAAACTATAGAAGGTTGAATTATTTTCCTCTCTTTAATCAATACCTCAATCACTCCCTCGTCAGTGAGATCCTCATCATCCTCCTTTATTAGCACTCCCTCTTCTTTTACATCTCCTATTAACCAAGCTTCTTCGATTAAATTGATCCTCCAACAATCCTCATTGGGCTTAGATGGGTGCCTCATAGAATCATTTACATGAAATTTCACCTCATCATCGCCATATCGCAATCTCAATTCTTCTTTATCGACATCAATCAATATTCTTCCGATAGCCAAGTATGGTCTGCCTAATATTATGGGGATTTCTTGATTTTCATCTTCCATATCTAAGATTATGAAGTCAGCTGGAAAGATGAATTTATTGACCTTTACAAGTATATTTTCCACAATTCCTAAAGGGGTCCTTATAGATCTATCAGCAAATTGGAGGAGAATTGAAGTGGGTTTCAAATAATCAATTTCTAACTTTTTGAATATGTAAAATAACATCAGATTTATGGATGTACCTAGATCACATAGGGCTTTTTGGAAAGATTAGTTTCTAATAGTGCAAGGAATAGTGATGCTACTAGGATCCTTCTTCTTAATGGGAATCTTCCTCTGAAGGATTGCACTACATTCTTTTATTAATGCCACTGTCTCCTTTTCATCAATCCTTCTTTTCTTAGATAGGATATCTTTCATAACATTGTATAACTCGGCATTTGCTCTAAAGCTTCCGTAAAGGGGATGTTTATGCGAAAAGTTTTAAAAGTGCCTAAAAATTTACAGAATTGGACATCAAGTTTCTCCTTAGCCATTCGCTGAGGGTAAGGGATGGTAGGGGTTATTTTGAGTTGTTCACTAGGTCGAACCTTCTTCGAATCCCATACCTCATGACTCTCATTTTTTATCATTACTTCTTCCTTCCCCTGTCCCTTGCTAATTTTTATTATGTTTTTATTATTCTCCTCACTCACAATCGGCCTGGTCATTTTTCCACTTTTGAGGGTTATAGAGTTCCCAGAATCATTTTCATACTCGCCGATGACTCCTACTAAAGCTAGTTTCCCTAATTGCCTCATAATTTCTTTTAGTTTTTGTTCAATTCTTTTTACTAACTCCTCTTGCCTTAAGAGAGTATGTTCGTGCCTGTTCAATGTGGTGTCAATTTTATTCATGAATTCAGTTGTGGATGTTCTAAATTCTATGAATGAGTTCTCTAATCTTTCTCTATTTCTGTCATGGTACATGATTACATTGATATTACTTAACTCACAATCTCCCTCCTGATAAGATTTTAAGTGCCCACATTCTAACTTTTTATTTAGTTGAGAGATTTGATTATGGAGCCCAAGAATTTGTTGAGAATTTTCAAGCGAGTTACATTCATTTTTAGCCATGTGGTCATTCCTCTCGAGAGGCCATTGATAGGTATTGTTTGCCATTTTTTCTAAGAGGTCATAAGCCTCCTCTTGGGTTTTGCAACTTGTTGAGCCTCCGGCAGCACATCAATGAGAGTCCTTGTTGGAGCATTCAAACCATTGTATAAGGTTTGAACTTGCATCCATAAAGGAAACCCATGATGTGGGCATCACCTTAAGCACTCCTTAAAATGATCCCAACCATCGTACAATGTTTCCCCTTCAAACTGGTTAAAATTAGTTATCTCAATTCTCAAGCGAGCAGTTTTAGTCGGAGGGAAATATTTAGCTAAGAATTTCTTAGCATGATCATCCCAAGTACAGATCGAATCACTCAGGAGAGAGCTGAGCCAACTTTTGGCTCAATCTCTTAAGGAAAATAGAAAAAGCCTCAGTTTAACTGCATCTTCAGTGACACCGTTAAACCTGAAGGTGTCACAAATTTCAAAGAAGGTTGAAATATGTGAGTTATGATCTTCTGTGGCTAATCCATTGAACTAGTTATTTTGAACTATACTTCACGTGGAAGGTTTGATTTCAAAATTGTTGCTTTGATGTTAGGCCTAACAATAGCATGGGGATTCCCCTAATAGTGGACAATGCATAGTCTCAAAGTGCTCTTTCCCTAGGCTCTCCTAAAGGCTCTCCAAGATTTTCATTAAAGTTTTCCATAATAGCTTGTTGGTTCCTTAGACTATTTTGTTATCTCCTAACTTGTAAATAGGTTCTTTCGATTTCTGGATCAAAAAGATATTCTGTGCAAATTCTTCTACTCATACAAGATAGAAATTTAGCTATTAAGAATAATTATAATGATAATGATCAACGATTCAGAAAGATAACAAAAAGAAAAAGTTAATAGTCTAACTACAAGTTAGTTCATATAAACATAAAGAAAAACTATATGCAAAGGATTTGTTTAAATCACTATTTAATGATAGATTTTCCTTAATACAAAACAGTTATCGATTCCCTGGCAACGGCGCCAAAACTTGACAGATGTTTAATACACATATGCGCTTGCACACAAGTGTACGTGGTCTAAAGTAATAATTTGGAATGTGAGTTTCGAGATTTATCGTCCTCAGGGAATTGAGTGTTTTGTTACTAAGGTATATTTACATTCAATAATGTTTAAACTATGTGAATTTAGATTGGTGTGGTTCCATATTCAAAGCAATAATTCAGATGATTATGAAACTATTTAATAATGAGAGGAGAGTTGGGTTTATTCCATGTGAAATGATGGGAACTTCAAGTTGTATTACTTCTCAAACACATTCATTTCCTTTTATTAAGTTAATAATCATGTGCAAATTGAATTTCTTAGAATTGTCCTCTAAATATTTCAAGTGCAAATCTTGTGCAAGAGATGAACACACTACGGTTCAATTTCTGCACAAAGATTCCCATGAGATTGCAATGAGAGCATCTTAGTTACCCTACGTCTAGGTCACCAAAATTTACAGTTTTAATTAGCAGATCTCAAGAGCATGATTCCATTAATGAGCTTCATGCACATCATGTGCAGTTCAGATAAGGGAGTGCTTTCATTGGGCTCTATAAACTATGTCACATCATTCATGAGCTCTCAAGAATCCACTCCCTCCTTTCACGTATGCTGAGCAACGGAGCTCCAATTAATGAGTCTTAGCTCACACGCTTCTACTCCTTAGTTGAGCGTAAAACATGGTGCAAGAGGGCTCAAGAACTTCTCACTTGATTCTAAGTATCTTCTTCACACATGTCCCACTCTTAACTAAGTAATGAGCCATGGAGCATAAGACTTTTATTTTGATCATTAGTATTTATCCTTGTACTTTTTTTTAACATAAGATTTTCATTTGTTCCATAACTTGTTGTTAAGATGAATACATTTAGTCATTCAAAAATAGATTTTTTTTTTCTTAGTTCAACGCTTGAGAAAGTTCTACATCATTCAGATAGTCCCTTACATTTTACAATGGGCTTGCCCAACCCTCCCCAAGGGGGTTTAGCCTTCCATTATAGCTAAGAAAAGAAAAGAAGCATACAAGGATGAAGACCCTTTCATGATCCACTGAAGAGAAAGATCAAAGTAAGATTATAGTTTACTAGGAACAGCCCTTAATGGGGTTCTCCATATCTCTCCTCTTCTTCCTCTTCTCCTTCCCTTTAGCTCCCTTGTGTAGCCCTTGGAACATCCCTTCCATTACAGCCGCAATAAATGCATGGATTAGACAAAAATTTGGCGTGCCACTGCAGTGCACTGCAGCGCGCCGTAGTGATTGAGTCCCACAACTCCTTTACTGCAGCACACCGTAGCAGCTTTAAGTCATAAAAATGGCTCGTTGCAGCGCGCTGTAGCTATTTAGTCCCAAAAATTATCCCGTTGTGGTGCACTGTAGTGGTTGGGTCCCGCAAGCTCATCCATTGTGGCATGCTGTAGCGGTTCAGTCCCGCAAGCTCACCCGATGTGGCGCACTGTAGCAGTTAAGTCCCGCAAACTCACCCGCTGCAGCACGCTACGGTGCACTGTGGAGCACCATAGAGAAATTGTTCCATAATTCAATAGTCCCCTTTGATATGAGTCATCTATATGCAAGAAGCCGGCATGCGCTGAGGTGCGTGACAGTGCGCTGGAGCGTATCGCAGTGGATTTCTTCCATAAATTGCATGAAACCTCCAGAATTTTCCAGAATTTGTTGAACTTACTTCCTTCCTAAAAATAAGCAAAATTTGATCAAGGAAGCTATTTTAAATAAGGAAATGAATGAGTTTTTCCTTTATTTAGGATATAAATTATGGATTCATCACTTCCCGACTATGCTAAAATGGAAAACACCTTACATTGGGCTGACTTTAAGATACACAAAATCTCCAACATTGAATTCTCATTGATAGGAACTTATTCCTTTTTTTCTCTTAGCATAATCACTTGGTAAGCAGCACATCCCTTTCTAGCTAACTTTTCAACCTTCAAGTGTTAATTAGAGAAGCTTAGGTACTGAACTTACCTAAAAATAATTTAGCTTGACTTCCACTGCCTAAAGTGATTTTCTTCTTTAGGCGGTTGATTGTGGTGCCATGCTTATTTAGCAACTTCATTCCAAGAATCAAATCAAAATTTGCTATTGGGAGCACGATTAAATTGGCTTCAAAACTTTGCTCACCGATGGGAATTGCAATATTATAGAACTGTTGAGCTTGCATGCGGGCTCCAGAAGGTAACCATATGCTTAAGGAATTTGCTAAACGATAGAAAGGTAGCTTAAAAGCTTTAGCTTAGCTTTTCGATATGAAATAGTGACTAGAAGAATGCTATACAATTTGCTACTTATTTCTAAAGTGTTTATGTTTAAAATAGTAATATAGTTTTACTTTCATGATTCAAGTAGAAAGAAAATAAGAAATAAATAATGGAAGTTAAAATGAAACTTAAGACATACCTGATACAAATTAATTATCTTTAGGAGCAGAGACTGGAGTTAACATGTAGACTCTAGCAGAGGCAGAAGGTTGAGGATTTTGAGGTGCACGACCTTGACGATTATGAACATGGGCAGGAGTAGGTGCGCCTTTGGGTACTGCAATAGAAGCAGGTGGGGGCATAACTGCCAAGGTAGGAGTTCTATTATTCAAGGGTTGGGGGTGGATATAACAACCCTAAGTTGCTACTTAGCTAAATATGAGCTTAATCATTCTCTAATTATAATCTCATTGCATTCAATAGGTCATTATAAGCTAACCTTTAAAATTTGGGGTCAATCGAACCTCCCTAGGTCAAAAAGGGCATTTTGGTCCTATTAGGTACACTAAATTAAAGCTATAAAATTTTGATCTCTAATCAAAATTCTAATTACATTTTTGAATTCCTCACCCCCAAATTAGCTAAGGGTGTAAGTTTGGGAATTTTTGGAGGTTGTTTAGGCCATAATTCAATTTAAATTAATTTGGGATAATTGCATAGAAGGGAACCCAACAATTTAGCTTTGCAAATATACCCTAACGGCTATTAACCAATCAGAATCCATAGTGCGGACCATGAGCGATCTACTCTGGAGCTTGGGTCACGCGATAGCGGAGCCCTACTCCATATCACCGCCCCTTTGGCTTATCTTGCGGCTAGTATTCTAATCTGCAAAGCTGCAGTTCTACCATCAGATCGACCCCATGGATCCTATAGTCTGAATAGCTCCCGTGATCAGCCATTAGGATTTAAACGATCCGAGCCGTAGCACCATCTGATTGATAGATCAGATGGAATCCAAGGCACCCATGACTATGGATCGTCGTCCCCATTCTGCTCGCACTCCCAATAGGGAAAATTCTCCATACCTCGACTGCAGGCCCTACCCCCCACTTCCCTTGCCACTTCAGCCATCCGTTGGGTATCTTCCCACAATGGCATGGCAACCCAATCGAGCCTCGTGGCTCGGACGAGCTTAAAATATAATTTGAGAGCTCGGCCATGGCTCGAGATCTCGGGCATCTCCAGCTTGCCATCCACACCCAACCTATCCCCTAAGGCTATAAATAGCCTTAGAAATTCTTCCTAGAACCCTTTGCTGATTAATTGCGTTCAATTTGGAGCATCCCCCAATTCACCATTATCAGTTTATCGAAGGTGATCCAGTGCTTGTGTACCATTAATAGTGGGTGAGTCTTGGTATTCAAGGCTTCTAGCTCTCCTCTGAAGCTTAACTAAGTCCCTAGATCACCTCTGCATCACCAGCTTGTTCTCCTGATCGCACCAGGTACCTCAGTTTGCTATGGTGAGCTAATTAGGCTCAATATCCTCCCTCTTGATTCATGATTGTTCTACTAGGCTAGGCAAAGTCAATGCATTTGTTATTAAGGTCTAAGTTAATCCCAATCAACCGAATCGATTGATCGGGCTTATGTCCCTCAGGGAAGCTGGGTCTGAGTAAGGATCCTGCATTCCAGTTTGCCCCAGACCTAGCCACATCATGTGTTCGATCTGCTGCACCTCCCTGAAGATGTAGGGATCAATCCCTAGAGGAATCATTGCCTCTATGGGAATAATTTACTCCCCACAGTAGCTTTATGGCAGAAGCCTCGAGTAGGTAAGGCCTAAGAGTGATCGGCGCATCTCCACTAACTAATCATGTAGGGATTAAATTGGGGCCATGGAATGGTTGGGGCACCTCGCAATTGGGCTATGAATCCTAACCCTAATTCCCCATTCATCGGGAAGAGGGGTTGGGGATGACGGCACTGTCGGGTCAGGCCAGCCCATGACCAGTACGGTGCGATAGTCCCGGGTTGCTCGGGCACCGGCCAATCCGCACGATTTGGATATTGTGCCGAGCCTCTTTAATTATATCAATAATAATTAGAATTATTTTCTTTAAGGAAAATATTCTGATTATTTAAACCATAGGAAAATTTAATTAGAAAAATACAAATTAAATTAATTGAATAATTGTTTATCCACTTATCCAAACCATATGAAATTGTATACGATTTTGTTCAAAAAATCATAAGGAATAATAATATACAAAATATTTAGGTTTCTATGGTTGGATTTTAATATTTTTTCTAATTACTCTATAACTTGATTAGCATGTATACTTAGCCAAATTGCATGATTCAAGTTCCATTATGATTCTTATACCTTATAGAATGCATGTACTAGGTGAAAAAATTTTCTAATTTTTATTTTAATAATTATGCCCTAATCTTAAAAATGCATAATTAGTAAAAATTAGAGTTTACACTTCACCAAATTTAGCAAACTAAGTCTTTGATTGTTTGTATTGATAAGTAGAGCATAATTGCCAAGTTTCATAAAATTTGAATGGTTAGATTTGTAATTAAGTGCTAATCCTTTTTAGCATGATTTAGGGTTTGATTAACCTTAATTACCTTCTATTTTACTTAATTAAATGTTTATATGCTTTAATAATAGTAGTATGCATATTAGAGAACTCAAACATTAATTTGGACACTTTAAATGATTAATTTGATATTAATTAATTTCAAACACCAAGAATCTTCAATAATTATTAAGAAAATCATTATAATCTTAAACTAGAAATTATAATAACCCTAGGTTGTTACCCTATTAATTCTCAGTTTAATCAGACATTACTTTTGATCCCATTGTATTTAGAATATCAAGTTAAAGTTATCCTGTAAATTTGAAGTCAATTGGACTTCTCTAAGTCTAGTTAGCATTTTGATCAGTCTAGATACCCTAAATGTGACCTGAAAATATTTGATCTTAAAATTAAAATTTGATTGTATTATTAAATTTCTCACCCCCAAATTAACTACGGGTGAAAGTTTATTAAAATTTGGAGATCATTTAGACCATAATTCAATTTAAATTAAAATGGTCTAATTGCATTCTAGGATTTCCAACAATTTAAAACTGCAAATATACCTTATACCCGATTAAACGGTCGGGATCTGATGTGCAGACCGCGGGCGGTCTGCTGTGGAGCCCAGGTCATACGACAGCGAAGTCTCGCAAATCTCATAGTTGCACCTTTTGATCCATTGGCTAGGATTTAATCCTGCGGGATCGCGGACCTGTCGTAGGATCCATCCCATGGATCTTACGGCCATGATCAAATCGGATCCGGCCATTAGGATCCGAGCCATCAAGACAATTCCTTGGTCCTGATCGATCAATCAGACAGCCCACAGCACATTCACGCTGTGGATCTTTGTCTTCATCTCACCTGCGCCTGACAGAGAAAATCCTGAGGATCCCCGATAGCCTGGCCTATCCCCCACTCCTCTGAACACATCAGCATGGTCATTAGAACCTCACCTCTCCTGGCAAAACTCCCTGGATTAGGACCTAAGGCCTAAGCTCCATAATTATAAATTGAGACACATGGCCTCAGCCCAACCTCTCAGGCCAGCTCCTACCCTACCCAACTCTCTGGAAGCTTCCCATTTCCATGCTGAGGCTATTAATAGCCTCAGCATTCCTTCCTGGATCCCTTGCTGGTCAATTGGAGTCAAGCTTCCCTCCACCATTACAAACCTTCCCGAGCTTCCCTAGGCATCCCTGGTGTGCACACCACTGATAGAGGCAATTCCTGGCATTCAGGAATCCTAAGTGCGTTCGTCTAAGGCTCTGCAACCCTTGCCTTCCTCTCTGTCGACTGATTTAGCTCTCATCGTCAAACCAAAGATCCTATTTGCAAGTTTTCAGCCAATGAGGGTAAGACTTGACTCCTTTTGATTCGTAATAGCTCATATTGTAGAATCAAAGCCAGTACTATCGTAATTACGCCCTAAGCTAGCTCCAATCGATCGATTTTAATCGATCTGGCTAAGTTTCGTAAAAAGGGCTGGGTTTGAGTAAGGACACAGTGATCCAACCCACCTCAGACCCTCAGATAAAAGGGCTTCGATCTGTCTCACCTCCCTGAAGGTGTAGAGATCGAGCCCTGGGTTAGTCATGGCCTCTATGGGGAGAATTATCTTCGCATAGTAGCTCAGTAGCGGGAGTTCTCAGGTTAGTAAGGTTCGGCTGATCCAGACTACCTCACTTGGGGCTTTGGGTCTCTACCGGTGCGTCTAGCTATGGTGAAGGTGTAGCAACCTTCAGCCGGTCATTCCATGGTCTGGATGCACAGGAATTGGCCGATTAGTGCTTCCCTAATAGGGCATCCGTTGGGACGAGGGGTCGGGGACAAAGCCACTGTGCGGGTCAGGCCGACCCGTGACCCGCACGGTACGGCAGACCGGGGTCTTTTCGGCCCTGACCGACCCGCATGGTTTCGATATTGGGCCAAACCATTTTAATAAATCTGATCAATTGGATTTATTTTTCTTAAGGAAATTAATTTAATTAATCCAATCATAGGGAAATTTAATTGAAAAAATATAGATTAAATTAGTGTGATAACTTTTGATCCACTGGTTCAAACCCTAGTATATTATATACCAAATGGATCAAAACATCATAAAGAATCAAAATATAAAATAATATTACACTTTTAATAGTTGGATTTTTTGGATTAGCCTAATTATTATAGAACTTAATTAGGGTTGATTATCATATATACTTAGCCAAATTACATGATTTAGATGCCATTGTGTTTCTTATGCCTTGAAGAATGCACGTGCTAAGTGATTTAATTTTCTGATTAATGCATTCTTAATTTTTCCCTAATCTTGTAAATACATGATTAGTGAAAATTAGGGTTTTTACTTGGTGAAATATTGAAAACTCAGTCTTTGATTGTTCATGTGAATAAATAGATTATAGTTGCCTAGTTTCATGAATTTCTAATGGTTGGATTTGTAATTAGGTGATAATCCATTTGTTTTAAATTAAGGTTTGATTAGCACTAATAACCTTTTGTTTTCTATAAATTTCAACTATTATATTTTCATAATAGTAGTATAAATGTAAAGAACCTATCATGTTAATTTTAAACATTTAATTTAACTAATTTGATTAAAGTAGCATAATTCCTTAAATTAATCTTAAGAAATCTTAAGATCTTGATCAAGTGAATTATACTTGGTTGAAATCTAGGATTGCCACCAATAATATACCAATAATATACGGATTTGACATTTGACCTTTAAATTAATAATTGGTCTTAATTGGGTAAGGATAGGGGTTAAACCCTAACCTGTTCGATTAAGATCTGAATCCTTAGTCACTTAATCAAATAACTTAATTGTAAGAAAATTTAATTAATATTCTTCCAATAATGTATATAATTTAGTATTAATCTTAAATCATTTAATTAGAAGTGCTAAGATTAATAATGAAGTTATGTGATTGAATGATCTGATTCTAAGCTATAGAGCTTTGATTTTCTCTTATATAAGACTATTAACATAAGATGGTTAATAAAAATGTAATTATTTATGAAATAACCTAACCTTAATAATATCTTTGATTTTATCCCATGATTGTAGAATATGATGTGATCAGATGGATCTAATCATTTGATTTGATCACTTTTATCCAAGTTAATAAGTAAACCCTGAATCTTTAACTAAGTGGCAGAAGAGTGAGATCATAAGGATCTTACTAATCATCTTTATCTTGACTTTAGATCAATCCTTAGCAATGAAAGATTCTAGATGAAAGTATTAACAATCTTGGATCTCTTGGAAGATAATGATAGTATTATATTTAAATTGATTAATACAACTTTAGCTAAGTTGAATGTTGAGGTAGGAATGCCTTATTATCCTATATTGAGGTAATATCTTAGATGATGCTTAACAACCTTAGATAATTGATCTTATGCCCTTGTGGTAAATTATCCTAAAGAGATCTAGAATGAGTTATCCAATTATGGTATTCAACATAACTTGAATGACTTATGTCACTTCATTGGAGCCATTTGATTAGGACTACTATAATGGAGAATGGATTATATAGTTTGAAATACCTAATTTATTAATTTAGTTAGTTTAGAACTACATGTAATAATAATATTAGTATCATCATATAGAGATTGTAATGCATATCCATGGAACTAAATTGATTCAGTAGAATATGGAAATAAGTTAATTTGCCCTGAATAGAACTATAGAGTTTTGATCTTATCTTAGGTAATTATATAAGTACAGTCTGGTTTAGGATAAACATCCTGAGTCCCAAGAATATTATATGTAGGAGTTTGAATATCTTAGTTTGAAAGAATAAACTATTAAAGGATGTTTATCTCTTAACTCTGTGCGCGGGGATAAGTGCAATAAAACAAATAAAGTGTTTAATGTCACCATTCTTATGAAATACTAATTATGTATATTTACTCCTAAATATGAGGTAAATTAGGATAATTCAAAAATATAATTTTGAGTAAAGATTGACTTCAGTAGAATGAAATCTAAATTATATAACTCATATGATTAAATATTATGAATAATATGGCATTAGGTGAATGTGCATATTAAGGAAAAATAGGTTAAATAGCTAGTAAACAAGAAGGGGTATTTACTTGTATTTTCTAGTTTTGATGATTTAAAAGCACTTATTATATTAAACTCCTTGGAATATCATAAATCGCATAAGCATAATATATCATTAGCGGAGCATTGTACTCACCTAGGATCTGTTAATGGAGCGGTTCTACTCACCTAGGATATGTTAGCAGAGCGTTGTGCTCACCTAGGAATGGGGGATGCTATGTGGCATCAAGGTAATGCATATTTGTGGCATATTTAGATGCATATTCAGATGCATATTTTGATGTATATTCAATAGCTTACAACACAAGTCTATGTTCAGTTTTATCTATTTATAATTTCCTTTCAGTTGATTTACTTTCAATACCTCATTTAGTTATAATTTTCCTACTTTCAGTTTCTATGTTTGGATTCACAGTTATAGTCCTTACTTTAATTTTATGTAGTTTGATTTTGGCTTGTATTTAATGTAAAGAAAAATCCCTTAAATGTAAAAAAATACTATTTGCTACCTTAAATGTACTTAGACTTAATGTCTAATGTAAGATTTTCTTATTATGTATGGGTTTTTAGCATTGTGAAATTGATAATGTTAGATTTTGAGTAGTTTGAAGAGCCAGTTTTGGAACTAACTTAGGAGGATATTTAGGAGCTTTAGGAGGAGCTAGTGAAATAATAGTGCTGCAGAGAAAACTTAGTTTATTTATACTGTGATATGAGAGTTTTATTTGCTGCTCTTTTATTTAATATCGATCTGTAATAATTAAATCTGGATGCATTTCTCTTTATTTTTTGAGATGAATATTTTTACTTAGATCCTGTGATGAACATTGTGAATGAATGCTAAGGCTTTCGCACTCTGCTATTATTAATACTTATATTTAGTTTTGCGAAGTGATTGACATGCAACTAATATATAATACTCATATATAATGGATATATTCTTATTAAAGCCAATGTATATATGCACCTTAACTAATACTTAAGATAAGAATATTACACATGTCTTAAGAATTATCTTTCAGTAGCAAGTCAAAATATGGGAAGTTCAGTTTTCCCAAGTAACGCACCATTTAACTGCGAATTATGTTTTATTATCATTATTTTCTTTTTGTTGAGTACAACAATGGGACGGGGCATTATAGTTGGTATCAGAGAAGAATCATAAAGTGTCAAATAAGGATAATGTTCATATTTACTTTGTGATTCATTCCCTAGAGTAGATATGATCATAATCACTAAGTGTAAGGAATGCATCATCGATAATTCATCAAGTTGAATCTCAAAAATAAAAACAAGAACATCTGGAAGGGACACCTTAAGGTTTGAACAAACTTAAGAGAGTAAAAGATGCTTCAAATAAGTTATGGAAAATTGAACTCCTAATTCTTAATAAGATGACATGTTAGGAATGGAGAACCACTTTTATGGGTTTAGTCACTACCTTAGGCTATCCGATGACTACTGTATGGATGACTTTAGAATGGCATGATTTATGATATGGCCATTAGTGGGGTATCTATCATTGTCATTGAAGTGCTCAACAAGATCTTAGTTTGTTCAACTTTCTGAGGAGCCAGTCTCTCAGTTCTTGCTCAAGAGTGGTTAGATCGTGTAACCACCGCTTTATTCAACTCTTAGAGAGACTACATGTCCCAATGATTGCCACCTTCAGATCTTGGGAACATTGCTCAGCGGACCAACTGAGTGATGATGGTTATGGACGTATCGAATAGTTATAAGGAATCGCAAGAGAGGGAAATCCATTGTCACTTATGATAATTTATGTACTTCTTTCGAAGCTGAATTTTGCAGTTGATTTTGTTATCATCTCTTCTCTTTAATTATGTTCTTTATTCTTAGTATCTTGCCCATCACCTTATCCATTTTGTTTAACTTCCTTTATGAAGTAATGATTGAAAAGCAACCTTTTGATTCATCTTCTGAATTTGTAATTGCAGTCATGAATCCTGGTTCTCCATTGATGACGACTCCCATTATGACTACCATTGCTTCTTCATCCAATGGTTCTAAAGATATAAACTCTCTTGTGAGTTTGGTGAGATCCTTGATCATGAGTCAAGCTCATCAAGTTCAGGAAACTCGTAGTATGCTTGCAGCTCAGCATCCCCCATTGATCAATGTTGTAGCTCAATTTCTTCCGCACTTCTTGGTGGATGGAATTCTACATAGCTTTCTCTGTCTGAGAACGCCCACTTTCAATGGGGCCCTGAACCCTATGGACTCCATTAGCTGGCTAAAGCTAGTGGAAAAGAATCGGACAAGTATCAAATTCCAAAATTCCATAGCCATTTGTTTGACCACCCATCTGTTTCAAGATGAAGCAGAATTCTGGTGGGAAAATGATCAAAGTTTATTGATTTTGAAACTGAATATATTCCATGGGAATCATTTCTGGAGGCACTCAAGGAGACTTTCATTCCCCAATTTGCCCAGGCCATTCTCGAACAATAAGATGACATGTTAGGAATGGAGAACCACTTTTACGGTTTTAGTCACTACCATAGGCTATTCGATGACTACTGTATGGATGACTTTAGAATGGCATGATTTATGATATGACCATTAGTGGGGTATCTATCATTGTCATTGAAGTGCTTGACAAGATCTTAGTTTGTTCAACTTTCTAAGGAGACAGTCTCTCAGTTCTTGCTCAAGAGTTATTAGATCATGTAACCACCAATTTGTTCAACTTTTAGAGAGACTACATGTCCCAATGATTGCCACCTTCAGATCTTGGGAACATTGCTCAGCGGACCAACTGAGTGATGATGGTTATGGATGTATTGAATAGTTAAAAGGAATCGCAAGAGAGGGAAATCCATTGTCACTTATGATAATTTATGTACTTCTTTCGAAGCTGAATTTTGTAGTTGATTATGTTATCATCTCCTCTCTTTAATTATGTTCTTCATTCTTAGTATCTTGCCCTTCACCTTATCCATTTCGTTTAACTTTCCTTTATGAAGTAATGATTGAAAAGCAACCTTTTGATTCATCTTCTGAATTTGTAATTGCAGTCATGAATCTTGGTTCTCTATTGATGATGACTCCCATTATAACTACCATTGCTTCTTCATCCAATGGTTCTAACGATGTAAACTCTCTTGTGAGTTTGGTGAGATCCTTGATCAAGAGTCAAGCTCATCAAGTTCAGGAAACTCGTAGTATGCTTACAGCTCAGCATCCCCCAGTGATCAACGTTGTAGCTCAATTTCTTCCACACTTCTCAGTAGATGGAATTATACATAGCTTTCTCTGTCTGAGGACGCCCACTTTTAATGGGGCCCTGAACCCTATGGACACCATTAGCTGGCTAAAGCTAGTGGAAAATAATCGGACAAGTATCAAATTCCAAAATTCCATAGCCATTTGTTTGACCACCCATCTATTTCAGGATGAAGCAGAATTCTGGTGGGAAAATGATCAAAGTTTGTTGATTTTGAAACTAAAGATATTCCATGGGAATCATTTCTGGAGGCACTCAAGGAGACTTTCATTCCCTAATTTGCCCAGACCATTCTTGAACAATAACTACTTCAGCTCACTCAATGAGGGAGATCTGTCTCTTAATATGAGATGGAATCTCAGCATCTATATCATTTCACTTTGAACTTGGTATGATTAGAGGCATCAAGATGCAACCAATTTTAGAAAGGACTCTGAGACTCAATCATAATGCATCTCATTTCCTGTCAGTTCAAGTAATTTTTAGAACTCATTGAAGCAGCATGTATGCAAGAGCATTTCAAAGTCAGGTGAAGAAGAAGAGAAAAGCTCACTTCATTCTTGTAAGAAGAGAAGCTTTAAGCATCAGGAGGTAGCCAAAGTCTATCACATTGAAGGTGAACAACCCTCAGTGGACACTTTAGAGTGCAAACGTACCCACCCTTATGGCAAATGTTACCATCAGGGAAACCCTTGCTTCAGTTGTGGCAGACCAGGCTACTATTTTTACTGATGAGTTGCTGAAAATACTATCAATGGAGATACCATTGTCTGCTCCAAAAGAGATCAAGCCTTCCACCATCAACCTTTGATTATCTGAGCTCTTGCACTGACGGTCATGCCACCACCTATTCCTATTACATCTCCTAGGAGTGCACCTGCTCCTACTTATGCCCATAATCGTCAGGGCCGTGCACCTCAAAATTGTTAAACTTATGCTCCTACTAGAGCTTACATGTTGACTCTAGCATCTGCTCCTGAAGACAATGATGTCGTATCTAGTATGTTTTAAATCCTTATTAATTTTTGCTTTTTCTTATTATTTTCTTCCTGCTTGAATTTTTCAAGTAAAACTGTGTTATATTAATCATAGGCACTATAGATATGAGTGGTAAAACTTGAAATGTCCTTTTAAATATTGGAGCAATTCACTCCTTGGTATCAGAAAGCTTGGCTAAAACTCTAAGGTTACTCTTCTATCATCTAGCCAATTCCTTAAGCTTAGGGTCACTCTGTGGAACCTGTATGGAAGCTTCTAATTTTGCAATTTAGTTATTTCTGTCAGTGATTAAACTTTTAAAATCAAGTTAGTTATGCTTCTAATAGCAAATTTTGACATAATTCTTGGAATTAAATGGCAAAGAAAGCATGACGCCACAATCAAAGAAGAAGAAAATCACTTTAGGCAGTGAATGTCAAGCAACGTCATTCATCGGTAAGCTTAGTACCCAAGCTTTTATGACTAATGCTTTAAAGGCAAGAAAAGCTAGTCAAAAAAGGATGTGATTCCTAACTAGTGACTATGTTTGGTGAGAAGAAGAAAGATGTTCCTATCAGCAAGAATCGTGTTATTAGGGAATTTTCCAATGTCTTTCTTGAAGACCTACCTGGTCTTTCGCCAACTAGAGAAGTAGAGTTTGTGATCGAGCTCATCTCTAGAATGCAGCCAATTTTCATGGTTCCATATTGCATGGCACCCAAGGAATTACAGGAAATGAACAAGCTGCTTTAAGAATTGCTGGAGAAATGTCTCATCAAGCCAAGCTCATTTCCTTGAGGTGCCCAATTATTTATGTTAAGAAGAAAGATGGTTCTATGCGTATGTACATAGACTATCAAGAGCTCAACAAGGTGAAGATAAAAAATAAGTATTTGTTACCTTGTATAGATGACCTATTCGATCAGTTATCTAGATATAAGGTTTTCTCTAAGATTGATTTGCGATCAGGTTACTACCAACTATAAGTCAAAGAAGAAGATGTTGAAAAGATAGAGTTCAGGACTCAAATTTATGGTGATGTCTTTCAGTCTAACAAATGTAGAGTCCATCTTCAAGGACTTAATACAATATGTGCTTAAGTCTTTCTTAGACAAATTCATCATCACCTTCATCAATGATATTCTGATTTACTCGAAGAGTGAAGTGGAGCATGAATACCACTTAAGGGTCATACTAGAAGAATTGCCCAACCATCAAATATATGTTATGTACTCCAAGTGTGAATTTTGGCTCAATTCGATGGCATTTCTGAGTCACGTTGCCAATGCTCAATGTATTAGAGTGGATCAAAACAAGGTCTGTGCTGTTCATAATTGGTCGTAGCCAAAAATAGTGACTGATATTCAAAGCTTTCTTGGACTTACTGGTTACTATCGCAATTTTTTCAAAGGATTCTCACAGATAGCATCTCCTTTAACTAAGAAAACTCAAAAAGTTGTTTCGTTTGAGTGGGCTCCTGGGTGTGAAGAGATTTTCTCTAATCTTTCGCAGGTTCTTACTTCTGCTCCTGTATTAGCAATTCCTAATGAAGAATTGGATTTTCAAATCTTCACTGATGCTTCATTAACTGGGTTAGGTTCCTTTATGATGCAAGAAAATAAATTTATCACTTATGCATCTCATCAACTGAAGCCAAATAAGAATAATTATCTAGTGCATGATCTTGAACTCATCGCTGTACTATTTGTTCTAAAAATTTGGCAAAACTACTTATATGGAGTTAAATGCAAATTTTTCACCGATCATCAGAGCTTAAAGTACATCTTCATTCAGTGAGAGTTAAACTATCGCCAAAGAAGATGGTTGGAGTTAATCAGCAACTACGACCTTAGTATTTAGTACCATCCTAGTAAAGCAACTTTGGTAGCTGACGCTCTATGTTGTCGTACTATCCTCAGCTCCATGATTGCTAAAGGTCCTCTAGAATCTAAATTCTCCATGATGTGCATTCAATCATTGTGCAGAGAATAGTTGAATGTGTTAGAAATCCAATGTTCGTCTGAATTGACCTTCTTCAAGGATGCCTCTGTATCAAAAAAAATAGATGAAGACTACTTGAAGTTTAAAGCCTATATCAATAGTGGTCAGTGTATTGGATTGCAGTTATGTGATATTATTATCCATCATGGGATCGATTGTGGATTCCTAAGTCATTGCATTAGAAAGCTCTAGCCAAAGCTGATATACCTAAATTTCATTTCTGCGCTTCCACACAAGTGTACATGGTCTGAAGTAATAATTTGGAATGGTAAGTTCTGAATTTATATCGTCCACAGGGAACTGTGGTTTTGTTACTAAGTTTTATCTACGTTCAATAATATTTAGAAAATTTGTATTTTGGTTTTGGTGTGGTTTGATATATCCGAAAGTTATAGCAAAAAATCATCATAAATATACTTTGAGTGGAAATTATACTTTTTTAGGAAAAATGAAGATAATGGGAAGCATGAGCTGAATCACTAAATTCTGGGTGAAAATCGCTGCAGCACACTGTGGCGCACCACAGCGTGCCGTGGCGTGCCACGGTGCGCCTTGGCGGTTCATCCAATTCCCTCACCTGAAAGTATACCTGAGGACCTGGAAGGTAGATCGCTACAGCGCACCACAGCAAGCCGTAGCATCATTTCCCAGGAGAAAATTAGAACCTTATGTGGAACAATTGAACAGTGCCAATCTGCTTTCTCATAAAATAAACCGCTGAAGCGCACCACAGCACACTTTGCCTCATAAGAATTTACACTGACCTGGGATAAAACCGCTGTAGCACGCCGCAACGCACCACAGCGGCATATTTAATTAACCATTAAAACTATGTGTGAACTAATTGTATAGTCACTATTCCGCATTCATAAAGAATTTTTTGTCGCAGCGCGCCACGGCAAAATTTTGGATTATTTATGCAAACTTTATGTGAACTAATCGAATAGTCACTATTCGGCATTCACAAAGAATATACCGTTGCAGTGCGCTACGGTGGAATTGCTGATTATTTATGCAAACCATATGTGATTTAATGGAATAGTTACTATTCTGCCTTTTCAAAAATTCAACCACCGCAGCGGGCTTTCAGCACGCCACAACGGATGGGCAGCGACCTAAAGGAAATCATCAAAATACACAGCGGAATAGTATTTGAACTCCAACTGCTGCAGCACGCCACGACAAAACAGTGTTTGGATCAATACAACTACAGCGTGCTGTAGTGAGCTAGGGCACGACGCATCGCCCACTATAGAAATTTTCAGAAACTCCATTAAATGAAGCATGAGAAGCCACAAAATAAAACCTTTTGGCTTCCCCCTGCCTCTTGAAACTAGAAAAAACATTAAGGCTGGGGAAGCCAAGGAGATTTTGCAGGACAAATTAAAATGATTGTATTTAAAAGGAAGAGAATGAAGGGTTTAGGGCCTAAAAGAGTCTTCTATTAAAAGGCCAATTTTAGGCTAAATAAGGGTTCCAATTTTTGAGATTCAAAGGACTAAAAGAAAGGCTGCAGGAAGGGAAAAGGGAGGAGAACTCTCCAAGAGGCCAACAGTAATCCGTGAAGAAATAAGAGGAGTATATAGCAAGGGAAACAGATAAGAAATCAAGGAGAACTGTAGAAAGAAGTTCAAGAAAACCCCAGAAAACTTCTAGGTGCTTCAGAGTATTTTTTTTCTAAGCTCCCTTTTGATTATTTTTTGTTGTAAACCTATGTTAATGTTTACTTCCTTTGGCATGCATGCTCATATTTATTCTTTAACAGAAAGCTAAATCCTTTTGGAGAGGGTTGGGTATAGTTGTAGGAAAATGTAAGGATATTATGGTGTAGTAATGGAAATGTTTTAATGAAGGAAAATGATTTTTATGTGAGCTGTCTATAATTATTAATATGAATGGAATACTTGGATTAACTCTTATCAATATATTTTGCTAAAACTCAAATTGAAATGAATTATTAATTAAAGAACTTGAGTTCTGAGCTCACCAATTGGATAAGAGCAAGCGGGGGTAGTGTAAGTATAGCTGAGATCTATGTGACAAGTTCTCAAGGCTCACTTGCACCCTTTTCCTTATGAGCTCTACCAAGAGATTTGATGCTTGTGAACCAAGTTCCCATCAACTCTTTCTCTATAGCATAGCAAAGTAGAAGGCATGATAGGATGTTGGGACCCAATGGATAATGTGACATAATCCATTGGATATAATGCATCCTCTTACCTAGCTAAACAGCGTGTGTAAGCGCATGACACATTATTGATGGAAATCATGTTTGTTAGATCTAACACGTAAAAGAAGATATTTTGTAACCTAGACATAAGAAATCAAAGGTAAATCAAACCACGATCTCATAAAGGTTTAAGTGCTGAGGTAGAACCCCAAAGGGAGTTCTCCTTGTTGCACTAAATCTGAACTTGTTGTAATTAGAGGATTGCTCCAATTCTAATAATGATCACATGATTTAATTAGGCACAAATAAATCAATTTGTACATTTAAACAAAGAAGTGACAACACCAAGTCCTTACAAGTACTATAATGAAACCCTAACTCTCTCTCTTTAAACAAATCGTAACTTATCTTAAGGTCATTTGCATCAATAATTTAGGAACCAAAATAAACCAAAAATCAATCTTCTAAACATTATTGAAAGAAGATATAACATAGTATCAAAACCACCATTCCCAAAGGATGATAAATCTTGGAATTAACTTCCACTTATTACTTCATACCATGTACACTTGCATGCAAGCGCAGACAAGTATTTTGCATCTGTCAAGTTTTTGGCGACATTGCCGGGGAACGGTTTTGTTTTGTATTAAGTACAATCTTCAAGTAAATAGTGATTTAGACTTTTTACTTAATTATCTATATTTTCATTTTCTATAATCATATTATATTATGCTAATTGTAGTGTAACTAGAGTTTTAATTTAGTTTATTTATTGTGCTTATTAGAACTAGAATTGTATTACTTATTCAATTTCTTGGAGTGATTGAATTGATAAATTGTTCATTCTGATTGCTACAATCATTTATGTCTAACTGAATTTAAGAACTGCATGAATAGGAAACAAAACGACGATATTTTATTTGATCCTGAAATTGTGCGAACGTACTTGAGAGCTATAAGAGAACGAGCAATCCTTAATCAACATCACTTTGAAATGGATAATTTAGAAGCTAATCACTTAGAAGAACCTAGGGGTAGAGCTTTAAGTGATTATGTGCTGCCTACTGTTAGAAGCATCCCTCATGCAATTGTGAGACCGAACATAGAGGCAAATAACTTTGAGATCAAACCCTCAACACTTAGCATAGTTCAAAATAATAAATTCGATGGACTAGCCACAGAGGATCCTAATCACATATTTCTAATTTCCTAGAAATTTTTGATACATTCAAATTTAACAGCATTTATGAAGATGTCGTTAAACTCTGGCTTTAGCAGCCCATCAAATTCCCTCACCTGGAAGTATACTTGAGGACCTGGAAGGAAGACCGCTGCGGTGCACCACAGCGGACCGGAGCATCATTTCCCGAAAGAAAAATTAGAACCTTATGTGGAATAATTGAACAGTGTCAATCCGCTTTCTCATAAAATAAACACTGCAGTGCGTTGCAAACGCACCACAGTGCACTTTGCCCCATAAGGATTTACACTGACCTCGAACAAAACTATTGTAGCCTGCCGCAGTGTGCCACTGTGGCATATTTAATTAACCATTAAAACTTTATGTGAACTAATTGAATAGTTAATATTTCACATTCACGAATAATTTTCCACCACGGCGCACCACGGTGGAATTTCTGATTATTTATGCAAACTTTTTGTGAACTAATTTAATAGTCACTATTCCGTGTACACGAAGGATATACCACCGCAGTGCACCTCGGTGGAATTGCTGATTATTTATGCAAACCATATGTGATTTAAGGGTACAGCTACTATTCTATCTTCTTAAAAATTCAGCTGCCGCAGTGCGCTTTCAGCGTGCCACAACGGATGGGCAGCATCCTAAAGGAAATCATCAAATACACAGCGGACCAGTATTTGAACTCCAGCTGTTGCAGCACGCCATGGCGGAACAGTGTTTGGATTAATACCGCTACAACGCGTTGTGGCGTGCCACAGTGCCCGCTATAGAAATTTCCAGAAACTCCATTAAATGCAGCATGGGAAAAGCCACAAAATAAAACCTTTAGGCTTCCCTCCGTCTCTTGAAACCAGAACAAACATTAAGGTTGGGGAAGCCAAGGAAATTTTGTATGACAAATTAAAAGGATTGTATTTAAAGGAAGAGAATGAAGGGTCATATGTAATTAATACATAGGGGCTGAAAAAGTCCTATATTTAAAGGCCAATTTTAGGCTGAGGAAGGGTTCTAATTTCTGAGATGCAAAGGACTAAAAAAAAGGCTGCAGGAAGGGAAAAAGGAAGAGAACTCTCCAAGAGGCCAACAACAATCTGTGAATAAAGAAGAGAAGTAGACTGCAAGGGAAATAGAGAAGAAATTAAGGAGAAGTGCAGGAAGAAGTTCAAGAGAATTCCATAAAACCTCTGGGTGCTTCAGAGTATTTTTTTCTAAACTCTTTTTTGATTATTTTCTATTGTAAGCCGATGTCAAGGTTTACTTCCTTTGGCATTTATGCTCTTATTTATTCTTTAATGGAAAGCTAAATTCTCTTGGAGAGGATTGGGATGTAATTGTAGGAAAATATAAGGATATTATGGTGTTGTAATGGAATGTTTTAATGAATGTAATTGATTTCTATGTGAACTGTCTATAATTATTAATGTGAATGGAATACTTGGATGAACTCTTATCAATATATTTTGCTAAAAGTCAAACTAAAATGAATTATTAATTAAATAACTTGAGTTTTGAGCTCATCAATTGGATAACAGTAAGGGAGGGTAGTGCAAGTAGAGCTGAGATCTATGTGACAAGTTCTCAAGGCTCTCTTGCACACCTTTTCTTAGGAGCTCTACCAAGAGATTTGATGCTTGTGAACCATGTTCCCATCAACTCATGTTCTGTAGCTCAGCAAAGATTAAATTAAAGATACTATTTGATTTAAGCAGAGAGAGTTGGGATTTCATTATGTGACTCGTAAGGACTCGGTGTTGTAATCATGTCATTGCAATTCATAAAGTAATTATACTATGCCTAATCAATCAAGTGAACATTGCCTTCCTTAGATTAGTCCTCTAATTCCAACAAGTTTAAATCTAGTGCACAAGGAGAATCACCTTAGGGGTTCTACCTAGGCACATAGATTCTTATGAGATCATAGCTAGCTTAATTTTGATTTCCTACATCTAGGTTACCAAAATATTCTTTTAGTTCAATGGATCTCATAAGCTTTGTTTCCCATCAATAAGCGTCGTGCGCTACACACACGGTTTAGCTAAGGGAGAGAATTCATCGGAACATAGTTCAATGGGTATTCGATGATCTCTCTCTTTCCTTCTACTTTGTTGAGCCGTAGTGCTGAAGGAGTGGTACTAATGGACTTGAGAATTTGTCACATAGCTCTCAGCTCTATTTCACTCCCTCCTTGCTCCTATCTAATCAGTGAGCATTGGAGCACAAGTCTTTTAATGTCTTATGCAAAAATTTTCATTTTAGATTTATTTTATTAAAGATTTATATTTGATAATCATTCCAGGCATTCAATTAAAGTTAAATAAAAATTCAACTCAAATTTTATTTATTGCAAATTCAACTTACAACACCTTACGCCTTACTCATCATATAATTACAACCCAACCCTCTCCAAAGATGGTTTTAGTCTTCCATTACAATTTCAAGACAGCAAGAAACATAAAAGAACATGAACCTTGACATCGGTCCACAAATAAAGAATACAAGATGGGGATGAGAAATGGTACTAGGAATAGTTCCTAAATTTCTGGGGTTCTCTTGGTTCTCTCTCCTTCCTTCTCTTTCTTTCTCTAAATTCATCTGCTTCTCTGTCCTCTTGAACTTGCAAGTCATTCTAAAATTTCTTCCCTAGAGAGTTCTCCTTCTCTTTCCCACAGTAGCTTATAATTTGAATCAATGAATGTCAAAACTGGGAACCCTTCCTCAATATTCCATTCTCCCTTTTATAGATTTCATTTCAACTTTTTTTTTAGATTTAATTTACCCAATAAATCCCATTTAAAAAATTGTTCTTTCATTAAATGATTATTCATTTATTCCCTTGGAATGAAGGGTCTTAGGTTGTTGAATTTATGTTTTGTTGTGTAAGAGAATTAAGTTAGACTTTGCTCTCTCCCATATTGTCATAAATCTATGCTTTTATAATTTTTGGGAGTCTCCTCAGCATTTAGTGTAGCCACCACTTCTATTTTTCTCATATTTTAATTTGTTTCTTTATTAATTATGCTTTCAATCCCTTGAAAATAAGAAGTTTAAATTGATTTTCTATTAATTTTTACTGTGGAAAAGGGAAGAATTAAATTCTTTGGCCTTCCCTATGCTGCCTTGAATGCTTATTTATGGCAGAAAATGTGGTGGGTGCTGTAGCGCGCTACAGCGCACTGCGGCGTGCTGCAGCATCTCAATTTCAAATCAGCCCCCTGCTATAGCGTGCTATAGAGTATAAATTAAATTTCATTTTAATATTCATTCCACAGCGGCGCACTGTAGTGATCGAGTTTCAAACTTGGTCTGCTATAGCGAGTTGTGGCGGCTCAATTAAATTTTATTTTCTCTGCCTAAGTTTCACAAATATCACCTTGGCACGTTGCAGCGTGCTACAGCAGGTTCTTTCCAAAATTGCAGAATTGCTTCTGGTTTTTCATGTTGTTCTAATGCCGCTAGGGCACGCCGTGGCGCGCTGGGGCGCGCCATGGCAATTTTTTCCCAAAATTGCATATTTAAGCCGGATTTTAATTTGCTTATCTTTTATTCTGAAAAGCAGCGAAAGCACATCAAAATATATAATTTTAAACTGAAAAGTGTTTGTTTTTATTAACCAATTTTACTATAAATTTTGGAGTTATCAAAAGCCAATCATTCAAGTTACAAGATTTATCCTGACAGTGCTAAAATATATCAAGATTTGAAGCAATCCATTTGGTGGCCTAGAATGAAGAAGAGTGTAGCATAATTTGTAACAAAATATCATGCATGTAATATTATGAAGGCTGATCACCAAAGGTGAACCAAGCTTTTATTTCCATTCCATTAGACTCAGTAGGTCATTTAAACCTAACTCTATGAGTTTGAAATTCATCGGAGCTCAATTAAACATTTGAGCTATTTTGCATATTTTAGGATCATGAAAATTAGCTAAATTTATTTGATCTCTAAATTAAAATCTGATTTCATTTTTGAATTCTTCATACCCTAATTAGTTAAAGATGAATTTTTTGGAATTTTTAAAGCACCTTTGATCCTAAATTAGATTTAGGAATTTTTAAAATTAATTATAATTAATTAAAGATTTATAAAAATTAAAATAAATTATTTTAATTAAAATATTTTGTGGGATTTGTTGTCGGGACCGCGGCAAATCCGCTGTAGGGTCCCGACAGCGATGCATAGGCTCCCGCGAATGATCACTCTAGCACACATCTTAGCGCGGTCCATCCAACGACATACACTCTCGGTATCTAGATATAATCCTAGCCGATAGATCAACCCCTCGCATTCATTAGCTGATGTCTTGCCCGTACTTAATCAGTTAAGTAGCGCATCAGGGACTGTCCAATCCCAACAGCTTTGCGATCAAACGGCCCTGTGCAAGCCCCACATTGTGGATCATTTTCTCCATCTCACCTCTCGCTCACCTGGGCACCCCCGATAGCCCAACCTGCATCAGACCTCGTGGCAATACGAGGATAGCATGGTCTTCCTCTTCTGCGCTCAAGCCGACTGCCATCTCCTTGAATTTCCCTCGATCATTTTGTCCACCCCATTTCCCTGGAGCCAAGTCTATACCCTGGCTCCCAACCATGACAACCAATCCAGAGCTTTCCCATTCCTATAAATACCCCTTGGACATCACAATGAGCCCCTTCGCTCACTGGAATAACTTAATTTTTCCAATTGAATCCTCTGGAGCTCTCGGTAATCCCTGCCACTACGAATCGCTAATAGAGGGCTAGGTCTGGTGTGCAGACTCCCTGCAACACCGATAAGATCATCTGGAAGATCTAGCTCTCCTCAATTCCTCTCTGCCACATCTGCACTTCAGTTCACCAAGGTACTAGCCTAATCTCATCGTGTCGTGTGGACTCGACATTTAATTAAATAGTTAAAAGATCCTCTGAATGTTATATAGCTTCCCTTAGCCTCCTAGGAAGTCCGTGCAAGTGATTAGGATAGTTTGAACTCAGTTCAGATAGTGGTTGCTCACTGTCTATATGGCATTAGTAGTGCTCAATAAGGTCAGAGCCAATTCACTGAACATCGAGGCCCAATCCAACCCAATTATATCTAAAACCTTCTTCTCTGGGTCAACCGAACTCATTCTAATTACCACCATGGTCTGAGCTAGCTCCGATCGATCGAGCTAGCAGTCGAACTAGGAGCTGAGTCCAAGTAAGGACCTAGCTATCGGCTGCATCCCAGGTTGCATAACCTTGGGGGTTCAACTCGCCTCACCTCACTGATGGTGTAGGGATCGAACCTCATCTATTTGGAGGTCTCTACGAGGAGAATTGACACCTCATAGTAAACCCTAAACATCCTCACTTAGGTTTTTTTCAATAGAATAGCCATTAAGTGATCTCATGTCTCCTAGTGAGGGCTTCTAGATTCAATTGATGCGCCTTGACTCCTTGAAGGTGTGACGATTGGATGCCAGTCGTAGAGTGGAGTATCAAAGGCAAATTTGGCAGTCTAAGATACCCTCTAGTGGTTATCTATGAAAGGGGTATTGGGGACGACGACATTGTTGCTTCGGGCCAGGCCAGCCCAGACCCGTGCGGCGCGACCCGCGTTGTTAGATAAGTGGGATGGGCTATTTAATTTAATTTGGAATTATTTTCCTTCTATAAATTCAATTATTAATCCATTCAATTAAATATCATATGATTTGATTAATTAAAAACATTCAAACTAGATTAATTGAATAACATAATTAATACTTATCCAAATGGTATAATCTAATATACCATTTTGATCAAAAAATCATAAGGAGCAATAATATGCAATAAAATCTTAGATATAATGCTAAGATTTTTTTATTTGGCCTAATATTTATCTAATCTTAATTAGTTAATAAACAATTTATTTTATACCCAAAATTCATGATTAAGGTCTTTAATTATTCATAAAACAGAGGAGAACTTAATTATGTCCTTAAGAATATTTTGGGAATTTTAAAATTAGTAATCACCTCTTAATCACCCTAAATATTAATTAGTGTCTAGTGGTCTAATTAATCTTTTGATTTTGGTGAACCAAGTTCTTATTATCTTCTTAAGTGTATTAGAACTCACCTATGTATTTAGATTCCCATATTAAACCCTAACTTTATTAATCACTCTTTTTAACCTCTAAAGGTGATTAATGCTAATCAAGCTAATCCTAAATCCAAACTTTAATTTATAGTCTATTTCTTCTTATTAAACAATAATAAGCCTATTAAAACTGATTAGAATCAATTTGGATGCTTAAATCTTAAAATTCAAATTTTAGCCGGAGGGGGTATAGCCAGTAAGGTTATCTTTCCATTAAGAGGGGTATTTTAGTCATTTTGACCAAAAGTTTGTTTAAGAACCCTTAAACCCTAGAATCATCATTAATATGTCTTTAATCAATAAAATAATATATTAGGATCCTTCATTGAGCATTTGGACCTAGTTGATTAATCCAAATGGCTTAAGCTTAATTTTTCTTAAATTTATCTTAAGTAATCATAAAGATCTTAAGGTAATCTTTGACCCTTCAATTAATCTTGATTAATGAAATTTAACCTTATGAAACTAGTATTAATTATTTTGTCAAAACTAATCATAATAATTATTCCTAAGAAAATATCTTAATGAAAACCCTAAGTCTAAATCTAATCTGAAGTCTTAAGTGATCAAACCTAAGACTTAGATTTTAGATCCTTAGTAATTATCCATAATTATCTATATAAATTTCATCCTTGAAATTCCCATTTGATTTAATCTCTTAGAATCCTTTTAGTGGGTTTAGGTTGACTCAACATATAAAATGATGAATTTATTCTATAATTTGAGCTTAGATCTTAGATTCTTAAATTCTTATTTGATTATTTTTTCTTATAATAATAGATTTAGCCTTTCATTAAGATTATAGTTTCTTTAATATTTCAGCTTATAGGAACCCCTATCTTTAGACTAAGTGTGGGTGTGAACCCTTAGATCTTTAGAAGGCTAGTACCTTGGATTTATGTTTGAACCCCAATTTAGAGTTTAAACCAATAATCCTTAATCCTGATCAGCATAATCAAGATTGGGTTTGAGTTATTAAAACACATTAATTAAATCATTGATTTATTTACTTAACTCTTATAGTTGTCACTTCTGATCATGAATTAGAACTTATTAAGTTCTAATGTTCATTTTAAGGTCATAAGTATGAGATCTTATAAAATAGTTGGATATTGGAGATCCTAAGCCTATACTAGCTCAGAATAGATAGAATAAATTAAATTAGACAACAACAGATATCACATATGAGTCTCCTACTTACTTTGACTATTATTGCTTCACACACCATGTGTTTGAGCCTTTTTCCTTGGATATATTAGTTGGATATAGGATATTAGATGAGTATCATATGTTAAGTTTCAAACTGCATAAACATAATTTAACTTCATTCAATTCATCCAGTTCATTCAATTCTCAATTCAGTAGACTGTGTCCTAACTTTTTCTGCCTCTTCAGTTCAGTTTTTTTGATTTAGAATATACTCGGACCTAGCTCTATTGTTGGCTAGGGGAATACATGTAATGGTTGGCCCTTAACCATCCTCAAGTAACACAAACTCAACTACGATTAAGTGATAGTCGTCACTAATACCACATATAATAAACGAGATATCCATGATATTAATCCTAAGGTGAGCAAGATCTTGACAGAAACATAAGTAAAGCAGTACAAAAGATAAGAAACAAGGCATCCGGACATTATCCACATTTATCCATTTACATACAATATAGAAAATACATAATAATAAGAAAGAAACTCATTTATTATATTTAAATTAAGTATGGGCAAAATAAATTTTAAATCAGCAATTTCTCCTTTTTGCAGGCCACATACTTCACTTGACCTTCTATCATGAGCTCACCCTCAAGTGAAGGTTCTGATCTATAACCTGATGTTGCCATATATACATATATGATAGCGCCAAGCCAACAAAGAAAAATATTGTTAGACTTATAAAGTATAAGTACAATTTAAGCTAAAAATAGTATATTCTTACATTTAAGAGATATTATTCAACATAATAGTAAAACATAAATAAAACAACAGAAAACTAAAAGGAAACTGAACTATAAATATAGCACTAAAATTAAAAGCAGAAAAAACTATAACTAAAACAAAGTACTGAAAGGAAATCAACTGAAACAAAACTATAACTAAAATAACTAAAAATAAAACTATGCAGAACTAAAAGTAGGGAAAATAATAAATAATTTGAATATGAGTAAATAATGCTATAAAACTATAATGTATGTCATTGAAATTATAAGTATGCATCTGAATATTCCATTGAAGTGCATGCCACTGTTATGTTATCTTTATGTCACACGACACCCAACAGATCCTAGGTGAGCAAACTCTCCTCTAACAAGTCCTTAGGAGATCCAAATCGCTTTGCTAATGTTGACCTGACTTATGCATTTATGATATGCCAAGACTTTTATGACTATATACTTTAAATCAACAAAATCCAGAAAATTGCTTTAAAATAAAGAATGATTCCATTATCTCCATAGTGCAGAATTCATCTAAATCAATTCTGACTCATAATTTTAATTCATTGAATGGTCTTCATTAAGATTATTCTTAGACTTATCAACTAAAGAGGTTCTATATACACAGTTGTATGTTTACAAGAAAGGTGAATTTAACACTTAGTTTGTTTAACTGCACTTATTGAAATGCATGACGATAAGGGGCAGAATTCGGTCACAGTTTATTTTCTCAAACTAAGTTATTAAATACTTTAATTACAAGCATACTTATAGTGTTATAAGAAGGGTGACTTGAGATACTTAATTTGTTTAACTGCACTTATTGAAAAGTATGACGATAAGGGGCAGAACCCGATCACATTTTATTTTCTCAAACTAAGTATTCAATTTCTCTAATTATAACACTATTAGGCTTGGATTGTTTACTCTTAGTTGAACTATACTTTTTTAATCACATAAGATAAGATTGGGACTCTACAATCCTACTTAGAGTGACTCAACTAGTACTGGGGTTTACTGAAATGATTCAGCACTATGGATATACACTATCACATCCAATTGATAATATGATGATTCTAGCAATTCTATTTGATTAGACAAGGATTATCAGACTAAGTGAATCCTACACAAGGCTCTAAGGGTGTGACTAAAAGATCACTCAATTTAGGATACTACCTCATAGAAGAATCTCATTCTAAGTATTTAGGTGATCATACTACAAGGGTTTAAGATCAAGTATCTAAAGATAATAAGGATCATCTAAGTTTCTACCTCAAAGTTAAACAAGAATCTCTTCCTACCTCATTAAGTCATCTAATAAAATGGATTACAATTATTGAAATATTAACATTAAAACATGATCATAAGATCTTGCACTAAAGTATAAGAGTCTTACTTTAAGATTTAGGATTAGTTATCACTTTCACCATTCTTACTTCCGTAGATTGATTTAATTAAATTAGATGAGTAACCCATCTGATCACCAGCTATGCTAAAATCATGGGGTTTAATCACATGTATTATTAAGAAGTGATTGGCTTATAAATGCATTCCATTTTATAAGTTATATAATGCTGATATTATTTCTTACGAGAAAATCAGGGATCTTAAGTTTGAATTTAGATAATAAATCACATAAGTTTGTTATAGCTCTCAATTCTTCTAGATCAATGACAACTCAGCAAGCATTATTGGACTTATGCAGGTTACTGACTATCCAAATCAAATGTTCAATTAATTCAATTCATGAGACAAGTCATTACAATCTTAGGATTAGGTTATTTGATAAATCAATATCTCTTATTAGTTAATTAAAGATCATTACATGCTGGTTCTCTTATTTAAGAGAAAAATCAAGAAGATGTAAGCTTAAGTTCAAGATAGAATCAAAATATATTAATACTTTACAAGACTTAATGACCTAACATGCATAAGTTAATTCAAGAAATAAATTACATATTATTTATTTGTTCATTATTGATAAATACAAATGTGAAACAATAGTCAATGTAATTCCTCCTATGCTCTCATATTATTAACAAGATGGTAATCTTAATATGCAGTTTATAATATTTTCTTCAAGATAGCTTACAAAATAAAATATAAATTAGCATAGGATTCAAGAAAATAAAAACACAATAGCAACAATAGGAACAATGCAAGTGATGTACACACTTAATATAGAACTAAATAAAATGATTTAATTTATTAGAACTCAATACAAGTTTTAAGTACTTACATACTTGACACAGCACCAAAGCTTCTACAACACTTGACTTAGGAACCTTAAGCCTTCAGCTTTCCATAGAGTATAATTAAGTTTCCCTAGCTGAGAAATAAAACAAAGATTGGATTGGTTACAATTCTTATTCCTTAACTACTAGGCCTATAATCTAATTTCAATATTAGGATTAGCCAAAATTGAGGGTACATAAGTATAACTTTTAAATGTTGGTTCAATGCCTCCCTTAATAAAGCCAAATTAAATATATATGCTTAGGATCACACTTTCATGTCAATTTTACCATTCTATTTCAATTTATATGGATGCTAAATGAATAAAGGTACATTAGGATGACTAATTATGTAAGATTTAAGTTCATTCAAAATATCATTATTTATACCAAATTATTATTTAAGAACATTGAGAAATATTCAAATGAAAATGTTACGATTATTAGGTGACTACACAAAAATGTTGGAAGTCAAATGATGTTCTTTGTGAAGTAATTACGTGATCCTAACCGAAGTGATTGCTTGCAAACATGCTTTTAGTGAATAAATATGAAATAAATACAATTCATGCCAATGCTTTTGGTATAACCTTAGATATGAGCATTAATAGAGGAAGGTTGCGATATTCAAGCTAAATGTATAAAAGCTAGATGCGTGCTCCCATAACTTGCTTCCAAAACAATATGTTTATTTTAATCAAAATCTATATCACAATATTGACTAATATAAATGATTAATTTAACTTAAATAAAAGTATGTAGAAAGATGATAGCAAATCCCAAATAACATCAGTCATTCTTAATATTGTGTCGCATGATTATTTATTATCAACTCATTTCTTTCCTTGCTTTTATCTTTAAGAATCTAGTTATATATATTTACTTTAGTGCTTACATAATAACCAAAAAGATTAATACATCCAATCAATAAGTTCTGGCTAATAACAATCAACATACAATCTCCCTTACTATCTAACCATAGTACATTCATCTTTGTTTGTCTTAACTCAGCATAAATGATCAATAAAATCAGATTTATTGATAAGTTTGGAGATTAAAAAAAAAGATGCTTGAAGATAAGTATATCCCAAAATAGTCCAATGTTTTTATGTTCACGCTCAATTATTTATTATTTGTTTATAGCAACTAAACTTATCGCAATGATGAGAAACAACCACATACGATAGTGCAAATACTAACTAATATGGACAGCTATAGTTGATCAATTACTATAAGATGGATAGCTATAACGACAACAACTAGCAACTTAATAAAAGTTATAAACCATATTTTATATGAGCAAACCGATAGGAATATCTCATCAAATAGATTCAAAGAGCCTCTTCTCTAGCGTATTATAGACTACTTTGATACATAAATAAGCTACTCCTCTTCTTTTACTTCAGTGCATTTCAAAAAAAAAAAGAATTTGGAACAGCATCGATTTAAGGTATTATAAAGGTTTCCAACTTTCCACAATATTTGAGTAAAAAATTTTAAATGCAATTCAAATTAATTCAAAATTATAAGATACTGGAGATTTAATTTAGATTTAACATAATAATGCAAATAGTAAAATATATGACAACAATATATATACATATATATATATATATATATATATATATATATATATATGCAATTCCACATACACTTGGATTTCTGTTTTCTCTCTTTATTTTTTAATGGGAAATGATAAGGACTGGTTCAAGTCAATTTAAACAATGACAGGGATCTTATACTATGCTACATTTTATTCTCTCTATTCTAATGATAAAAGAATAGATAGCTCCCTATCTCTATATTCCATGAATTCTACATCTTCTCTCTAATGTTTTACCTATTTCAAGAATTATTTCAAGGTTTAAATCAGAATCTTTCAGTTTCTAACTATTCAACTCATCAACAATTAATTCCAAATAGCTAATAAAGTGAAAATCGATACTTGCTTAAGTAAGATTTGATTACATAAAGGAAAATTGGTTGGAGCAAAAATGCTGAAGGAATCAATCACGACGGGGAAGGATTTGACCGCAAGATTGCTGACTTCGATACTGGCTATTCATCGTTTGAGAGAAAGAAGTGATTGCTACGAGCTCACGGCCTCAAGCCGAGAGAGAAGTCGAGGTTGACTAGCTCTCGGCCTTGAAGGAGGCGAGAGGCTGTAGCCAGGTTTGAGTGGAAGATGATCAGATGGGCTGTGATTTATCATGGAGGGTTCAGCCCAGCAAGCTTCGATCATGGAGGTCTCAGCCAAGCCATGGAGGTCTCGACCAAGCTATGGAGAAGCCATGGATAAGGAAGGAGAGGCGCTCGGCCATGGAGAGGAGGGAGAGGCTCCACCTTGCGTCGCATAAGGGTGGAAACTTTTGGCTGAGGGAAGGAATGAAAGATAGGATTTTAGGTTTAGGAAAAATAGGGTTTTAGGTAGGAAAATAAAAAACCAGCTCCACTCATTAAGGAGCATTAGATCGCGATCGAATGGTCATGAAAAGACTGAAACTTCCAAGCATCGATCGATGGCCGATTGAACTCCAAAATTACGAGCTTATTGCCGAAATGAGCGTCTCGACGAGAAGAACGCACGTGTCCAAAAGTAATTGAATTTGGATAAGCATTTTATTTTAAATTATTTTTTTAAGCAAAAAACATTGAAAATTCAGCTTGATCAATCTGGTAGTCAAAAATTAGTGAAACTTAAGGCATAACATCATCAATTAATGCTTAATTTAAATATATAAAAATTTCTAATTCCAATTTAAATTTTATCAATTATCAGCTTTTGAAATTTAAACTTCACAAATTTATTTAGGATGATTCGGGATCCCAAATGCGCTCATATTTTTGCAGGAGGATCCCCTCAATACATTTTATTTGAGAATATTTTTATTGAATTTTTATTTAAATTTTTATTTGACATGAATTGAAATCCTAATTTTAACTTAATCTTCTTGAATTTGGAGTTAATCACCCTAGTAACAACCTCGAGTTGTCACAATACATGTCTAATTCTATAAGTCAAACTCAGGCCTTGCTCTAAGGATGCTTAGGGAGATACATGCTAAACTTTTTGTGCAGTAGCCCTATTTTGACCCATTTTTTTATAGTAGTACTGACTAAAGCATACTTCTACTTTTCAGTTCAGTTCCAGTTTAGTGACTTATTTAGCCATATATTTTACTTGTATTTTTACTATTTTCTGTATGCTTTTATAGCTTATTTCAATTCAATATTTTCAGTTCAGTTTTGCTTAGCTCTTGCATATTCTATGATGCTAGTCTTATCTTAGTTCTTTTATGCTTCAATTCAAATTTCTTATATGTAAATTAACACGTATTCAAATGATCATAAGTATAGTATGATGAGTTTACATTCGGTGCTTTTCAATTATTTATATATTTTCTACCTAACCTTGTTACAGCTTCTGTTTGATGTATGTTAATTTACGTACTTTGCTTTGTTTAGTTATAAATACTTAATTTATAATCATCCTATTTCTTATGGCTTGTTATAACTTAATTAATTGCATGCTCAGTAAAAAAAAGTGATATCTTAAATGTTTAGTTTCATTTAAATTAGCCTAAAATATGCTTTGACAATTTATCTAATTGTATTTTTTTTTTCTTGGTAGGGGCCCTAGCATTATGATACTGATAATATCACATTCAGAGCTATTCATTGAGGTTGCTTCTGGAGAAAAGCTTGGCCATGAGGAGGACCTTCCAGCCACTTTAGCTTAGCTAGTTTTATTTTTAGCTGTAAGGATAGGTGTTCTTTTTTTTCTTTTAAATTAAGTTTGTAATAATTTCAAATTCTTGATATATTTATTTTCTGCATTTTTCATATTGAGCTGAGTTACTATTTCTATTTTCTTTACTATAATGTGATGTGGATGTTATACTCTTACTTGCTTCCGTTACTTTTATATTTTGATGTATGACTCTTAGTTTTTGGTGGCTCTTTCAGCTTTGGTGGATTGGGTGTATACTTGACTCGACTATGGTTGGGAGGAATGCCACTATTGGTGACCGTATTCACCGCAATTATGTTAATCACAATATTAGCATGACCACAGAAGGTACGGGGTACCATAAAAGGCTTGGATAATTACTACATCCATTTGAAATCCTTGAGTGGAAGTAGATTGGCATATCCATGAACTTTGTCATGGGTTAGCCTAAGTAAACGTCCATAGCTGATTCCATTTGGGTCATAATCAATTGACTGATAAATTCAGCTCATTTCATTCCAATTTGTCAAACTGATTCCATGGAGAAGTTGGCCAAGATCTATATCAAAGAACTTATCAGACTATATGGTATCCTGAAATTGATTATTTTCGATTGAGATAGCATATTCACTTGCAAATTCTAGCAAGTAGTGCATCAAGACCTTGGAATTATTCTAGTCATGAGCACTACTTTCCATCCTCAAAACGATGGACAAACAGAACGTGTTAATCAAGTTCTCGAAGACCTCCTACATCAAGGTATTTTAGATTTCGGTGGTTTCCAAAAAGACCACATTCGTCTTATGGATTTTGCTTATAACAATAGTTACCAAGCAAGCATTGGCATGGCTTAATATGAAGCTTTGCATGGGAGAAGGCGTAGTACTCCACTTACATAGTCAAAAATCAATATCGTTCAACTTTTTAGGTCTGATCTAGTTCAAGAAACCAATAAGAAGGTGCAATTAATTCAACAGAGGATTTGTGCTATTCATGATTGTCAAAACATGTATCATGATGCTAGGCACCATCCTTTGAAGTTCAAAGTTGGAGATTTTGCATATCTTAAGGTCAGGCCTATGAAAGGTGTTCCCCATTTTGGCACAGCTGGGAAGCTCAGTCCCTGTTATGTCGAACCTTTTGAAGGTGTAGCTGAGGTAGGTTTTACAACCTAAAAACTTTTCAGCAGTGCATGTTGTATTTCCTATTTTATAACTAAGAATGTGTATTTGAAATCCTTTGCATTTATCTCAACTTCCAGATGTAACTTGTAACGACCCCAATAATTGGATAGAAGATTAACCTAATTATTGGGATGTTACCTTATCACCCAACACTTGATTAGAAGAAAACAAATCAAATGTTGATACTAAGTGGCCAAGTCACTTTTTGAGCATATGTTAAGTTAAATGAATGAAAATGAAGATACATATAAATACAATGTTGCAATTATTTACAATACTAGAAATTAGAATAATTCGCTCATTCATCCCAAGCAGTTTTAAACATAAAAAATACAACACAGATTAAAAGTGTAGGCAAAAGTAACTTAGACAGTTTATTACAAACTTTTAAAAGTAAGAGAAATGTGCAATATGTAAATCACTCTCTCTTTCATTATACAAGTAATCTGTTAAAATCAAGCGGAAGCAAATTTCTTTATAAATTCTTCAAGTACTTGGACCTGCATCACCTGGATAAAAGGGCTCTTGATCTATCGTATTTTGGTATTTAAATATGATAGGGCTAAGCCAAGAAAAAAAATGTAGTTAGACTAAACAATCTAAGCACATTTTATAATTAGCTATATTTTTAGATTAACAAGATATCATAATTTTTTATTTACAATTTCAAATAAGCAGCGGTCCTATAAAGCTTTAAAGTATGGGGAATAAACAAATATAACTATAAGCAAAATAGTATGAAATCAAATGAGTAAAAATACTCACTTTTATTAAAGTTCTAGCCTATATTAAAAATTAGTAAAGGTAAGCATCCTAAAGGCTAGAAACTACTATGTACATGAAATGAAAGCCATATATGTTCAATGGAATTTATGCTAAGTAAGCAAATAACATACAGTGAAGCATTAAATTGAAATTAAGCAATATACACTGTATTCAAATTAATCTGAAGTAAGCAATACACAATACTGAAAATAAAGAGTGTAAAGCCAAGGAAATAAGGAAATATCTTAGATTCTCAATCTAAGACAAACATAGTATAGCACTATGAAATGAAAGCATAACTAAATAGTTATGAAGAGATCTTACAATTTGTAAAGAACTCTTATATCTTTAGTTAAAGTTACATTTAGAAACTACCTCATTCTGTAGGAGTACACAACAGAATGGGCGAAGAGTTAAGCACGTCTGCTTAACCAGATACAATAGGGAAACTGAACATTCACATTTACCCTCTATAAAATGTGAAGTTCTAATATAAGCGCTTTCTTTTGTACTCAATTTGCCATAAGGCATTCCCCTTTAAAATTTTAAGAAAAATCTTTATTTATGCACAATGCTCTTGAATGAATGTTCAAGGAAAGAGGCTCAAAGCTAGGCAAGCACTCAATAGATTGCAAAAATTTTAAATGTATGTGATATCTTCTTATTTATCTAAATTCTTAATAATCTATTCATAATTGGAGTTAATTAAACTCCAAATTGACTTATAGATATTTGATCTTAAGTCAATTCTAAAATGAATGTAAGTTTATTTTCATGAAACTTGAAATTAGGAAAAAGATAAATTAAACTCAATTTAAAATAGAAAGACTTATCTAAAGCTTAAAAAGAAAAAGGAACTATTATTTTCAATTAGATTGATTGAGAATTAAGGTTTAAAAATGAACCATTGAAATGGATATTTTGAATTGAATACTAAAATTTTTTGAAAATTTTCTAAGTCTTAAAATTCTTAGAAATTTCGGTAGAGTCTCCTTTGTTTTTGTTCAAATAAACAATTATCACAATCAAATACAAGTCAATCCATTGACTATTTCTAGTTCTAAAATAGAGTTCAATCATTTTTATAGGATTGCTCATTTCAAATTCTAATATAGTGTTTATTTCCAGTTCTAAAATAGAGTTCAACCCTTTTTACAGGATTGCTCATTTCCAGTTCTATAAATATATAAAACTAAACTAAGTAGTTTATTCATCCTATATAAAATATCTAATAAAAAGGAAATGCAGAAATAAAATTTAGCATTTATAAGAGCAGCTTTATGTGATATTTCACACATAGCATTTATTTTAGCAATCATGTATTATTCTTACAACTTATCCTGCAAAGAGTCACCATTAAAGTTAGCATTTAAATATAAAAGAATTAAGGATTAATTAAATTTAAAGGTAGCATTTGATTACATATAAAAGAAGGGCAGCATTTGAATTATGAAAGCATTTGATTCATGTTAAACTTAAATAACAACACAATATTAAAACACTTGAGATCTCATTGATCTTCCTTTAAGAGATACTTGGCAACATTAATTTCATTGAGATAAGGCAACATTTGTTTTTTTTTACAGCAATTTGATTCATTGAAGTTAAATGACAGTATTACAATTACTAGTAACCTTAAATTACTTAAGATCTTTTAAAATTAAAGATGGCAGCATGTGAAAAATAATGACAACATTTAGATCCCTTAAAGTATATTACAACATGTGTATTTACTGAGATAAATGGCAACATTTAGATCTCCTAAATTTCATAGCAGAATTTTGAACCTTGTAAAATAAATGATGGCATCAATTGATCATTTGACTTCATAAAATGGCAGCTGCAACATATATTTACATTTGATTTCTTATGAAATGATAACAGCATAAGATAATAGCATTATTTAGATTTCATTGCAAATACATGGGAGCATTGAGACCCCTTTTCATAGATGGCAGCTTTGAATCTTATATGTTCAATCCAATCTAATAATATAATTTGGCAGCATATACTTAGAATAACAGAATGGCAGTATATGAATCTCATAACATATAAATAATTAACAGCATTTGATAATAATATAAAAAGTAACCGCATTTAATCATAATTGATCTAGATGGAAGCATTTGATCACTTATTAGTTTAAAGGCAGCGTATGGTTCCTTTTATAAGATATAGCAGCATTTAGATTCTTAACATAAATCATATTAGTATGTGATACTATTAAGAGAAGCGACAATATATGATCTCATATACAATTCATCGCAACCTTCATATTTGATTTCAAGAAAATGGTGACATTTGATTTTGCTGAAATATATAGCAGCATATGAATTTATTGAAATAAATGGTAGCACTTGGATCTTATGTAGAAGTTAACAAATTCTAATTCTAGTAAAAGAAATGACAAGAACATTTAATTGAAAGAATAATACAGTTATTATATATCTAGCATATAATTCTAATCAAAATACATGCTTCATCAAAAGATCAGAAACATAATTCTACGACTCCATGAAAGGTGTATGTTTAATGGTTATAACATTTTAAAGTCTACTCCAAAAATTATTTTGATTGGCATAGATTTATGCTATTTAAATCCTGTGCATGAAATATTAAGATCTGACAAGCTATCCATTTCTAAAATAAAATATTTCAGAAAATAAAGCTGATAGCGGAACCTTTAAACTAAATAATCACTAAGTCGAGTCATGCACTTTGCATCAATAACTAACCATTTAAGTTAAACGTTTAAATAATAAATTTTAACATGAATAAGAAAATTTAAATATAATACAACTTGTCATTATCCAGGGTCTATGAGATAGTTGCACAAATCTATTGAATACACATAAGCAATCAAAACCACTCATTGTGAATTGATGCATAAGTCATACAGATTTCTAAACCAAAAACTATATAATAACAACAAGATATTATGATGTTGTTATCATGAGCCATTGGAGATCTCTACATTTTAAAATCACAAAAGCTTATTATGCCTCAATTATGACTCATAACAGTTGTTAAAGATCTTGACCTGTATTAATAAGATTTTTAATGGAAAGGTAGAGAGTGTCAATTTAGAAAGTTCATTTTGAACTTAGAAGAAGATACAAGATAAATTATGCTAAAAACAACTTCATCATACATTCAGTTTATATAAAATAAATGGTAGCCTTTGTATAAAGCAAATGACAGTATTTAATTTCCATATAATTATATTGCAGTATTTGTATAACATTCATTTGTAACATGCTACGTGTGCTTCAATTTTCTTTTGGGAATAACACTAGTGTTTGCTTTCATACTCTTTTATCATTGAAACCTTTTTGTTATGAACGAAGCCATAATTAGTTAGGTCCAAAGGTTATGTTATTGCTAAAAAAAAATCACACCTGAATAATATTTTATGAAGCAAGAAATTCATGTAATGACAACACTTAAAAAAAAAAGATGTTATTTAAAATCAAATGAATTATAATGAACTGATATATAAACTTTATTTCATCGCATATGAGTAAACTGAAATACTTGCAAATGCATATTCTGGGACATGTGCTCACAAGTGGTACAAGCATGCAAATATTTACTAGAGAACGTAATTACAAGTAACAACATATCAATATTCCTTTCATAAACTTTGGGATTTTAATAATTTGACAAAGTATCATAATTGAAAAGAAATTTTTTTTTGGAAGAATATGGTCAAGTCAAGTACGAGACTCGCCCCTTGATCTATTGCTTCCTCTTTTCTTTAGCAATCAGCATATACCATTTATAGTGAGATATCACACTTATCATACTTTACTCAATTAATGATATCTCATTGACATAAATTATGTTTATCTCTGTTTAAAGCATTCGTATAGAAGTAAATAATTCTTAATAAATCAACTAAGAGAGATATAACCAAGCCTTCAATAACCCAGAATACTTATTCATCTACTCCTCTAACAAATAAGAACTGCATGCGATTAAATGCTTTTATTTGCAAATATCACAAGTGGATTTCCTCGAATCCTAATAAATTCTTCATTTGATATTGTAAAGTCCTAAGTTATTATAAATGTTATACGAATGGTACCAAGAAGGGGAATCAGGTGGAGTACTTGTGTTGAACACAAAGTTTCATCACAAGATTATCTGAGAGTCTTAGAGATAATTTTAGATTATTTCATACGAACCATTGATAGGAAAAAAAATAGGTGAAGTACCATTTTAAGATGTCGAGAAATGGTCGCAAGATTGATATTAGGTTCTCTAGGAAAGCTTGTCGGGACTTTGATCTTAACGTTCTCTTCTTGTAAAAAAAACGTGTACCTTAATGATTTCAAACCCTTCCTTTTTAAGATGCGAGAGGTATGGGTATCACCTGGTAAAGCTTGCGATAATCTGATTGTCACTCGGCTCCTCCATTCGTACATACATGCGGTGAGGGACACGCGTTGATGGCCGCTCGTCACGATCGAGCGGCTTCATCAATGCTAGCCGATCGAAAGCAGATGAGGATGAGGATGAAGGATATCTCGGGACAAGGAGGAGGCGTGCGCGTGCGAATGGAGGAAGAGGAAATTTTTGGCTGAGGAGAAAATTAGATAAGGATTAATTAGGTTTTGAAGAGATATAAAAGTAAATCTAGGATCTATATTAGCTGTTGGATCAAAATAAATAGTTGTAATTTCTGAGTCAAGATCTGGAGTCATTTGAGCTCCAAAAATTACAAACTTGGTATTGAAACGACCGTCTCGACGAGACAAACGCACGTGTCCAAAAATTATTGAATTTGGACTAATATTTTATTTTATATTGATTTTTAAGTGAAAAACTTGGAAAATTAATTATGATAAATCGGAAACTCAAAAATTAATGAAACTTGAAACATAACATCCACATATGATGCTTGACTTAGATTTACAAAAATTTCCAAATTTTAATTTATATTTTTCATATTATTAGCCTTTGAAGTTTAAACTTTATAAATTATTTAGAACAATCTGGGATCCCAAATGTGCTCAAATTTTCGCAGTAGCATCCTTTCAATAGGCATTATAAGGTGATATTTTTATATAATTTTTATTTGACTTACATTGGAAATCTTAACTTGACGAAAATTTCTGAGCGATCGAAATAGAATAAAATATCCGGGAAAATCAACGACTTCCAAAAATTCCCAGAATAACATTCTTAACTAATTTGGAGCTACTGAGTCCAATGGTGGACTCCATTTTTAATTCTGATGTTTAAATAATTTAGGTATCTTTAGAATTATCTGAAAACTAGGAAACGCTGGAATTCAACAAATGATCTCCAATTCGCATGAAATTTGAGATAGAGACTTTTAACTCTATTATAAGAGTAATGAAAGAGATTTAGAGTCAATTAGATTCACTAATTAACATGTAACAACTTCTGGCTTATTACAGACTCCCCCCCTTAAGAGGTGTGTTGCCCTCGACACATAATTATTAAATTACATACTTGCAAATACTAGAAAGAAGTTTATTTAAAATTCAATTGAAAATGGAAAATTTTAATTACCTAATTAATTGAAGAATTCTAGAAATTTCTTTCGCATTTCTTCCTCTTTCTCCCAAGTGGCTTCTTTTTCAGAATGATTCTGCCATTGGATTTTTATCATAGGAATACTGAGATTTCTTAATTCCTTAAGATCTCTTCCCAGAATTGTTGTTGGCTTAACAATGAATGTCAGATTGGGTTGCAGTTCTATTACTGGTATCTGAACATGCTGGCTATGATCTAACAGACACTTCCTTAGTGATGATATATGAAACACATTATGTACAGCCGAGAAGTCATCAAGAAACTCTAACATATAGGCTGATGTTCCAATTTTCTCAATCACTTTAAAAGGTCCCAAGTACCTTGGACTCAGCTTTCCAGTTATACCATATCTCTGCACACCCTTCATCGGACTAACCTTAAGATAAGCTCTATCACCTGTTTTGAATTCTAATTGACGATGACGGGCATCATGATACTTCTTTTGCCTATCCTGAGCTACATCATATTTTGCTTAATCAACTGAACTTTCTTAGTGGTTTCTTCAATTAGTTCAGAACCATAAAGTTGTGAGTCCCCTACTTCGGTCCATGCAAGAGGAGTTGAACATCTCCTCCCATAAAGAGCTTCATAAGGAGCCATTCCTATGCTGGATTGATAACTGTTATTGTAGGTGAACTCAACCAATGATAGGTAATCTTCCCATGATCCACCGAAGTCAATAATGAAAAGACGTAGGAGATCTTCCAAGATCTGATTAACACGTTCAGTTTGACCATCAGTTTGAGGATGAAAAAAAGTACTTAATGCTAAATTCGTCCCCATGTCTTGCTGAACAGCGGACCAAAATCTGGAAGTGAATCTACTGTCTCTATCAGAAACTATACAGTTCAGTGTACCATGAAGGCGGATGATCTCTTTAAGATAAAGTTTAGCTAATTTCTCAACTGGATCGGTCTGACGACTAGCTAAAAAATGAGCTGATTTAGTGAGTCTATAGACAATCACCCAAATAGAGTCAGAACCAGATCTACTCTTAGGCAAACCTATAATGAAGTCCATAGAGATATCGAACCATTTCCATTTAGGAATTCTAAGGGTTTGAGAAGTCCACTAGGCTTCTGGTGTTTGGCCTTAACTAATGAATAAGGATGGCACTTAGAAATGAAAATGGCTATATCCCATTTCATGCCGGACCACCAAAACATTGCTTGAGATCCTGATACATCTTACAACTACCAGGGTGCACAGTATAACCAGAGTTATGAGCTTCAGATAATACTTGTAACTGTAAGCTTTTAGAAACCCATAACCTAGATTTTTGGAAAATCACACCTTCAGCATCGAGACATAATTCAGATATCTTACCATTTTTAATATCTGTAATTAATTGAGAATATGAAGGATCTTCTTTCTGGGCTTCAATTATTCTTGATCGAAGAGGTGACTCAGATTGAATAGCACATAAGAAATTGCATAGATCAGCAGATTTGATTGGCTCTATTTTCAATCCTCGAAGTCCCTGATCAAAGAATTATTGCAATAAAATGAAGACAAGACTGCCTTACGAGTTAGAGCATCAGCTACTAGATTAGTTTTACCTGGATGATAGATTATATCTAAGTCGTAATCACTGATCAGTTCCAACCATCTACGCTGATGGCAATTAAGTTCTTTTTGAGTGAATATATACTTCAAACTTTGATGAAGGTGAACATTTCACACTTAACTCCGTATGGGTAGTGTCTCCAAATTTTGAGAGCAAATACTACACCTGCAAGTTCTAAATCGTGCACAGGATAGTTCCTTTCATTTGGTTTTAATTGTCTTGAAGCATAAGCTATAACATGATGATCTTGCATTAAGACACATCCCAGTCCTCCTTTAGAGGCATCAGTATATACTTGAAAATCCTTGCCATCTTGAGGTAAGGTTAAGACTGGTGCAGAAGTTAACAATTGCTTCAACTTCTAGAATGCTTCTTCACAAGCAGGATTCCATATGAAGGGAACTCATTTACGAGTCAACTGAGTTAACGAAGATGCTATTAAGGAAACTCTAGGAACAAATCTTCTGTAATATCCAGCAGGTCCTAGGAAACTATAGATTTCAGTCACAAATTTGGGTTGAACCCATTCTTATATAGCTTGGATCTTCCTTTGATCAACTTTAATGCCTTCAACATCTATTATATGGCCTAAGAATGCCACTGAGTTGAGCCAAAATTCACACTTCAAAAACTTAGCATATAATTTATATTCTCTTAAAAGGACTAGGACAGTACGGAGATGATCTTTGTGCTCAGCAACTGACTTGGAATAAATCAGGATATCATCAATGAAGACTATTTCAAACTGATCGAGGTAAGGCTTCAGAATGCGCTGCATTATGTTCATGAAAATAGAAGGGGCATTAGTCAGTCCAAAACACATGACAAGAAATTCATAGTGCCCATAACGGGTCCTAAATGCAGTCTTAGGAATATCTTTATCCTCAACTCGAATCTGGTAATATCCTGTTCTCAAGTCAATTTTGGAAAAGACTTTTGCTCCATCTAATTAATCAAACAAGTCATCAATCCTTAGAAGAGGATACTTGTTCTTAACTATCACCTTATTGAGTTCATGATAATCTATACACAATCGCATGGATCTATCCTTTTTCTTAACAAAAAGGACAGGGGCTCCCCAAGGTGACATGCTAAGGTGTATAAAGCCTTTTTCTAACAGTTCATTCAACTGTTCACGAAGTTCTTGAAGTTCCTTTGGTGCCATCCTGTATGGAGCTTTGGATTTAGGTTGAGTTCCTGGAATATGCTCTATAGAGAACTTTACCTCTCTTATTGGAGGTAGTCCGGGCAGTTCATCTGGAAACACATCTAGAAATTCTTGTACAATGGGGATATCCTTTAAATCACTTTCTTCTTTCTCTTCACCCATTAAAGTTACTAATACAGCATAGCAACCTTTATTAATTAGGTGCTTGGCTTCTTGTGCATTTACTAATGATGCCATTAGGCCAAGTTTGCCTATGAAGACTTCTGGCTTCTTTCCTATCCAAAGAGAAACTTTCTTTTTATTATAATCTATTATTGCATTGAATTTCTCTAGCCAATCAATTCCTAATATTCTGTCAAAGTTGGTAATTGGCATAATAATGAGTTTGGACGGAAATAATTGATTGCTGATTGGAATGTCAACTAAACAGAAGCTTTTTGCTAGCATTTCAGCACCTGATGGCATTTGCACTTGCAATGTACTATTTAAGCTAAGTTGCTGAAAATTCAAGGAAGAAATACAATCCTCTGATATGAAAGAGTGACTAGCACCTATATCAAAGAGTGCAATACACAATTGATTCTTAATTATTAATGTTCCTATAATCTGAATGAAGGGAAAAATTTTAATTACTGCTCATAAAATTAACTGCAAGAAATCTGTGAAGATACTTGTATTTGAAATTGAGAAGCAATAATTAAAAGATTTAAATATAAAACATACCAGTCACCACATCACTTTCTTCCTTTGTAAAGGAAGCAGAAAGAGCTAGACTCTCAGTACTAATGGAGATTGCACAACACCCTTGCCCTTATTGGCACAACTACTTTATCCTTGCCTCTGAGTATGCGAAGATGAACCCTTCTGATTTTTATTGGAAGGAGGAGGCATAATGGCCTGATGATGTGCCTTGGCATTGAAGGGAGTAGGGTTCTGGACTTATTGGCTGATAGTTGATCTTTACTTTGTCAATCGTCCAGTTAGCATAACAACTTTGATGTTTGTGGTTATTCTTCCACAAATATAACATATGTTCCCATTATGGTAACATTTGCCATATGGGTGTGGCTTGTTACATTTATTCAATTGACTTCCTCTTTGCTCTTTATTTGAAGTTAATTGAAAAACCTTTGGGCCTTGAGGACGATTCCTTTTAAAAGTTCTTTGTTTAGATGGCGGGGGATGAGGTTGTTTACGTGACTCAAATTGAGCTTGGTGATGCTCAATCATCTTAGCCCCCTCTAATAGCATTGGAAAATCTTTATGATGTAAAGACATTAAGTGGATTTTAATAGGGTTATTAAGACCCTTCAAAAATCTGCTGCATCTAGCCATTTCAGCACAGACTAGATCTAGTGCAAAGCGGGAGTATTTTCTGAATTCCATTTCATAATCATGCATGGAATGATTACCCTACCTTAATTGCATGAAATCGTCCTCAATTATGGTTTGAGCAGATGGGGGGATAAATTCAGCTCAGAAGACCTATTCAAACTCTTCCCAAGAAAAATCTTCCATATCGATATCTGTATAGCGGGCCTTTAGCTCGTTGTCCCACCAAAATTCTGCCTCAGCTTTGAATAAGTGGAAGCCAGACGAATACATTTGCTCTCAGGGCATTTTATACTTGATAAGAGCTTTTCTATCTCTTGAAACCAATTGGCTGCTTCCATAGGAGAAGCGGAACCATTAAAATGTGGAGGGCTCAACCTAAGAAAGGCCATTAAGAAGGGGTCCACTATAGGACCTGAAGAGTGTGGAGTTGAAATTATCATTACTTTAGAATTTGGGGCAGAAGCTTCTGGTATCATTAGAACAGAGGGAAGTGGGAGTTGAGAAGTTTGAGGTAGTATTGGAGATGAAAAAGGTGAAGCTGAAGATGGGTGAGAGGGGTTGCCAGTAGCAGCATCCTTTCTGCTGTTCTTGTCTAAGCTTCAATCATAGTTTTAAACATTCCCATAATTTGTCTCATCTCTTCTTGAAGAGATGGGTTACTGGATTCAGCATCCTTTGAGGAAGAAGGATCTGTGTGATCTGGATTCATTCTTTAAATAAAGAAAGAATGAAAAATTAGAGCATGCAGAAAAGAAATACTCTTTATTAAAATTTAAAATTTGCGATACAAATAGAAAGTATATAAGATAGTCGAGAAAGGACAACTATAAACTACCTTGAAAGTTCCTTTAAAAGAAAACTAATCATTTATTTACAAAATTTGTTATAAAACATAAATTCAAAGTCAGTATAAAGAGGTGCACGATGAAGACGTCTGCTTGTTCAAATAAGGTTGTCATGGGCATAATCCCACCAACCTTGTGCAGAATTATCGAAGAACGCATTTAACATTTGAAGGCGTATATGGTCAGGGCATTCTATGGCCGTAAAGGTATCAGAGACCCTTGAAAGCCATTCCCATGCTAATTGAGGGATGCAATTTCCTCTAAACACACAGTATTTTAACATTTTATCAAGTACTTCACCTCCATCATTAGATACTTCTAAGTAGAGATGTCCATATATCGAGCTAAAGTTGTATTTATCATCCCAATACTGATAAAACGCTCTAGTGTAGCGTCTTAACTCTGACTCAGGATTCTCCATCTAAGGGTCAGTGAAATTAAATGTAAATGAAAGAGAAATAAAATTGTTTGAAAATAAAAACTTACAAGTCATAAATGACTTTGAAAGGAATAGAAATATATTCTAGTTCAAACTCTAGATTATTTTCTCTTAGAATCACTTCCTTAATTCAAATAAGGTTTTATCAATTATTAAATTTGAAGTGCATTCACTTTCCTAAGGTGACATTCTTTAAGTACTTTTACCTTTCTGTGTTGTTGACTTGGATGAGTAGATATCTTTATTTTAACTTAATGTTCTCAACCTTAGCTCTGATACCAACTGTAATGACCCAAATAATTAGATAGAAGATTAACCCAATTATTGGGATGTTACCTTAGCACCCAACACTTGATTAGAAGAAAATAAATCAAATATTGATACTAAGTGGCCAAGTCACTTTTTGAGCATATGTTAACTTAAATGAATGAAAATGAAGATACATAAAATGCAATGTTTCAATTATTTACAATGCTAGAAATTAGAATAATCCGCTCATTCATCCCAAGCAGTTTTAAACATAAAAAATACAACACATATTAAAAGTGTAGGCAAAAGTAACTTAGACAGTTTATTACAAACTTTTAAAAGTAAGAGAAACATGCAATATGTAAATCACTCTCTCTTTCACTATACAACTAATCAGTTAAAATCAAGCGGAAGCAGATTTCTTTATAAATTCTTAAGGTACTTGGACCTGCATCACCTGGATAAAAGGGCTCTTAATCTATCATATTTTGGTATTTAAATATGATAGGGCAAAGCCAAGAAAAAAATAAGTGTAGTTAGACTAAACAATCTAAACACATTTTATAATTAGCTATGTTTTTAAATTAACAAGATATCACAATTTTTGATTTATAATTTAAAATAAGCAGCGGTGCTATAAAGCTTTAAAGTATGGGAAATAAACAAATATAACTGTAAGGAAAACAGTATGAAATCAAATGAGTAAAAATACTCACTTTTATTAAAGTTCTAGCCTATATTGATAATTAGTAAGGGTAAGCATCCAAAAGGCTATAAACTACTATGTGCATGAAATGAAAGCCATATATGTTCAATGGAATTTATGCTAAGTAAGCAAATGACGTACAGTGAAGCATTAAATTGAAATTAAGCAACATACACTGTATTCAAATTAATCTGAAGTAAACAATACACAATACTGAAAATAAAGAGTGTAAAGCCAAGGAATTAAGGAAATATCTTAGATTCTCAATCTAAGACAAACATAGTCTAGGACTATGAAATGAAAGCATAACTAAGCAGTTATGAAGAGATCTTACAATTTGTAAAGAACTCTTATATCTTTAGTTAAAGTTACATTTAGAAACTACCTCATTCTGTAGGAGTACACAATAGAATGGGCGAAGAGTTAAGCATGTCTGCTTAACCAGATATAATGGGGAAACTGAACATTCACATTTACCCTCTCTAAAATATGAAGTTCTAATATAAGCTCTTTCTTTTGTACTCAATTTGCCATAAGGCATTCCCCTTTAAAATTTTAAGAAAAATCTTTATTTATGCACAATGCTCTTGAATGAATGTTCAAGGAAAGAGGCTCAAAGCTAGGCAAGCACTCAATAGATTGCAAAAATTGTAAATGTATGTGATATCTTCTTGTTTATCTAAACTCTTAATAATCTATTCATAATTGGAGTTAATTAAACTCCAAATTGACTTATAGATATTTGATCTTAAGTCATATCTAAAATGAATGTAAGTTTATTTTCATGAAACTTGAAATTAGGAAAAGGATAAATTAAACTCAATTTAAAATAGAAAGACTTATTTAAAGCTTAAAAAGAAAAATGAACTATTATTTTCAATTAGATTGATTGAGAATTAAGGTTTAAAAATGAACCATTGAAATGGATATTTTGAATTGAATACTAAAATTTTCTGAAAAATTCCTAAGTCTTAAAATTCTTATAAATTTCGGCAGAGTCTCCTTTGTTTTTGTTCAAATAAACAATTTTCACAATCAAATATAAGTCAATCCATTGACTATTTCTAGTTCTAAAATAAAATTCAATCCTTTTTATAGGATTGTTCATTTCTAATTCTAACATAGAGTTTATTTCCAGTGAGTTCAACCCTTTTTACAGGATTGCTCATTTCTAGTTCTATAAATATATAAAACTAAACTAACAGTTTATTCATCCTATATAAAACATCTGATAAAAAGGAAATGCAGAAATAAAATTTAGCATTTATAAGAGCAGCTTTATGTGGTATTTCACACATAGCATTTATTTTATCAATCCTATATTATTCTTACAACTTATCCTACAAAGAATCACCATTAAAGTTAGCATTTAAATATAAAAGAAACAAGGATTAATTAAATTTAAAGGCAGCATTTGATTACATATAAAAGAAGGGCAGCATTTGAATTATGAAAGCATTAGATTCATGTTGAACTTAAATAACAACACAATATTAAAACACTTGAGATCTCATTGATCTTCCTTTAAGAGATATTTGGCAACATTAATTTCATTGAGAAAAGGCAACATTTGTTTTTTTTTTACAGCAATTCGATTCATTGTAGTTAAATGACAGTATTATAATTACTAGTAACCTTAAATTACGTAAGATCTTTTAAAATTTAAGATGACTGCATGTGAAAAATAATGACAACATTTAGATCCCTTAAAGTATATTACAACATGTGTATTTACTGAGATAAATGGCAACATTTAGATCTCCTAAATTTCATAGCAGAATTTTGAACCTTGTAAAATAAATGATGGCATCAATTGATCATTTGACTTCATAAAATGGCAACTGCAACATATATTTACATTTAATTTCTTATGAAATGATAACAGCATAAGATAATAGCATCATTTAGATTTCATTGCAAATACATGGCAGCATTGAGACCCCTTTTCATAGATGACAGCTTTGAATCTTATGTGTTCAATCCAATCTAATAATATAATTTGGCAGCATATACTTAGAATAACAGAAGGGCAGTATTTGAATCTCGTAACATATAAATAATTGACAGCATTTGATAATAATATAAAAAGTAATCGCATTTAATCATAATTGATCAAGATGGAAGCATTTGATCACTTATTAGTTTAAAGGCAGCATATGGTTCCTTTTATAAGATATAGCAGCATTTAGATTCTTAACATAAATCATATTAGTATGTGATACTATTAAGAGAAGCGACAATATATGCTCTTATATACAATTCATCGCAACCTTCATATTTGATTTCAAGAAAATGGTGACATTTGATTTTGCTGAAACATATAGCAACATATGAATTTATTGAAATAAATGGTAGCACTTGGATCTAGTAAGAGAAATGATATAGCAGCATATATAGAAGTTAACAAATTTTAATTCTAGTAAGAGAAATGATAAGAACATTTAATTGAAAGAATAATGCAGTTATTATATATCTAGCATATAATTCTAATCAAAATATATGCTTCATCAAAAGATCAGAAACATAATTCTACGACTCCATGAAAGGTGTATATTTAATGGTTACAACATTTTAAAGTCTACTCCAAAAATTACTTTGATTGGCATAGATTTATGCTATTTAAATCCTGTGCATGAATAAAGTTCGTATGTCTATGCTAAAAAAATTAAGATCTGACAAGCTATCCATTTCTAAAATAAAATATTTCAGAAAATAAACCTGATAGCTGAACCTTTAAATTAAATAATCACTAAGTCGAGTCATGCACTTTGCATCAATAACTAACCATTTAAGTTAAACGTTTAAATAATAAATTTTAACATGAATAAGAAAATTTAAATATAATACAGCTTATCGTTATCCAGGGTCTATGAGATAGTTGCACAAATCTATTGAATACACATAATCAATCAAAACCTCTCATTGTGAATTGATACATGAGTCATACAGATTTCTAAACCAGAAACTATATAATAACAACAAGATATTATGATGTTGTTATCATGAGCCATTAGTGATCACTACATTTTAAAATCACAAAAGCTTATTATGCCTTAATTATGACTCATAACAGTTGTTAAAGATCTTGACCTGCATTAATAAGATTTTTAATGGAAAGGTAGAGAGTGTCAATATAGAAAGTTCATTTTTTGAACTTAGAAGAAGATACAAGATAAATTATGCTAAAAACAACTTCATCATACTTTCAATTTGTATAAAATAAATGGTAGCATTTGTATAAAGCAAATGACAGTATTTAATTTCCATATAATTATATAGCAGTATTTGTATAACATTCATTTGTAACATGCTATGTGTGCTTCAATTTTCTTTTGGGAATAACACTAGTGTTTGCTTTCATACTCTTTTATCATTGAAACCTTTTTGTTATGAATGAAGCCATAATTAGTTAGGTCCAACGGTTATGTTATTGCAAAAAAAAAATCACACCTAAACAATGTTTTATGAAGCAAGAAATGCATGTAATGACAACTCTTAAAAAAAAATATGTTATTTAAAATCAAATGCATTATAATGAACTGATATATAAACTTTATTTCATCACCTATGAGTAAACTAAAATACTTGCAAATGCATATTCTGGGACATGTGCTCACAAGTGGTACAAGCATGCAAATATTTACTAGAGAACGTAATTACAAGTAACAACATATCAATATTCCTTTCATAAACTTTGGGATTTTAATAATTTGACAAAGTATCATAATTGAAAAGAAATTTTTTTTTGGAAGAATATGGTCATAGTCAAGTACGAGACTCGCCCCTTGATCTATTGCTTCCTCTTTTCTTTAGCAATCAGCATATACCATTTATAGTGAGATATCACACTTATCATACTTTACTCAATTAATGATATCTCATTGAAATAGTTTATGTTTATCTCAATTTAAAGCTTTCGTATAGAAGTAAATAATTCTTAATAAAGCAACTAAGAGAGATATAACCAAGCCTTCAATAACCCAGCATACTTATTCATCTACTCTTCTAACAAATAAGAACTGCATGCGATTAAATGCTTTTATTTGCAAATATCACAAGTGGATTTCCTTGAATCCTAATCAATTCTTCATTTGATATTCTAAAGTCCTAAGTTATCATAAATGTTATACGAATGGTACCAAGAAGGAGAATCGGGTGGAGTACTTGTGTTGAACACAAAGTTTCATCACAAGATTATCTGAGAGTCTTAGAGATAATTTTAGATTATTTCATATGAACCATTGATAGAAAGAAAATAGGTGAAGTACCTTTTCAAGATGTTGAGAAATGGTCGCAAGATTGATATTAGGTTCTAGGAAAGCTTGTCGGGACTTTGATCTTAACGTTCTCTTCTTGTAAAAAAAATGTGTACCTTAATGATTTCAAACCCTTCCTTTTTAAGATGCGAGAGGTATGGGTATCACCTGGTAAAGCTTGCGATAATCTGACTGTCACTCGGCTCCTCCATTGGTACATACATGCGGTGAGGGACACGCGTTGATGGCCGCTCGTCACGATCAAGCTGCTTCATCAATGCTAGTCGATCGAAAGGAGATGAGGATGAGGATGAGGGATTTCTCGGGACAAGGAGGAGGCGTGCGCGTGCGAATGGAGGAAGAGAAAATTTTCGACTGATGAGAAAATTAGATAAGGATGAATTAGGTTTTGAAGAGATATATAAGTAAATCTTGGATCTATATTAGCCGTTGGATCAAGATAAATGGCTGTAATTTCTGAGACAAGATCTGGAGTCATTTGAGCTTCAAAAATTACAAATTTGGTATTGAAATGACGGTCTCGACAAGACAAACGTACGTGTCCAAATATTATTGAATTTAGATAAGTATTTTATTTTATAATGATTTTTAAGTGAAAAACTTGAAAAATTAATTATGATCAATCAGAAACTCAAAAATTAACGAAACTTGAAACAAAGCATCCTTATATGATGCTTGACTTATATTTACAATTATTTCCAAATTCCAATTTATATTTTTCATATTATTCGCCTTTGAAGTTTAAACTTTATAAATTTATTCAAGACAATCCGGGATCCTAAACGTGCTCAAATTTTTGCAGTAGGATCCTTTCAATAGGCATTATAAGGGGATATTTTTATTTAATTTTTATTTGACTTACATTGGAAATCCTAACTTGACGAAAATTTCTGAGCGATCGAAATACAATAAAATATCCGGGAAAATCAACAACTTCCAAAAATTTCCAGAATAACACTCTTAGCTAATTTGGAGCTACTGAGTCCAATGGCTGACTCCGTTTTTATTTCTGATGTTTAAATAATTTAGGTATCTTCAGAATTAATGAAAAACCAGGAAACACTGGAATTCAACAAACGATCTCCAATTCGCATGAAATTTGAGGTGGAAACTTTTAACTCTATTATAAGAGTAATAAAAGAGATTTAGAGTCAATTAGATTCACTAATTGACATGTAATAACTTCTGGGTTGTTACATAACTCTCTAGCCTAATCTTTCCTATGTGGAGGAGCCAATCAAAATCATAGCTCGCAACCAAAAATACTTGAGAAATCGCTCTATCCACATGGTGAAAATTCAATGGAGGAATCATTCTCTTGATAAGTCTAGTTGATAGAAAGAGGCGAATATGTAGAAAAAATATCTAAGTCTTTTTAAAAATATACTCTTCTTTTCTATTATCTTGTTCTTAATTTCTACAGTTTCTTTCCCTTCTTAATTATGATGTCGAGTACGACATCGTTCTTAAGTGGGAGAGTCTGTATTAACAGTATGTTGTTACCCTAGCCAATATATGCATTATTAAGTCCTAAGCTTAGTGTCATTAAGTTCTAAGCCTCATTAGGACCTAACCCTAAAATTTTTAGGTTAATTGTACCTCAATATGTTAATTTGGAAATTTTGCTAATTTTAGAACCCTAGAATTAACTTATTTAAATTAATCTTAAAATTAATTTCTGACTTCATTTTTAAATTCTTCACCTTCAAATTAGCTAGGAGTGTAAGTTGAGAATTTTTACAAATTATTTAAGCCATAATTGAATTTATTTTTAATAGTGAAAATAGCACAAAAGGGTTTGCAACAAGTTTTAGTTACAAATCTACCACCAACGATTGACTCCTCTAGAAATTTCTATGTGGATTATGGGTGATCCACTGCAAAGCCCTAGTGACGCGACAACGAAGCTAGTGCTTTATAGTCGTCAATCCATGTGGATCGAAATGTCAGCATTACATCTGAGCCACATTTCTTTGCAAATGTTGGATCACGCCTGTGATCCGATGGTCAAGACCATTTCTATGATTGGCCATTATGATCTAGAAGATCAAGACTGTCACACCTTTCCTTCGATCAATCAGGTGCGGATGTAGCTCCGCCACAATGGATCATCTTCTTCCGTTCATTTATGCCCAACAAGCAATATCCTTGTTCACCCATACCAGTGTCTGTCTCCCACTCCTAGAGCCACTTTTACAGATAGTTAGCTATCTCCTTAAATTAATAAGGCACCTCCTGTAGGTCCTTGTGGCCCAATTAGCTCCAATTCAAAATTTGAGGGCCGAGCTTTGACCCGAGCTCTCGGGCCAAGCCATACCTCTAGCCTACACTCCTAGCTCTTTCTTAAGGCTATAAATAGCCTCAGCTTCCCTCACATTGAGCTTTTTGCTCACTATACTCTTCAATTGAATCCCCACCCACTCTGATCTGCTCCCAACTATAACCTGGCATCTTTAGCTCTGGTACGTGGCAGTTAGTGGGTGAGACTCGGTGTTTGAGTCCCCAGCAGCCATCCTAAAGCACAAAGAATCCAACAGCATTAGCATTTGTCGTTGAAATACCTCCATTCGATAGCACCATGTATTCATCTAGCATGATTAGGTACACCCTTACCCAATGTACTGAGCATAATAAATGGCCTCAATCCATTTTGTTTATTGATTGCTTGTGTGTTAGGTTGATTTTTTAACAATCATGTTTGACCAAACCCAATAGAGTAGCAATCTACTCGAGCCTATACTGTAGGGTACAGTGCCCGAGTAGCACTAAGCTCCCACCGATCTGGGCTACCCCAGACCAAACCTCCTTGAGGCTTCGCTTCATGTCGGAGTGCTGATTGTTTTGAGATGAAGACAAATCTGAGTCATCATCTCTATGGGGAGAATTGTCTCCTCATAATAAAACCTTAATTGTGGTCTCATGCGAGCAAGGTCCGATCAATTCGAGCCACCTCTCATGGGGATTCTTGGTGCATTCGATGCACCATGGCTTACTGATCATGTAGAGATGATGTTCTAGTCTTGGCATGGCCTGAGCACCTAGAATTTCACGTTAAACCCTAACCCTAAATGAGCAGAAGACGAGAGTCCTCGCGGGGATGATGGAGAACAGTGCTGGTTGGGCCAACCCGCAACATGCAGTGTTTGACAGTAGTGGGTCATCGAGCCCCGACTGACCCACATTGTCCTACTAGTAAAAGACCCGTCGAGTCCTCAATAACTTAACTAGCCTAGAGCCCTTGAAAGCAAATGGAATTAAATTTATTTGCATAGCCTTAAAGTCTAAGCTTAGGAATAATGCATGGAAACTAGGGTTTGAAATATTTCACTCCATTCTTATCCAAATTCCATGATATTATATATTATTTTGATTAAAAAAATATGTAGATTAGTAAACTGCAATAATATTTTAATTTTTATGGATAATTTTGTTAATCTTTCCTTAATCTCTTTAAGCCTTGATTAGTGAATTTAGGGAGTGCACCTATCCAATTTTCATTTTTATAGTCTCTAATTATTCATTGTGTTATTTTGAACTTAATTGCAAGGTTTTATTTAATTTTCCACAGTTAAGTTTGTTAATTAATTGTTAATTATGGTAAGACTTGATTAGTGATTTTTATCACCATTTCTAATCTAACTTTGATAAAACTAGTATTTTTTAAATCCTTAGAAGGTAAACAACTTAATGAAACCTTCACATTTCAATTTTAATATGTTTAATTTCAATTATTCCCAATTAGCCTAAAATCTTGGTTAGCCTGTATTAATCTTGTTAGTAGGTTAAACTTGATTTAAATTAATTATTTGCACTCTTTATAGAGCATGGATTAACTTAACATCTTTTGATTTTGTCATTTGATCTGGAATTAGCATGCTAGATTATTAAAATTCTAAATTGATTTATATGATTCTTATCTTAATCTTAAGCTCATTATCTTCTTAATTTTCTCTTAAATAACATAACTAGCATAAATTGATCTCTAATTAATCAATAAGAGATACTTGATTTATCAAACAACAAAATCCTTAGTTCTTAATAATTTACCTCATAACTTGGATGATAGTTGGTAGAGATTATGTACTAAACGATTTGCATCCCTGATTTGCTTTATTCAACCAATACTTTGGCTTATGACTTTGTATGAAATCATCTTTATCTTGATTCTTAGATCAATCCATAGCAAATAAAGATTATAGATAAAAGTATTAAGATTTTTAGATCTCTTGAAAGATAATGATAGTTTTATACTTAAATTGAATAATTCAACTTTAGCTAAGTTGAATGTTGAGGTAGGAGTGCCTTATTGTCCTATATTGAGATAGGATCTTAGATGAACCTTAGCAATTTTAGATGATTGATCTTATGCTATTATGGTAAAATATCCCAAAGAGATTTAGACTGAGTTATCCAATTGTAGTAGTCAATATAATTTGAATGACTTATGTCACTTTCTTGGAGCCATTTGATTAGGATGTACTACAATGGAGAATGGATTTTATAGTTTGAAATACTTTATTTATTAATTTAGTCAGTTAAGAACTACAAGTAATAATAACTTTAGTATCATCATATAGAGATTGTAATGCATATCCATGGAACTAACTTGATTAGTAGAATATGGAATCGCTTGATTTACCTTGAATATATTTATAGAGTTTTAGTATTATCTTAGGTAGCTAGATAAGTACAGTTTGGTTTAAGATAAACATCTCGAGTCCCAAGTATGTTATAAGTCGAGGTTTGAACATCTTTGTTTGAGAAAATAAACTATAAAATGATATTTATCTCATATCTCTATGCGCAGGGATAAGTGCATTTAAACAAACTAAGTGTTTAATTTCACCTTCTCATGGCATACTAATTATGTATATGTACTCCTAAACTTGTGGTAAATTAGGATAATATGAAAGTGTAATTTTGAGTAAATGTTGACTTCAGTGGATTAAATCTGAATTATATAGCTCATATGATTAAACATGCTGATTAATATGGCATTTGGTGAAGTTGCAGATTAAGGAAAAATAGGTTAAGTAATGCAGTGGGGCCCACCTTACCATCAGATTGTCATGGGGCCCACCTTTAATTAAGTTAGGATTTATATTTAATCCATTGATTAGTTGATTTAATTTAAATTAAAAGACAAATTATAGAATTTTAAATGCTCCATAAAATGCAATCTAATAATCCAAATATATCAAAATTATATCTCATTTTAATCAGAAAAATGAGAGGAATATTATGGCAATTTTTTTCTAGTTGGAGGTGTATTTATGATAGTGATATTTAGAACCCTAATTAATGACCTAATTAACCCTAAATTTCAATTAGCCATATCTTTGCACACACTAATCTAATTAACACTATAAAAATATTCTTTAATTTTGCCCTTATGAGTCAAATTCCTTAATTTGAGCCCATAAGGTTTAATTCTTATCCAAATTTGATGTACTTACTGTCAATCTTCATATTAAATAATAAATAATCATTTTCCATTGAAAAATTCCAATTTGGTGACCTAAATTAAAAAGTAGCTTTTTATACCCTTAACTAAAGGCAAAATAGTCATTTTGTCCAAAATTTAGATTTTAATATTCTTAAGCCTTAGAATCATAGTATAATCATTAAAATTAGTAAATAATGTGATTTAGAATTAATTTCATATGATTTTAAGCTATTAATTAGATTTCTATGAGAAATCCTAAGTTATTCCTAAATGAAATTTTAAGCTTCTTAATGCGAGATTCATCTCACATTATGTCCCTCCTAAGTTCTTTAAATCAGTAAATAAGCATAATAAGATTCAAGTAATTCTAATTGAATTAATTGAATCTTTCTCTAAATCTCTTCTTAAGTAGTTTTCCTTAGTACCTCAATCCTTAAGATCTTCTTCCTTAAGATTAGGAATAGAACTAGGTTTGTTTTCATTCATTATGTAAATGAGTTACTCAATAGATGAAACCTTGGTTTTATTAGTTTATAAATTTTTATAGTTTGGTTATGGTTATTTTATATTTCAACCTTATATTGAAGATTAGAGATTCATCCTAGTAAATTTTGATTTGGCCTAATTGGATTTGCCTTAATCTTTAGTCTGTGAAGTTTGGGTTTCAAGCCTTAGTCTTTAGGTTCACCTTAGGATTAAGTGATTAAACCCCAATACTTAGAGTTTAATTCTTAATCCTTTCATCTTGATTTGTCTTGATCAACATGGGTTTAAGTTGTTGAAAAAATCAACAAAACAGGTCGATTTATTAATTATTCAAGTAAAACTTAGAATAGTTATAATGAATAATTAGATAATAATATATATCACATGTATTCTAGTAGACAATTTGATGCATACCATATAAGATCAATTTGTTTTGTTATTTATTTTGAACTTTGATGCTTTGCTTACATTGTATTTTGAGCTTTTTTTATTTGAGCATACTGAAATATCTAGAATTTATAGCAAAAATGTAGCGTTTTAGCATTCAAATCATCATTTATATCCATATACTTTGAGTGGAAATCATACCTTTGTAGAAAAAATGAAGAAAATGGGAACTATTAGCTGAATCACTGAATTCTGGGTGAAAACCGCCATAGCGCCCCACAGCGCGCCATGGTGAAACATCAAATTTCCTCACCTGGAAGCATACCCGAGGACTTTGAAGGAAGCCCGCTGCAGCGCGCCCCAGTGGGCCACAGCATCATTTCCCTGGAGAAAAACCAAAATCTTATGCAGAATATATGAACAGTGTCAATCCGCTTTCTCATAAAATAAACCGCTGCATCGCGCTCCAAGCGCATCACAGTGCACTATGCCCTATATGGATTTGCACTGACTTGAAACAAAACCGCTGCAGCTCACCGCGACGCACCACAGCGCGCCATGGCGGCATATTTAATTAATCTTTAAAAATTTTATATGAACTAATTGAACAGTGACTATTTGTAGCTCACCGTGATGGCATTTTAGATTATTTATGCAAACTTTATGTGAACTAATGAAGCAGTCAATATTTTGCGTTTTCAAACTTTCAACCGCCACAGCGCACCACAGTGCACCGCAGCGGCATTTCTAACTATTCATACATACTATATATGATTTAATGAAGTAGTTACTATTCCGCATCTTCAAAGATGAAACTGTCGCAGCGCACCACAGCTGGCATAGTGGTGTCCTAAGGTAAAACACTAACTTATACAACAGGAACAGTATTTGAACCTCAGTTGTTATAGCACGCCACAGCAGAACAATGTTTGGAATGTAGCTGCTATAGTGCGCCACAATGGAACAGTATTTGGAACACAGCTGGTACTGCGTGCCGCAGCGGTCTTGCCAGAATTCTCCAGAACAACTATAAATGCAGCAAAGGGAAGGACACAAAATGCAACCTTTGGCCTGCCCCAGCCTCTTGAAAACTGAAGTGCACATTAACATTGCTAAATTCCAATGGAATAATAGAATTAATATTTAAAGGGTTTGAAATAAACTCAAGAAAGGTGAAGAGTCACATAATTAATGCCTTGGGGCAGAGAGCTTCCCTATTTAAGGGTCAATCTTAGACCTTGAGAGGGTTCTAATTTTTGACATTCAAGTGCCCATAAGGAAATGCTGTAGCAAGAGAAGAAAGGAGAACTCTCCAAAGGGAAGAAGATTTACCAAGAAAAGTAAGGAGAAGGAGATAGTGAAGGGAAAAGGGCGGAGCAATCAAAAGGAAAAGCAGGAGGAATCCAAGATAACCTTATAAAACCTCTGGGTAATTCCTAGTTTTTATTTCTAACCTTCTCTGATTTTTTTCTATTGTGAACTGATGTCAAGGTTCACTTTCCTTTGTATGTGTGCTTGTGCTTATTTAGTAATGGAAGGCTAAAATCCCTTTGGAAAGGATTGAGATGTCATTATATGAAATTGTAAAGGAATGGTAGTGTTGTAATGAATTGTTTGAATGAATGAAAGATATTCTTATTTTTTATTATTAATGCTGGAATGAATGCTTGGATGGAATAAAGTTTAAATTTATTTAGTTAAAGAACTTATGTTCCAAGCTCATCAATTGGGTAAGAGCAAGGAAGGTAGTGCAAGTAGAGCTGAGAATTATGTGACAAATTCTCAAGCTCACTTGCACTTTTCTTTAAAGGCTCTACCAAGAGATTTGATGCTTGTGAATCAAGTTTTCCATTAACTTTGCTCTGCTTCTCAACAAAGTAGAAGGGATGAGAGGATGTTGGAAAACTCAATGGATGATGTGACATAGTCCATTGACCTAACACATCCTCCCATCTAGCTAAACCGCATGTAAAGCGCATGATGCATGGTTAATGGAAATCTTGTTTATGAGATCAATAGGAACAAAAGATATCATTTGGTAGCATAGATGTAAGGAATCTAGTCTAATTAACAAATCATGATCTCATGAAAGTTTCTGAGCTAAGAAAGAACCCCAATGGGAGTTCTCTTTGTGCACTAAACTTGAACCTATTATAATTGGAGGGTAACTTTGATTCCAATAACGTTCACTTGATTGAATTAAGCATGAATATTTAAAGTATACATTCAATAATAAAGTTATATCACCAAACTCTTACAACTATTATAATGAAAACTCAACTCTTTCCTTTTAATCAATCATATCTTAACTTAAGGTCATTTGTATCATTTGTATTTCTAATTTATGAATCAAAAATCTATCCAAAAATCAACATCTAAACAATATTGAAAGAAAATATAACTTGGAATCAGAACCACCATTCCCAGAGTACGATAAATCCCGGAATTAAAACTACCACTTATTACTTCAGACCACGTACACTTGCGTGCAAACACAGACGTGTATTTTATGTATATCAAGTTTTTGGTGCCATTGCCAGGGAACGGTTTTGTTTTGTAACAAGTACAATTTTTTAGTAACTAGTGATTTAGATCTAAGTAATTTGTGCATAGAATCTTAAATAGCTGTAATTATTTTTGTGATTATTTTTTGCTTTAGTTTTTTGTATTATTTTTCCTGCTGCTAAGAAAAATCTGAAAAACTTCTTAAGAAAAATGTGCTGAAAGATATTGCTCATCATTATTGCTGAAGTTTTTATCTGCTGGCCATTTGTATGTGAAATTTACATTAATTTCTGTAACTTGCTCTAGCTAGAGAATTTTTAACTGCATGAGTAGGAGAAATCTTGCTGAATTCTCTTACGATCCTAAAATTGATAGAACCTATCTAAGAGCTAGGAGAGAACAAGTAATTCTTAATCAACAAAACACACAAATGTAAGATCTAGAAGTAAACCCAGTATAACTAATGGTGAATGCTAGGAGGAGACTCCTAAGAGAATACGCACTTCCCACTGTAGAAGGAGTTCCCAATGCCATTGTAAGACCTCCTATTCAGACCAATAATTTTTAAATCAAGCCATCCACATTGAATATGATTCAGAATAATCAATTTAGTGGGCTAGCATTGTATGCCCCAAATGCGCATATTTTAAACTTTCTGGAAATATGCGACACCTTCTGATTTAACTGTGTATCCGATGATACTTTAAGATTGAGATTATTCCTATTTTCACTGAGAGATAGAGCTAAAGTTTGGCTCAGTTCTCTACCCAATGAGTCTATCAGGACTTGGAATGACTTGGCAAGGAAATTCCTAGCCAACTATTTCCCACCTTCCAAGACTGTTAGTCTGAGAAATGAGATTTCAAACTTTTCTCAGCAACAAGGAGAGAATTTATATGACGGCTGGGAGCATTTTAAGGACTGCTTAAGGAATTGCCCGCATCACGGGTTTCCTTTGTTGATGTAGGTGCAAATTTTCTATAATGGATTAAGTGCACCCACAAGGACCCTTATCGATGCAACCATAGGAGGGTCTTTAAATAGCAAAACCCTTGAGGAGGCTTTTGATCTCCTTGAGGATATGGCAAACAATGCATACTAATGGCTGACTGAGCACCTGAACTCAAATAAAAAAGTGGTGAATAACTTAAATGAGTCAAACCAATTGGCCTCCCTACAAAGGAAACTAGAAGTATTAACCAACAAAATTGAAAGTTTAAATGTAAGTGATGTTCATGAAGTTTGTTGTGAGTTATGTGGATGGAATCATAATAGTGAGTACTATAATCTAAGTAATCTTTTTTCCCCTTCACAAATCAAACAAGTTAACTTCATGATAAATAACAATATAAACAATAATTCCCATAGCAACCCTTACTCCAACACATACAACCCGGGATTGACTAAGAAAGTAAATTATCAGGCTGCATGGACTATGTCACTATCCTCCATGAGCACTCAATAATTCCTCTTCCTTCTTTAATGTCTGCTGAGCTATAGAGCTTGATTGGTGGCTCTTGGCTTATATGCATCGACCTCTTGACTGTGCTCAAGTAATAGTGCTATTAGGCTCAAGAGCTTATCATTGGGCTCCAAGCGCTAATGCACATATTCTTAGCTTTATGTCAATTGGTGAGCTAAGGCGCTAAAAGAGATTTAAGATACCAAATCAATCTATCATTCCAATCTCAAGGTGTTTATGTGGCGCCCCGCCCCTTAATACACAAGATTAAACTAAGAAGTGGTGTGCACTTTGGCAAATCCCTCACATAACATTGGATTATGTGTAATTCCTAATCTACTAGTAAGGAAGAGATGAGCCACTGCATACATGCTATAAAATCAATCACTAAGCAAATACAGAATCATAGTGCATAAACAAGGTAAAATAAATATATATCCAATTTACCATAATAAATAGAAAAAATGCAACATAAAACTCAAAATAAATAGTACATTAAGGAAAAACACAATTAGAGGTACTTGTAATATTACAATATTAATTAAGTTTAAATGAACTAAAAGAAAAACACACATTCTCACAATCAATAGAAAAAACTAAATAGCTTTAGCTCCTTCATGATGCTCCTTCTCAAGATACGGCTCCACTCCTGAGTATGGCTCCACCTCAGGAACAAGCTCCTCAAATCTATCCAATTCTGACATTGTCAATTTCACAATGCCAGGGCCCCAGACAACAAAAGAAATATTAGACAATTGTCTAAGTATATTTTATGCTGAATATTTTTCATGAATTATTGATGTCACCATTTTACTTTAACAAAACCAAAACTTATCTAGCATAGGAGCAATAAGCATACAAGGAAAAATGATAAGTTATAAATACAGCATTTATAACTAAATAAGATTTGAGACAAAAAGGCACACCTCAAAGTAAACTATGCAAGAATAAACATATATGTATAATACAGTAAGTAAAAGTATTGAAAGAAAAGTTTAATCCTAAACATGCTGATGATCATATGATATATACTGATTTAAAATAAATAATCTAACTGTGATATGTATAATAAGCAGTAACAGAAAATAGCACCCTATAAGTACATAACCTGGAAAAGTAAAGCTGACTAAAGTAAAATGCCACAGCAAAATAGTAAGCAGTAAACTAAAATAAAAAATATGTATTTATAACTGCCATATCAAAAAATTGCCCAATTAGGCCCATCATAATTCCCAAAGCCTTTCTGGGCTAGGGCTGACAAAAATTCTTATATCCTTTATGAGCTAGGGCAGACAAAACAATACAGCAGAATTGAGAAGGTAGTAAATACAAATATAAAAATATTTTAGTTATTTTACTTTTGCTCTTGTGGACACAACCAGAAGTAGTGACGAGTCAAGCATATCTGCAAGACTATACCAGTTCCAAGCTTAACACACACTCCTCAATGAGTAATGTTAGGCATCCTTATTACTCCTTACCCCTGTCCATTAGGGTAAACGTGCACTAGAACCTACCAGAATATAGTTGAACCCTAGATAATTATTATTCTAATTATTTTAAGTTTTCATTTCATGCAAAAACATTATATTGAATGACATGTTCAAGGAATAAGGCATGAAATACAAGGAATGCGAAAGCACAAGTAAAATATTAGTGAGCAAGGGATTCTACTACACATGGTGACATCAGGCATTATCTATTAAACCTTTCTAACTATTCTAAGTTACATAAATTCAAGATCTCCAATTCCTATTGTTGAGTGTAACTTAGAAGCATGACCTTATAAGTTAAAAGCAATTAGAACTGATTAGGTTCTAATTTAGTTCAAAGAATTGACTTTAAATTAAATAATAAATCATCACATCCTAATTGATGAATTTAGACATTCTAGACTAAGATCTGATCAAGATCTCTTAAACTAGGGATTATAAATTAAACACCACGTATTGGAGTTAATCACATAATCCAAAGGTAAGGACTAAGGATCTAGGGTTCTTAAGTCTAAAAGTGAACTAAGATTAAGGCTAAAATCTATTAAGCATAATCAAACTTAATAGAAAGATTCTCCTAATCTTATTCTAAGGTTGAAAGACAAAATAATCAGAACTAAGTTATAAAATCTAGAAAACTATAAAACTAAGGTTCCATTTATTAGATAACCCACTTTATCCAACAAATGAAATATAACCTAAGATCTATTCCTAGACTTAGGAAAAGTTCCTAATGTGAAGTGTAAATTCCTAAAGAGGTCATAAGGAAGATAACTTAAAGATTTAAAACTTATGGAATTTAATTCAAATTGATTTTATTTGCTATTTTTGTTCATTTAAGGGAGATAAGATGAATTATAGCTAAGGGGCATTTTCCTTACTTAGGGGTTTTAAGCCTTAAAAATCTAGATTTTAATCAAATGGCTCAATTTATGAGTTTTAATGCTTAAATTAATTCTAAATCAGATTTATTACTAATTTTAATGACTTAGAAGATATTTTAAGGATCTATGATGCTTAACCTATATTTTGGGCAAAATAATCATTTTGCCCTTACTTAAGGGTCTAAAAAACTACTTTTCAATTCAGGAATCCAAATCGAATTTTCTTACTGCCAAATGATTTCTTACTATCTAACATGAAGATAGATAGTAAGTACACTCAATTTGGATAAGAAATGGGTCCTATAGATCCAAACTAAGGAATTTGACCTAAAGGGCAATTTAGTTATTTTCTCCTAATGAAGTCTAAGAACATTAAATTCTGAGGTCTAATAGTTAAGTTATGAGTGTTCTAAGATTAAGGGCATTTATATAATTTCTAAGGTTATGAGGGGTCAAAAACCTAACTTTTCCATTTGATGTCTAAATTTAGCAAACTTAGTGGCTATAGCTTCCCTATATCACATTGAGTATTTTAACTGGGAGCAGACCCAAATTAGACCTTGTTTAGCCAAGTTATGACCTAACTAGGGTTGTGGTACTTTGGTCAACTTAGGGTTTCTAGGGTTCAAAACCTAAATTTTATTTTAATTTACTATTGGCACTAAATTTATAAGCTAGATAGCACTTTGAATCCTGATTTGGAGTCCAAATGACTACAATATGACCTAATTAATTTCTAGGGTTTTAGGGGTCATTATGGAGGGTACTAAAAGTGATTAAGCATCCTAATGCTCACATGGTAAAACTAATACTATTAAAGTGTTCCTGACATTCTCCTAATTACCCTAAGATTCATATTGGCTAGGTTTGGGTCAATAAGTGCAAAGTTATGAGGGTTCAAAGTTTTGGTACAAGAGAGAGGATGTCCTAAAATGTCACTATATTGCCTAGGCATCCTATAGGAAAGCTGATACTACCATTAAATTTCTCTCAATTTTCTGATTAAAATGAGATATATATATATATATATATATATATATATATATATATATATTTGATATATTTGGACTTGTGGTTAATTAATTATGAATCTCTAAGGTCCTGGATTAAATTAATTCAATTAATGTAAATAGAATAATTTAATTTTCACTGATTAAATAATATAACAGCAAATAATAAAATTAATTTAATTAAAGGCGGTGGGTCCCACTGACCCGGTGATCGAAGAGACGATGGGCCCCATGCAGGACGCGTGGAGGGCACGCAGGCTTCGGGGCGGGCCCCACCACTGCGAGTCGATCGTAGCACAGGGGAAGGCCCCACTGGTCAGGTACCCGCGGATCAGGAGTGGGTCCCAGGCGCGACGCGCAGCGAACCCGCGCACACAAGCTAGTTCTGCTAGTCACACCATGCCGAATAATCTGCTGATGCAAATGAAGCCACGTAGAGGCCGATAGATCCCAGGTCAACCCAGCCCGACCCAAATCCTTTCTCCCTCTCCGCACCCTAACCCGAGAGGGTTCGGCTAGGGCACAAAATTGCCGGGGCTAGCGGCGACGGTAAGCATGGGCCCACACGGCCAAGGGTGGGTTTCAGTGAGGCCTACCCGATGGGACCGGACCCGAGGCCAAGGGTGCACTGAGGAGCGAGCTATAGCTAACCCTAGCTCCTAGGGATCAATGTATCGATAGGTAACAATTTATACTGTAGCCCGTCCCTTGATACGCCTCGATCGGGTTTAATCGAACCCAATCGGACCATAGGATCTACTATTAAAGTCATGCAATCAAGTTATGAAAGGAAAGTGAGATGATCGAATGTAGGATCGAATGGTAGAGGTACCTGATAATGAACGGTAAACGATCTAAGGTTCACAGCACCAACGGCTCTGAGCTCAAAATGTGCAAATCTCGATTCCAAGTTACGGGTACGGGCTTTAAAGGCAATTGGATGGAGTCTGCGAGTGGGAGGAGGCCATGGTTGGCCATGGCTTACGGCGAGGCGTAGCGTGGAGGGCGAGCGGAGAAGACGAGGGACAAAGTCCTAAACCGTTGGATCCATCCCGATCTGACGGGTAGCACTGGATCAAATCTACATATCCGATCTGTTTGGGCTATCGGGTTGAATCTAAAAATGACAGCGGGGATCCTACCCAATAAGGGTTTAATTAATTAATTAAAGTAATTAATTTTAATAATTAATTTTACGTATTTTATTAATTATAATTAATTAATTAAATGTATTCCACAAATTCCCAAATATTTACTACTAGCTAATTGAGGGGTGAGGAACGCAATGGCAAGATAGGATTTCTGATTCGATGAGTATTTTATTTTCCTATTTTTCGGGGTATTTAAACATTATTAAAATATTCGACAAAAATTTCGACGACTTCCGATTGCCTCCAAAACATTACCCCTAGCTAATTTTAGGGCGATGAGCGCAATGGCGAAGTTCGATTTTTGATCTGATGTTAATTTAGATAGGTCAAATTTCATGGTTTTTGGATTTCCCATAATTAAGGTTTGGTCCATTTGACTCCTGATTTGGACAAGGTCTTGGTGGAAGACTCCTAATAACTTAATTAGCACTTAGGATCCAAAATTATGACCTAGGTTAGGCTTAATTAGCTTGGGTAACAAAGTGGGTTGTTACAGTTTACACCGAGAATACTCGCATAGCGAATATGTATTCATGGCGATGACCTTTATGTGCATTCCCTTGAGCTTGGTATGACTAGTTGGTTTGATATTATTTCCATTATAAAACTATTTAAAAGAAAATCGACATTCATTCCACGAGCATGCATTTACATGAAACATATCTAAATCAAAAAGATAAAGATTTTATTTATTAAAGAAGATTTATACAAACACCATTTGTCCCTTTACTCATTACATAATTTCGGCCCAACCCTCCTCAAGGAGGGTTTCGCCTTTATTACAAAAGAACTTCATAAAATAAAATACAAGGGCTTGAAATTTTTCATGGTTCTACTGAAATAAAATCAAAGAAGAGTTTTTAGAGGAATACTAGGAATAGCCCTTGGCATTCTATGGATCTCTCCTTGCTCTCCAACTTCCTCCTTTCCAGCTCCTTGAGTTGTCTTTCCTTTCTCTCCTTGAATGGTTCTCTTCTCCTTCCTTGGTTAGGGTTCTTTTTTCCATCTTACAGTAGCCTCTGAATTTAGATCTTGGAATGTTAAAGAGGGGAACTCTCTCTTAGTCTTGCTTGCCAGCTTAAATAGAATAGCCCTTATCCTTCTTTGTAATCAAAGCTGTCACCTTTCCAACTCTCTTGCTTAAAAGTCATGCACTTAAAAATATTCTGATATTCTCTTAAAAAATATAAGAAATTAATGGAATTGGAATTTCAAACAGCTGGGGAAGGCAAAAGATTTAAGTTTGTGTCCTTCCATATGCTAATTTTAATGCTTGATCCTGGCTGAAAATACAGCAGGCACTGTAGCGTGCTGTAGTGGGCTGCGATGCACTGTAGCGCCTAGCTTTCGGTCTGGCTACGACTACATTAACTTTCATTTCAGTTATATAATTTTGACCCCTTTTATCCCTCTGCAGTGCGTGGTAATGGATAAATTCAGAATTCTTTTAAGTCAAATTCCGCTGCGACGCGCAGTATCGGCGAGTTTTCGAGACGATCTCGCTGCAACACACGGTAGCGAATCAATTAATTTTCATGTAATTTTTGTTCTGCTGTGGTGCATGACAGTGGCTTTCTTCCAGATTTTGCTATGCTTGTCTTTTTGCTTAAAAACAGTGAAAAACCCATCAAACTATACTATTCTAACATGAAAATATTTGTACTTCTTCTCTTATTTTATTATAAACCTTAAACTTATCACACCCCCACACTTAGTTTCTTGCTCGTCCTTGAGTAAGCTCAAAGTGATTTTTCTGAAATTAGAATTATTGAATTCAATTATGATTACAATGTGACGTGTTTTGTTAGTTCATTATTTGCTTAATCCATGTGATTTCAAGAAATTTAGCTTCTAATAAGTTCCAAACTCATGCTCATCTCCTTAATTACATGTTTAGTCTCCAATTCTTAATTTATGATAAGGGGAGAAGTTTTTTAGGAATTCTCAAATAAGATAAGCTTGACTGAGTGAATTAGATTTGTATGTCATATGTGCTCCTTCTCATAACTCACAATGAACAATTCAAAATTCTGATGAGATACTTTTATTCATTCTATTTTTTATAATTATTTTTTTTAATACATTAAAAGAGAGATTTTTTTTCATCCCTAATTTTTGTTTTCTTTTCTTGTCCAGCTCAATGGAGATATATTTTTCTTCATCTCTATTTCAGTTCATTCTAATCATGAAGTCCTACAGAAACCTAGTACACTCTTAGGTTCACCCATTTCTTATTATTTTTTATCAAACTCCTTAGATTCCCCACCCCCACACTTCGACTCTTAGCATCATTCTTTTTAAATTGTAGAGACTTAATGTAGTCTTAGGAATATCACTTTGTTTGGAAGGAACTAGGCTGTCATTTAAGTTCAATCACATGTTGTTTAAGCAAATTATTATGACAAAATTTTTCACATGTGATTTCTCATTGAATCCATAGCAATTTTAACTTTCAGAAAAATTTATCTTTGCAATCCAATTTTTCATAACAGATTATGGGAACAAATAATTTACAAGATTCATTAAAAATAAAAATCAAAGGATACATAAATAAAGGTAAAAAAGGAAACAAAAAGAAAATACAAAAAATAGAAAAAGAAATATAAATTATTACAACCTTATGATTCATCGTCCTCATCATCATCATCTTCATCATCGTCATCCTCATTACAATGTCCTTCGGCCAAGGAGTGTTCAGAACGGGGTCGCCAGCTGGGGGTTACGGCAGCACAGTATCACCCGGAATTGACATTGTCGGGCGAATTCCACTTTACAAAACTGCATGTGTGTTGCCATGTACTTCCCCATTTTCACTTGATAGGCATGTATCTGTGCCATTCCTTTTTCCATATTAGTTCGGCAGTGGACGATGAAGCTTCTACTTCCTCTCCCCTTCTCTTCTTGCTCCTCTTTCCCTCTTAGGCACGGACATTCAAGTCCATATAGGACAGAGGAGCACGGGGAGGAATAACGATGTCAATGGATAATACCTTAACCCCTTGAGCCAGGCATATCCTAGAAATGAGGGACCCAAATGCAAGTGCAGTGCATGACCTGGTCAGGGTGTTCCAAAGCTGCTCAAGAATGATCCTGAAGATATGGATCTCTCTAGGTCGTTGATTGGTGCACATGAGCAGTGGTCATGACCGAGTCACCGCACTTAGATGCCCAGACGGCATGATAAAGCTGGAGATGAGAACATGCCACGCATTGCTTGAGTCTGTAAGAAGGGCTCGAGGAATGTTGGTTAGGTTTCCTCTCCAGCCCGCATCACCGCGAGTGAGGGCACTTGCTACTTTCGCAGGGTTATACTTAGATCCAATGAGGGTCTGGTAAGAACAATTCAATTCCTCCCTCAGCTTGTTAAAATGCTCGATATGTCGAGCCCAAATATTACCCCTTTCCCTCGCACAAAAATTTTTCTCCCTGCCGCGTTAACGGCATTGGCATAAACTTCCTAAACAAGGGAGGGGTAAGAGTTGGTCTGCAAACAGACCAGCCTTTGCCACCCCCGGCCTATGATTTATTCAGAGTACATAGGGTAGGGGTGTGTGAAGCCTTTTTTCGGAATTAATTTCCTTCTCGACATCACCTGGCTGAATCTTTGTTCTGCCTACACAGAAGAGATCTGTTTCCTGTTGAATGCACCTCTGAACATGGAGGCGGCTACGTCTTTGCTCACCACGATTTTCTTATGGGAAGACATGATTTCTTGGGAGAAGGTTTTTTCAGATTGAAGTAAGTAAATGTAGAAATATTTTAAAGGCTCAAATAAAGTGAATGTTTCCTCCCCCTATTCTAGTTTATATAGCCAAAAATTTTGGAAGGATTTAGCACAAAAATATTCATTAAATGCATGATTATGGCTGGTCAAAAAAGTTTTAAAGTCACGCTTTCAATGTGATATGAATTTAGCTTTAATTAAGGTGGGAAAAACAACTTTTCATCACATTATTTTAGTTTTTAAGTCCCTAAGCGCACCGTAGTGACTTTGACTGCTCGGGGAATCTCAAGCAGTTAATATCTGCTCCAGTTGTGCGCCACACACTGCAGTGTGTTGTGGTGCGCCGCGGCGCACTATAGCGCCTCACGACTTATAAAAACTTTGCATAAGTGCTTTAGTCCGCTACATCGTGTTGTGGCAGCAAAATTTGCTACCGCGCGCCATAGCGACTAAATCTGTTGCGGCGCTCTGGAGCGGTGAAATCCCCTGAAGCGCCTGCTGAGCAATTTTTCCCATAATTTTAAATATTCTTCCAGAATTTTTTTTTGGGTTAGTTTGTGATCAGGTTGTTTATTTTATTTTTGTTTTTAATTCTAAACTAACTATTTCTAAAATCAAATAAACAAAAATTATTTAGTTACCTCCCAAAGAGCGCTTGATTTAGTGTTCAGCCCGAAAAGTTTAAGATCTTTAAGGGATTAAATTAAGCGAGGGTTTCCTTTTATATAATTTAGAAATACATGAGTGAGCACTAATAAAAGTTATGCTCAAACTCATGGTTTCATTAGTTATTTTATCCTCTAACCCTATTTCAGAATTTGGCAAAGAGGCTCCCTTCTTCTTTCTCTTATCCTTTCTAGATTTCTTCTTTTTATTCTTCTCCTTAGCCTCCCCTCCAGATGAGGTGCTAAGGTTACCTTTATATTTCTTATCGTTCAAGGCTAGATTCTCCAGATCCATTCCATCACACTCATCCTCTCTTCTATCCCTCCTTCTCCACTCTAACTCTATAACTTTCTACTTAAATAGAGTGGGTTTAAGATCAATCACTTCAGCTCTTCCATGCACCTTGATGCTCATCAAACCCCTAACCACATCAATTATAGCCTTGGTGCTAGCTAAGAAAGGTCGTTCAAAGATGATAGAGGAATTTTCATTCCATCTATCCCATTCACAAATTATGAAATTAGTCGAGACAACGAAACTTCCTAACATAACGAGTATATTTTTCACAATTCCTAAAGAGTCAATGAGTCTAAAATTGCAAACTCAAGAATCAATGAACTGATATCCATCCCTCCTAACTTAAGATGCTCATAAACATGGTAGGGCGTGATATTGACCAAAGCTTCAAGATTATACAAGGGATCTAGAAGAGCTTTGCTCCTTATCACATAAGGGAAGTTGAGTCTACCAGGGTCCTCACATTTAATTACAACTAGCCTTTAATTCCAATATTTTATACTCCCACTTTCAACCCTTAAATCAACTTCATTTATCTCACTACCATCAGAGTGAATAACGCTCATCATTTCCCTAGGATTTATTTCTGTAAAACTAGGCAAGGCTCCCTACTGATGAGTGGACAGCTATTGGGAGATTTGTCCTAGTTAAACTTCAATGTTCCTAAGGGATTCCTCTATCCCTTGGATGGAGGCATCGTGTCGAGTGATAGTCATTTCAGTCCATCGCATGAATTGAATTATTTCTGCCTTAAAGGCATTAAAGGCTCCTTCTAAGTTTGATGTTTGAGGTTGATGGTTATGCCCATTATTATACCCTTGTTTATTAGATGAATTTCCCCCATTAAAATTTGGATGATTTTTCCATCCAAGATTATATGTATTTAAGTAGGGGTTGTTCATCAATTTATTTTTGCTTGAATTGTTGTTCCTTAAGAAATTTATTTGCTCAATTTATTTTTGCTTGAACGGTGCAATGGGGTTATTTTTGTTACAATTTTTGCTTGAGTGTTTTCCCCACACAATTCATAATAAATTTTTTGAACAGAATTTACATTCATGTTTTCTATCTTATTATTCAGAGCATTAATTTCATTCTGCATGGCTAAGATTTGATTTGTTTCATTAATTTAGTTTGCTTCCTTCTTATTTGGATTAGGCCTCTCAGTAGGCCATTGGTATGCATTGTTAGCCATTTTTTCTAGAAGTGTATAGGCCTCTTCCTGGGTCTTACTACTAAGTGACCCTTCGGTTACCGCATCAACGAGTGTCTTCGTTGGTGCGTTCAAACCATTATAAAATGTTTGAACCTGAATCTATTGAGGAAACCCATGATGTGGGTAGCACCTCAGGCACTTCTTAAACCTTTCCCAATTATTATATAATGTCTCTCCTTCAAATTGGTTAAAATTAGTGATCTCAATTCGCAACCGGGCAGTTTTTACGGGTGCAAAGTATTTGGCTAGGAATTTCCTAGCCAAATCATCCCATGTGCGAGTTGAATTGCCCGGTAATGAACTGAGCCAACTTTTGACTCTATCTCTTAAAGAAAATGGAAATGGCCTAAGTTTAACGGCGTCTTCAGAAACATCATTAAATCTAAAAGTATCATATATCTCCAAAAAGTTAGAGATATGTTAATTAGAATCTTCGGTGGCTAATCTCCCAAATTAGTTATTTTGTACCATACTCAAGGTAGAGGGTTTTATCTCAAAATTGTTGTCCTCAATGTTTGGTCTAAATATGACATGGGGTATACTTATAACTGTGGGCAGTGCATAATCTCTCAAGGCCCTACCCCTTTGTTCTCCTATTAGAATTGCATCTAAGTTATCCATGGCACTTTGGTTTCTATTTAACAGCTTTTGTTCTTTTCTAGCTCTTAAGTAAGTTCATTCAATTTCAGGATCAAAAAGAATGTCTATAATTTTTCTCCTATTCATGCAGTTCAAAAATTCAGGTAGATGGAATAATTGTAGCAATGCAGTTCAGCAGTTTAACAATAAAAATTAAAGTAACTAAACTAACAATCTAAGCTAACAATTATAGCAATATAATTACAAAAGGATAAAAAGTATATGCAAAAGAATAATAATTATAATCACTATTGATTTATAGATTATCCTTAATACAAAATAAGTACCATTCCCTAGGAATGGCTCCAAATCTTGACAGACTGTAAATACATGTCTACGCTCACACGCAATTGTACGTGGTATGAAGTAATAATTGAAAGTTAAGTTCCAAGAGTTATCATCCTCATGGAATAGTGTATTTTGTTACTAAAGTTTATCTACTTTTAATAATGTTTAGACAATAATATTTTTGGGACCGCATGACACCGCTTATACCCAATTTTTGACATAAACCTATCGAATCTCTTGTACCATTTTCTAGGTGCATATTTTAAGCCATAAAAGCTCTTCTTGAGCTTACACACAAGCTTTTTTTTACCTTTTTCTTGAGCCTTTTACCCCTCCAATTATTGCATATACAACTCCCCTTCTAGCTCTCTGTGAAGAAATATAGTTTTTACATCCATTTGCTCCAAGTGCAAATCCTTAACTACAACAATATTCAGCACTACTCTGATGGTAGTCATCTTCACAACTAGAGCAAATATCTCACTGTAGTCAACTCCATTATGATGTTGAAAGCTCATTACTATATGCATCGCCTTGTAGCGTTTGCTCCCATCTTGTTCTTTCTTCAACCAATAAACTCACTTATTCTGAAGATCCTTCTTTCCACATGGTAGTGCTATCAACTCCCATATCCCAATTGATATGATTGATGCTATTTCATCATTCATGACAGCCTCCCACTTGATAGAATCATCTAGTTTAAGTGCCACTTCAAAGCTTTTTGGTTCACCACAATCCATTAATAACATATAAAACAAATAAGGAGAGTACTTTTGTGGCAGTCTAGTGACTCTTGTGGATTTCCACAACATGGGTGTTTGTGGTTCAATATGTTCAACACCCTTCTAAGTATCTTGCAATACATTTTCTTGTGGCTCAATATTATTATCAACTTATATGTGTTAGGGCTCACTATCTGAAGCAACCTTGGAATCAGTTATAACTCCAAAATAATCATTGTACATCTTACTCTCATTAAAAGTGAGATCTCTACTTCTAATAATCTTCTAATTCTAATTATCACATAACCTATAGCCGAACTCGCTCGTTCCATATCCAATAAATGTGCACTTGATAGCTTTTGCATTAAGCTTGTTCGTGGATCCTGCATCAACAAACACATAAGATGAACATCCAAACACCATAAGGTGGTTCAATTTCACCACCTTTCCATACCAAGCCTCCTAGATAATCCCTTTATTTTGGGTACAGAAAGTCACGGATTGATTAAGTACACTATTGTGTTAATAACCTCGGCAGAGAACTGCTTTGGGAAACTTGAATGCAATCTCATGCTCCTGCCTCATTCTATGATCATCTCGTTCATTTGTTCTGCAAAAACATTTTGTTGTTGTATTCTTATAACTACAAATTCCATCTTGATTCCTCTCAAAGCATATAACTTCTTAAACTCCTTGACATAGTATTTGTCTTTATTTTTGAATCTCAAGCATTTAAGCTTTAGCCATGTCTCATTCTAACCAAAGAAAGCCATTTCTCAAACACATTAAATACATCAGATTTATATTTTAAGAAATATACCAATACCTTTCTTATATGATCATCAATCAAGATGACAAAATATGTGGCTCCACTTATGAAAGAAGTAGGAGCTGATCCCTATAACAGTGAAGAAACTAAGGTTATGTGCTGCTTCAGTTGACCTTAGCACAAGAAGAGAGAGTGGGGGTAAGCCACTATAATAACCCTAGGTTGTTACTTAGCATAATCTTTATTTAATTGCAAGCAATTATCATTTTATTAGGTTCATTTAGTCATTAGAACTAATCCCTGAAGATTTGGAGCAATTCGAAGTTCAATCAAATATTTGGATTATTTTAATATTTAATTAATTAAAAATTGAGATATTTAATTTGACCTCTAAATTAAAATCTGGCTTCGTCATTGCGCTCGTCACCCCCAAATTAGTTATGGGTGATATTTTGGAAGTATTTGGAAGTCGTCGGATTTTTCTCGAATATTTTAATGCATTTAAATACCCCAAAAATTAGAATAAATAAATTGATCTCCAAATTAAAATCCGACTTCAACGTTAAATTCCTCACCCTCGAATTAGCTAGGAGTGAATTATCAAGATTTTTCAGAGCCCGTTTATTCATCCAATTTTTAATTAAAAAATGGGCTAAATAAAATGAGAAATAAATAATTAAATGCATTTTCTTTTTTTCCATTTTTCTCTCTACGCCTGGGACCCGCCTTCGTTCCTACGTTCAGCACCCTCTTGCCTGGTGCATGTAAGAGCTCCTGCCCCCTCTCCTTTTTCATGTTGTGGATGGAAAAGGGCATGGCTCTCTCCATGCTTGAGTCATGCTTTCCCTTTGCTGAAGACAAGTCCTCCTTCTTCTTTAAATTGAAGCCTCAGCCCTCCTTCATCTCCATTTGCTCAGGTGAAGCTTCCTCCTCCCTAGAATCCTAATCCCTTTTTCTCCTCTATTTAGCAGCTAAAGAAGAAGAAGAAGCTTCTCCTCTCAAGCCCTAAAAGATGTAGAACTCGATCTTCTTCAAGCCAAAGTACCCTCTTGTGCTTCTTCCTCATATCTCTTCTTGTACCTCTTTGGTAGTTCCATTCTCAATAATTTAGTTCATATGCTCTACTTTCATCCATTATTTATCGTTAAGATTGATTGACAAGCCTCAATCGGACTTGCACGAGTCCGATCGAAGTTCGATCTGTTCATTTGAAACCTCTGTCAACAATAAAATTTTCTGCATAGGTAGCTAATGTGTCTTTGTTTGTATTGTTAAAATAATTATTTTGTGTTGATTTTAGTATCAATGGAAAGGTCTTGGTAATACCTTTCCATCAGTATATGGAACCGCACTTGAGGTGCCTTAAACCAAGAGTATTTGGGTGCCAAAGGGGACACTCTTCAATTTTCGAATAGGCAAAATCACCGTCGAGCGCTATGCGCACCATAGCGCCTAGCTCTTGGCCAGGAGGTGCTATGACGCACCCCAGTGCCCTTGTCCTGGGTTGACTACGCCGTAGCGCATTGTAGCGCCTAGCTCTCAGGAAATTTAATGCCGTAACGCGTCGCTTAAAAGAGCTGCTGCGCGCTGCAATGCTGAAATCCTCCACTGCGCACCGCAGCGCGCTGTCACGCACTGTAGCCCTCAGCTTTCAGAAAATTTGGTGCCACAGTACCTAAAAATGCTGCGGTGTGCCCATCGCCAAAAATCACCGTAGCGCCCGCGCTTCAGGAAAACTGGTGCCACAACGTGCCGTAGCGCCTGGCTCTCGACCATGAGGCACTACAGCGCACCGTAGCGCCCAGAACTGTCTGAAATTGGCCAGATTTGTGATTTTTTTTATTTTAGTCACTATAAAACCCTAATGGGGCCAAAACATACCAAAACATAAAAATTGGATTTAGTAAAATTAAGCATTATGTGAATTTGGAGGTGATTTTTCAATGTGAAATCTACCACTTATCTTAAATAGTGTGTTCTAAATCTTCTAAAGATTTGCTTGAATATTTTGTGCCAAATTGAAATGTTATAATCTTTGATTGCTTACATGAATAAATAGAACTTAATAATCAAGTTGCATGAAATTTCAATATTTTAAATTGGTAATCAAGTGCTAATCCCTTTTGGTTTGATTTAGGATTTGATTAGCCTTAATTACTTATTATTTTGATTAATGTGATATTTATATGTTCCATTAATAGTAATATACATGTTAGAGAATTTAAACCATGAATTGAACACTTTAAATATTTGATTGGAAACTAAGGAACTTCAAACCCTAAGAATCCTAAAGGATATTTAAGTTAATTAATAATTGATCTTGAACTTGAAGTGGACACCAATAATACACTAATAATTCACTGATTTGTCATTGATCCATAAACCAAACAATTGATCTTGATTTGGTTAAGTTAAGAGTTAAGCCCTAACTTGTCTTGATTAAAATCTAAACCTTATTTACCTTAGTTAAGTCATCTTGATTGAAAGATAAATCAACTTGCATAACTCCAATAATACTTATTGATTTGACATTGATCTTAAACTATGGAACTAAAAATGCTAAGATCTTTAATGAATTCATGTGATTGTCAATCTGTACATATACCTTTAACTCTTTGATATTCTCTTAAATAAGACCCTTAGCATAAGATAAATTACAGTATTATATTGATTTACAAAATAATCAATTCTTAATTTACTACATGATTGAATCACATAATTATAGCATAGGTGATGATCAGATGGGTGTTGATTTGCATGATCCAGTATATGGATGTAAGAACTGTGTAATTAGTATAATTTCTAGATCTTAAATTGCTAATTATATGCTTTAGTGCGAGATCCTTAAGGTCCTGATTTAGTGGTAATGGTTCAATAATTACAAAGCATTATTAATAGATTAATCTATTGAGGTAGGAAGAACTTATTGTCTGATTTTGAGATAGAAGCTTAGATGAGCCCTTAAGATCCTTAGATTTTGCTCTTATATCCATATGGTATCATAACCTAAAGACTCTAGAATGAGATTCTTCCTTATGGTAGTATCCTAAGTTGAGTGACCTTCAGGTCACATCCTTAGACACTTGAATAGGACTCACCATAATAGAGTGTGGATTCATTTAGTCTGGTATTCATTGGATTTTAAATTAGTCAGTTTAGAAATAATAATATTAGTATTATCATGTAGAGATTTTAATGCATGTCCATATGTCATTTTTTAATTTAGTATGATATAAAACTTGTTGATTTATCCTAAATAAGATTGTAAAAGGGTTTCATCCCTTTATCCATGTGTGCATCAATAAATAAGAAAATTTAGGACAAACACCCTACTTTTATAGTAAATTTAATTAAGGTATTAAATCTCTTATTTTAAGAGAATAAAGTTGTGGTGCCTCGCTCCTTAACCCACAATCATTAGACTAAGGAGTGGAGAGACACTTTGGCAAATCTTTTACTTAAGATTGGATTAGGTACTAACCTTAATCCACTAGTAAGGAAGAGATAAACCACTACATACATGCCTTAAACTTAGTCACTAAGCAAATATAGATCAGAGTGCGGAAGCAAAGTAAAACAGGTATACATCTAGATCATCACAATAAATAAGAAAAGGACAACTTACAGCTCAGAGTATAAAGAAAAATATAGTCAAGGTACCTGTATTATTATAGTATTAATAAATAGTTTAAAAGAGCTGAAATAAAATCTTTCATCCTCACAAAAAGCTGAAAAGGAACTAAATAATATCTGGCTCTCTTAGCAGATGCTCCTCTTCAACAAATGGCTCCTCCTCTTTAGCAACCAGCTCCTCAAATCTATCTAAATTTGATATTATCGATTTTACAATGCTAGGGCCTCAGGTAATAAAAGAAAATCTTATTAGACAATTATCTAAGTACATTTTAGGCTGAATATTTTACATAACTTATTAATGTCACCATTTATACATACAAACCAAAACATACATATAGCATAAGAGCAGAAAGCATACAAGGGACAGGGTAGGTTATAAATACAGCATTTATAACTAAATAGGAATTGAGGCAAAAAGGCATACCTTAAGCAAGCTAAGCAAGGATTAGGCATACATATATAATGCAACAAGTAAAAGTACTAAAAGAAAAGTATAATTCTAAACATGTTTATGATCACATGACATATGCTGATTAAAAATAGTAAGTCAGAAAATGGTACATATAGTAAGTAGTAAAATTTAGCATCCTATAAATATGTACAAGTGAGCAGGTAAGCAAAATACGATTGACTGAAATAACTTACATTAATAATAAAGTAAACAGTAAATTGAAATTAAAATAGGTATGTAAAACTTCCATACCATAAAATTGGCCAATCAGGCCCAGATAGAAATTCCTAAGCTTTTTTGGGCTAGGGCAGACAGAACAGAACAACATAACTGAGGAGGTAGTAAATACAAATGCAGAATATTTTAATTATTTTACTATTATTTCTATGGACACATCCAGAAATAGTTGAGGACTCAAGCATGTCTGCAAGACTATATGGGTTCCAAGCTTAACACACACTCTTCAATGAGTAATGTTAAGCATCCTTATTACTCCTTACCCCTGTCCATCAAGGTAAATGTGCACCAGAACCTACCAGAATATACTAAACCCAATGCAACTGTTATCCTAAATATTCTATGTTTTTATTTCATGCACAAAATTTTCTTATATGACATATCCACTGAATTAAATACAAAATACAAGGATTGTGTAGCACAAAATCAAGTAGCAAGCAAGGGACTCTTCTATATACGATGACACTATTATTGTCTAATTAAACCATTCTAACTATTCTAAGTTACACAAGTTCAGGATCTCCAATTCCTACTATCGAGTGTAACTTAGAAATACGGACTTATAGATTGCAAAATATTAGGACTAGCTAGGTCCTAATATGATTAAATCCATGTCTACTATGTCGATTAAATAATAAACCAGTATGACTTAATTAATGTATTTAGTCATTCTAAACTAAAAGTTGACCAAAATCTACTAAGCTAGAGATTATGGATTAAATGCCACGAGCTTGGGCTTAATTACATAATCCCAAAGGTAAAGTCTAAGGGTCTAAAGTTTCAGTTCTAAGTGAACTAATGATTGAGGTAAATCTTATTAAGCAAAGTCAAGCTTAACAGGATAATTCTCCTATTCTTAATTAGCTATAATCATTTTAATTTCTAAGGGCAGTTTGGTAATTTCTAAGTTAAGAGGGGTCGAAAACCTAACTTTTCCATTGGGTATCCAATTTCAGCAAACTCAGTGGTTATAGCTTTTCTATATCACACTGAGCATTTTAACTAGGAGTATACCCAAATTGAACTCCAATTGGCCAAGTTATGACCTAACTAGGGTTAGAGGTATTTTGGTCACTTCTAATTTTCTAGGATTCAGAACTTAAATATTATTTTGATTATTGTTGGCACTAAAATTCTAAGCTATCTAGCACTTTAAATTTTCTAATTTGGAGTCTAATTAACTAAGATATGGTCAAAACAAAATCTAGGGTTTTAGGGGTAATAACGATATGTCCTAAAAGTCATTAAGCAAACTAATTACCCAGTGGCAAAACCAATACTATCAAGGTGTTCTTAAGATTTTCTTATTCACTTTAAGACCCATATTGGCTATGTTTGGGTCACTAGGTACAAATTTATGAGTATTCAAAGTTTTGGTTTAAGTGATAGGATGTAGTAAAATGTCACTATATTATTTAGGCATCCTATGGGAAAATTAACACCACTAGAATATTCCTCTCATTTTCCTGATTAAAATAAGATATAATATCAATATGTTTGTACTTATGGTTTAGGAATTATGAGGCTCGAAAGTTTTCTATATTTTTATTTATCCAACTTAATTATCCTAAGGTTCTGCCCAAATATAATGCAGCTTCCTTAATTATTAATAAATATAATTAATTAATTGGCCAGTGGGACCCACATGGCGCGCGCGGATTGGCTCTAACAAGAATAGCAAGACCCACTCTAGATAGACGGTGCTAATAATGAGGAGACTCGCGGCCATATGCCAACGCCTGATTTGAGGAAGGACGCGGGTGGGGCCCGCGATACTGATAACTAACGCCCATAAGACACGATGCTGGGCCCCACGACATGGTCTTCGAGGTCTGACAATGTAACAACCCATGTTGTTACTTTGGTTAATTAAGATCAATCTACGTTTTAATTGAGATTCTAAGTCACTAATTAAGTAATTTAGAACTCATCTCTGAAACCTAGGTCAAACTAGAAGTCAATTGAGTCAAATTAGAAATTCTGGAAAATCCCAAACCCTAGAAAATTGACTTTTTATCTAGACCTCAAATTGAAAAGCTGACTTTGCCATTGCATTCAGAACACCCAAATTAGCTAGGAGTGAAGTTTTGGAGGCATTTGAAAGTCATTGGATTTTTGTTGAATATTTTAATATTATTTAAATACCCCAAATAATCAAATAATTAAATACTCATCAAAATAAAAATCTGAGCGCACCGTTGAGTTTCTCACCCCTCAATTAGCTAGAGGTGATTTATTGGAAATTTTATGGTTGCATTTAATTAGCTAAATTAATTAATAAAATTGATTATAAATTATAAAAATATAATATTAATTAAATAATTTTTAAACGGCCACTACTTCTTTTCTAATTCCACCGTCCATTTTTCAAACGCCGTCAACAAATTCAGCTAACTCAAACAGGAGATCTTGAAGATCGAACGGTCCTCCATCGTCCTCCTCGCGAAAAAGCGCCAGGGCTGCGCGTGGCGATCTCCCCTGCACGCGGCAGACCTCCTTCTCCGCGTGTAGCTCCTCGACCTTTCCAAGAAGTTCCTCCGAGTTCAATTAACTTCCCATCTCTACTCTACCTTCGAGTATTTTCGTATCAAGTAGAGTTAATCGAAGGACTTCTGCAGCAGCTCTTCGTTTGATTCATTTAAAATTCCTAATTGAGGTACTTCGATTTCCTCTCTACTCTTAAACTTATTCCTATTGTTATTATTGAACACATCCATATCCATTATGTATTTTCATTAATCGTCTGTATTCAAGTTCAACGTAGAGTCTAAATATTTCTTTTTTCTTCTGTTCGAATTGCTGGTTTGTGGATGTAACCCTAGTTGCTAGGGCACCATGTTATCGGATGATAGAAGGAGAATGGGGATAAAATCATAGGTTCGAAAGATTGGTAGTGAAATGCCCATCCTTCCGGCATGCGAATCGGGGGGATTTGAATCGCTAATTGGCGATTAATCTCATGCCCTAAATTCTCCTTCTCTGTTCGCCGCCTGTGAAGAAGGAGCGAATGGAGTCGTGCGAGCGGCGACTTCGACTTAAGGTGGACCCCACCATCTACAGTCAGAATCGATTAAAGCCGTATGGGTCCCGCCATGTGTGTCCTCAGTGAATCACTGAGTGCCATGTGGCTTCTTCGAGACACGCATATGCCGCCGTATCTGCTGTAATGGATTTATATAAATATAATATAATTTAGATTTAAATCAAGATTAATTAGTTAATATAATTAATTCTAAATATTTTAAACTCTCATAATTTGAAAAATATAAATCCAAACATATCAAAATTTTATATCATTAGAATCAAAAAATTATAAGGATCAATTTGGCACTAATAAATTTCCAATTTGAGCTAAAAATAATGAAGTGACATAGACAATCCCTAAATTGAACCCTAAATGTCACAAAACTCTAAATCATCATAATTATGTATTCTTTAATCCAAGCATACCCAATATGGGTCTTAAAATACTCAGAAAACCCTAAGGATAATTTTAGTAGGGTTATCTTTGCTGTTTGGATTAGTATTTGACTAATCACTTTTAGGACCTAACCCTAATTACCTTAATTAGACCTAAAACTTCAATTAACCATAACTTAGTCAATTAAGCTTCAAATTGAATGATCCAAATATCAATTTAGATTAGAAAAACCTAATTAACAGTAATCTGTAAAAATATTTTAGATCCAACTGTTAGATTTGCTAATCACCCCTAATTACTCTAAATATTGATTAGTGAATATTAGCAAATCTAGTAATCCAAATTGAGTTATTTAAGTTTCAGAGGACTTATAGAGTCATTTAGAACCTAGCTGTAAGGTTGGATTAGTGTTTGAGTGATTAATTTCATTAATCACTCATTAATCACTCTAAACCCTAATTAGGTCATAACTTAGTCAAATTAGATCTAAATTGAGCCTACCACATGTCATTGTAATCAGTGGACTAATTGTAAATCATAGCCACTGATTTTACTTAATTTGGACACTAATTAACAAAGTTAGGATTTTGACCCTTAATTAAGAATCTCTTAATTAACCTGTAAACCCTAGATCTTTTATTGGCCATAACTTGGCCAATACTTATCAGAATTTAGCAAATTTAGATTTTATAGAAATCTTAGAAAACAAATAACAGTAAACTGAAAGAAAATTTAAGTTTCATTTAGCCAAATTACTAAATTGCCCCTATGAGTCAAATTCATTAATTTGATCTCATGTGGCTTATTAATCACCCAAATTTAGTGTAAGAGCTGTCTATTCTTACATTAGGCAGTAAAAAACTTATTCCAATAGAAAATTTTAGATTCAGAACCCTAGATTAAAATTTGATCCTTTGAGCCCTTTAGTAGGGGCAAAATGGTAATTTTGCCCAAATTTAGGATTTAGCTTTCTAAAGTTCTAAAATAATTTTATAATCATTAAAAATAGTAAATAAAATGATTTATAGTAGAAATTAGTTAAGTTCAAGCTTAAATTAGATTTTAATTAAAATCTCAATCTTAGCTCTTAAAGGAAATTTCTAAGTCTTAAGTGAGTGAATCTTCTTCCTTAAATCTTCCTTAGATCTTCCTTAGGTCTTTATAACATTAGTCAGGTTGTGTGTCATGAGAGAAACTCTTGGAAACTAAGAGCCTTAACTCTTAGGATTAGGGATAAATCTTAAGTTAGAATTTATTTGTTGAGTAAATTGGGTTACTCAATAGATGAAACCTTGAGTTTACTAGTTTATAGATTTTTCTTAGTTTATTAAATGATTATTTGATCTTTAAGCTTTAGAACTAAGAATAGAGATCTATCCTAATGAATTGATTTATCATTAGGATTTTCCCTAACTTAATCTAAGAGATTTGGGTTCAAAACCTTAGACTCTTAATCGTACCTTTGGATTAAGTGATTAGACCCCATCATTTGAAGTCTAATTCTTAATCTTTTCATCTTGATTTGGCTAATCAAGTTGAGGTTTGTGGTAAATTAAATACAAAATTAGGTTGATGATTTATTAATTTTAACCAAATAAGTCATCTTTTGATTAAGATATAGTTAGGACTTGGCCAGTCCTAATTATCTTCAACTTGTAGGATTCGTGATTCTAAGTTACAGAATATGTAAGAATTAATGATTATGAAACTTATGTAACTAAGAGTAGATAGAATGAATAAAGTAGACAACAATGGGTATCACCTGTGTTTTAGATAGAGTCTCTTGCTCAATTTATTTTTGATGCTTCGCTTACCTTGATTTTGAGCTTTAAAACCATGAGCATATATGAGGTACATAAGATAATTGATAATTATCTTATGTCAACTTTGATCATTCATATGTAGTATTTTGTTTTCTTCTCGAATTTTTGTAAGGTGTAGCTTGATTATTATACCGCTTCAATCAAATCATTCGGGGTCAGCTACATTGTTGGGGGTTCAGTCCGATAATCTATGCCATGCCTAGTCAGGGGGATAGGATGGATAGACTCTTGCCCTACTGACTATAAAGTCAGGATCTGATATGGCTATACTAATTCAAGTACACTTACATTTGGTTTCTTTCTTAGCCCATCAGGCTAAGTTTTACTGAGTATGCCTTCAGTTGAGTGGCTTGAATAGCCATTACAGTTTTCAGTTTTCAGTTACTGTTTTACTTTGCATATTCTGCATTTTCAGTACTGCTGTTACTTACAGTCTCCCTGCACTTTTATAGCCTTGTTTCTATATAGGATGCTAGTCTTTTTATTATTTTTCATATGCATAATATAGGATGTTAGTTATGTTTTCAGCTTTATAATGTTTTACATGTTCAATTACTATTATGTCACTTAGCATAATCCTGTTTTGATTATAAGCATATTTAGGATGTATTTTTCTTTATAGTATTTGTTTAGTCTTTCTTTTTGCTTACCTGACTTTATTGCAGTTGCTTGGAGGAGGTATGTGCTTACTTTCTATTTATTTTAGTTATAAATTGTTTATTTATAACTTTATACCATTCTTTTCTTACGCTTTCTGTACCTACTTGCTTGTTGTACTGGTTTATGGTGATATTCAATTAACTTAATAAAACTTTTACCCTAAAATATACTTAGACAATAGTCTAACCAGTTTTTCTTTTGTTGACTAGGGCCCTACCATTATGAAACTGATAATGGTAGGTTCTGAGTTTCTTGGTGCTGTAGATTCAGTGGAGGCCTTGCCATTGGAGGAAGAGCTTGTTTCGGAAGATCATTAGTTTTATTTTTTGTCTTGTGAGGATGAGAGTTTATTTTTCAGTTCTTAAAACTATTTATAAATGTTGTAATTATTCAGGATTAACATTTCTTTTCAGCACTTTACTTATTCTGGATTATTGTATTATATGGATGGATGTTGTATTTTATGCTTCCGCGCTCTCTGCATTTTCTTGTATGTTCATTTAGTGAAATATTTACCTTATGAATGACAAAGTCCTTAGTTAAGTTGGATTGGAATGTATGTCTAATCCAATTCTAAGTGGGGACCTAATCATTTGGTGACCCCTCCACCGTAATCATGTTAACCTAAGAGTTAACAGGATCATGGCGGGGCTGGGCCACCACAGATAAAGATGCCACGTGGCAGCTTCGGGAGTAGCCAGCTCGGCAGGGCAGGCTCGCAGCATGGTGACGGGGCATGACACGCAGCAAACTAATCAATTTCCTCGCAGGTCGGGCTGACCTGACCAAGCCCACATGGCATCGTCTTCTCTGTGACGGGCCCAGTACCTAATGGCTAGGGCATGGAAAAGCACCGACCTCCCTGTGGGGTCGACAACCGGCCCGCACGGGAAAAGGTAGAGGACGAGCGTAGCTACCTTATGACACTAAGATCCGAGGCAGAGGTGTAACAACCCTAAGTTGTTACCCTGTTATATATATAGCTTAATTAATCTTTAATTTCAATATCATTGCTTATATAACATCAAATTGAGCCTATCTAGAAAATTTGAAGTCCATTGGACTTCTCTAAGTCCAAAATGGCATTTTAATCAATCTAGATGCCATAGATTAGATCTAAAATATTTTGAGCTCAGAATTAAAATCTGATTGCATTTTTGAATTCATCACCCCAAAATTAGCTAGGGCTAAGAATTTGGTGTAATTTGAAAATTATTTAGGCCATAATTCACATTTAATTAAAATGGTCTAATTGCATAAAAGGGTTCCTAACTTTTCTAAATTGCAAATCTACCCTTTAAACTAATTTAACTGCCGCGGGCGATTCGTTGTGGAGTCCAGGTCACGCGATACCAGAGTCCCACTGATCTCATCATCGAGCCTTTATATCCTACGGTCCGGATTTGATTTCGCTGGATTACGGATCCACCGTTAGATGAAACCGTGAATCCTACGGCGAGGATCCCTCCTGCAATCGGCCGTTAGGATCCGAGCGATTCCAGCCGTAGTGCCATCTGATCGATAAATCAGATGGCATCCGAAGGTCCCGCTACTGTGGACCTTTGTCTTCCTCTCGCCGGCGCCCGACGGGGAAGCTACCCCGTACTGCCAGCTGTCGAGCCTGTCCCCCACTCCCGCATCCACCTCAGCAGACCGTTGCGACCACCCCCATCTTCGCAAGGAGCCCCAATTGGGCCTTATGACCCGGCCGAGCTCAAATTAGAAATTCGAGAGCTCGGCCATGGCACAACCCCCCTCGGGCCTTATTAGCTCGAGGCATTACCTCCAGAAGCTTCCCAGCCCTCTATTGAGGCTATAAATAGTCCCAGTATTGCTCCATTTGATCTTTGCTGATCAATTGAGCTCTCTGCATCTTCCGCCATTATCGTCTGTCCGAGCTTGCATAGGCGATCCCAGGAGCTCTCGAACCGCTGATAATAAGCTCTCCTGAAGTTTAGAATTTTTTGAAGCATCTGGAGGTTCAGCTAAGGTCAGCCGAACCCTCTACCAGCTGTGCTGAGCTCAATTGAGAAACCAAGTACCCTCGTTTGCAAGTCTTGAGCCAATAAAGCTCGGGCTCATCTCCATTTGACTCGTATTGCTGCATATTGTCGAATCGAACCTAATTCTATCGTAATTGAGCCGTGAGCTAGCCCCGATTGATCGAATTGATCGATCGGACTAAGTCCTTAAGGAACGTGTAACGCCCCGCCCCGTCGCCGCGCGCAAAAGACGAGTGTAATCATGATCAGCGGTGGAGCGGTGCGCTACTAGGGATGAACGGGCTTACAAAACCCATCTTCCCGAATAGGCTAAAAGACTGAGCCACACTGAAGGCTGCTAACTCGAACCTAAGAGAAGGATCGAGAGTTAATACTTAAGATAAGAGTAGATTACTTGTCTTAAGTATTAGACTAATACGTACATTAGATTTAGAAAGATGAATATGAATCCAATATACGTATCAATAAATCAGCATTTCTAGTATGCTGATCACATCACAATACTAAGTATAGTAGTATAATAGAGTGCAGAAGCTAAAGTAAAACATCCAGAATACATTCATAGCGATAGTAAACATTCATCTCAGAAAAGAAAAGTAAAATGCATCCAGAGTTGTTACAAACTGATTTAAAAGATAAAATGCAGAGTCTATCTAAAGTACTAAAAATAAGGCAGTAAGAAAAAGTGGAAAGCTGCACCACTAAGGCTTCACATACTCCTCTGGGATCTCCTATAGGTTCTCTTGCCCAATCTCCATAAGCTGCTCAGTATTTAGCAAATTGCCGGATCTCAAAAGTACCCCGTATTAGACAAGAAGTCTAACACATCGCAACTAACTAAGCAGTTCTAAAATAAATGCAATAGACAGTAAAGTAAACACAACTGTAGAAAATAATAATAAATGCACTAGGTAACTGAAACTGATAAGACTAAACAAGTAAAATTGCATCAAAACTTAATACTAAAAGTAAACGGAAATATAAGCTACTCAAAAATCAATGTGAAAAGTCAAATGCTGTACTATATGTCATCGGAATGATGCACTTAAATATGCCACAACATGGTATGCCACGGTATGTCACAGAACTATCACTGAAGGGCTATGAGTCGTACGGTCCAATGTATACATACACTCAGTTAGGAAGATAGTATGGTGATGCCGATGCATCCTGAGATTCTCCAGTCTATGTATGTAATATTTCGTAACTCATAATCTGTCACTGATACTCATGCATCACTGTTAGAATGATTCATCAAACTCATGCTCATGTATATTCCCATGCTTCTATTCTATATAAGTAAAATTCAGAAATCCACAAAACTTTAAATGCTGAAAATGAATTCTAGGTCTCCACTGTGCAGAATCCTGCTAAAAGGATTCTGACTCCTAGTTTCTAGAATAATAAATGGTTAAAGTTGAAGATTTACTTAAAGATCATTAGATATGATGATTGTATACACATATTTAGTGCATTTGCAAGAAAGGTGGTTCTTATCACTTAGTTTGATTAAGCCACCCTAATAAAGCGATCTTCGATAGGAGGCATCGCCCGTTGGCGATTTGTATCTCAAGCTAAGTTAATAAGATGCCTAACTTACAATCACACTCAGTGTCTTAAAGGAGGTGATTCTAATTACTAAGTTTGTTTAAGCCACACCTATTAAAGTGATCTTTGCTATGAGGCATCGCCCGTTGGCTATTTGTATTTCAATCAAACTAAGGAGTGAATACCTGTTTAATACACTCTTAGAATTGGGAGATCTACCCAGAATTTTTCCTATACGGGAAGTGGAATTTGCAATCGACATTGTTCCAGGAACGCAGCCCATATCTAAGGCTTCTTATTGACTGGCACCTAAGGAATTACAAGAACTGAACAAGCAACTACATGAACTATTGGAGAAAGGTCTTATCAGAACTAGTTCATCCCCATGGGGAGCGTCAATTTTGTTTGTCAAGAAGAAAGATGGATCAATACAAATGCGTATCGACGATAGAGAGCTAAATGAAGTAACAGTAAAGAACAAGTACCCATTGTCCCGTATCGATGATCTATTCGATCAATTAGCAGAAGCAAAGGTACTCTCGAAGATCGATCTGCGATCAAGCTACCATCAACTGCAAGTAAAGGATTCAGACATAGCAAAGACTGCCTTCAGAACCAGATATGGCCATTATGAGTTTTTGGTGATGTCGTTTGGATTGACAAATGCGCCTTCCATCTTTATGGACCTAATGCAGCGTATATTAAAGCCATATCTGGAAAAATTTGTCACTATGTTCATAGATGATATTCTAATATATTCTAAGACAAAAAAGGAACACGAAGGTCATCTTCGAGCAGTATTGAGAGAACTAAGAAGCCACCGGCTATATGCCAAGTATTCAAAGTGCGAATTTTGGCTTGAATCTGTCGTCTTCTTAGGCCATGTAGTAGATGCTCAAGGGATCAGAGTAGATCAGAATAAGGTTAGCGCAATCCAATAATAAGTTTAGCCCAAGTCAGTAACCGACATCAGAAGTTTCTTAGGCTTAGCCGGTTATTACAGGAAATTTGTAAAGGGCTTCTCCCAGATAGCCTCTCCGCTAACTAAGCTAACTCGGAAAGCAGTGCCATTCGAAGGGTCTCCAGCATGCGAAGAGGCATTCCAATAATTGAAGAACGCACTATCCACCACTCTAGTTCTAGTTCCTCCTAAAGAAGGAGTGAACTATCAAGTCTACACTGATGCCTCTGGTATAGGCTTAGGTGTCGTACTAATGCAAGAAGGGAAGGTCATAGCATATGCTTCCCTTCAGCTGAAGATTCACAAAAGAAAATACACCATTCATGATCTCGAACTAGTTATTGTAGTGTTCTCTTTAAATATCTGGCATCACTATTTATATGGAATTCAGTGCTCAATATTCCAGATCATTAGAGTTTGAAGTATATATTTACTCAAAGGGAGTTGAACTGTCGACAGAGAATGTGGTTAGAACTAATCAGTGACTATGACCTAGATATTCAGTACCATCCGGGAAAGATGAATGTGGTAGCTGATGCGCTTAGTTGTCATGCTACTCTAAATGCTCTCATCTCTAAGAGTACTTTAGAGGAAGAGTTTCGTAAATTGGACATCAAGTCAGCATGTAGTGACCAATTGAGTACAATGCTCTCAATGATTAACGTTCAACCCACATTCCATAGAGATGTATCTATTACTCAGACGAAAGATGCTGAGTACCTAAGTTTAAGTAAGCCATCGAGAGTGGCCATCGTACTGATCTCTGATTTCTTAAAGGTGCTATATATCAAGGAGATCATCTATGGATTCCTAAATCCATGCACCAAGAAGTTCTAATTGAAGGCCATAACTCCGGGTACCAAATCTATCCTGGAAGCTCAAAGATGTATCAAGACCTGAAATAATCCTTTTGGTGGCTAGGAATGAAGAAAAATGTAGCTGAGTTTGTTGAAAAGTGCCACGCTTACAGTTTAGTCAAGGCAGAGCATCAAAGACCTGGTGGTCTGCTTTATCCGCTTGAGATTCTCAAATGGAAATGGCTAGATATATCGATGGACTTTGTTATGGGACTGCCTCATGCAAAATCTGGAGCTGACACTATTTGGGTCATAGTTGACTGATTGACCAAATCCACTCACTTCATCCCTATCAGGCAGACAGACTCGGTTGATAAACTAGCCAGGCTTTATATCAAAGAGATAATCATGTTGCATAGAATTCTCATATCAATCGTATCTGACAGAGACAGCTGATTCACTTCTTAATTTTAGCAAGCTATGCATCAAGATCTAGGCACAACCCTAGCAATAAGTATAGCCTTTCATCCACAAACGGATGGTCAAACAGAGCGAGTAAATCAGGTTCTTGAAGATTTGCTTAGGCTATGTATACTTGATTTTGCTGGATCATGGGAAGATCATCTTCCGTTAGTAGAATTCTCTTATAACAATAGCTTTCAAGCCAGCATAAAAATGGCTCCATATGAAGCCCTATATGGCAAAAAATGTAGCACTCCATTGGCATGGTTAAAAATAGGCAGTGTGAAGTTGTACGGATCCGAATTAGTTGAAGAGACAAACAATAAAGTCCAATTGATTTAACAGTGAATTCATGCAGCACAAGACCGCTAGAGTAAATACCACGATATTCACCATCATTCTCTGAAATTTAAAATTGGAGACTTCGCTTACTTAAATGTCAGTCCAATGAAAGGAGTCTTCAGATTCGGCATAACTGGGAAACTTAGCCCACGTTATATTGGTCCATTCGAGGTTGCATCCAAAATAGGAGCTTCCGCCTACATACTAAGTCTTCCAGATGACTTTGCAGCAGTCCACAATGTATTCCATGTATCATCACTAAAAAAGTGCCTCAGAGATCTATCTCACCAAGCTCAATTCCCAGAAATTCAAATCCAGCCTGATCTGTCATATGCCGAGGAACCAATTCGAATTTTGGCCCGAGATCGCAAACAGCTTAGGAATCGTACTATCAACATGATCAAAGTTCTGTGGAAGAATCATTCTTGCAACGAAGCCATTTGGGAGAAGGAATTTGATATGCGAGTCAAATATTCTAGACTCTTCGAGAATCTAGGTACTCTTTCCTAGCATTATAAGCTTCCAAATCCAATTCATGTTTTTATTCTTGCCATTTCTTTCTACTTGAGTGATGTCGAGGACGACATTATTTTTAAGTGGGGGAGTCTATAATAACCCAAGTTATTACCCTTGTTGATTAGGACTAATCTAAGTTCTAATATTGATCCTAAGTGTTAATCAAGTCATTAGAAGTCATCCACTAAGATCAAGTCTAAATCCAGGGTCAAATGGACCAAATCCTAATTTTTGGAAAATCCAGAAACCCTGAAAATTGACCTATCTAAATTGACCTCAGATCAAAAATTAGACCACCATTACGCTCATTGCCCCCAAATTAGCTAAGGGTGATGTTTTCGAGTCAATCGGAAGTCGTCGAAATTTTGATGAATATTTTAATAATATTTAATACCCCAAAAATTAAAAAATTAAATGTTCGTCGGAATTAAAATCCGACTTCGCTGTTGTGATCCCACCCTCAAATTAGCCAAGGGTGAAATTTTGAGATTTTTCAGAAGTCGTCGAATTTTCTTGAATATTTTAATATATTTAAATTAATTAGAAAATAAGAAAAATAAATCATCGTCGAAATCAAATCCGATTTTGTCATTTTGTTCTTCACCCCCAAATTAGCATGAAGTGAATTTTTGGGATCTTTTAGAGATCATTATTAAAATATAATTTTTGAGATTAATTAAGTTAATTTATTAAACTCCATTTTTGTCTTCTCCTTCTTCATTGGCTGGGTGGAACCCATAGCCATCAAATCTTGGCTGAGCCCCCTTTCCCTTCAGCCCCCTGCTATGCTCAGCCTAGCTTGTCCCCCCTATCTCCTGCCAGCCCCCACCTACCTCACCAAGTGGGATGGGTCAACTCAAGCCATTACATCCATTAGTAGGCCTCTTCCCCATTAAGAAAGCTCTTAGCTCTCAGCTCTTCATTTCCCCTATCACCCTTGCCAAGCTGAGCTCCTCTCCTCCCATTATTATGTTTGCTGAAAGAAGAACCTCTTAATCTCTCAAGCCCCCCTTAGAAATTATGTTATTATCAAAGCTAAGGTACCCCCTTTCCCTCTATTGGTTAATCTAATGGCTGTTTCATTTCATTTTTGTGCTCATTTGTATATTTAAGATTTTGTGTTACCTTAGTTGTGCATCTATAAAGTTATATTTAAGATGTAGGAACTCAAAAAAATAAAAATCTGTAAACAATAGGAAATGATATGTAAATCTGTTAATACGAATTTTTGTACACCCAGTTGTTTAACCTTATAGTTTGCATTAATAACATAATCTTTTGGTGCTGATTTAGGTATCAATGGAAAAGGTCTCGGAAAGCGCTTTCCAACAGTATATGGCACCACATGTGAAGTACTTTAAGTTGAGAGTAATTGAGCCTGAAAGTTGACCCATTCCTGTTTTCGCACAGGTAAAATCACCGTCTTGCGCTACAGCACCTAAGTTTCGTATTATGGTCCGCTATAGCGCGCCATAGCGCCTAAATTTCAATACTACAGTGCACTACAGCACCCAAGTTTTGTGTTACGGTCTACTATAGCGTGCCATAGCACTTAAGTTTCGAATTTGGGTCCGCTACAACGTGCTACAACACGCTACAGCGCGCTACAACACGCTACAGGGCGCAATAACGCCCAGAAATATTAAAATGATCATAACTTGGTTATTTGGACTCTAAATTCAGAAATTTAAAGTACTAGATAGCTTAGAATTTAGTGCCAACAATAATCTAAAATAATATTTAAGTTTTAAATCCTAAAAAAATTAGAAATGATCAAAATACCACTAACCATAATTAGGTCATAACTTGACTAATTGAAGTTCAATTTGGGTCTACTCCTAATTAAAATACTTAGTGTGATATAGGAAAGCTATAGTCACTGAGTGCTAAATTTGGACACTAAATAAAAGAGTTAGCTTTTGACCCATCTTAACTTAAAAAATTACCAATTTACCCTTAAAAATTCAAATGGCTATAACTAATTTATTAGACCTCAAAATTTAGTGTTCTTAGACTCTATGGAATCCTTGAACAGCAACCAACATTAAATTGTATAAAAATTTAGATTTCATTAAGTGCAATTTATTAAAATATCCCATAAGTCAAAAATCTTAATTTGGACCTATATGACCCATTTCTTATCCAAATTGGGTGTACTTACTATCTATTTTATGTTAGACAATAAGAAATTATTTGATAATAACAAATCCCAATTTGGAGCTCTAAATCAAAAGTAGCTTTTTGGACCTTTAAGTAGATGCAAAATGATCAATTTACCCAAAATTTAGGTTAAGTATCTTTAACTCCTATATTATCTTCTAAGTCAATAAAATAAGTATTAAAATTGTATTATAATCCTCTAAGTGAGTAAAATCAGCTATTAGGTCAAATTTGTTAAAATCTCCAAAATTTCTCTAAGTCTTTTTCTTAAGAAATTCAACACCTCACAATAATATTATTCCTAAGATTAGAGCTAGATTATAGGATAGATTTCATTTATTAAATAATGGAGTTATTCAATGAATGAATCCTTAATTTTATTAATTTTTAGATTTTACAACTTATTATATATTATTTTGTCTTTCAATATTAGATTTAGGATAAGAGATTCATCCTATTAAGTCTGATTTGCTTAATAGGATTTTCCTTAATCATTTGTTCATGTTTAGATTTAACATATATCTTAAGTCTTACATTTGGGATTATGGGATTAAGTCAAATCTCGTGATGTTTAATCCATAATCTTTAGCTTGGTAGATTTTGGACAAGCTCTTAGATTAGAACATCTAAACTCATAAATTAGGTCGTGATGATTTATATAGTCGACATTGATTAATCATATTATGACCTAGCTAGTCCTAATATTTTGTAACCTATAAGAACATACTTCTAAGTTACACTCGATAGTAGGAATTAGAGATTCTGAACTTGTGTAACTTGGAATAGTTATCATCATATTTAGTAGAGTCCCTTGCTTACTATTTGATTTTGTGCTACACATTCCTTGAATTTTGTGCTTATTGTTTTTTGAACATGTCATATAAAAAAAACATTATTGCATAAAAAAATGAAATCTTAGAATATTAGGAAAATATTTGCATTTGGGTTCAGTACATGGTGGATTATGATGCACATTACTCTAATTGATAGGAATAAGGAGAGACCAGAATGCTTAACATTACTCATTGAGGAGTGTGTGTTAAGCTTGGAACCCGCTCAGTCTTGCAAGCGTGCTTGACTCCTCAGCTGTTTTTAAAATTATCCACAGAAACATAAGTAAAATAACTAAAAGATATTTGCATAATATTATCTGTCTCTTCAGTCATATTATATTATATTGTTATATTATGTCCGCCCTAGTCCATAAAAGCTACGGGAATATATTAGGCCGGATTGACCAATTCTTTTTGATATGGAAGTTATATGTTCTTTTTGGTTTTTAGTTTACTATTTATTATGTTAATGATGAATGTTATTTCAATTAGCTGTATTTTTCCTATTTACCTGCTTACTTGTGTAGATACATATATAGGATACTAGACTTTACTGCTTATTATATGTACCACTTTCAGATTTCTATTTTAAACTAACATATATTATATGATCATCAGCATGTATAGGATTAGATTTTTTATTCAGTACTTTCACTTACTGTATTATATATGTATGCATGTTCCTTATTTAGTTGCTTAAGGTGTGGTTTTACCTCAATTGTTGTTAGTTATAAATGCTATATTTACAACTTATCTTATTTTCCTTGTACGCTTATCTGCTCCTATGCTAAATAGATATTTAGTTTTGTATAGTGTAAAATGGTGATATTAATAAATGTTTAATGAATAATAGACCTAAAATATAATTAGACAATTTGTCTAATAAGATTTTTCTTTTATGGTTGGGGACCTGGCATTGTGAAACTGACAATATCAGATCTTGTTCAGTTTGAGGAGCCAGTGCCTGAGAAGGAGCCTTATTTAGAGGAGGTGCAGAAGACCTCTAGTTGCCTTTTTCTTCATTGTGAGGATGAGTGATATTATCATTTTCAGTCTTTTAAATTTTAATTAAATGATGTAATAATTCAGGTACTCGTGACTGTATTTACTTTCTGCACATTATTATTTGTTGAGCTATATTACTAATTCTTACTTGATGTATGGTGAATGGATGTAATATTTATTTTATTTTGTTTTCGCACTCTGTATGTATGTGTATACTTAGTGACTCATTCTATTATTTATTTTGTGCATATCCTTCCCTTAGTAGTGGATTGTGGATCTTACATAATCTAATGATAAGTGAGGGATTTGCCAGAGTGACATTCCACTCCTTAGTCTAATGATCGTGGACTTAATGAACGGGACGCCACAGCTGTAGCGTGCTGTGGCGCGCCGTAGTGCCCCGCAACCTGAGACTGGGGCGTTGTAGCGCCCCTAGATCATGACAACCTAAGACTAGGGAACTACATTGCGCCCTGGTGCCAGGAAACCATCTACCAGGGCACTATAACGAGCCCTGGCACCCTGTAGACCGAGATTGGGGCGCTACAGCGCATCGTAAGGCTAGTCGGGTTTCTGCTCCGAATCTAGGTGCTACCTTAAGTACCTTTTGGGGTATTGTGGATCATTTGAGGTTCAAATAGTGTCTGTCTATATAAGGGAATATTATGAAGATGTTTCCCAATACTTGTGAAGTGGAGATCAACCTTAAATTAGGTGGTGGATACCGCTTATCCCTTTCGACCTAAAGTGAGAGTTGTTGTTCCTAAGAGAAGAAGAAGTCGATTGGGAGGTTGTGTAAGTGATAGATCCTTCTTGTTCTTATGAAGGTGAAGCTCTTTGTAACTTTGTAATCATCTTATTCATAGTTAAAATTTTCTAAGGGGTGGCTTTTTCCCGTCATTAGGTTTTCGACGTAAGAATCCTTGTGTTTGGATGCTTGTGGTTTTATGCATATGATTGTGCTATAGTTGTCTTTTTATTTTGCTTGTATTTGGTTGAATTCTTCTATTGCTTGGTAACCGTCAACGTAACCCTGATCATTATCCTCTCAAACACTTCCTTCGCGTGTTTCATAACACCATTAATATCAAAGTACCTTTATGAAACACCATGGAATATTCTAGATCCAAAGCAAAACGAAAGACAACTCTTAAAGAATTAAAATGATGAATGGAAGCTACACCGAAAAATTTAAGTCTGTTAATGAAACCAGAGATTTGACTAATACTCAAATGGCTTCGCTAGCGTGGAAATTTCTTCATCATAAAATAAAAGTGCAAGAAAACCTTTATGAGAAGAAATATGCTTTTCAAGACTATCGAGTTGTTATTCGAGAGAGAACCCCTAAATGAATGATTCGATGAAGGTATTAACATAACAACACGATCATAAAACCAAATCAAACACAAACAAAATTACATAGAGATGAAAGGCAAAGCCCAAACTGATTAGACCACATATCCTCAATGAACGACAAAAAAAGCGCCACCACCTAGAACGAGAAGCCTTAAAGGAAACTCTTAATCGCTCAGTTAGGGTTCATGGGTGAGTGATTCTCTCTCCATCTACAAGTTATATATATATATATATATATATATATATATATATATATATGTATACGTGTTCATGATAGTTAATTTATAAATTTAATACAACTTAATTACATCTCACAAATTTCTTAAATATTTAATAAAAAATCATATTTTTTTCTCTTAATTTTCATTTTTTGTATGTTGTATGTATAAATGTTTATTTAAATAAATTTTATATACTAAAATGTTGCTAAATAAAATTAAAATTTAACTTTTTATTATTTTGTAGTATATTTAAATAGCAAACAGCAAACATAAAACTCATTTTAACGCATGAGCCAATTACAGCGATTACAATACCAAATAACGACTCACAACCAGTCCAGTAGCCAGCTTTGATACGTTTAGCGGCCCTCTGATCGTAGAATCGAGAAGCCATGGAGCCGCCGGAGTGCCCTGTGTGCCTGCAACCTTATGAGTTCGCCGGAGGCGCTGCCCCTCGCGTGCTACTCTGCGGACACTCTGCCTGCGAGTCCTGTTTATGCTCCCTTCCACGGCGCCCCGCCGCACCCTCCACTATCCGCTGCCCCGCATGCAACATCCTGGTCCGCATCCCCGACCTCGGCCCCTCCGCCCTCCCTAAGAACATCGATCTGCTCCGATTCTGTTCTCCCGCCTCCCAAGCACCCCTAGATCGTGGCATCCCAGTCCCCGATTCCGGTTTCTTCCTCACCCTCACATGGAGTGAAGGCCTCCACTCCAAATGGAAAGATTTGGTACTTCCGCCTGATTCCATCTCCGCAGTAACCTTTGGCGACGGATTGGGGACTGCTACGGCTTCCCTCTCCGCTTCCTTCTCATTCTCCCTTAGGAACTACAAGGTGAATCTTTTCCCCCTTGGCGTCTTGAGCTCCTTCAGCGCCCAGCGTGATCGGTTGCGGTTGAGTTATATGGCGAGAGTGATGGATTCACTGCAGAAGTTGGAGGAAACCCGGCTGGAACAGCTGCGTTTGCTAGCGGACGCGTCGTCTAGCTGTCGGCCTGGGAGAATTTCTAGGGTTTTCGGGCTGTGGATGGACCCAGAAGACGAGCTTTCGGACCTTTTTGTTGTCTTCGAGAGGTTCGACAAAGGGGTTTTAGGTTTTACTGATGCGGAGGCAAGGAAGATTACGATTGTTCCCTTTGCTATGATGGTTTTGGAGATGTGTGAAGCTGTGATGAGGCTGCATTCAGAATGCATTGTCTGCGGGTGTTTGTCTCCGTCTTGCTTCGCATTTGATGATTATGGGCATTGCATTCTTGATTTGAGCAGCGTTTTGATTTGTGGGAAAACAATTCATGGGGAGATCAGCGATCCTTCTATCTCTGATTCAGCAGTATTTGCCAGCCCAGAAATCTTTGTTTCTTTGCACGCCAGTGTTGGTGCTACTGATTGTGGCTTTGATGATTTTGTGGGTCATGATTCAGACGTTTGGTCTTTGGCTTGTGTCATTGCTATGATTCTCTTTGGTGATACAATTCTCGGGAAAGAGTTATTTCAGGGTTTTCATAGTATCTTTCATGGCAGTGTTACTGGAAGTATTGTAGAACCATTGCTTGACCATTATGAGGCTTGGAAGGAAAATGTAGTTTCTAAATTGGAAGCCTTACTTTTAGAAACTGAACTTGAGTCATTTCTTCTAACTCTCAAATCAAGCCTTAGTTATCATCGACAAGAACGCCCTCAAGTAAAAGAGTTGTGGAGTTCCATTAGGAGCTTGCTAACCAAAAATCATGTGTCTTCATTGGCTGCAATGGATGTATCTGAAGTAAAGGAGAGTATTCTCAAGTGCTTGATAATTAAAGATATGTATTCTATGAAGCCCATTTCTAACAGTCTTTCTAAAAAAATTGGAACTGATGATGCCTTAGTTGATTCTTTTAGAGCAAACGAGGATTGTAACAACAGATCAGAATGTATGAAGCAAGATATTGATTTTTGTGAAGGGTTGAACGATGATAGTCTTAAATCGATTACTATTGAGGCACACCATGATTTCATCACAGCATTAGCTGTTGGAGGTAGAATATTTTGAACAGTTCCATTGTTTGTTAGAAGCTTAAAGTTGCATATAAAATCTACAACATACTTCTCTAAAGATAATCAATGGCCTTTTTTCAATGTCATGCTATATTTACTAAATTTAATATTACTAGTAATTATTTGACATAAAAATGGCGATGAAAACAATGTTGATGGACAATTTTTTGCTTAAGAAGCTTAAATTATGAAAAAGGGGGAATGTGATTCACATATGAATACTGTTGTTTATGCACTATTATGATTCATGAAAGTGGATGCATGATGACCATGAGATTAATAAACATGTTTGAAAGAGGGTGGATGAATAGCTGAGAAGCTTGATGAACTAGAGAGCAATGAGTGCTTCTCAAGAGAAAAAGGTGAGAATCTCAAAACGTCTTTAGACGAAACCATGTATTGAAAACCAGAATGATGTGTCTTGGTTTAAGTATTCCTTGAGCTTTCTTTCAAGGAAGAGTTTTTCCAAGCTGATATGAAATTTGTTTGGCACACTCTTTAAGAAGTTTTTTGCCATTTTTTTCGCAAGCAATGATTCCTCATAACAATTTTGTCAATCTAATGATTGCCTATAGCTTATTATCTAGAGTGTCATAACTTTTTTTCCCATCTTTAATAGGTGATGGCAGTTAGTATATAGGACTCTAAAATTTCTTTAATATATTTTCTTACCATAGGAAGAGTGGTAGAGTTCTTATTGATAAAACTTAGTTTTGAGGGGAAGTGAGAGATATTCTTTAATATATTTTCTTACCATAAGAAGAGTGATAGAGTTCTTATTGATAAAACTTAATTTTGAGGGGAAGTGAGAGATCATATGATGGAGAAGTTGTAGTGAGAGAGGGTATTAAGTAAGCTTTTTCTTAATCATTTGCTTAACAAGTGAAACTGGTATTTCATGTTCATGCACAAAATCTTGGTTGACACTTTATTCGTGGCAACACTTTGTGTGAGTTCCATCTTCCATCATCATTTTAGGTGATTATAGAATAAGATTTGGTATTAGAATACAAAGGTCAACATAGCTTAATGCACTCTATTGATGTCACAACTTGGTGGCGGGGCATAGGATAATCAAGGTAGGAACGAAGATCGGTTAATAATAAGTAAACCTCTTGAAAATTTTTCATCTATTCATTTAAATTAAAACTAACTGGAACCAATTCAAGTAATAAAATGAAGAACTATATTAATTTATCAGTTTTAATAATAATTGATAAAATAATCTTATATCAATAATTCAAATGAAAATATAATTATAATACAAAACTATGTCAATTTGGTTTTATGCTAGGCATATCTACCTTGGAAGCTATACATTTATTTGGGGGTTTGATGGAGAAATACAAGAAAAAAAAGGTCTTCATCAAATCTTTATTGATATTGAAAAAGCTTACGACTGAGACTAAGGCTATAAGATCCACCATCTCTAGGCCTTCTAACGGATGTATTCCCCATTTGAAACCAAACCTTGATCATTCAAAAGAAATATAAACTTTGACTCAACTTATTCGGGCTAACATCGTTACTATAAAAGCCCAAACCTAAACTAAATTCAGGCCAACTCCAGTGTTAATAACCCCTTAAACCCAATCCAAAAACACTAAGCATATAAAACCAAAAATCAACATTTTAGACTTACATTTAGAAGCTTAACTAAGACTCCAAATATCTTCTCTAGTTAAGAAAGCCTTTGAACTTTTAGTGATCATCTCCATAATCTTTGAACCCTAGTGTTACCTCTTTAAGTGCTGAAATATTGAGTAAAATAGCATGATCCTTAAAAGTCGATGTTGAACTCTAGGACTAAGTCCTTAACAAACCAATAAATTTTATGGTCGTCACTTATAAATTTCCCTTTGATATTGATATATTGGATCACAAGCTGACCTGGGATGATAGAAACATGGGATCTTGGTCAAATTTACTTTTATCTAATCTCCTTTAATCACAATTCATACTTAAGTGTGTAAATACTTTTCACTCGAGAGCTCTCCTATAATTAGGATACGCATTTAAATATAAGTGCATGCGCTCATAAGAAAACCATAAACCCAAATCTAAACAAATCTTGATTTATCCATTAGAGATAAGTCTTGTTATGTAGTTACAAATTGACCTCTCAAAATATTTACTTAGACAACCTAGTCAAAATTGAAGGTTCTTGCACTTTTCAGAACAATAGTACCACATATTCTTATGCAATAGTAAGCAAAGAGGGTATAAAAGCTTGATTTTAGAAAGAATGCGTGAAAGAGAAGGAAAGGGCTGATTATGCTTGCATGAAGGAGAGCTTAGCATACTCCAATAATATTATGAAGGTAGAAGATGTGCTTTTGTTTGGAGGGTTGCAACTGCTTCTTAGGGCTTTGAATTTTTGCTATTTAGATTGTTCAAAACAACTCAATGGAATGGGGGTTAGTGGTGGATACATTAGAAAATCATTTTAATAAATATAGTTACTATATTAAAATTGCCCTTTAGAAAATATTCAATAAAATTTAGGCTTTCTAAATTGTCTCAATTTATAAAATTTACAAACTTGCCGCCACATTTAATTAAAGTTTTACCTATTTTAATGGTCAAACTCATGTTTTGGTGAACTACTTTATAATATAAAGTTTTTTGCCTAGTAGTGTTGACTTTAGGGAGTTTATCACTTTCGGCTAAGTGAATATCCCACTTTTGTTGATAGCAAAATATATTAAGATAAGTTTTGATATTAATGTATTTATACTGAATTTCAAGAAATATTTTATTTTACATGATAAGGTGCAAGAAGTAGCATTCAAGCCACATACTAAGAAGATTTAAAAAAGAAGACTTCAAGTTATGATGGGATGGCACTGCATTGCTTTGCAGCTGTAGCCAGAGAGAAGGCTATTTACGAACTATGTCAACAATTTTATTGAAGACTTCATTTTAATTTTTTATTTTTGTATCATGTAAATAGATTTATACTTTTTATATGAAATCTATTAAGCTTTGAGATTATGATAGAGAATTAAGAGCTTAAATATTACAAAGAATTAAGCGGATGTTTTTTGGGCTCCCAGGACACATGAATTGGCGCGCCCGGGCGTTATGCACTAGACCACCAAGTCATGTGCCTGGACGCATGTAAGTGGGATTACACCTTATGGATCTCACCAAGTAGATCCAAATAGGAAAGAGCTGAGCCATGGATCATGCTCACGTGCCTAGAGAACACGTCTAGAGCACACGCCTAGACACGGTTAAGCGCATGTCAGATTTCCTAAATTTATCCTTTACTATATTTTGCATCGTCTCAATTCAACTATAAATAGGGACCCAGGTCAATGTCCCTAAGCACCTCAATCCGAATTAAAATCTTCTTATCTTCTCAAAGATGCATTAAGGAAAGATTTAAAAAGCTAAAGTGAAAATAATGGCTCTTTAACTTCTCTTCTTCATCTCACTTCTGAATTCGACAACAATTCAGGATAAGAAGCAAATCTATACTTAGTAAGAAAAAGTTAGGAAGAAGAAAGCTCAAGATGTAAAAGAACAAACATATTCTAAATTAGATTTAATGTTTGATGAATTTTATACTGCCTATAATAATATCAAAAATTTAAATTAAGTATTAAAAAAAGAGCTAATAGAATCTAGATCTTAAGTTGAGTTTCAAAAAGAGTACTTAGTTAGAATATATTAGTATAATTGAACCAACCAAAGTTCGTTATTTAGAAAATTTATGACTTAATAAAAAACTTGCTGAAAGTTTTTATGCAAATCATTAGAAAATAAATTAAATAAGTATGAACCTAAATATAACCTTATTCGATTAGCATAGGCTAGAAAGAGAATTTACTCTACAAAAATTCTTACCAAATAAGCAATATTATGCTTATGGGTTATTTGGCCATATCTCCTCAATGTGCCAATCAAGTAAAACTAGGAATATAGTATGATTATCAAAAAATAGAAACAAAAATGAACTCGACGCTAGACGGGTTTAAATCGCTAACATCTAATTCTATTTGGGCAGATACACTCTCGCAAATAGGATTGGTGAGGACTCTTGGCACCTGGACAACAGATGCTTTGAATAGTAAGATTTAGCAGGTTAAAACCTAAACGCCGGAATGTTGCACTAGGAGATAACACAAAATTAAGATCAAGTGTAGTGTCAAAATAGGTACACTCCTGAAAATTTCTCTTTTCACAATGCCTTTTATGTGATTGGGCTTAAGCATAATCTTTTAAGTATTAATTAGTTGTGATACTAGCTTTTATTTTGATTTCTCTTGAGTTTATTTAAATTAAGAAAAATAGCAAAACCTTAATTAAAGTAATAATAATATATAGTGTGTATCAATTTAATCTTAGTTCACTTTTGAATTCTAAAATAAAATATTTTAAAATTGATATCGATAACTTGTGGCTATGTCATAGAAAACTATGTTATGCTAGCGTTAACACTCTTGAAGAATTGAAATTAGGATTAGTTTTTTGTTTGCTAGTTTATATTATTCAAAATCATTACCTTATGATTCATGCTAATTAGGCAATTAAACAAGGAGCACTTTTTATTTATTACATATAGATAAAACCACAACCATTTCCTCTAGGACAAACTGCATTTAGGTTTTTGATATTTTAAATTAAAATGAAAGTGATATGATATATTTTTTCTTATGGATTCTTAGTTTCTTCTTTTCCATTCTATTTTTTCATTCTTTTATCTTGATAGAAGACTATTTTAAGTTTCTGAGGGTAGTAATTATATTTAATATAAGATTATTATTATCATTATGTAATAATAATAATGATAATAATGTACGAAAGAAAGGACAAATAATGTAAATGACCGTAAAAATCTGCATAAAGTAATAATAATAAAGGAACGAAAATGACAAAAATAAAAATGCTTGATTTGAAATAATAGTCAATTTATAATAATTGTATAGTTTTCATTATTAATTAATGAGAAGCATATTAATGTGAATGATGTAATTTTATTATTATTATTTTCATAATAATGATTATTAAGTATATATATAAAATAAAAGAATGAAGAAATAGTAAAATCTCATATCATTTTCCCTCCTTATTTTTCCTTCTCCTCTTACTTTGGTTAGAGTTGCTGGAAAAGATGAGGGAGGCCGAACGTGGCGGAAGGGAGCCGGTAGGAGGTTGCCAGGTAGCGGGGGTTGGCTGGCCGGAGGAGGGAGGCGGCTGACCGAGCTATTGGGAAAGGGAGGAGGGCTGAGGGGTGGCTGGCTAGAGGGCTGCTGGCAGGAGAGGGGGGGCTACTGGTTGCTGGCAAGGGGGGATGAAGGGGGAGGGTTGCAAGAGGGAGATAGGGAGGGCTGCTGTGAGGGGGAGAGGGAGGGCTGCTGTGAGGGAGGAGGAGAGCTTGGGGGGTTTATAGAGAAGAGGGGAGGAGAGGGAGAGGGTTGGTCTGTCATTTGGTTGACCATTCCTGCGCCAAAACGGCGTAGGAAAAGCCCAGGCGCGGAACCTTCTGCGCCTTAAATTATTCGGGGAGGGTCGCAGAAATGGGGGGAATAGAGAAAAGGGAAAATTATTTAAAGGAAAAATTATATAATTACTTGAACTTAGATTATTCGCATTTTTTCGCCGTTTAGCGTCCAAAAATAATGAAACTTGACACCGAGGTGTGTTATGACATAACAAACACCTTCGCGCCAATTTTTTTTTTGTTCAGACAAATAATTTATTTTATATTAATTTTCGAAGTTTAAATAATGATAATAATGTATGAAAGAAAGGACAAAGAATGTAAATAATTGTAAAAATCTGCATAAAGTAATAATAATAAAGGAATGAAAATGACAAAATAAAAATGCTTGAATTGAAATAATAGCCAATTTATAATATTTATATAGTTTTCATTATTAATTAATGAGAACCATATTAATGTGAATGACATAATTTTATCTATTATGAATTATTAAGTATATATATAAAATAAAAGAATGAAGAAATAGCAAAATCTCATATCATTTTCCCTCATTATTTTTTCTTCTCCTCTTACTTTGGTTAGAGTTGCCAGAAAAGATGGAGGGAGGCCAAATGTGGCGGAAGGGAGCCAACAGGAGGCTGCCAGGCAGCGGGGGTTGGCTGGTCGGGCTATTGGGAGAGGGAGGAGGGTTGAGGGGTGGTTGGCTGGAGGGCTGCTGGCAGGAGGGGGGGTTGCAAGAGGGAGAGAGGGAGGGCTGCTGTGAGGGGGAGAGGGAGGGCTGTTGTGATGGAGGAGGAAGAGAGCTGGGGGGTTTTTATAGAGAAGAGGGGGGGAGAGGGAGAGGGCTGGTCGGCCATTTGGCCGACCATCCTTGCGCCAAAACGGTGCAGGAAAAGCTTAGGCGTGGAACCTTTCGCGCCTTAAGGCGGAAATAATCGGGGAGGGTCGCAGAAAGGGGGGGAACAGAGAAAAGGGAAAATTCTTTAAAGGAAAAATTATATAATTACTTAAACCTAAATTATATTCGTATTTTTTCGCCGTTTGACGTCCAAAATAATGAAACTTGACACCGTGGTATGTTATGACGTAATGAACACCCTCGCTCCAAAAAAATTTCGATTCAGAGAATATTTTATATTGAGATTTAAAATTTCAAAAATTAACCACGATCAAACCGGCTATCAGAATTTGATGAAATTTTTCGAGCAACATATAAATAATATACATAACACGATACTGAAAACGATGAATTCAGACATGTATTTCAATGTTCTTAATTTTTAGAATTTAAATAATTCAGAAAAAATAAAACGGGATTTTCCGCTATTCGAATTCTCCCAAACTATGACACTTTGATTTAAAAATTATTTCTATTCAAAGGAAATTTTGTTTGCCATAATTTGAAATTCCCCGGGGTTCTGATGTCTAAGGCGGGTTTTGACCTAATTTGAAAAGTAACGACATTGGGTCGCTACAAAAGACAACTGTGAGGACCCGGTGCCGGGTCAGCGTAAGCAGATCCAGCACCGGTTTGTGAGGATGTAAAATAACAAGTCTTCTAACCACAGGATTATATTGAGTGATTTAAGAGAATTATATAAATATTAAACATAACTCATTTATTCATTAATTCACAAGTTTTGGATACAAAGATTAAAATAAAAGAAAAATTTACAAATTTTTTAAAATTGTTAAAAAGAAAGTAGAAAATCAGCATGAAGCAGTATCAGCACTGATTTGTTCTTAGCACCTTTCCTCTTGGACGAACTCCTGATCTAGGCATATTTCAAAAGTGCGGGCATTCGAATACCAGTTATTTGTGAAACTAAGTAATGATAGATGTCATCTTTACAAATGTTAAATAATAAACAAAATAATTGACCATTTGACAGAAAATAAAAGCTGTACGAACTGCAAACCTGTTTTAATTGCACTTGAAACTTAGAATAAAAAAAATTATAGTCATAAAAATAAATATAGAATTTTAGTATTTGATATCTGAGGTAAAATATAATTTTGTTGGGCAAGTACAAAATCGAGGAAAAGAGGGGGTTCATTTTAGTGTTACATATCTCAGCTTTTCTCTATACCTGCCCCTTCAAAGGTTTATCAGTATAGGCTCTTTATGACTCTTGATGTTCGATAGCCCAGTTATAGTAGTTGTCTGATCAGACAAAAAGAATAAATCATCATGGAACCCTTGCTACTCACTTATCCAAACTTGTTCATATATCATTTTATGTGACTTTTAAAAGTACTTTTATCAAATTTGTGCGATGCTGAGCAAAAAATATATTTAAAAGGCGTAATAAAAGACATCTGGTACCTTGTTCTATAAGTTCAAAAGTTTAACAGTTCGGATGAGTGACAGTTCGCTCAATCTGCATTTAGGTTTTTGATATTTTAAATTAAAATGAAAGTAATATGATATATTTTCTGTATGGATTTTTAGTTTTTGTTTTCTATTCTGCCTTTCTTTCATTCTTTTATCTTGATAGAAGATAATATTTTAAGTCTTTGAGGGTAGTAATTATAGTTAATATAATATTATTATTATCATCATGTAATAATAATAATGATAATAATGTATGAAAGATAAGACAGAATGAAAAAGACTGTAAAAATTTACATAAAGTAATAATAATAAAGGAATGAAAATGACAACCAATTTATAACATTTGTATAGTTTTCATTATTAATTAATGAGAACCATATTAATGGGAATGATGTAATTTTATCATTATTATTTTTATAATAATGATTATTAAGTATATATATAAAATAAAAGAACGAAGAAATAACAAAATCTCATATCATTTTCCCTCCTTATTTTTCCTTCTCCTCTTACTTTGGTTAGAGTTGCCGGAAAAGATGGAGGGAGGCCGAACGTGGCGGAGGGGAGCTGACAAGAGGTTGCTGGGCAGCGGGGGCTGGCTGGCTGGAAGAGGGAGGCTGCTGGCCGGGCTATTGGGAGAGGGAGGAGGGATGAGGGGTGGCTGGCTGGAGGGCTACTGGTTGGAGAGGTGGGAGCTGCTTGTAACGACCCAATATCATTACTTTAGGTCCAAACTCGCCTCAGACAATAGGACCCCCGGGGAATTTCAAATTAGGGCAAACAAAATTTCCATTAGATATAAATATTTTTTAGATCAAAGTGCCTTAGTTTGGGAGAATTCGAATAACAGAAACTACAGCTTTATTTTTTTGAATTATTTAAATCTAATTTGAACATTGAAATACATATCCGAATTCATCATTTTCAGTGTTGTTGTGTTAAGTATATTATTTAAAGGTTGCTCAAAAAGTTTCATCAAATTCTGAGCATCAGTTTGATCGTGGTTAATTTTCGAAGTTTTAAACTTCAAAAATTAATATAAAATAAAATATTTGTCCAAATCGAAAATTTTTGGCGTGAGGGTGTTCGTTATATTGTAACATACCTCAGTGTCAAGTTTCGTTATTTTTGGACGCCAAATAGCGGAAAAATGCGAATAATTTAAGTTTAAGTACTTATTTATTTATTTTCCTTAAGAAATTCCATTTTTTCCTTCCTCCCCCTTATTTCTGCGATCCCTCCCCAATTCCTTCCGCCTTAAGGCACGGAAGCTTCCGCTCCTGGGGCTTTCTTGCGCCATTTTGGCGCACGAATGGTCGACCAAATTGCCGATCAGCCCTCTCCCTCTTCCCCCCCTCACTTCTCTATAAAACCTCCTCCCTTTCTTCTCCACCCACACAACCCCTCTCTCCCTCACAGCAGCCGACAACCACCCTCAACCCTCGGCAGCAACCACTCTCCTCCCTCGGCCCTTCCCCTCCCCTCCCCTCCTTTTCCCAAAGAGCAGCAGTCCTCTCCTCCCTCAGCCCCTCCTCCCTCTCCCAACAGCCAGGCTAACCACCTCCCTCTTCCGGCCAGCCAGCCCCCGCTGCCCCGGCAACCTCCTGCTGGCTCCTCTCCATTTTTTTCGGCAACAAAGTAAGAGAAGGAAAAGAGGAGGGAAAATGATAAAGAACTTTTTGTTATTTCTTGTTCTTTTATATATACTTAATAATTATTATGAAAAATAATAATGATAAAATTAGGTCATTTACATTAATATGGTTCTCATTAATTAATAATAAAAACTATACAAATGTTATAAATTTGCTAATATTTTAATGCAAGCATTTTTATTTTATCATTTTCATTCCCTTATTATTATTACCTTATGCAAATTTTTACAATTATTTTCATTCTTTGTCATTTCTTTCATACATTATTATCATTATTATTATTATATAATGATAATAAAAGCATTATATTAAATATAATTACTATTCTCAAAGACTTGAAAATGATGTCTTTTATCAAAATAAAAGAATGAAAGAAAACAGAATAAAAAAGAAGAAACTAAAAATTTATAAAGAAAAATATATCATATCACTTTCATTTTAATTTAAAATATTAAAAACCTAAATGCAGATTGAGCGAACTGTCACTCATTCGAACTGTTGAACTTTTGAATTTATAGAACAACGTACTAGATGTCTTTTATTACTCTTATTTAAATATACATTTCTGCTCAATATCGCACAAATTTGAAAAAGTATTTTTTAAAGTCACATAAAATGATATATGAACAAGTTTGGATAAGTAAGAAGCAAGGGTTCCATGTTGGTTTATACTTTTTGTCTGATCAGACAACTGTTAGGACAGGGTTGTCCGATATCGAGAGTCATAAGGAGCCTATACTGATAAGCCTTTGTGGGGGCATGTATAGAGGAAAGCTGGGATATGTAACACAAAAATGAACCCCATTTTTCTCGATTTTGTACTTGCCCAATAAAATCATATTTTGCCTCATATATCAAACGCTAAAATAGTGTATTTATTTTTGTGACTGCAATTATTTTTTATGCTAAGTTTCAAGTGCTATTGAAACAGATTTGCAGGGATAAGTACGTACAACATTTATTTTCTGTCAAATGATTAGTTATTTCGCTTATTATTTAACATTTGTAAAAATGTCATCTATTAGTACTTAGTTTCACAATTAACTGGTATTCGAATGCTCGCACTTTTGAAATGTACCAAGATCAGGAGTTCGTCCTTGAAGAAAGGTGCTAAGAGCCAAGCAGTGCTGATACTGCTTCCTGTTGATTTTTCGCTTTCTTTTTGACACTTTTAAAAAGTTTATAACTTTTTTTTTTTTAATATTTGTAATCAGAACTTGTAAACTAATGAATAAATGAGTTATATTTGATATTTATATATTTGTCTCTTAAATCACTCAATATAATCCTGCGGGTAGAGAACTTGTTGTTTTACATCCACACAACCGGTGCTGGATCTGCTCCTGCTGACCCGGCACCGGGTCCTCACAGTTGGTATCAGAGTAGGATTGAGTGTGAAATTAAGAGTATATAAATTCAAAATGTAATTCATTTTGAGAAGAGAGAAGGATAACATAAACTTATATAATTTAAGCTTTCAAACTTTAGGCAAAAAGATGGATTTAGACTAAGGATTTAAAAGCACCCCATTAGAAATCCCAATTAAGGCACCCGTATCAATAGAGGTTTCGGGAAGTACCAACGATCGCTTTATGGAAGCCGTCCTAGAGCTCCTAGCAAACTAAAAGAAAGCAGCTTTATTAAGCTTCGTTCAATCACCCCAAAAGTATTGTTCTGAGGGAATCATCCAATCCTTCCTCAAATTAAATCCGCCAGTATTTTATGGGACTACTTGTCCTATGGAAGCAGAAGAATGGCTGAGAGAGATAGAAAAGACACTAGAAAGTATGAAGTGTTCAAGTGAAAAAGCAGTGCGTGTGACTCGCTACCTATTTAAAGGCGAAGCTGACCGTTGGTGGGAATCCGTTGCCAGTACTGATTTCACTGGCATAGAATTGGAGAATATAAGTTGGGAAGCATTTTCAGAAACGTTCCGAGCTAAATATGTCCCGCAAGCTGCCCAAAGCATCATGGAGAACTAATTCATGAAATTGTTCAGGATAACAATTCCGTGGCCAACTATGAGGTCGAGTTTACAATATTATCAAGGTATGCTCAGAACCTGATAAATACAGAGAAAGCAAGATGCAACCATTTTCTATCAGGTTTAAAGGACACCCTTCGTTGGAGCTTGCTTCCATTTAGACATGCTCATTTCTCCGAACTTCTAAAATGCGCACTAATTATGGAACACGAAGAAAATAACACATTTTCTAATCACATAGGACAAGGGAAGAGACAGAATCATCCTACAAAGTACCAAGGGACTTTCAAAAGACAACAACACAACCTATCTGCCAAAATCTTTCAGCTGACTTCTGAGAATTTCGGACAAGAAATGAGAGGAGATTGTCGGAGACATTATCTCTATGCCAAGTGCTACCATGACGGCAGAAGGTGTTATCAGTGCAGCAAGCCCGACCACCAAATTCGGGATTGTCGATCCTTGAGGACGATAGATGTAGTAACCATTATAAGAAGCACAAACACTACAACAGCTGTAACCCCGTTCCGTGCCCAAACAAGAGGAGCTTCCCCAGAACCAGCCAACACGCCAAGACCACCAACTTCATCGGCATCCAACCAAAGGAAAGGACCCGCACCTCGTAACTCTGCTCCCGCAAGAATTTACATTCACTCTAGTCTCAGCACATGGAGACAATGATGTAGTATTAGGTATTTTATTCTTCTCGTTATCTTTTCTCTTTTGCACTTGTATTAGTGCAAAATGCTCATAATTCATATTTAGGCACGCTATTCATTAATGATGTAATCTTGTAACACTTTCTTTGATACGGGGCAAGCCACTCCATATTAGAAAAACTTGCAGCCACACTCGAATTACCATCCTTCCATTTGGCAACAATACTAAATAATGGGTTACCTTCTGGAGCTAGCATGGAGGCTCAAAAATTCTGTATTTTTAATATCCCCATTAAAGGTGAAATATTCAAAGCCACGTTAGTGATTGTACCCATCACCAACTTTGACATTATTTTAGGGATGGATTGGTTAAGCAAGCATGATGCTGTAATCAACTGTCAAAAGAAAAATGTTACAATAAAAAATGGTAACACATTAACAGTATTTACAAGAAGATAGATCCTGTTAGCTTCCCTAATTAACCCGATAAAAGCCAGAAAGTTGATTAAGAAGGGATGCAGCGCATACTTAGTAACAATGATGGGATAAAAAATAAAGTTGTGCCTTTATCAGAAACGCACATCATTCGAAATTTTGAAGATGTATTCCCTGAAGATTTACCCAGGCTACCACTCGTAAGAGAAATTGGGTTCTCAATAGAACTAATTCCAGGAACTCAACCCAAGTCAAAATTATCATATCGTATGGCATCAAAAGAGCTCCAGGAATTATACCAACAACTTCAAGAGCTAATCAGCAAGGGATTGATCCGGCAAAGCATGTCCCTTTGGGGAGCCCCAATATTCTTCGTGAAAAAGAAAAACGGATCTATGCGTATGTGCATAGATTATAGAGAACTCAGCAAGGTAATAGTTAAGAATAAATATCGTCTACTCCGCATTGATGACCTCTTTGATTAACTGGCTGGAGCCAAAATATTTTTCAAGATCGATTTAAGGTCTGGATACCACCATATGCGAGTTAATGAAGATGACGTCCCCAAGACTATATTTAGAACTCGCTTTGGACACTATGAGTTCTTAGTCATGTCATTTGGACTCACAAACGCTCCTTCTATCTTCATGGATTTAATGCAAAGAATACTCCGACCCTTTCTCGATAAATTTGTGATAGTCTTCATCGACTATATCTTAATTTATTCCAAGTCTATAGAAAATCATGAGAATCATTTGAAAGCTGTATTGGGAACTCTTAGGGAGCATCAAATATTTGCCAAGTACTCAAAATGTGAGTTTTGGTTGGACTCAATAGCATTTTTAGGGCATGTAATAAATGCTGAAGGAATCAAGGTAGACCAAAGAAAGATCAGTACCATACAAGAATAGCCCCAACCATCATCCGTGTCTGAGATTTGCAGTTTTCTAGGACTGGCATGATATTACCGAAAGTTTGTCAAAGGATTCTCAAATCTGGCCAAACCATTAACTCAACTAACTCAAAAGGCAATGCCATTTATATGAAGTCAGGACTATGAAGAATCATTTCTAAGAATAAAGCAAGCCCTTACCACTGCACCTGTCCTGATCTTACCTCAAAAAGGGAAAAACTACAAGGTATACACGGATGCTTCATTTACATGACTAGAGTGTGTCCTCATGCAAGACAAGCACGTCATTGCTTACGCTTCAAGCCAATTGAAAACTCACGAAAATAACTACCTTGTTCATGATTTAGAGCTAGCCGCAATTGTATTTGCCTTAAAGATTTGGTGGCACTACTTTATGGAGTGAAGTGCGAGATCTTTACAGACCATCAGAGTTTAAAATATATCTTCACGCAGAAAGAACTAAACTGTTGCCAAAGAAGATGGTTGGAACTGCTCAGCGACTATGACATGGATATTCAATATCATCCTGGCAAAGCTAACTTGGTCGCAGATGCTTTGAGTAGAAAGGAAATATTGAGTATTTTAATCTCAGCAAGTTCATTTGAAGAAGAATTCCAGAAGCTTAATATAAGACCCATTATTAAAGATCAGTTGAATGAATTGCTTAATGTTAATACTGCAGGATCTACTTTCGTACAAAGCATATTGGATGCTCAAAAAGTCAGCGAGGAATACCCCAAGCTGAAAGCAAAAATAGAAAATGGTCGTAGAACAGAGTTGCAGATGCGAAAAGGAATTCATATCTATAATGGTAATAGAATCTGGGTCCCGGATAATTCGCACATTCGAAATCATATATTAAATGAAGACCATAACTCAGGCTATACAGTACACCTCGGAAGCAACAAAATGTATCAAGATCTAAAGACAGCCTTCTGGTTGTCTAGACTCAAAAGAGAGATAACTGAATTTGTGGCTAAGTGTCACGTTTGTAGCCTAGTCAAAGCAGAGCACCAATGATCGGGTGGACTTCTACACCCACTAGAAATCCCATAGTGGAAATGGTCAGATATCTTAATGGATTTCATAATGGGTTTGCCAAAAGGAAAATCAGGAGCAGATGCCATTTGGGTCATAGTTGATAGATTAACAAATTCAGCCCACTTTATCCCTATAAAGCAAACAGACTCAGTGGAGAAACTAGCAATATTATATATCAGGGACGAAAAGATAAGGCTAATCAAGAGTAGAATTGCGGCAACCTAGGACTGACAAAATAAATACTTTGACGCAAAACACCGGAGGCAAGAATTTAAAGGTTAGCCCTATGAAAGGAATTCATCGCTTTGGAGTGACTGGAAAGTTGAGTCCCAGATATGTTGAACCCTTCGAAGTAACTGCAAAAATTGAAAGCTCGGCTTATAGACTTAAACTTCCTGAAAGATTCATAGCCGTACACAACGTATTCCACATTTCAATACTCTGCGGATGCCTCCAAGAATCCACTCAGCAAATTTTTGACTCAACAGTTGAAATTCAGCCTGATTTAACTTATATCGCAAAACCTCTTTAAATCATTGAGAAAGACTGGCAAAAATTAAGAAGCATAACTATCCCGATGATCAAAATTCAATGGCATAACCATACTGCGAAGGAAGCCACATGGGAAAGAGAATATATGCGAAGAAAATATCTTGAACTATTTTTGAATTAAGGTACCTCTTAAGACTCCCTTTAAGTCATTATTTTTATTCTTGATGTCGAGGACGACATCATTTTTAAGTAGTGGAGTTTGTAAAGATCCAATGTCCTTACTTTTTGATTTAGGTCAAATCTCGCCTCAGACAGCAGGACCCTGGGGAATTTCAAATTAGGGCAAACAAAATTTCCATTAGATAGAAATAATTTTTAGATCAAAGTGCCCTAATTTGGGAGAATTCGAATAACAGAAACTCCCGTTTTATTTTCTGAATTATTTAAATTCAATAAATCAAGAACATTGAAATACATGTCCGAATTCATTGTTTTCAGTGTCGTTGTGTTAAGTATATTATCTAAAGACTGCTCGAAAACTTTCATCAAATTCTGAGCACTGGTTTGATCGTGGTTAATTTTCGAAGTTTTAAACTTCAGAAATTAATATAAAATAAAATATTTGTCCAAATCAAAAAAATTTGGTGCGAGGGTATTCGTTACATTGTAACACACCTCGGTGTCAAGTTTCGTTATTTTTGAACGCCAAACGGCGGAAGAATGCGAATAATTTAAAGTATTTATTTATTTATTTTCCTTAAGAAATTTCATTTTTTCTTTCCTCCACCCTATTTCTGCGACCCCTCCCCGATTCGTTCCGCCTTAAAGCGCGGAAGCTTTCGCGCCCGGGGCTTTCCTGCGCCATTTTGGCGCAGGAATGGTTGGTCAAATGGCCGACCAGCCCTCTCCCTCTTCCCCCCCCCCTCACATCTCTATAAAACCCCCTCCCTCTCCACCCACACAGTTCCTCTCTCCCTCACAGCAGTCGGGAGCCACCCCCAGCCACCCTCAGCTCCCGGCAGCCACCCTTAGCCCTCGGCAGCAGCCACTCTCCTCCCTCGTCCCTTCCCCTCCTTCTCCCAAAGAGCAGCAGTCCTCTCCTCCCTCAGCTTCTCCTCCCTCACCCAACAGCCCGGCTTGCCGCCTCCCTCCTCCGGCCAGCCAACCCCTGATGCCCCGGCAACCTCCTGCCAGCCTCTCTCTCCATTTTGTTTCGGCAACAAAGTAAGAGGAGAAGGAAAAGAGGAGGGAAAATGAGAAAGAGCTTTTTGCTATTTCTTATTCTTTTATATATACTTAATAATTATTATGAAAAATAATAATTATAAAATTACGTCATTCACATTAATATGGTTCTCATTAATTAATAATGAAAATTATACAAATATTATAAATTTGTTATTATTTCAATTCAAGCATTTTTATTGTCATTTTTATTCCCTTATTATTATTACTTTATGCAGATTTTTACAGTTATTTTCATTCTTTGTCCTTTTTTTCATACATTATTATCATTATTATTATTACATAATGATAATAATAGCATTATATTAAATATAATTACTATTCTCAGAGACTTGAAATGATATTTTCTATTAAGATAAAAGAATGAAAGAAAGACATAATAGAAAAGAAGAAATTAAAAATTCATAAAGAAAAATATTTCATATCACTTTCAATTTAATTAAAAATATCAAAAACCTAAATGCAGATTGAGCGAACTGTCACTCATTCGAACTGTTGAACTTTTGAATTTATAGAACAACGTACCAGATGTCTTTTATTACTCTTGTTTAAATGTCTTTCTGCTCAACATCGCACAATTTTGATGAAAGTGCTTTTTAAAGTCACATAAAATGATATATGAACAAGTTTGGATAACTGAGAAGCAAGGGTTTTATATTGATTTATACTTTTTGTCTGATCAGACAACTACTAGGACAGGGCTGTCCGACATTGGGAGTCATAAGGAGCCTATACTGATAAGCCTTTGAGGGGGCAAATATAGAGGGAAGTTGGTATCAACACATAAATGAACCCCCTTTTATTAGATATCAAACGTTAAAATTGTGTATTTATTTTTGTGACTGCAATTATTTTTATGCTAAGTTTCAAGTGCTATTAAAATATGTTTGCAGGGATAAGTTCGTACAGCTTTTATTTCCTGTCAAATGATTAATTATTTTGCTTATTATTTAACATTTGTAAAGATGACATCTATCAGTACTTAGTTTCACAACTAACTGGTATTCAAATGCCCACACTTTTGAAATATTCCAAGATCAGGAGTTCGTCCTTGAAGAAAGATGTTAAGAGCCAACCAGTGCTGATACTGCTTCTGGCTGATTTTTCGCTTTCTTTTTGACACTTTTTAAAAGTTTGTAGTTTTTCTTTAATTTTAATATTTGTAATTAGGATTTGTAAACTAACGAATAAATTTGTTATGTTTGTTGTCTATATATTTATCTCTTAAATCACTCAATATGATCCTGTGGTTAAAGGACTTATTGTTTTGCATCCTCACAATCGGGGCTGGATATGCTCCCGCTGACTCGACATCGAGTCCTCACAGTTTGTATCAGAGCAGGATTGAGTGTGAAATTAAGAGAATATATAAATTTTAAAAATTATATAATTACTTAAAATTAAATTATTTGTTATTTTTCATTGTTAAGCGTCCAAAAAAATGAAACTTGACACCGAGGTGTGTTATGAGATAACGAACACACTCGTGCCAAAAAATTTCGATTCGGACAAATAATTTATTTTATAATAATTTCTGAAGTTTAAAACTTCAAAAATTAACCATGATAAAGTTGAAGCTCAGAATTTGATGAAACTTTTTGAGCAGCCTTTAAATAATATACTTAACACAACGATACTACGAATTAGGTCAAAACCTGCCTCAGACATCAGGACCCCGGGGAATTTCAAATTTGGGCAAACAAAATTTTTTTTAGGTAGAAATAATTTTTAGATCAAAGTGCCCTAGTTTGGAAGAATTCGAATAACAGAAACTTCCGCTTTATTTTTTTGAATTATTTAAATCCAATAAATCAAGAACATTGAAATACGTGTCTGAATTCATTATTTTCAGTGTCGTGTTAAGTATATTATTTAAAGGCTGTTCGAAAAGTTTCATCAAATTCTGAGCGCCGGTTTGATCGTGGTTAATTTTTGAAGTTTTAAACTTCAGAAATTAATATAAAATAAAGTATTTGTCCGAATCGAAATTTTTTGACGCAAGAGTGTTCGTTATGTCATAACACATCTCGGTATCAAGTTTTTTTATTTTTGGACGCAAACGGCGGATAAATGCGAATAATTTAAGTTTAAGTAATTATATAATTTTTCCTTTAAAGAATTTTCCCTTTTCTCTATTGCCCCCTTTATGCGGCCCTCCTCGATTTCTTCTGCTTTAAGGCGCGGAAGGTTCCGTGCCTAAGCTTTTCCTGCGCCGTTTGGGCGCATGAATGGTCGGCCAAATGGCCGACCAGCCCTCTCCCTCTCCCACCCCCCAGCTCTCCTTCTCCTCCCTCACAGCAGCCCTCCCTCTCTCCCTCATGCAATCCTCCCCATTCAGCCCCCCCCCCTCTCCTACCAGCAGCCCTCCAGCCAGCCACCCCTCAGCCCACCTCCCTCTCCCAATAGCCCGGCCAGTTGCCAACCTTCTCCGGCCAGCCAGCCCCCGCTGCCCCGCAACCTCCTGCCGGCTCCCTTCCGCCACGTCTGGCCTCCCTGCTTTTTCGGTAACTCTAACCAAAGTAAGAGGAGAAGGAAAAATAAGGAGGGAAAATAATATGCGATTTTGCTATTTCTTCGTTCTTTTATTTTATATATATACTTAATAATCAAATAATAATGATAAAATTATGTTATTCATATTAATATGGTTCTCATTAATTAATAATAAAAACTATACAATTGTTATAAATTGGCTATTATTTCAATTATAGTATTTTATTTTGTCATTTGCATTCCTTTATTATTATTACTTTATGCAGATTTTTATAGTCATTTGCATTCTTTGTCCTTTCTTTCATACATTATTATCATTATTATTATTACATAATAATAATAATAACATTATATTAAATATAATTGCTACCCTCAAAGACTTGAAATGTTATCTTCTATCAAGATAAAAGAATGAAAGAAAGACAATGAAAAAAAAAAAACTAAAAATCTATAAAGAAAATATATCATATCACTTGCTGAAAATTGAATTGTTGCATGGCAAAATGGATTAAATTAATTCTAAATGAACTCTGTTTGTAATTTAGGACCAAGCCATGATTCTATGAGTGTTATTGAAACTAAGTGGGTTAAAAACAAACTCAATGGTGATGGTTTAATAATCTGAAAAAATTCTTGCATGGTGGCTAAAGGATTCAAACAATTAAAATGTGTGGATTTTTAGAAAACCTTTGATACAGTAGACTAGAAACTATTAGGTTATGACTTTCATATGCATCTCATTGTAACTTCAAACTATATCAAATGCATATAAAAAGTGCATTTTATAGTGGATACATAGATCAAAGGGTCATATCGATCATCCCCTTGGATTTGAGATTATAGACTATCCTAATAACATGTTTAACTTGAAAAATGCACTATATGGTTTGAAGCACATATCTAGGATATGGTGCAACATGATTAGTGCATTTATCACATATAATAGTTTCACTAGAGGATTTATAGAGACTATTCCTTAGGAAACCATAACAAATCTTCTTATAGTATTGGGTAAGGAATTTGAAATGAGCTTAATGGGAGAGTTTTTTTTTTTCTAGGCTTGCAAATCAAGCAAGACACATGTGGCATTTTGATATCACAACCAAATGCATTAGAGAATTATTTAAGTGGTTCAACTTCATTTATAATATACTCATAATTTCTCCTTGAGTTCAACCATAGCATTGAACTCTTCATTTAGTAGTAAACCTATAGATCAAAAAATTTATTGTAGTATGATAGATTCATTGTTCTATCTGACAGCAAGTAGACATGATATAATGTTAAGTGTTTGCTTGTATGCCAGGTTCAAGCTGACCTAAAAAGAATTATTTGGTTCTACTAACAAAGCCATTTGTGAGAGTTTTAGTTCATTTATGAGCAAAGATTTGATATGAGCTTAATGAGAGAATTAATTTTTTTTAAAGATTGCAATCACAAGATACATGTAGTATTTTCATATCACAAACAAAAAACATTCGAGAATTACTTAAGTAGTTCAAGTTCGATAACACTAAACCCATAGGTACTCATATGAGTTCAACCATAACACTAGACTCACATTGTTGTAAATTTATAGATAAATAAATATTGTTGTATGATAGGTTTATTACTCTATCTGATAGCAAGTAGACCTGACGTAATGTTCAGTGTTTGCTTGTGCCAAGTCTTAAGCTGATCGTAGAAAGACCCATCTGGTTGCTGTTAAATGTATCTTTCGATACCTTAATGACACCACAACTTTAGGACTTTGGTATCTTCACAATAGGGCGCCATTTGTTCTTATTGGTTTCCCTAATTCAGATTGTTGGATCAAGAATTGATAGGAAGAGCACATCCGACATGCGTTAGTTTTTGAGTAGTTCACTGATTTCATGGTCAAGTCAGAAACAAAATTAGTTGCTTTGTCCATTGCTGAAGTAGAATACATAGCGGTTGGAAGCTATGTTACTCAAGTCTTACAATGCAACAACTACTAAACTTTGGAATCAAGCTACAAAAGATTCCTATCAAGCACGATAACAATAGTGCCATTAGTCTTACTAAAATTTTTGTATAATATTCACGCACAAAATGCATTGAGGTTAGGCATAATTTCATTAGAGATCTAGATAGATGCAACATAATAATATTATCTTTTCAAAGAACATTAAGAAAAAAATTCAAAAAGCTTAAGTGATAATAATGGCTCTTTAAGTTGTTTTCATCTTAAAGGAAAGGAGGCTTTTTGGAAATGCTTTTCAAAAATAATCATAGTAAGCTTTTCATTCTTTTATTTTTTTTTATTTCTAATCAAGCTCTAGTTGGGCTTGTGCTAGAGAAAATCTCTGAGGTAGCTCCATCGAGGCAAAGACTTAGAAAGAGGGGCTGCACCTACGACCAACTTTTGCAAAGGAGGGAAGACTTCTCCGCCAACAGGAAATTCAAAGGAGAGACTCAGTTTGAATTAATTTTAGAGAAGATCTCCAAATAGTTGATGTAAGAATAAGAGGTCTTGAACCACTATAAATTACTGAAAATTTGTGTGTTTGCTTGTCCCTTTTTATTCTATTATATTTTCTTTTCCTTATGATTTTACTTTCTATCTTAAAATATTTAAAATAGTTTTAAAATTTTAAATTATCTAAGGCAACTCAATTTACTCCTCTATTAGGTAGTATCATATGGGCTCAAAAGCTGATAAGTAGATATCTAAAAAAGTTAATGAATTACAAATTTAATCATAATAGAAGCCATAATCTTGAGGTTATAACTATTCATGATTATGTGATCTAGAAGTGTGAGAGGTTCAAATGCCTTGATTCTATTATTCAAAATAATGGTCTAATAGAGAGTGATGTGATTTATAGAATTCCAAGCTAGTTGGATGAAGTGGAGTAGAACTTCTGGAGTATTGTCTTATCTGAAAATTCTACTCAAAATTAAAGATTAATTTATAGGGCAGCTATATGGCCATTTATGCTATATGGGGTTAAATGTTAGCCAACAAAGAAGAAATTTATTGATAAAATAAATGTTACAGAGGTGAGGATGCTAATGATGAATGAGTGGGTGTACTCGAAAGGATGGAATGAGAAATGAGTTCATTTATAGGAAGATTGGAGTGGCTCCAATAGTGGATAAGATTAGAGTATGTCAATTTAGATTGTTTGCGCATATTAATAAAAAAGACTATATAAAATGTTTCCATGTTAAAAAATAATCAATACCAAAAAAGACATGAGAAGAAATCCTTAGAAAGGATATCTTGTATTTGGAACCTAGTGAGAGGTTTCTATTTGATCGAGTGCAATGGAAACAAAAGATTCATGTAGCCGATTCCACCTAGTGTGACTAATGCTTGATGTTGTTGCAAATTGAGTTTGTACATAATTGCTCACCAATATTGAGATTTACCTAGTGTTGAGTGTGAAAATATTGATATCATTTGAACGTTTTAGGTTTAAGAGTTATATCTTTCCTTGTGGACTTGTAGGCCTAGAGGTTGAATAACAAGATCATTTAACAAATAAGAAAACTACAATGGTTGCTAATGTACATATGTGATAAATAGAATTTGCAGCATGGATCAAATAGTGTTTGTAGCTAGATGGTATAAAGAGAAAGAGGGTAACTTTTATCTTGCATTTTATCTAGGTTTACTTTAGGGAGTTGCCTCCTAAATATGGGGAAAGTGATCAAGGGATCAAAAACTTTCCAAGAAGATCAAAACGCAGCCTAGATACCTGGGGGTTTAAAGCAAGAGGAATAGGTGCTATCCTTGGGAATCCATGAATTTCAAAAGGAGTTAGAGCAATTGAGAAGCCAAGCATGTAAACTGAACATTGGTTATTGAGCCTTAGATTGTTGAGATGTAAGGTTTTGAGACCCCAATATAATTTCTTATAGATTTTTGTTCTTAATTAGTTGTGAATGTCATTTGATACATCATCAAAGATTATCTGCCAGCCTAAACACTGTAGAAGTTCCAAAGAAATTTACACCGTAGTTTTTGTAACTGCTATAAGATTCTGTGATTGTCTACATTTTAATAAAATGTTATTTCATCTTTTATACTGGTGAAGATGACTGATCTATATTGCTTTAAGACTTTTTATCTTCTCTTTTAAAGAATAAAAGAGAGATCTTATTTCTTGATGAGTTCTTGGAGATATCATAGGTGTGGGAATTATTGAGAAGGCCATGAAATATATAATAAAAGGGGTATTTGATATTTCGCCAAATTATCTATGTAAATATCTAAACATAAATTGCTTAATGCTGGTTTGCTTACCACATTATTTTCTTTTATATATCTTGGATAAATTGTTTTAACATATTTGCATTTAAACATTTGTCTTTTTTATATGATAAAAATTTAAAATAGTTTTTTTCTTATATTTAAATGGGAATAAGAGTCATTTACATACTAGTTTAATGAAAGTAGGTTGAAATAAAATAAAATAATATATTTGATGTTTTGATGTGTCTCAAGGGCCATGTAATATTTTGTTAAACCTCTAGAGAAGTAAATGATAGTTTTAAGATTAATACACGGGTGAGGCATAACAAATTGATATAAATATAAATTATTTTTTATTGTAGGTTATGGAGCTAGTCCATTTTTGAATATATTGAACTTTCTAAATATTATAAATAATTTTAAAAGCAAAGCTGCCTCTTTGCAATACCATTTCTTATCCAATATAACAAAAATTATTTCAATGAGAGTGACAATTTACTTTTTATGAGGCTTTTCTTGGAAAAATTAAATGCAATTACCCACAAAGATTGAAAAATATAAGAAATAATTACAATGCTATAATATGTATAGCTTAGATTGTAGCTAACCCAAAAACATTAAATAACCAAAATAAAATATCATCAAAGGCACAATTAAAAGATAAATAACAAACTCCTAGACAATCTCAAGGATAGAGTGTAGATATGGTTGCAATTGGACTTAGGGGGGCAAGGATTTGATGACATCACCTAATCGGAAGATCAAGTTGGTGTTGACATTTAACCATTGGTGGCTTCATTTGGGCTTAGGATCAGTGTGGACATCAGAAGTAGCAAAAGCTGAAGAGTCCACCTAGGGCTGGATTCTACTCGAATTTGGTCGAGTTCGCTCAAACTTGAGCTCGAAATTTTCGAATTGAGTTTGAGTCGAGTTAATTTCGATTCAAAATAGTTCTTCGAGCTGATTCGAATTTGATTCAAGTTAACTCAAAATATATGCAAACAAAAAACTAATAATATCTGTTGAAGAAATCGTTTGGCCTGATGTTAACTTTGTTTCAATTTTAGCTGTCTAACCCTAGGTTCGATTCTCTCCCTGGTCAATATTGTGCTGTTTTTTAAAAATTATCTTTTTTTTAAAACAACAAAATTCTGGCCCCAGCGATAATCGATTCCGGGATCAGACAAAAGAAATTGAGAAATCATTATCATGGGGCCGGGCAATCTATTTGCGGATAGTACAAGTGTTTTTATTTTATATATTCGAGTGATTCAATTTTAAGTTTGATTCTAGTATATCCAACACGATCTCGACTCAAATTGGGTTTGGGTCAAGTCGATCAACTCGAAAATTTCGAGTTCAGTTTGAGTCCACTCAAAACTTGAGCGAGTTTCGAGTTTTGGGTAAAATTGCAAGACTTATGCCCTCTATTTTTATTTTATCAGTGTCCAACTTGGCAATGAGCCCATTATTGGACACGGAGTGAGGATCCAAAGCAAAGCAAATTGCCTCAGCATAATGGCAGCAAAAGCCCACCAGCATCTAAAAAAATATTCAAACAATTAAACCTCAGATTCTTAGCAAGGAAAAGACGGTGAACAAAAAGGACCTGTTGAGCAGCAACAATCCTGGAACTGACCCGACTAACATGGCATGAACAAACATCCAATCATCGAGTCACTATAGCTCAAGCAACCCTTTAGAAATGCCTCCCATTGCAAGCCACCAGAAACCTTCATATCCAAACATGAGGTACATTTCCAGCCTGTGTTACTCCTCATATGCTAGGAGAGATTATCATAATTCATTACTTTAATTTGTCAAACTCTATTTTCTTAGAATATTGGAGCCATGAACTATAATTTTTAGCTCAATACTAATCAAATAAAATGTGAAGTTCGAAAACACTGGAGCATTGCGGTCAACCTATTATTGTAAGCTAACCAACTTAAAACAATTAGTTATATCCTTGACGGCCAATTTTCTTAATTACGCTCACAAATTTCTTTAGTAAATTCAACCTTGTTACAGCAAATCAGCATTTAAGGAGAGATGTACAAATTTTGGTTGACAGTACAAAGATAGTAGATTTGCTATTTATACCACTTTGAAACAATTTGTTTGCAGTTTTAAGGCCCTAATGCAAAATTCTTTAAATTGCAGAAACGAATTTTAAAGCAACACCTTTAAATCAGACTAATCTATGTCAGCTCACATGCGGAACATGACGAAAATGAAGTTTTCTGCTGCAGCAAGCGAGAAGAGATTTTGGTTTAAAAACATCATCGCATTATCATTATCCTTATTGCTAAGCACATAAATATGGATTAGGTTATCCGATTTAGGTGCAGCAATGGCAACCAGAAGCGGAGTTTTCCGATCATAAAGGCTTAAGTTGAAGTAATCTTGGTATCTCCATTCAACACAAATAAATCATTACAGCCCCTTCTATACATGAAAAAGTTAAGAGTGCGAATGAAATAAGAAAAACCAACAACAAGAATACAAGATAGATATTAGTTAGAGGCAATGAACCTTGAATTTCAGCTTTTTTAAATTCAGATAAAAAAGTTTATAATAATCCTCAGGCAGATCATTAGTTTACACCAATTTCTGGTCGATATGAGTCTTTTATGTGTTTGCAATGAAGCAAGAGGTACATTGAAAAAGTTACCGAATTTTTAGAAAATTATAGTAGTCATGCTACATGGAATGTTTGACAAAGTGTCTTAGAGTATCTAAAAGACGGCATAATGGTCTCCCCAAGACATCATGACCCTCTTGATGAATTTTTACTTCATAGTTCATGTCTCAGAGATGGATTGATAAATGGGATTGTTTTGCTTATTCTTGATTTCTTAAATTTTAATAGCTGCCCGTTTAACTAATTATGCTGCAATTGTTTGTGGGTTGATGCTGAAACAGGAGTTACTGGCATGGCCCCACCCTCATTTTTATGTTTTTCAATATTTTAATTCTGAAAGTTGAGTTGCAACTTGTCTCTTTCATCAAAAGTTATATTGCAGAGCATAGCAATATCTAAGAAGGATTCTCAGCAATTTTAGCTGTAGCTACATTTTTATAATTTTTATTGGCATCTTCATATTTCTTATTCACTTTTATATGCATTGAATTTTAGTCTTATAAGAAAATTGTTTTGTTGTAGGAGGTTATCTATATAGTGCTTCTTTTGATAAGACCATCAAAATGTGGTTCCTGCAGGTACTATTTTTTAAAATGTGTAGATTTTAATATTATATTCTTTCTGCTAAACTAATTTTAAGTTATCATTCAGTATCATAACACTTTCTAGTTGGAAGTTGCCATCATGTAATTCAACTGTAAAAATTCACTACATAAAATATTGGTGGAGAAAATTTATTATTGATAGAATACGGGGCCACAGAAGAAGTAAGATCTTTATCATCAAAATTGGTTGTTGGACTTGAATTTGAACTATCATATTGTCTGTAAGATATCTAAAGCTTGTTGAGGGTTCTAATCAACAATTTTTTTGCTTATTTTTCAATTCAACATTTACATACTATGGCACAATCATGAGGATGCAAATTGGAAAATTTGAATTAGTGCTTATAATTTATACGATTGAGCATGGGATTGATAAAAAACTGAAGTAAAACTAGTAATTAAATAACGCTTGTGAAAAATGTAAAAAACTTTGTTATATAACAAGCATTTGGATATTATGGATTTGTAAGTTTAGTTAAATATACATACTTTATTTATGCCGAGCCAGTATGCTGGGACTGGCTTCTCTTCACTCCAATGGACCTTGTAAAGAGTAATTAATGTAGTACAACATCAAATAATACTATTTATTATAATAATATGAATTAAATTATCAGTTTTGGAATTAATTTTGTATAATTTCATGATGCCAATTTCAGAGTCATTTTTCAAAGTAGTCTCTCGACGCTTTACAATTGTCCAAAATGCCTATTGTTAAAATTCAATAACATTACATTAGTAAGTGTTGCGAATAAGGGGTGTTTTAGGAAGAAAAAATGTGATTAAAGTCAATAAATATTTTAGTTAATTTTTTTCTCAGACCTAATAGTTAGTAACTTCGCTGTGTCAAAATAGGTTTTATGATAAAACTTAATAAATGTAACAATTATTGGTTTTTATTGTATATGTTTTTCTAAAAATCCACATTCGCACAACAAGGTAACATGATGTTATAGAAATTAATTTATGGGACTAATTTTGCATTAGTTTCTAGAGTTGAGGGACATATTTGAGATTTATTGGAGTCAATGGATTTTCTTATATAAATTTAAAGAGTCAAATGATCATTTTGACAAATAGCATGTAAATTTCTATCAAAATTTAAATTAAAACTTATAGATATAATATTAATGTAAATTTGAATATGTAACAAAATTGAAATTCTAAGCTAAATAAAATTTTATTTTTCTTAATTTAAATTTTTGTAAGAAATATTATTGGTAATTATTATCATCATCAATGAAGCATATAAGGCCTCCAAGTCATCGAGTGCCTCAAAATCCCCATGTAGAACTTACTTTGGATGAGCTGACGATTAACTGGATTCTGCAATGAAACTTGTACCTCGATTGATGAGATTCATTTTGGGTCACTTTGGGCACAAAAAAGAATTCACTGTGATCCGAGTGCTCGCTGCAAGTTACATCAATGTTATTGGCTGACACAGATAATCAAATTATGTTCATGCATCTATGTGTTCATGGGATTAACACTAATGTTTGAAACAAATATTAACCAGAAAACCTCCAATTGTGATTGCTCCATCTCAAATATTGTTATAGTTTTCAATTTTCTAAGTATGTGGTGAATCTAGTGTGATTTAAATAAATCAAGCTGTTTTTAGAACTTGAGTATTCTACATTACTCGTTGTCAGCAATTACTTAACATGTATTGCTAATATGCTGAACTGGTTCATGCTAGATGTATATATTATTGAAATGTTGATACCAAAGAACTTAAAAGCATTTACTTTTTTTATGAATGAGCTAAAATAATGTATTGTCTGCTTTGTATCTTCGTTTTTTTTATCTATTACAAGCAAAATTTTGCCTCAAGAAATTTTTTATTATTTAACCCCCTTTCTATTCATTACGTTAGTTCCTTCTATTCAGGACTTTTCTCTTGCTCAAACCCTTAAAGGACATGAACATAAAATCATGGCCATGGTTGTTATTGATGGAATCCAACCACTTTGCATTAGTGGTGATAATGCTAGTGGTATTTTCGTTTGGCAAATTGGTACTTCCGCTAGTCAAAAATTGCTTAAGAACTGGTACGAGCATAATGACTGGCGCTATAGTGGCATCCATGCTTTGGCTGTATCTGGAACTACCCATTTATACAGTGGTGGTGGTGACAAGTCTATCAAAGCCTGGTCCTTACAGGTTAGCTCTAATTCTCTATTTATCCAGATCGCCAACTTTACTAACACAATTCTATGAGAACTTTATTAATAAAAAATATATGAACATATGTGCATATATTAAATTTATCAAACCAATCATTAAAAACATAGTGCTGTTTATTCTTGATAAATTGCTTTTGTTGATGTGCATGTGTGCATATGGAGCATGTATGTGGATGCACTTATAAAATCTTTTCTTTTATTATAGTTGACAAAAATTTCAAAATATTTCTCTTATTCTTATAATTTGTTTATTTTTGTTCTTGACTTTTGTATTTTTAGTCCCTTAACTTTTATGTTTGTAATTTTTTTGGTCCTACTTTAAATTTGAGCTGAAATCGTTATATATTAAGTTTAATTTTGTCCCGCAAAAGTTAAATCTTGAAAATAATAATAAATTAATTCTCTAAATTATTCTACAGCTATTTTTCAAGTAATGACATTTAGTTAAATAAAATTGATAAATATCCAAGAAAATAGAAAGCTAAAAAAAAACTGCACTATCTACTATCTCCTGCTGTTAGCGGCAGTTTTGGCACTGCTGAGGCTGGCAAGCTTTTCTTTGAGCTTCCTTTCCTCGTTGCTTAGTCACTTGGGAATCTCCACCTGCACCCGAACCAGCTCGTTCCCCCTAGCGCTCGGCTTTCCCAAGTAACGGGACCACTTTTTCACCATAAGAGGGAGAAGAGGAGAGTAACATTTCTTCTCATATATATAGTGGTAACATAAGTATGTATATATAAGTAATGAGTCTTCAACTGTCTGATGTAGATGTCCTAATTGTGCGGCGTGAATGTTCTGATGGTTGCTATTATCCCCTGCAAGCGAACCATTGTGTTCGGACATGGTGAGTTTGGATCTGTGAGTGTTCAAGCAGGATGTGACGAGCGGCTTTGTTAATATATTGGCTGTCTGTTCCTCTATGGGAATGTGTTGTAGCTGAATTTCTTGTTTCTGCATGTTGTCACGGATGAAGTGAAAATCGACTTCCACGTGCTTGGTGTAGGCGTGGAAGATCGGATTTATTGCGAGTTCAATTGCTGAGATGTTGTCGCAGAATATCGTAGTGGTTTGTATTGAGAGATGCCAAATTCTTGTAGATGACGAATCCAGATGACACTTGTTGTAGTGGTGGCTAGTGCTCGATATTCTGCTTCTGTGGAAAAGTAGGTGACTGTATTTTGTTTCTTGGCTCTCCAGGAGATTGGTGTATTTCCCATGAATATGCAGTAGCTGGTGGTGGATTTGCAATCAATTGAATTTTCTACCCAATTTGAGTCTGTGTATGCTTGAAGATGTAAATTATCCGGGTTGATGGGAAGTCCTAAATGATGGGTTCCTTTGGCATACCTTATGATGTGTTTGAGTTAATCAAAGTGAGCTTAGGTGGGGTGATGCATGTGTTGGCAGATTTTGTTGACGGAAGGCTGAGATCGGGACGTGTGATACTTAGATATTGTAGTGATCTAATGAGTTTTTTGTAGAGTTTTCATTGGTTGAATGGTGGGGAGGGTTTAAATGGTTGCAATTGTGTTGTGGTGGGTGTTTGAGTTGGGTTGCAAATTTCCATGCCAGATTGTATGAGGCTGTGGATGGGCCAGCTACTAGGATATCATCAATATAGATTAGGATGTATTTTGGGTTTGGAGTTGAGTTGTGAATTAGTAAGGAGGGATCAGCATGGCTTGTTTTGAATCCTTGGGTGTGCAGGAAGTTGGTTAATGTGGAGTACTGTTGTCTTGGGGATTGTTTGAGACCATATATTGCTTTAATGAGTTTGCACACATGGTGAGGTTTGTGTGGGTTTTCAAATCCAATAGGTTGTTTCATATAGATCGTTTCTTGTAGGTTACCATGTAGGAAGGCATTGGATGTCTAGTTGTACCATATGCCACTTGTGGTGGATCGTTATGCTGAAGAGAATATTGATAGTAGGTATCTTTCCCACGGAGTTGAAGGTAGTCAATGTCCTAGTGTTGGTTGAAACCTTGTGCAACTAGTTTTGCCTTGTAACGTGCCACCATGCCATTGTTTATTTGGTGCAATGTGTCCATTTACAACCAAGGATGTTTTGGTTTTGCTGAGGGAGAACTAGTATCTAGATTTGCTGATTTTGTAGTGCTTGATATTTTTCTTGCATTGCTTGTTTCCAAGCTTTTGATTTGACTACTGTGTTGTATGTGGTAGGATCGATGGTTGGTCTTTGGGTGAAGAAGTGGTGTGTTAGAGGTTTGGGTTGAATTGTTCCTGTTGTGAGGTGGGTCATTTTGGGTTCATGTATACTTCCGGTATTTGTTGAGGTTTGATCGGATGGATTGGATGATGGGGTTGTGGACTAAGTGTGGGGCTAAGGGGTTGTTGTTTGGGCTGTTGGAGAGGTGGGGTTATAGATGGTTTGTTGGTGTGCTGATTGAGGTGTTGCGGTTAAACTTATATGTTTGTGGTGAGGGTTGTATGAAGTTGGTGTGAGAATTAGTGGGCTGGTGTATGGTTTGGTTTGGATGTAGTTGAGTGGTGTTTTCGGTGTTGTGGATGAAGGGAAAGTTGATTTGATGAATTGGACGTGTCTTGAAAATTAGGGAAGATGTTTTGGGATTATATCAAATGTATCCTTTATGATTCGGTGGGTAGCTTGAAAAGATGCATGTGACAAATTTTAGGCCTAGTTTTGTTATTTTTGTGGGAGGTAGAAGAGGGTCACAAAGGCACCCGAATACCCTTAGGTGATTGTAGTCAGGTGGATAGTTGTTGAGGGGTTGAAATGGAGACATGCTTGTGTGTTCGGGGATGGTAATCGGTTGATTAGGTAGCTGAGGTGAGGGTTGTATGTGGCCAAAAGGTTTCGGGCAGCTGTGTTGTTTGGAGGAGTGCTCGTGTATTTTCTATGATGTGGCGGTATTTGCACTCGGCTACTCCATTTTTTTGTGGGGTGTGTTGCATTCCCAAGTTTTTGAGAAGTGTATGGAAGGTGGTGGAGTTATATTCCCCTCTGATGTCCGATTGGAGGATTTTGATGTGAGTTTGTATTGCACTTGATGAATTTATGTAGTTCGATGAATTTGTGGATGGTTTCAGATTTGTGTTTTAAAGGTAGTAGCCATGTCAACCGAGTTTAGTCGTCAATGAAAATAACATAGAATTTATAGCATTCATTTGAGATTATAGAAGTAGATCCCCATATATCTATGATGATCTTGAAAGCTTTTCAAGGAAAAGAGGGGGGAAAAAGAAGAAAAAGAAAAAATGATCCAACTCAAAAAAGTCATGCTGCAAGATGATCGTTGACTTCTTGGAGATCTCTAACTTCTGATTTTAAGCTATCATTTATTGAGACCTCATTTTAGAAAGTTCTCTTACGAGAGTTTACAAGACCATTTGATTTTTTCTTATATTTTTCTCTTTTTATTTTGTTTCATTTTTTGTTTTAGTCTATTTAAGATCACCAAACTCCATTCTTATTGTATCATGAGCATTATGTATATATAAAACCTAATATGTTTTATTTAATATGTATATATATGTTTGTGCACGTGTGCTATAAATATATATATGGGTGCGTGTGAGCGCGTGCGTGTATTTGATGAATAATTTTTTTAGATAGTTCAGTTGTTTAAACATGTACTACTTTGAGCTTTCCATAACAACTTGGTTCTTTGTTTTTTTTGCAATATATAACATGATATGCAAGCTATTAATAATTGTCTAGTTTGTTAACTTGGTATTTGGCATTATTTTCTTTCAGGATTACTCCCTTTCCTGTGTAATGACTGGTCACAAATCAACTGTATCTTCATTGGTTGTCTGTGATGGAGTTCTGTACAGTGGAAGTTGGGATGGCAGCATTCGGCTGTGGTCCCTTTTTGACCATTCTCTTTTGTCCAAATTGGGTGACAGTACATTGGGTTCGCATTCTGTTTTGTCGCTTTCTGTTAGTCACCATTTGGTACTTTCTTCACATGAGACTGGGTGTGTGAAGGTTGGTGTTGTAGCTAGCATTTTATTATTCATATTCTTCTAACTTCTAAGCCAGATTGCTGCATTTTCTCTTTTATACAACTCTATTTAAGTTTATTCACTATAGTTTTTGTCAGGGTTTTGTAAGGGTGATAACTAACCTTGCACAACGTAGTTCAACTCAGCTTGAATCAAAATTATGAGGCTCAAGTCAACGTGGACTTGGATCAAAATTGATTTGATTCTGGCTCTAATCGAATTTTGATCCATCTGAATTTATTCGAGATTTCTGTAACATAATTTGAAGTGAGTAAACATAAACTTCATATTAGCGAATTGATTTGCACACAGGACAATAAAATTTGAGTAAATTTAATTGTTCTTATTGATTTGCAAAGAAAACTGTATAAAGTTTTAAATTGATTATAGGTATGCTCCATTTTACTCGTTTTATTGTGCAAGAATTAATTCGACTTAACAATTTTAAGACAGTTAAGTCAATTAAAGTAAATTTAGCCTGGTTATGAAGAAAACAGTTGGTTAAGACTTAGGAGCTGCTTGATAGATGATTAGCTCAGGTTATTAATTGGAGTTAAATTGAGTTAAACTTAATTAAACTAAGTTGCTAAGCTATTTGATTGGTATGCTGATATAATTTTGATGAAATAAAGCATGATTGGTATAAGCTTAGCTTAGTACATGCATAAACTAATTTAATATTCATTTCAAATAAATAAATTAAATAATTATCATTTCAATAAGCTTAAAATTATTATAAGACTAAAATTAACTAAGATAATGTAATTAAATATTAAACTGAAATTTGGTAAATTAAATATCTTTAAAATGCATCAAATTAACTATTAATTATTGATTAATTGACTAGTTATTTAAGTTTATCATTTTTATTACCTTATTAGTATTTTTATTTTTAGTTTCATTAAGTAGTCAATGAGTAAATTTAGTATATATGATATTGTTCAACAATGATTCTACTATGATTTAATTAATTTATATTATTTTAGAATGAATATTAATATATTTTTGGCACTATAATTAATTAATTAATTTTATTAAATACTAATATTTTTATGAGTTTTCTAGCCCCGAGTTGTGTACTAAAATTGCAGAAGTTGTATTACTTAAAAGCTTTGACCCGAGATCATTGAATTGATCCTGATGGGCTGAATTTATACATATATTTAGAAGCTCGAGTCCTATTGAGCTGCTCTAAAAGAGAATATTAAATGGGCGGAGGGGGCAGCCTAATTCCCCATTCTTGCTGCTGTTGCTGTTAGGCAGTATACTCCGGGTGTTGGTCACCAAATCTAAGGTTGGTGCTGGGCTGATTAGCATTAGCTACTAAGTAAGGGAAAAGATTCAATAATTAAATTAATTTAATAGTTAGCATGTATGCTTTTAATTAATTTAATATTTACTAGTCAAATTAAGTTTTTTTGTTATTAATCATGAGATTAACAACAATATTATTTTTATTTATAAATATAAAAAAATATTTATTATTGACCAATTTGTGATTAATTAATTAGTTAATTAATTTAACAAACTAAAATTAATTAATCATCTTTTAGTAATTTGATAGCTTTTTTTATAATTAACATAATTATGCTTTAAAATAAATAAATTGTTAATAATATTAATTCATCCTAAATTCAAAATTAATACTTATTTATAATTAGCATAGCAATTAGTAGATCGCATTTAGTGGAGTACAGTGGTATTGCTGTTCTTGTTGCGAATCATTATTGTTGATTTAATTGATTCTATAGCGTTTGCTTATTACAAAGTCAATTCTCTTGTTATGTAGAAACTTAACATTTAATTTTATATGCATATATGTGCGCATTATTACTCGCTAGAACGTTTTTATACACAACAAGACTATAATTGGAATGTATTTTCTAGCAAGCAAGCATTTATATGTGAGCTCATCCTTTGGCATACATATGCTCTGATACACTCTTCTATTATAAGACAACTCATTTTTGTAAAAACAAATTGTCAACAGATTTGGAGGAATGATATGTTTGCTAAATTAATTGATATTCAGAAGGGTGCAATTTTTGCACTCCATGGTGATTCAAAATGGATGTGCACTGGAGGCTCCGATATGATTGTTAATATTCAGGTACTGGAATTTTTTTTCTTAACTGTTATCAAATAGTGGCTTTTCTGCCTTCAACAGTTGCTCAAATTCATATTTATAACTGTTATTGTATTATAATTATCCCTACAAAATAATTCCATTTATTATTTTATAATGGTCCTATCTTCTAACAATTTCAAACATTATTTACTATTATAGGAGCTATTTGTTGATGAGTTTCAAGTGGATGTCAGGCCTGTGGCTTCTTTAATGTTTGATTCTGTAATAACTTCTCTATTACTTTGGCGTGGGAAGCTTTTTGTAGGATTCTCCAATAAGATTAAGGTATTCATTGATGCTGTTTTTCATTTCAGTTGTACTGAATTATTTTATTTTATTATGCATCAAATCTCTTACTACTAGTTTACCTCAATGTATTGTCTGTCCTATATGTTGCCTTAATACTTTCAATTGATTCTAGTTGCTAAATCAATGAAAAAGGTAGCAAGCCTTGTAATGCCATCTCATGTGGTAGCTAGGGAATTGCATAGCTTGTATGACATGACGGTTCATTCTTACAACCCTTGTCAGGTTTTATAAGGCCTTCTAGGTGTTGTTCTCATTCATTTGCATTTGTTAATAACTAGATTTTAAAGCGAGTTAGTGAAAGCGTGGTCTACTCCAGTTGGTCCAATAGGCTTTTTATTCTTGGCTGGAGATATATGTTCTTCATGGTTATTTTATTTAAAGCCCAATAATATATTAACTTCATTTAGCCTCCATCTTTCACTGACTGTCGACAAGTGACAAGTGAGGTACTTGATATTAGCCTTTACTCCAGTAGCATCACCACTTCCAATTACTTTATAATCACCTTGTTCATGAGTAATGAATTCTTATACATTCCAAAATTGGGTAATGCTGAGTCTTAGTAGAGCTGGATCTCATGCTCCAAAGTTCATCTTGCAGTAATTATCTTGACTCTTTAAACAGATTTTTTCTTGTTTGGTTAGTTTTTGTAGGTGATCAATCAAGAGTGCCGACCTCTTTCTTATCGATTGCCAATTGATTGGTTGAGCTTACAGTGATTTTCTTTTGTCTGGCAAAATGTATTATGGCAAGGTGAATTGTTGGCTTGACTTTTCATTTTATGTATAGCTTGGCTGCCATGTTTGGTTTGTCTGGATAGAGTTAAACTTCATTTAATATAACATATTGTTATCTTCTTGGATATAAAACTACTTATTCTCATAGGTAGGGACTTTCAAAGATTTGTTAACAATTATCTAGATGAATTGCATCACATAGTACCTTATCAATGTATTTCCGTATGATTAAAAAGAGTAATTTGCCATAGTTTTGATAGATGTTAATCGTCCTTTCCTCCTTGACTAGACTACAACATGTTGATGTTTTTTGATTGAAAACAACTTCCATACCTCATATTTGGGATTTATTTGGGCATAAAATTAATAATTGAGGGATTAAATTAAATACATTGTATAGTTGAGGGACTAATTTGGACAAAATGAATAGCTATGGACTAAGTTGATCAAGCTAAAATAGTTTAGGAACTTTGGCAAATTTATCGATGTTAAACTTCACTTGACATTGTTGACTGATTGTCAACTCAACATTCCTCTGTATCCAAACCAATGGATAAGGCATTAGAAGTTAATTTGTCTTGAGGTGTTATAAGGTTTATGGATATCAGGTTCTTATGGCTACCTAATTCAAAGATGTAAATCACCACTTCCTGCTTAACTTAAAAGCTTGAATAATGAAAGGCTCCTTTTGTTTTTATTTTTTTTTGAAAATTTGGCTATCGCTCATTCATCTCATAAATCAAAGTAATATAAAGAGCATCCCAAGTATAAGCTATCTCAGTATCCTCTTGAAGGATAGATACTCAACAAGCCATAGTGTGGTTTCAATCACGGACTCTATGGGAAAATAAAATATAAAAAGGTATCACAAAGTATCCTCTCTCATCTTGAAGAATAGCACTGCAAAAACCTCCAAGTTCTCATACCGAAAGGATGCATCAATGTTGACCCTTAGCCACTTAGGTGGTTGGAACCTAAAAGAGATGGGGGTAACAGAAGGATCATGAGTGCTCATGGTGCTCTAAAGAGTCATACAGGTGATCAGGTCAGTGGTAGGTGTCACGAGGAGGCTAGATGCATATATCATCTTGATTGGGAATTCACGTACATGCTTCTTGGCCATGCGACGAAGATGTAGGTATTTATCTGGCTCAAAGAAGACGACCTAATTGACTTCATTTCTCTCTTTCACCATACTTGAAATCTTCTTTCCCTTGGCGTTATAATATTTTAGCAATATCTCTAGATTCATCTTCTGGGACTTTTGCTCCCTGTGATGTGCAATCTTGCAATGGCCACTTTAAAGATCTTTCAGAGTTTCTAACGTGGTAGGTAGGTTAGTAACTGACAGTTGGTTGATTACTAGTTGGCTCTTCCTTGTTTTTTGGTTCCAAGTTTTTATTTCCAGTCTTATTACTCACTTCTTCATGAAAAAAGGTTTTCTCAGATGATTTTTTTCAATTGTGCAAATGTTCTGGTTTTTTTGAGATCCTTACTCTGGCATAATGCTTGCTTAGCTACACTTTTGTAATACAACATTGAGGTATACTTCATCAAAATTTATGTCATACAGGGATACTCTCATCATAAGATCATTCTAATGGGACTCTGTGGTGTAATCTTGGGCCTTTTAATCCTGTTGACGCAATGCTCCATTTCTCTTACTATTAGCGTTCCATTAGATAGAATTTATCTTGGAAGGGTTGTTTAAATCTCATCTAGTTGACATAGCATGGCTCGACCTTGATCTATATATTTCATTAAACCAAAGTTTGCTTAAATAGCTTCAATTTTGAGAAGCTGTTCTTATTTTTGAATGTATAATCTCAATTTTGATAAGCTATTCTTATTTTTGAATGTATAATTATAATCTCAATTTTGAGAAGCTATTCTTATTTTTGAATGTATAATCGTTGGTGTTGAAGTATCTTGACTTTGGTTCTGGCTTCAGGAAACCTCATCATAATCTTGTTATATTCCTCATCCACAAAGATGTTATGTTGAATCTATCATTGCGTTCATCGATACATAAAGATGGTGCCTTGTTTTCGTAGATTTCTTTGTTGATGTTTGCCTTTTATTAACTCAAACTTGTTTTCTATTGTTTAGTGAGCAGGAATATTTGCTTCATGAGATAAGCATTCTTTGTGTGATGGAACTCTTAGCTTTCACTCATTGAGCTCTTCATCTTGAGTCTTATAATCAGCAAGCATTAACATCAATATACAGAACATCATCCTAATGTCAAACTTGCGCTCAAACAAAACTTGATTCATAAGGGCGATGGGGTTGGCCATCTTATTTAGTTGTCCACTAAGGATTAATTGTTAAAAATTTTAGAAAGAAAAATAAAGGCAATGATTAATGAACCATTAAAATAATTATTAGGGTTATAACTGCCTAAGGGTTATGTATCCCTCAAGAATATTCTTTGTTACATATTACAAATCTATTAGTATTTGTACCCATCTAATATAAGGACAAAGTTATAAACACATGCACGAGTTATTCAAAGAACTCAAAAAAACAATGATTTTGTGAAACTTGTAATGAGCTTTTGGTATGACTTGTTACTTTAAAATAAGCAATTTGGTTCAAATGTCTATTAAAATGTTGATTTGGGCAGAGAGATATCCACGGTTGAAAAGCACTCGTGAACCTGCATTATTGCTTGGAGGGATAGTTATTAATTGGATGTTATGACTTTAGAAGATTATCTCTCTCTCTCTCAAGCATTGAAGTGATTGCATTATGAGGCAGTAATAGAGATAAAACTAGTAAAGAATTTTTTGAAGGAACTGACTTATGATCTAGACAATAGTATAACTAATTAATTAAACAAAAATCCTATATTTCATGTAATGGCAAAATACATGCAACTAAGGTGTGAGGACCCGGTGCCGGGTCAACGGGAGCTAATCCAGCATCGGTTGTGGGGATAACAAGTCCTCTAGCTGCAGGATCATATTTAGTGATTTAAGAGATAAATATATAGACATCAAACATAACTCATTTATTCATTAATTCATAAATCTCTTGATTACAAGAATCAAAATAAAAAGTTGTTAACTTTTAAAAAGAGTCAAAAAGAGTGATAATTCTCAGGAAGGAATGTTAGCGCTGCTTGGTTCTTAGCATCTTTCTTTTAGGACAAACTCCTGATCTGGGCATGTTTCAAAAGTGCGGGCATTTGAATAACAGTTAGTCGTGAAATTAAGTACTGATATGTCATCTTTACAAATGTTAAATAATAAGCAAAATAATTAATAATTTGATAGGAAATAAAAGCTGTCTAAATTATTCCTGTAAAGCTATTTCAGTTGCACTGAAACTTTAGCATAAAAGTAATTACTGTCACAAAAATAAATATAGAGTTTTGACATTTAATATCTGAGGCAAAACATAATTTTACTGGGCAAGTACAAAATTGAGGAAAAAGGGGTTTATTTTTGTGTTACATATCCCAACTTCTCTCTATATCTGCCCCCTCAAGGCTTATCAGTATAGGCTCCTTATGACTTCCGATGTCGGACAACCCTGTCCTAGCAGTTGTCTGATCAGACTAAAAATAAATCAACATGGAACCCTTGCCTCTCAGTTACCCAAGCTTTTTCTTATATCATTTTATGACTTTTTAAAAGTATTTATATTAATTTTGTGCAATACTGAGCAGAAAAATATATTTAAACAGAAGTAATAAAAGACATCTGGTATATTATTCTTTAAATTCGGATGAGTAACAATTCGCTCAATCTGCAATTAGGTTTTTGATATTTTAAATTAGCCTTTTTAGCCAATATTATTATCTTTATTTTTATTCTTTTTCTCTATTTTCTCAATTTGATAGAAATTCATATTTTTAAGTTATTGATGTGGCAATAATATTTATAATAGCATTATTATTATTATTTTAATTATAATAATGATAATAATAATGCATGAAAGAAAAGACAAAATAAAAGTGACTGTATAAATTGCAGAAAGTAATAATAATAATAGTAAAATGTCAGAATTAAAATGCTTGAATTGAAAATAATCGAATGGAAGTAATAATCATTTAATAACATTTGTATTGTTCTCATTATTAATTAATGAGAACAATAATAATGTGAATGACTAGTATTTTTCATAATATTGAATATTAAGTGTAATAAGAAAAATAAATAAAATAACAAAATCTCTTCTCATTTATTCATCTTTTTTTTTCTCCACTTGCCTAAGATGGTGTTGTCGGATAACGGAGGGAGGCCAGACGTGGTGATCGGAGTAGGGTGGTCGGGGCAGAGGGGCGGCGGCTGGCCGGCTGAGGGAGGGCTGCAGCAGAAGGGGCTGACTGCTGGGTGGTTGGCTATTGCTGGAGGGCTGGCAGGGAGAGGAAACTGAGGAGGAGGGCTTATTGGGAGGGACTGCTACTGTTGGCTAGTGGGGAAGGAGGGGGGAGTGGGGGTGTTTAAATAGAGAAGGGAAGAGAGAGGGGTTGGTCGACCAGGTGGACCGACCATCCTGCGCCAAAACGGCGTAGGAAGGTCCTGGTCTGCGCCTGAGGCAGAGGCTCGTCCTGTCTGGAACGTGCTTGGGGTGAGGGGTGGGGGGGAATCGGAAGTCTAAGGGGAGGGAAGAAAAATAAAGGAAAACATAGAAATATTTACTTAAAGTTAAATTTTTTGCATTTTTCCATCGTTTGATATCCAAAAATAATGAAACTTGGCACCGAGGTGTGTTATGATGTAACAAACACCCTCGCGCCAAAAAATTTCGATTTGGACAAAAAATTTATTTTTAATTAATTTCTGAAGTTTGAGGCCGAATCAGCGCTCAAAAATAGATGAAACTTTTCGAGCAGCTTTTAAATAATATACTTAACATAATGACATGAAAAATGATGAATTCAGATACGTATTTAATTTTCTTAATTTATTAGATTTAAATAATTCAGAAAAATAAAGCAAGAGTTTATGTTATCCGAATTCTCCCAAAATATGGCACTTTGATCTAAAAATTATTTCTAAAGGAAATTTTGTTTGCCCTAATTTGAAATTCCCCGGTGTCCTGATGTCTGAGGCGGGTTTTGACCTAATTTGAAAAGTAACGATATTTGTTCGTTACATAAGTACCATTATATCTGTGGATTGACTAATAGTAAAATTCTTCATTTAGAGAAAAAGTTCAATACAAATAATATACGTGTAAAAGCTGTTGCCATCTAGAGTTAAGGATGTGCATATTCTCAATTTGTCTTTAGAGTATTTAATGATTAGAGGCATTTCTCTTGATAAAAATGTCCATGCCAGTGGATGTTCATAGCAAAGATCCCATCAATGCACGTGCTAGTAACACTGCAATTAAACCACACATGCAACACTTCCACATTCACAACTACTAGAGTATAAAAATCTAAATTAGAGAAGCTCTTGCCTATCCCGCTGAGCTTGCCTTAAGGCTTAGCAGTCACATTCCCATCCTCTGTGCGTACGTATTTGCGTGCTAATAAATAATAACAATTATTATAATATGTATATATTATAATAATATGCTTTAAATAATAAACTCAATGACTTAGTAAATATTAAGATTGATTAATTATATCCACATTAATCACTAAAAATATTATATAAGTATTAAATATAAGAATATTGACCACACATTTAATAATAATTAATAATTATTAAATAGTAAATAATATATTGATCAAGTGTGTTTATTAAATATTAATATTATATCAAAATTACATATTAATATTATAAATGTTAATTTTTGCTCTTAATAATAGTTAAGAAGGATTACTTAATTGATGATTATTAAAATGCATACTAAAGTAAATATTATTAATAAATAATAATTGAATTAAAAATAATACTCTTAAATAATAATATTAGAGAAACAAATGATAATTATGTTTAACTATGTGAATTAATATTGTACTATTATATCTGGCTAAAAGTTAAGCATTAAATAATTTATGTTTATGAAGTCAGAAACTGAATGATTTAATAAATATTAAAGGTATAAATGTTATTAAAATATAGTTTTGATTAATGATTATTTAACATTAAATAATTCATAAATGATGGTTAATAGTGACTGACTAAATATTTTAATAATTTAGTAAATATTAAAAAACGATTATTAATTTGAGCAATTTGTTAATCAATTTTATATATTATATATCGATTTGAATAAGTATAAATTAAAATGTAAATTAATTATCAATAAATTTAAATGTATAATTAATATTATTATTTAGCAGATCATTTCTATATTAGACTTTTCTTAGAAAAGCATATATTTAAAAAGAAAGCAAATCACCGTATTACACTATGATTTTATAAGAGGATTTAGAATTTATATATTCTTAAAAAAGATATGATTATTAATCAACTAGCGTAATAAATTTAAGGAGCAAGCCTTTTTTTTTAATACAAAAAAAGGTATTATAAAATTAATGTAATCATCAAAAGACAGAATACCTCCTAAGATATAACTGGTTATGCTATCCCACATGTGTCAGCTTTTGTACAAATGAAATATCAATTTTTATAATCTTTATGTATGAATGGTATCTTAGCTTTTGTACCGTGTGTGGATCATTTGCATTTTTCGTACAGATAAAAGTATAGGTTTCAAACTGGGTTGTAAGAATTTTTAGGAGTTTTCTCTAAATTATGAAATAAATATAACTTATGAAAGTATTATATTATGATGTTTTTTGTGTTGTTTAGCTACTAAATTTTCAAAAATATGATTTTATTTATTTATTTTAACAGGATTGCATGTCATTCTGTTCATTAATTCGTCAATAGATGTATGGCCATCCACTGTTAAATGTTTTTAGCATTCATTAAAAATGTTAAAAATAGTAGAAATAAAAGTGGGACAAATTATAAATGACATTGGGTATCCATAGAGCGATAAAAGTTTTGTACTTGTTGAATTTTTTTTTTTTAATGATTACATTAAAGAAGCTAATATAATAATGAAGTTATTGATGATTTTAGTGGCTCTTTGTAGTATAATTTGAATATTATTATTTGAGATTATAGCGCTTTGATATGTTAAAATAAAGATCCTCTGTTGTCAAACTGTTGAACTAGTATTATAAATCTCTTAATGGGATTCCCAATCTTACCAGGCTAGGTACAGTTGATTGAAGAAATAATTTCTTAGTGAAAGATTATTTGGTGTGTGAAAACTAGTTGAGTCAAACACAAACCAAGAAGTTTCCTAGAAAGTCTTAGTCTTAACTAGTGAGCTACTTTAAAAGCTCTCTTGTGAGCGTTTGACTAGATGAAGCTTCTATGAAAGTTTTTATTTTTTATTGAGATTTTTTTTAAATTTCTATTTCTAATAATAATTGAGTTCTGACCTAGATGAAGCTTTTTTTATTTAAGAAATTTACCCTAAAACTTCTTAGATAAATTTTGATGATTTAAATAAGGGGTTAAAATGGTTGTAGAGTTATATCCTTTCAAATTTATTTCTAAATGGTTATCTCTCTTGTAATTTTTTTTCACTCCTTGAATAATAGACGAGTAATAGAGAAAATTACTCTAATGTTGCTTGTAGATGTAGGTAAACAATTAATAAATCATATAAAATCTATGTTTGTGATATCTTTGACGTATATTTTCATTTTTGTTCACTTTATTTTCTTACTACATTGGTGCCTATGCTTGGGTCTTGTAGTTTAAATCATTAATTGGATTTTTTTTTGTAACTTCTCAAATGTTTAATTATCAAGGTATTACTCTCTTTGATCTTAATAGCTTCACAGTTTATTTTTAAAGGTTAATTTTCTTAGATGTTACCCATCCTAAGAGTGTTTCCATACTGAGCATGGGTTTTGTCGGTTTTAGTTTTAATTCTCATTATTTTATCATCAGACGATAACTTATTGGGAGGCCATCTCTTATGAGAGTACTTCATAATGATAGTTTTCTAAGATGTCACTCATCCTAAAAGTGTTCCCACAATGAACACCAATATTATCTCATAATTTTATCATAAAAAATAACTCCTCGGGAGGCCATCTATTATGAGAATACTCCAAATGTAATGTTGATTCTGTACATCATAGAATTAACTTGAGTGAGTTAAATTAAATTGCTTGGCTATTCTATTGGTATGATAATTTTAATTGTTGTTGGGAGTAACTTGAATAAGCTGAACTAAACTCCTAAGCTGTTCATGTGCAATTTACAAAGTTAAGATAAGAGAAATTAATTCCGAAACTAACAGATAACTTTCTCTTCTCTAAGATGAACAAGGGCAATTGGGGTTAGCTGTTTAACACCCTATTTTATGCTTGAAAAGTATGTGAATGCACGAAATTTCTGGAACTTAAATAAAGCATTGTTTCTCTTTCCTCAATCCCTTTCTAAAATAGTGTGGATTTTTATTCATATTCTATTCTCTTTTCCAGGTATTCCATGCTACCAAACAAAACCCCATTGATGAGTGTGCGAATGAGCTCAACGGTGAATAGTTGCAGTATCACTTGTAGTGTTCCATTCACTACTTAAAAGGGAGGCAATTTATATAGAGTTTCCTTTACTGGATTCAGGTTATGGAACTGGGTATCCTGTAATTAGTCTGTAAATTCTGCTGGTTATAGCCTGTAAATTCTTTGACGATTAAAATGGTTTTAGAAGATGAAAGAAAGAAACTTGTTATCGTTAAAGTTAGTTTATTGTGGCTTTAATTTCAGGTTGCTGATCAGCTTATGAATAGTATTTTGATATTTTATTTTTAGACTAATGAATTCAATCACTGATTTATGTAATATTACAAACGGGTGTCTTTTTGAGAGGGGAGATACTAAAAATGAGTGGGGGAATGGTGCTCATGCCTCCAGCTTTATCTCAATTCACGAGCAAAAGTGCATCACAGTTATATAATTTTTTTTTTGCGCTGTAGTGCCATGCATTTATGGCGCTGGGCCACTGTAGTAGCCCTTTTTGAGAGGGAATATCACTAATCAACAAACTATACAAGATGTGATAAGGTGATCCATTAATGCTATATGGTCCTAGTGAGCCTCTTAAAGCTTAATTTGAGCAAAATATGCAAGTTTAATATTTGCATGAATTTTATTAATGGATATTTTGTTACATAGTATTCAATCCAAATCATTAGATATTTACATAAACCCTTAAAGTTTAATTGTTTTTATAAAATATTCATTTGGTGCATGATATTCATATAATATAAAAGATTTTGAGATAATTGTGCTATATATGCTAATATTGAAAATTGAGTGTTTGATATGTATGTAATATGAGTTATGAATGCAAAGAAAATATGCAAAATTTACATTCTTGTTGTTTGATTTGCTTTGAATGAAGTAATTTGTAAAGTATAATGCTCCGAATAATTCAATGATGAGATTGCCTTGATAATTTCAGGATTGCACCAAATAGATTTCTCTCATTTGCAATTTCAGGGATGATGAAGATTAAGCCGAGGAAGACAATGTAGGCACCGTTTCGCTGCAACGATGCTAGGGCTGACAAAGTTGAAGCCGCAGACGATGGAGCTGGGCCGATTCTGTGCAACGAAGCCGGCATGAACGTGGCGTGGCGTATCTCGTGGAAAGTGCTGAGCCAATTCACTGTGATAAACTTCACAAATGCAACAAAATCGGTGCGAGTGCAGCGAAGTCGAAGCTATGTATGTATTGCTATCTTTCTAAATTCAGAAGATTTAACTTTTCAGTGTGCGTATGTAAATTATTTTTCTTAGATTTAATAATATAAAAAATATGAAAAATTACTCGTGCATCTTTTCATTTAGATAAATGCAGTTGGGGGCCGCCTACATGGCACCCAACAGCACCCATCCTGCATGGCAAGCATATGTGGCGAGGATTTAGGATGACACCAATGCTGACATGGCCAAAGAGCTAAAAGCTGAGGGCTGGAAACGGAGATAATGCTGGAAGAAGACAAGAAGACGAGTTAGTTTTCTTTCTCCACTCTCTTTTCTTTCTCCGCTCGCCTCCTAGGCTGGCCTCCCCCATTCGAAGGGGTCGCTCGCCCCCCCCATTCGCATCGAACGCCCTCGCTTGCGAGGGGTACACAGCCGATTCTCCGCATAGGGTACACAGCCGATTCTCCGCATAGGGTGCACGGACGAATACCTTCTCCTCCGTCAGTTCTCCGCATAGGGTGCACGGACGAATCCCTTCTCCTCCGCCAATTCTCCCCATAGGGCCCACGGACGAATCCCTTCCCCTCCGTCGGTTCTCCGCATAGGGATTTGCTTGACTTTGATGCGAGCCATCTTATATCGCTTAAGAGTGTGGCTCTTTCATATGCTCTTTTTCTTCTGAGCGCATGCTCAAGCCCCGCACTTTGTACAGATAATATCCTTCTCCTTCTCTTCCAATCGCCATGTTTTCCTCAGATTCTTCCTCATTTTATATCTGCACATTGGCTTCTTCTCGTAGTTTGTTAGAGCATGAGACGTCTCGTGCCCCCCAAGCGATCTTCCATTTGCGAAGCTTGATCCCAACGGACCAATCCCTTCTATTAAATAAGCATTTCTCTTTCTCTAATGAAAAATAAGGAAAAATTAATAAGTGTAAATTGAGGACTATGCGTTGCTACTTTTTATGTTTGCAGGCAGCCATAGTCACATTGTAATGATCTTCCAATGCAGATCATTACTTGTTTCATCCTACTTGCTCTTTACAATGTAACTATGCGCTGTAAGTTTTTATGTTTGCAGGCAGCCACTTGTGAAGATCATTGAATTGGACAATCAAATTGATCGTGCAAGTCTTGGTTGCCCCTAAATCTTATAGTTTCATTTTTGCAGTTAGTAAAATAGGTCCTCCTTTGAATTCTTTATAGTTACAATAATTTCAATTTTGTAGTCAGTAAAATAGCTTCTTCAGTAGTAAATTTGTCAAGAACTGCTTTCATTCTTGACATTAGGTACTCTTATGAACTTCATTTTCCATTGCATTTAAAAAATATGATTATATTTAAGGGAATTCATGTTCTGGATGCAATTTATATGAACCTGCTATGTTCCTATTGTGTTTGTATTTGATTCTGATATATCTATCTATAACCATTTTGTCTTTGGATGATTTAAGGGTTTACTGTATTTGTTTTAGCGGTATGGCAAAACTTATCATTATTTTGATGAATTGGCTTAATCAGCACATTATTATCCATATCAAATATATTATAATTCTTTTCACATTAAAACAATCTCTAAATGTATTTGTGATTTAATAAGATTTGTGATATGCAATACCTTTATCTTTCGTCATTCCAAAACTTCAATTCATGGCCTCATTTACAGGGCATAATATTTTTATTATTGTTCATCTCCATTTACAATTGCTTTCTTATGCTGCAGTGGGATGTAGCCTTGATAGAGTATGCTCGGATGACTAGCCGGCCCTTCATGGTGATTTTCTTAGTTAATTTTCTTTCTTTAACTATTTTACAGCTGGAATGCTCTGTTTTACTAGATGGTCAAACAAGATCACAACTTTAATTTTGAGGAGTCTGCAACGGATTTTGCGTCTTACACCTGAGCGGAGTCTTAGCACTATGTGAGTTCTTCGCAGAGCCATCTTCGTCTCGTTGTCCCCGTCTTCTTCGCTACGTGGGTTCTTTGCATCGCATCTGTAAGTTTCTTCATCTCGTTGTGCCATTCCTTTCAAACATTGACAACGCCTAATTCTGGTTGCAAGGGAGCTCATCTTCCCCAAACTTTTAAAAAAGGAGAGTCACAATGTTAATTCATTCAAATAAGCAAACAGATTTATAAGATTCTTATGCTAAATTTAGATGTTGAAATTTATGGACTACCAATTAACGGATTGCTTTTCGCGAGTTTTAATGCTTAGATAGCTTAATTTGAATCTCGTTGCATCTTAAAGGATTAGTATGTGCCGGTGTTGACATGTCAGCCTTGATGAATTCACGCATTTCATTCAAGCAAATTGCATAATTATTAAGCAAGGGGTAGAGTACACTTTTTAGTGCTTTATGATTGTTTCACTCAAATTTTTTAGACTTTGAATAATATATTAAAGTATTTAGATTTTTACCTCATTACCAGTTACTACAATTGCATGATAAAGCATGTGCCTCACAAAGTATGGATGAAGAACAAAACTTTGGATCAAGTAATAATCAAACGATTGTAAGTTTTTTAAATTTTATTAATTATAAAGTCTAATATGAAATTGCTAAACTGATATAGTTAATATTATATTTTCTTAGCTCAAGATACATGAACAGTCTAAAGAAATATATATAAAATTTTATTCTAGTGATGATGAGGTTGAAGAGTCAACAGTTGGGATGTTATTTGAATCATGAAAAATTATTTTAGTTTTACAAAAAAAATATTAGTACACAGGGCTTTGACATAATTATTATAAAGTCATAGTTTAGTGATGGGATATGTTGACGTGTTGATATTGGTTGCTGCAAGGGGGGGATAGAATTCCCTACCTGGCAATCGAGCTTAAAGAATCGAACAGTGAAATTTGGTTATCCTGCGAAGGGTGTAGCTAGATGGTGGCAACAAAAAAATCTTAGATTGGCAAACGTGGTAACTGAGCATAATCGCACTCTTAGCCTTTCAAAGGCTAGGTTTTTTAAATGAAATAGGAAACTTCCAATGCATATTAAAAGAAGGATATAATTAAATGATGATGTTGGGGTCATACTTCATGATTCTTTTAGATCTTTTGTTGTTGAAGAGGGGGGGCATGAAAATATAATATTTGGACAAAAAGAATGCAGCAACTACTAAATATTGAAGATTAACACTGAAGGATGGGGATGCTATAGCACTATTAGATTATTTCTTGTACATGCAGCAAAAAGATCAAGTTTTTTTATTTGATTGATGTTGGCCAAGAATGTCATTTTTGAAATATTTTCTGGGTTGATTCATGATGTCAATCAACATATAAATTATTTGATGATGTCGTTACTTTTGACACCATATATCTCCCTAATAAGTATGATATGCCGTTTGCACCTTTTGTTGGTGTTAATCACCATGGCCAATCAATTATGTTTGGTTGTGGCTTACTTTTTAGTGAGACTACCGAGAATTATATTTGGTTATTCGAGACTTGGCTATCTTGTATGCGAGGGAAGCCGCCTAAGGATATTATAACAGATCAATGTGTTGTGATTCAAAGTGCGATTGAGAATGTACTTCCTAACAGTAGGTACAGGCTTTGTCTATGGCATATTATGAAAAAAATGCTAGAAAAATTAGACAATTTCAGAGAATACAAAAGTATTAAGAAATCTTTGAAAACATCAGTGTATAATTCATTAAACATTATTGAATTTGAAGAGAGTTGGATTAAACTGCGTGTTGATTATGATCTCGAGCATCACAAATGGTTGAATTCATTATATGAACGAAGATTTGCTTGGGTTCCCGTCTTTCTGTGTGACACCTTTTGAGCGGGCATGTCAACCACCCAAAGAAGCGAGAGCATGAATTCTTTCTTTGATGGTTACATTAATTTAAAAGCTTCTTTACGCCAATTTGTAAATAAATACGAACTTGCACTAAAAGACAAGATTGAGAAGGAGAATAAAGCAGATTTTGAATCATTTCATAAGAATGAAAAGCTTCTTACAAATTTACCAATTGAGGCAATTGTGGCAAATTTTCAATATGTTCAAACATTTTCAGGAGGAGCTCAGGGCTATATAATTAATTGTATTGTCACATCAATTTCAACTGAAAGAACATTATGTAGAGTTAAAATTTTGGAATGCAATTTTTCCACAAATGTCAAATGATATCTATACGTCATGGAGAGGAGATATGAGGTAATTTTTGACAAATGCAATAATCATGTCAGTTGTATTTGCCATGGGTTTAGTTTTTGGGGGATTCTATGCCGGCATGCACTCTTAATCTTAAAAGTCAATCACGTGTATGAGATTCCTGCTGAATACATTCTTGATCGATGGCGCAAGGATTTTAAAAGGTTCAATGCACGTAAATAGCATCAACACCCTCATCCAATTGTAATAGAAATTGATAGATATGATGCATACATTAACTTGAGCTTAGAAATTGCGGAGGTTGCTATTACAAATATTGAGAAATTTGAGTATGCAATGTCAGCGCTTCAGGGATTGCAAGAGAAATTGATATCTGACAAATTTTCAAGTAATTTAGTGCTTAATAGAACCTATGTAGTAAAAAATAAAGGCAAACCCCTAGAAAAGTGAAAGGAATTTAGGTTGGATAAATTAAAGACTAAATATTCCAAAAAGGTATCAAAATTATTCAATTGCAACATATTAATATGAGATTTATACTATAACATATTAATTTGAGATATGTTATCACTTGTTTAATGTATAGACTATATATACTGCAAGTATTGTGCCAACCACTACATTAAGCGTCTCATAAGCTCAGTATACAAGCAATCCATATGTAAGTTATGATTGAGATTAAATTTATATAAATTCATTTCATTATAAGAAACAATACTTTTTAGTATTTTTGTAGTTTTTTGTATATCAATTGCTTTGATTTATTTGCATAATCAATTTGCGACAACAGCTATATACATTTCTTAACTATTGCAGAGTTACTTTCCGAGCATGCCAACTTCATCGGCTATGTGGCAACATCCAAATACTACTATTTCTCCTTATGTTAGTAATTATTTCAATCATTTATAGTAATAATTATGTGAATATATTGATTGCTATTTTCAGCATTATAAGGACACTTCCCGCAGACAATTGTTGTCGATCCGTTCCGATTGCTTTTAAAGTCATGTTATCAATTCTCATGGGTATATGGAGTTGATTGAATTTGTGACTCCTATGTCAACTCCGTCAAATTCCAATGAAATAGTGTCCCAACGAATGTTTCTTACTACTGGGAAGGGAAAGACAGTGGTGGATTAAATTTTTGCAATTAGCTTTTTATAAATGATATAAATACTAATGATATTTTGTATATGATACAGTTATTATATTTTTACTATTTTGTATGTGTGCTTCAAATTCTAAATGTCTCCTTGTATGCATCATTATTTTTTTATTATTGATCTCGCTTATGGATTCAAATGAATGCTTGTCAAGATGTTTGAGAACTAATTCTCTACCTTAAATGATAATGTGTTTTCCTACACACGCATATGAATGCGTGTGTGTATCTTATCTATATATTGTCATTTAACAGAAGTTCTTTTTAAATATTGTAGGGAGAAGTAGAATTCAAGTTCATTTTGTTTGTGCCTGCTGTGAAAAAAGAAAACATGTTGAATACAAAAACAAAGAACATAAGGCTCTACGTTGAATGTATATTCATATCAGACAAATTTGATGGGGAATTGGTGAGCAAATTTTGTTCACCCAAAATAAGTATATCATATTTTAACGCAATTTCTCGTAGCAAAATTTTATTTTTATAAATAGTTCCCGAGTTATTTGAGCTTTGTGATAGGAGTGGTGGATTCAAATGACCTCCCTTTGAATGTCTCACGTGAGATCCTACAAGAAAGCCGCTTTGTAAGTATGCTAGCATGAATATTCTTCTTAAAACAGCTTCGCTTTGTTTTTTGTATTTACCTCAACCTATTTCATACTTTGATTAGGTGCGGATAATGAGGAAGCAGCTAGTTCGCAAAGCGTTCGATATGATATTGGGAATATCACTAGGTGAAAACAAGGATGTAAGTATACTTTGATTAGGTGCGGGTCATTTGTGTTACTTGAACTGCCTCAATACTTGGCTGCAAGCTTTTTTTTCTTACTAGGCATTAAAGTGTTTATTGTGCTATGACGTTCTATCTTGCATCTCAGGATTGTGATAAATTTTGGGATAATTTCGGCAATTTTTTGAAATTGAGATGCATAGAAGATCATTCAAATCACAAGCGCATTGCACCGCTTCTTAGATTTGTCTCATCTCATAGTGAGGATGGACTGTTCAGCTTAGATGAATATGTGAGAGCATGAAGCAAGAACAGAAAGACATCTACTTCATTGCCTCATACAGCTTAACAAGTGCGAAAAATGCTCTTTTCCTAGAGAATATTTCAGAAGGATTTTGAAGTAATTTTAAATTTCACAAAATTATGTTAGGCCATTAGGAATATTTCTAATTTTTATGATTTGTTTATTATGTGCATTTGTTATGAATCATGTTTTATTTTTAGTTGATCCCATGGATGAGCTCGCTATCCAGAACCTCAAGTTGTACAAGGAAAAGAACTTTAATGATATCAGCAAGGAGGATTTAGATCTTGGTCAGCTTTTTCTTTTCATATAGAAAAGTTGAGTTTATGAATTTTCCCATGCTTTAAGAGGAAGAAGAAGACCAAAAAGGATCTTAAGTTGAAGTGTATTGTATTGAAGTTGTTTAGTTTGATGTATGTTGATTCCATCTTATATTAATATGTTATTGATGTCAACAAGGTTATTTGGCACAAGACTTTAAAAGGACATCTACAGTTACTGTTAAGAAGATTACTTTTTCATTCCAAATAATCTTTCATAATTACGAAAAATAGATAAAACCAACAAATTCTTCTAACTTATGCATCAATAAATTATTATAGCCAACAAACAAAAAAACACATGGCGCATAAAAAATATAAAATAAAAATTTAATATGAACATACCTTTTTTACTACAAGATCAAAATCATCCAAAGTGCCATATTCTTTTTCAAATTGTAACCAAGAGTAACAAATGTCCTGTAGTGACTAAATCTTAGGTGCAAAGTTCAAACAAGTGTATGTAAAAAAGAATTAGAGAGATTATAAATCCTTTTAGCATAATGCACGAGTCTCCAAGAATAGTAATGATTGAAATTGCATTTGTACTAAATGCATGAGCAATCCCAAACTTTAAAAATTTTGAATTTCAGAGATAAGCAATAATATTATGTATTTTATTGTTTTTATTTCTTTTCTTTGTATTTGATCAGATTATACAATATTCGTGTAAGATGTTTCTATTATAATTTTATCGTCATTGCTATTTTCAACCGCATCATACGTATTTCAACCTCATAAGGCCACTCACGCAAGGTATAATTGCAAGACTGCAGAATTGCCTCACGATAAAGTGCACATCTTTACAATCTGCATGAAGTCTTTAGGGCAGGTTTTATTGTACAGTCCTATATTCCATGAAGCACTTCATTGGTGGTAAAAAATTAGGGTAATTACCAAATTTAAATTATGATTTTCGACTTTAAACTTCAAAGGAGATAGAATTAACAAATCTTCTAAATTTTCTGCAAATTCATTCAGCTTCCTTACAAACTTCTACAAAAGTTGTAAGCGTATAAATAACATTTCCAAAGCATATAATGAACAACAGCCTTATCTTGACATATGTGACATTATATTGGTATCCAGGCCTAGATTAATCGTGTTATTAAGGTGAGCCAAAATATCATTTAAAAATGAAAATAATATAATAATAACACAGAAAATTCTTAAACTTCGTATACCCATGTACTAAGCTCAATTACTTGAAATTATAGCCATAAGCATCATATGCTCATTATTGATTAGATTAATCATTAATAAGCCAACTAACAATATGTTAGTGCTCTAAAAGCTCTCGATCTATATTGATGAATTAAATCACCATGTTCAAAATTTGAATATATTTAAGGAACACAATGAAAGAAGTCTTAATCAAAACCAACATTATGCAATTTGGCAATGGCATAACCCAAGGTTATGATTAACATCTCCAGCTATGGTTATATATCATTTTTTAAGATAATAATAGATATAGTGTAACAACTCAGATTGTTATCCTAATCATTTAAGATTAATCTCAGTCTTAATTTTGATCTTAAATATTAATCAAGTCATTAGGAGTCATCCACTAAGACTTAATCCAAATCAGGAGTCAAATGGATCAAATCCTGATTTTTGGAAAATTCAGAAACCCTAGAATTTGACCTGTCTAAATTGACCTCCGATCGAAAAACGGACTTCAACATGGCGCTCATTGCCCCCAAATTAGCTAGGGGTGAAGTTTTCATGTCAATCGGAAGTCAAAATTTTGACGAATATTTTAATAATATTTAAATACCCCAAAATTGGGAAATTAAAATATTCCTTGAATCAAAATTTTGACATCGCCATTGTGTTCCTCACCCCTCATTTAGCTAGGGGTGAATTATTGAAAATTTTCTTGGGATATTGTTTAATTATTTAATTTAATTAAGAAAAAAATCAAATAATAATATTTAAATAATAAATATTCATGCAGCCTCTCTCCACGCCGCGTGGCAGTGGGCCCCTGTCCCGATATTTTTTAGCTGCGGGTCCCACCGCAAGGCTTGCATCCAACCCGAAGCAGCCACGTGTCGGTGGCGGGTCCCGCCGCCACTGTTAACCTGCAGAAAATATCAAATATATATATATATATATATATATATATATATATATATATATATATATATACTTATATAATTATAGTTAACCAAACCGTAAGTTAACTTATATATGTATAATTATGTACTTAGTGATAAGTGCTATTAGGCAAATAGCTATTTAGGTCTCCTGTTAGTTAGACTTAATTAACATAATTAATATATAACTATATATGTATAATTGCTGTCATTAGATAAATTAGATTATTAGTGAAATATAATTAGTAAACTATATTTAAATAATTTAGTAGAATAATAATTAAAACAAATAATATAAGACTAATATAGTTATATCAATTTATTAATGTTATTATATTTAATTAGATTAACTTAATTAAGCAGTTAGTTAGTTAGTTAACAGTAAATTGATTAATTAGCTAATTAATAATCATTAATTAATTAATTAGCTTTAAAATAGCAATTAAATTGATTTTAATATAATTTAATTAATTTAATAAACAGTAATAATATGCAATTAGTTAGTTACAAAATTTATTTAATTAATAAAAATTTGTAATTAGTGCTACTACAAACAACAAATAATTTAGAATAATTAATTGAACAGTAAATTAATTCAAATTGAATAAATAGTAAAATCTATATAATTTAAATTATTTAAAACTTTAAGTTTGATAACTTTTTGTACAATGATCCAAACATAACAAATATAGGTCTTATTTTACTCAGAAAAATAAAAGGAATCAAATGACATAATTCAAAATTTATTTTCGGGTACGTATAACATAGTGACATTTTAGGTCCTAAATAAACCCTCACAACTTTTAACCTAGTTATCCAAACATATGTAATATGGGTCTTAAAATACTCAGGAGAACAATCTCATTACTGTGGTAGTATTAGTTTCTCTATTTGGAGCTTAGTTTGAAAGATGACATTTAGGACCCTACTCAAAAAATGACCAAAATGTCATTAGTCTTCAATTGACCATAACTTGGTCAATATAACTCCAAATTCATAAATTCAAAGTTCTAACTAGCCTAAAATATCAGTGTCATCAATAATATAAAATAATATTGAGGATCTGAAACTTAAAAAATAAAAAATGACCAAAATACTCATAACCCTAGTTAAGTCATAACTTGACCATTTGAAGTCCAAATTAAGTCTACTCCCTGTTAAAGCACTCAGTGTACTATAAGAAAGCTATAAAAACTGAGTTTGCTAAATTTGGACTTCAAACATAAAAGTTTGATTTTTGTCATCCGTTGACCGACAAAATTACTAAATTACCCTTAGGAATTGAAATAGCCATAACTTAGCCATTTAACCTCATAAATTAGTGTTTTTGGATTCTATAGAATCTTTGAATAGTAATAATAGTAAATTGTATAAAAATTTAGATTCCATCAGGTGTAAATTACTAAAATGCATCTTAGGTCAAGAACCTTAGTTTGGACCTATATGACCCATTTCTTATCCGAATTGAGAGTACTTAGTGTCTATATTTATGTTAGACAGTAAGGAATTATTTGGCGATAAGAAATTCTAATTTGGAATCTTAAATTAAAAAGTAGCTTTTGGACCCTTAAGTAGGGGCAAAATTATTATTTTGCCTATATTTTAGGTTAAGCACTCTAAGGCCCTAATTTATCTTGTAAATCACTAAAGTTAATGTTTAAATTGTATTAGAACCTCTTAAGTAAATAAAATCAGTAGTTAAGTCAAAATTGTTAAATTCCTGAAATTTTTATAAATTTTTTCTTTATGATCTTTTCACCTTACATTAGGACTATTCCTAAGATTAGGGCTAGATCATAGGATAAATTTCATTTATTGAATAATAGGGTTATTTAATGAATGAATTCTTGGTTTTATTAGTTTCTAAAAATTTTAATTTTATTTTGATTATTTTGTCTTTCAAACTTAGATTCAGGATAGGATAATCATCCTACAAAGTTTGACTTTGCTTAATATAATTTACCTTAAACATTAACTCACATTTAAATTGAAACTTAGATCTTAAATCTTTCCTTTATGATTAATTGGTTAAGCCCAATCTCATGATATTTAATCCATAATATCTATCATAGTGAATTTTGGACAGCTTATAGTTTAGAACGTTAAAAATCAATAATTATGTTATTATGATTTCTTATTTAACTTATACAGTTGTCATCGATTTATCATATTAGGGCCTAGATAGTTCTAATATTTTATAACCTATAAGGACGTACTTCTAAGTTACACTTGATAGTAGGAATTGGATATTCTGAATTTGTGTAACTTAGAATAGTTATAATTGTTTAATTAGACAACAACAGTATCACCATGCTAGAAGAGTCCCTTGCTTATTTGATTTATTTGTGCTACGCATTCCTCGTATTTTATGCTTAATTTCTTGGACATATCATATAAGAAACTTTGAGCATGAAATGAAAATTTAGAATAATTAGGATAATAGTTACCTTGGGTTCAATTATATTCTGGTAGGTTATGGTGCACATTTACCCTAATGGACAGGGGTAAGGAGTAATAAGGATGCTTAACATTACTCATTGAAGAGTGTGTGTTAAGCTTGGAACCTGTATAGTCTTGCAGACGTGCTTGACTCATCAGTTATTTCTAGACGTATCCACATAAACAAAAGTAAAATAACTAAAAAATTCTGCATTTGTATTTACTACCTCTTCAGTTCTACTGTTCTGTCCACCATAGCCCAGAAAGGCTATGGAAATTTTTGTCTAGGCCCGATTAGTCAATTTTCTGATATAATCCTTACATACCTGTTTAGTTCCAATTTACTATTTTACTAATGCATGTTATTCAATCCGCTGTATTTCTTTACTTACTTGCTTACTGGTATATATTTATAGGATTTTAGACTTTACTACTTATTATATGTATCATTTTTAGATTTCTATCTTTTATTAGCATATGTCATATGATCATCAGCATTTTTAGAATTAGATTTTTCTTTCAGTACTTTTACTTACTGTATTATATATGTATGTGCCTATTCCTTGCTTAGTTGCTTGAGGTGTGCTTTGCCTCACTTTCTGTATAGTTATAAATGCTATATTTATAACTTATCCCGTTCTTGGTACGCCCTATTACTTTTAGTTCACTTTTTGTTGTGCTTAAGTTTAAAATAATGACATTAATAATTCATGTAAAATATTCAGCCTAAAATATATTTAAACAATTATCTAATAAGATTTTATTTTATTGACTGGAGCCCTGACATTATGAAATCGATAATGTCAAATTCAAATATGTTTGAGGAGCTGGGTACTGAAGAGGAGGAGTCTTATTTATAGGAGGAGGATCATCAGCTAGGAGAGATAGACACTGTCTAGTCTTCTTTCAGCTTTTGTGAGGACGAGATACTCTAGATTTATTTTTAGTCATTTTTAAACTATTTATTAAATATTGAAATAATACATGTACTGTGACCGTGATTATTATTCTGTACTGTTATTTTTTGATATATTTATTTTATTTTATTTCATGTTTGATGTATGGTGAACTAAATGTACTGTTATTTCTATATGCTTTCGCACTCTATGATTGTGTTGATTTAGTGACTGATCTCTTGTATTCATTCTGTGCACCTCTTTCCCTTATTAGTGAATTATGGATCTTACCTAATCCAATAATAAGTGAGAAATTTGCCAGAGTGGCACACTACCTCCTAAGTCTAATTATGCGGATCAGGAGGTGGGGCACCACATATAGACAACAATTTTTTTATTAGTATGATACGACATATGAGTGTAAGTCTAAATTTGACAAACTCAAGTTGAAAGAATAGATAAAACTTTATAGATCTAATGCTAAGAAACCCAAGCTGATAGAACAGGTTAAATAGAAATTTAAGGATAAAACCATCAATCTTTTGAGATAAAATAAAAGCTGACATGAAGAAAAATCGTCTGGTCTTATCTTATAAAGATAATATATTAAGACAAGAAACCTCCAAGTAAATATTAGAACGAATTTGATGATTCACATGTACATTCTGCAAAATCTAAATCACCCTTTCATGATTTAAAATTAGAATTAATTCAAAATCAAGAGATATATGGCCCCACGCCATGTCAAATCAATTGAAAAAGCTAACTAACTTACCCTAAATTTTGAATACATGCAAAAAACTATGTCACCAAAATTGCCCTACTCGCACAACACCTTAGCATCTCAGGTCACTCACTATTGTGAAACACACCAACATTGTCACAAATAACAATACCTTTGTCCTTCAAAAATCAAATAAACATCATAAGCTAAGGTAATTGGCAAATCTTTTAGCTTTTAAGCATGCATAATTTTAAATATAAATTTTAAAGTGCAATATTTAATTTGAAAAATAGATTATGAAAATCAAATATGTAAACCTTTGAGATGAATAAGCAGAATTAAAAAAAAAAAAAACAAAGTTATTTGAAAGAGACAATTTGCTTTCTTAATAGAGCGAAACATGAGCCATTCCATCAAAAAACATGCAACTCCAAAAACTCAAGCTCCTTCATTAACTTAAAACAAAGTTGTATTAAATAATAATTGAAGAAGTAGGGAGTTGAATCCTGAACCTCTCACTTGCAAAGCAAGTGCTCTACCGTTTGAGCTACATCTTTAAGTAAAACAAATCAGAAGAGTGCATAAAGTAAACTATGAAATAGTTGCTACGAATACAAAATGGGAGAGACAAAAGCCTATTTAAAATATAATTATCCCCACTCTAACACCCTTCTCAAATATAACTAAAAAAATCAAATCAAATCAAAATAGTGCATAAATTAAATTAAAAAATAAAACAAATCAACTCATCATATGAAAAGGCTAGTTAGATTGAATTGGATTCATAATTGCTTCACAACATGGGATGCTGCATTCAATACTCAACATTTTAATCATTTGGTATAAGTTATACTTAAAGAAATTCTAATTTGCCAATACTTAACTTCATTGTTGCATCATCAAAATAGCTTAACACTAAGTTGAAAGATTAAAAGTCAAGTTTAACCTTTAGTCTTGTCAAACTGATTCTATAACTTCAAGCACAGATTAAGGCTATGCTTATCAAAATAGCAAAACCACCAAAGCAAGTCAACTTTTAGACTTGTGAACTTGAGTTACCAGTTCATCGAGCGCAATAAATAACATTAAATGTTAGACTTTACTGCTTATAATAGTCAATTTTTTGATATAATAGTCCTTACATACCTGTTTAGTTCCAGTTTACTATTTTACTAATGCATATTATTCAGTCCGCTATATTTCTTTACTTACTTGCTCACTGGTATAGGATAAAACCATCAATCTTTTGAGACAAAATAAAAGCTAACATGAAGAAAAATCGTCTGGTCTTATCTTATAAAGATAATATATTAAGACAAGAAACCTCCAAGTAAATACTTGAACAGATTTGACGATTCACATGTGCATTCTGCAAAATCTAAATCACCCATTCATGATTTAAAATTAGAATTAATTCAAAATCAAGAGATATATGGCCCCACGCCATGTCAAATCAATTGAAAAAGCTAACTAACTTACCCTAAATTTTGAATACATGCAAAAAACTATGTCACCAAAATTGCCCTACTCGCACAACACCTTAGCATCTCAGGTCACTCACTATTGTGAAACACACCAACATTGTCACAAATAACAATACCTTTGTCCTTCAAAAATCAAATAAACATCATAAGCTAAGGTAATTGGCAAATCTTTTAGCTTTTAAGCATGCATAATTTTAAATATAAATTTTAAAGTGCAACATTTAATTTGAAAAATAGATTATGAAAATCAAATATGTAAGCCTTTAAGATGAATAAGCAGAATTTAAAAAAACAAAATTATTTGAAAGAGACAATTTGCTTTCTTAATAGAGCGAAACATGAGTCATTCCATCAAAAAACATGCAACTCCAAAAACTCAAGCTCATTCATTAACTTAAAAAAAAGTTGTATTAAATCAAAATTGAAGAAGTAGGGAGTTGAATCCTGAACCTATCACTTGCAAAGCAAGTGCTCTACTGTTTGAGCTACATCTTTAGATAAAACAAATTAGAAGAGTGCATAAAGTAAACTATGAAATAATTACTACGAATATAAAATGGGAGAGATAAAAGCCTGTTTAAAATAGAATTATCTTCACTCTAACACCATTCTCAAATATAACTAAAAAAAGCAAATCAAATCAAAATAGTGCATAAATTAAATTAAAAAATAAAACAAATCAACTCATCATATGAAACATGGGATGATGCATTGGATTCATAATTGCTTCACAACATGGGATGTTGCATTCAATACTCAACATTTTAATCATTTGGTATAAGTTATACTTAAAGAAATTCTAATTTGCCAATACTTAACTTCATTGTTGCATCATCAAAATAGCTTAACACTAAGTTGAAAGATTAAAAGTCAAGTTTAACCTTTAGTCTTGTCAAACTGATTCTGTAACTTCAAACACAGATTAAGGCTATGCTTATCAAAATGGCAAAACCACCAAAGTAAGTCAACTTTTAGACTTGTGAACTTGAGTTACCAGTTCACTGAGCGCAATAAATAACATTAAATGTTAGACTTTACTGCTTATAATAGTCAATTTTTTGATATAATAGTCCTTACATACCTGTTTAGTTCCAGTTTACTATTTTACTAATGCATAATATTCAGTTCGCTATATTTCTTTACTTACTTGCTCACTGGTATAGGATAAAACCATCAATCTTTTGAGATAAAATAAAAGCTAACATGAAGAAAAATCATCTGGTCTTATCTTATAAAGATAATATATTAAGACAAGAAACCTCCAAGTAAATACTAGAACAGATTTGACGATTCACATGTGCATTCTGCAAAATCTAAATCACCCTTTCATGATTTAAAATTGGAATTAATTCAAAATCAAGAGATATATGGCCCCACGCCATGTCAAATCAATTGAAAAAGCTAACTAACTTGCCCCAAATTTTGAATACATGCAAAAAACTATGTCACCAAATTTGCCCTACTCGCACAACACCTCAGCATCTCAGGTCACTCACTATTGTGAAACACACCAACATTGTCACAAATAACAATACCTTTGTCCTTGAAAAATCAAATGAACATCATAAGCTAAGGTAATTGGCAAATCTTTTAGCTTTTAAGCATGCATAATTTTAAATATAAATTTTAAAGTGCAACATTTAATTTGAAAAATAGATTATGAAAATCAAATATGTAAACCTTTGAGATGAATAAGCAGAATTAAAAAAAACAAAATTATTTGAAAGAGACAATTTGCTTTCTTAATAGAGCGAAACATGAGTCATTCCATCAAAAAACATGCAACTCCAAAGACTCAAGCTCATTCATTAACTTAAAAAAAATTATATTAAATCAAAATTGAAGAAGTAGGGAGTTGAATCTTGAACCTATCACTTGCAAAGCAAGTGCTCTACTGTTTAAGCTACATCTTTAGATAAAACAAATCAGAAGAGTGCATAAAGTAAACTATGAAATAGTTACTACGAATACAAAATGGGAGAGATAAAAGCTTGTTTAAAATAGAATTATCCTCACTCTAACATCATTCTCAAATATAACTAAAAAAAATAAATTAAATCAAAATAGTGTATAAATTAAATTAAAAAATAAAACAAATCAACTCATCATATGAAATATGGGATGCTGCATTGGATTCATAATTGCTTCACAACATGGGATGCTGCATTCAATACTCAACATTTTAATCATTTGGTATAAGTTATACTTAAAGAAATTCTAATTTGCCAATATTTAACTTCATTGTTGCATCATCAAAATAGCTCAACACTAAGTTGAAAGATTAAAAGTAAAGTTTAACCTTTAGTCTTGTCAAACTGATTCTATAACTTCAAGCACAGTTTAAAGTTATGCTTATCAAAATGGCAAAACCACCAAAGCAAGTCAACTTTTAGACTTGTGAAATTGAGTTACCAGTTCACCGAGCGCAACAAATAACTTTTTTTATAAATGAGATTTCCAAAACAACATATTAGAGAAATTGCATACAAACAAATGTCTAAGTAGCACCGAAAAACTTAAAGGAAGATTCGAAAGCTGAACAGATAAGACAACAAAGGAGAAGAAAAAGAAAATCATATCTGGGATTGAGCATGCACTTAGAAGAAAATGAGCATATTAAAGAGTCGTACTCTTAGGCGATACGAGATGGCTCGTATCAAAGTTAAGCAAATCCTTATTCTTGAGACGTACATCTTCGGCTGCTTTCAGTAATACAAATCGCCAAGAGGACTGAACTGCTTCTCTTGCTTTCCCTATGCAAAGAACCAGCGGAGGAGAAGGGATTCGTCTGTGCGCCCTGTGCGGAGAACCGACGGAGGAGAATGGATTCGTCTGTGCGCCCTGTGAGGAGAACCGGCAAAGAAGAAGGGATTCGTCTGTGCGCCCTCTGCGGAGAATCGAACGTGCGCCATATGCGGAGAATCGGTCGTGCGCCGCGGAGAACCAACGGAGGAGAAGGGATTCGTCCGTGCGCCCTCTGTGGAGAATCGGTCGTGCGCCATATGTGGAGAATCGGTCGTGCGCCGTGGAGAACCGGAGGAGGAGAAGGGATTCGTCCGTGCGTCCTCTGCGGATAACCGACGGAGGAGAAGTGATTCGTCTCCTCTCAATGCGAATGGGGGAGGCGAGGACCCCTTCAAATGAGGGAGGCCAGCCTAGGAGACGAGCAGAGAAAGAATACTCACCCATTTTCTTGTCTTGTGCTTTTAGGTGCCATTAAGGCAGACCCCAATAGCATTTCTCATTATTATACATATATATATATATATATATATATATATAAAAGGAATCCATTTATTAATCTTTTGAAATATAAACTAAGTGCTAAATTACTTATTGAGGCAACTACTAGTAGGCTAGTAAGTAATGACAAAGTGGATCTTATTTATCTTAGAACTCTTTCGACTGCATGCTCCTCGGTTTCACGAGCCAAAAACCTTTCCTCTCCCACCTTTCTTCTTCAAAATTTCAAATCTCACCGCCGAGGGGCCTCAGCGAGTCAGCAGCCTTAGGAGACTTGCATCGGACGAGAAGCAGTAGGATTCCGGCTGCTTAGCTAGGGTTCTTACTCTTGTCTTTTCGTGCTGCGCTCTTTTCCTAGTTTTCTTATCCGGTACTTTCTCAACAGTGCCTTATCTTCCTCTTTTTTTCCCGCCACATGCTTTGCCAAGGCTTTAATCTCGTAGGCTTTCTCTCTTTCTGCTCTTTTCTCTGGCTCCTACCTGTCAATAGAGAACGCTTGATGGTGTTCGCGCGGTATCGACAGCGGATCTGGATTGAGTTCTGTTTGTTTCACGTTGTCCTCTAATGAAAACCTAAGTCTGGGAACAAGAGACGGCCGCTAGGGTTTGAGCTATGCTAGGCGGAAGAAAGAGCTGCAATGGTGTGGTGAATCTGGGGGAATTGAGTGCTGATGGGTTTATCACTTACAAAAGGAAGAAGCGGGCAAGGGCCAGTAGCGATGCGGTATAGCACTTCTTGTTTTCGTTATTTTTAGTTATGTGATGAAAATTTTCGTTTTCGATTAGAAAATTTTCTCTAGTCTAGAGATAACGTAGATCCAATTGTCTTGTGCGGGAATGAATTTCATACATTGATTCTACCCCTACCTTTGTTTTAAGCGTTTCTTGCTCTTAGCACCTTGTTGCAACTTTATATTTGTATTTTCTTACTAGAATAGTGTAATGCTGAGTTGAAGCATGTAGAAGCAATGTCACTAGAAATTCGAATTGTTGGGTTTTATAGCAATAAACGATTCTTTTTATAACATTTGAAGATACTACCCACACTGTAGTTGGCCTAAAGGCTTGTTTAATTCACGTGCATCTTGAGATGCGCTATGTTAGAGAGATAGCACATGTTTGGTTCATTGCATTGTTATCTTAACAATTTGAATAATACCTGTTACATTATGTTTTCCTGACATCTGTAAAATGGGTGACACTAGATGCCGTAATGTCGTCTTTCTCATGGCAAGCCTGTTCCTCGACTTTTCATTTTCTCTTATATTGGAAAGCCTCTCATCATTCATTGTTAAGACTTTTGTTGCCATTGCCTAGCTTTTTCTTTGTCGCCTCCTAGCTTCACTTATGTTGCACAACTAGATTTAATATGCTGTTAACGTCACTTTCTATATGTAACAAACCCTAATATGCTGCTGCTTCATCAAGCTATAGCTGTCATGCTATGTCATAGCTGTTACTGAACTTGTCTCATTGCAAGATACACTGTTGCTAGTTTGTTGCCGAGGAGCTTTAATTTCTTTGGGTTAGTTTCTTAGGAATTCTTGGCAATTTCTAGCGCATAGTATTAAATATTATAAGGCATACATTTAGAATAAGGCGTAGTTTGGAAAATATACCTGAATGAAGTACAAATGATATGCACCATACTTTTAAATATCACCAGCAACAACAACACCTTCAATATTAGCATCAAAGTTATATGGGGTGGAATGTTGTTCTACAAAGGAGAAGCTAGTTATTAAATTAAGTGTTGTAGATATCAGAATGCTAAGGTGGATGAATGGGTGCGTATACTAACGATAAGATAAGGAATGAGTTCATCGTAGCATGAATGGAGTGGTTCCATTGGAGGATAGTATTAACAAATGTCATCTTAGAGATAGAAATATTGTTAAAAACACTGCATGTTTCTGAAAAAATAATGAATCAAACAAGAACTGATATTTTATTTACATTATTTTGAGAATATTTACATTTATAGATTCGAACCCAACTGTTCCTTCAATAATCAAAATAAGACCCAATACCCTATAGCATTTCATTGCGCTTTATTTTCACAGTTATTTTTCTGTTCACTGACTAGGTTCTCGAGTCAGTGTTCTCGCGTGTCATGGCCAAAATTCTTATTTCAATCTCTCTCTCTCTCTCTCTCTCTCTTTATCCCTTGCTTACAGTCACTTCTGTTACCATTGCTTGTCATCCAATGCAATTAAACATTCTGCAGCCTTTCTGTCTCTTGTCTTCCTCTCCAGTTTTTTCATTTATTCATGGCTGGGATCTATGTCTTATTGGTAGTATTAGTGCCATCGAGTGTTGCTCCTCAATATCTGCGGTTTTATATCTGTTTGCTTGCATTCAGCTTTATATTTATATATGTAGTAGGTTTCTTGCCTAAATTATAAACAAATGTTTTGTATCTTGGGTTCAAATATATAATATGGACGTGCATTAATGTTTCATGCCTTTCAGGTGGGCATTTGATGCTTACAATGCATAAATGTCTTCAACATGAGACTGGTCAAATTAACTTTAAATAATGCGTGATCTCATCAGCTTTTAAGGACATTTCCTGAGCAAGTTATGGTCAACCTTACATGCATATGAAGAGCATTAATGCCATTTTGACTTATCTATGTGGCATTTGGTCTTGAGATGCAGTGTATTTTTTAAAACAAGGAATCTTGCGTTTTGTAGATAAGGAGTATAGCTGAGGAAAATAATTACCATCATGCTAGGATTTAAATTTAAAAATTTAGCCTTGAGATGCTGTGTATTTTTTAAAACAAGGAATCTTGTGTTTTGTAAACAAGGAGTATAGCTGAGGAAAAGAATTGCCATCATGCTAGGATTTAAATTTCTTAAATCTTTGGGGCTCTCTGTTGATTCTTTTTTTTTGCTTGTTTAGTAAGCCTTATTGCACCAGTGCACTTGTTTATTTATGGCTTGATGATAATATATTAATTTTATTAATATTTAATTAGTGAAGGCGTTGGTTCAATTTTTATTTAAACTTATACACTGTATTTTAAAATGTCAGTAGTAAGGCAAAAATCTAAATTAGTCTAGGTTTCTTTTTTTAATTATTATGAAAGGAAAACTGCAAGGTACTCAATGGTGACAACTTGGAAACCCCTTCTTAAATGCTTCACTTTTCTAGTGTTAGATCTAGGCATTAACTGATCTAATCATTTGAGGACTTAGAGTAGCCAACTTGGCTTGTGTTTGTTTGCCTGTCTCATATTGGTGGATACTGTATTTGTTTTCTTTATACAAATTTTATGATGGAAAGATCAACCTTTGTTCTTTGTCAATCATGAGAATAGGGAGCTGTATTGAACCTCTTGATATTGTATTTTGCCTTTTATTTAGATTGACAAAAATGTGTTTTCCCTAATGTTTAATTTTAGTTGGCTAGTATTACAGCTTTTTTGATCTTCCATAAACAAATATACTTGCTTCTTCATCGGCAAAGTTCATCTTTTCTACCATATATTTAAATTAATACTTTTTATTACCATTAAGCATGCATATTTACCTTTTTCTCTAATTATTTATTCAAATGTAACTTGTCTTGTGTACATATTTTTTAATTTGTTCATTGTTGTTTAAGGATTTGTTTCAATACTGTGTTAGAAAAGAGAGAAATATGAAATATTTTACAATTCATTTATTGTGAAACTAAGATGTGAATTTGGCTGACAATTTATAGGTAGGAGAGCACTACATTAAAAAAGTTCTCATTGATGGAAACATCTTTATCGGTGAAGATATTCTGCAACTCTTACCACCAAAATTTTCTAATATAAATATAAAATACTTTTTATATAGTAACATTTCATTGCAAGCTACAAATGAAACTAAATTAAATGTCAAATTGAATTTTTGAACTGTAGTTTTGCAGGAGTCAATAATACATCAAATAGAGTGCATAGAGTTGGCAACATGATCTAACAGAGTGGAAAATTGTAGTCTTTTAGAGTGTCAGCATAGGAAATGTTATGAGAACATCAATGTAAAGTGTTTTTTATTTTAAATTTGACATATCTTAGAGGCAAAAAGAAATGGAATTTGAGAGACAGTGTGAGAGAAAGGACTGTTCTTTGACAGTTGTTTGTGTGCACTTGTGATTAGGCAGATGTTATATACAATGGGAACTTGAATACAACTTATAAGATGAGACAATGAGATGATCTGAGTAAACCTTGTGCTTTGAGACTATATTTGAAAGAAAATCTATAATGGAATACATTATTACTATGTTGTGATGCTAATAAAAGAATTTAGATATTCCTATATCTTAGCAAGATAATACGACATGTATTTTACAACACATTATAGGAGAATGTCCTCAGTGATGTGGATATGCTACAATATATAATGTAAAAATTCCTACTCTAAATATAAGATAATTTATGTTAGCATAAAATGTATGAACTTAAATTTTGGTTTTACCTCGTCTTTGCACTTAGAGTAATGCGATCAACTTTAATACAATTTTCCGCTTTGCATGTTGCATTCAGTTTACACTTGTTTTAGTCATCCCAACTTTCCATGTTTGTAAAAATATCACAATTTTTTGTAGCAATATGTGAAGGAGTGTCTTGATGGTGCCTGTCAGCATGATGCGTTTTCAAAAGTTGGTAGTCGCTGGCAAAATATTTTGCAATACATGCTTCATCTTCCAGATGTAGATGAAAGTGGTGGTATCCAGAGCTGCATTCAGGAAGCACTCGAAACATGCCTTCTTGGTTTCACGAAGAAGATTAAAACGGGTGTGCCCATTGCTATTATGCCATCTGAGGTAATATAATTGTTCTTTCTTCTTTGATCAAGAATGCACAAGAATATGCTCAAACCATAAACCTTTATTACCAGGACAGATTTAACGGCTACTGCGAAAATCAGGATCCGTCTAATGTTAAGGATGCTATTCGTGAATCTGCTGCAGATGGATCAAATATAAATATAGAGAGCCATACTGATATGATCAAGAACACTGCAAATTGTCAAAAAGTGTTGCAGGAAATTTTCTCTTCAGAGAACTTTACTTCTCTGTGTGATGTAGTCTGTGAAAGTTTCCGGAATGAAACTGTCAGAAAGCTACTTGACTTTAGCTTGATAAATTCTAAGCTGAAAAGTGGAGTTTATGAACAGATGCCGGTTTCATTTCATGAAGACATTCAGCAGGTATTCTTCACCCGTTAATCTTCGATATAGTTTTTCTTGGAATGATTATGCTCTGTTCCATTTTGTCTTTATCTTATTCTGTTCAGAAAACTCATATTATATGAGAACTCAAAAAAATTTGAATTTTGATGTAAAAATTATTAATTTTGGGTACACTATATTGATTTGGTTTGTTATGAGGTATTAATATAGTTAAATAGTTCTTTAAGAATTTACAATTTCTTATGTTTGCGTATTTTTAATTATTGCACTTATTATCATATTTTATTTGTTCTATTACAATAAGAAATTTGTTGTACAAAATTTATCTTTGTAATAATGTTATATTATAATGCATTCTTAAACTTTGTCTAACAATGTTTTAAATATTTACTTGTGAATGCCATCTCTATTAGAAAATTTGAGTTTATGAATTTTGCCCATATTAAAAGAGGAAGAGAAGGACCAAAAAAGACACGGAAAGAAGCCATTAGAAAGGATCTTCTCTATCTGTAGCTTAGTGAGGGGCTTCTATTTAATCGTACATAATAGAAACAATGGATTCATGTAGCAAAACCCACCTAGTTGGATTAAATCTTTGTGTTGTCATTATTGTTACTTGTTAATGCTAAATTGTAGAATTCACAATACAAGCTAAGTGTAAAATTTCAGCTGAAATTTTCTTTAATGAGCATATCTTTAATAAAAACATATGAAGAGTGAACTTTTCTTGTAGGTTTTAATATTATACACTTGAAATTTATAGACATGATTTCCTCTCTTATTTTAAGTATTATAATCTAGGAAGGATAATGTGATTGAGAATAATTTTCAGGACTACTGGGAGGTATTCTGGATAACAACGGATCTGCCTGCAGGAATATACTTTGCTTTCTTGAGGACAGCATGACTTAGAGTTGGATAGTGCTGTATATGGACATTTGGGAACAGCAAGGGCAGCTTTCTGGCAGCAAGAATTTTCTATTATACAGCTGGGAGGGAAGGTAGCAAAGGACTTGGATGATATTTTCCAGCAGCTGTTATAAGAAACATCAAGATGTGAAGTTTAGGAAGGGGAAGTGGAAGAAGGGAGAAAGATTATATGTGGGATTAAGGACTCTTAGAAGAACTAGTTAAGAAGAAGTTTTAGAAAAGCCATAGACAACACTGTAAGAAGTTGAAGTTTTAACTGAAAAATTTGCATTTTAATGAGGGAGCCTATTGAGTTATTGTTTGTATAGCCTGGATGGTTGACTTGGTTAATCAGGATTATTAGCAAATAGAATAATTTTTTGCTGTTCTCGACCAAGTACATTCCTTTCTAGAAGTGGTTTGTTGAATCAAATTCTATGGTTTTGTTATAGACAACTGAGTGAGGCCATGTAGTTGTAAGTTGTCATTATCTTCCATAATTGATATTTCCATTGTTTTGATTTTCTCTATAAACAATATTGAGATAATAAATTATCAATAGAGTGGTAATAACTCCCATGAAATGCAAAAATTGGTATTCACTTACCCTGGAACCTAAATTTTGATATTTATAAAACCAGAAGTGGTAAGTTTAGTGTGCTTTGTAGAAGTATAAGCTGGATGTTAAGTTTGTGAATAAAATAGATTTTGGTGGTATGTGTGAAAGCCTACTCTTATCTAAAGATGTTTATTGTGTGGCATTTAATGTCTTCAATTTTTAATCTGCTTGGTTCAACTTTTAAGAATTATCTGCATGTTTGATCTTTTTTCTTGAAACAGAATATAATTTCAAAATTTTTGAAGCTATTCCAATAGCTTAATCTTTTTGATAAATACAATAGCGATATCTCACCATTTGCTCTTGAATCTTGATTGTACTGCTTAGAATTTTCATTTTGAAAATTGTTATATTTTATGCTAGTGTTTTGTAACAAACTGTACTTTATACTATCATGTTTCAAGATAATAATAGTCTCTAGAAGTAATGCCATGGTTTCTTTGAATTCTGACATATTTTACAGCGTTGTAGGCTTATATTTAAAAAAATAGGCTAAATTGTTTTTCTCCAATTTTCAAAATTATTGTCCTTTTTACAAGGACGTCAACTGTACTATCTTGTAAAAATGAATATATTTTTATTTGTATATCAATTTAGTATTATTATACACAACACTATGTAGCACACGTGGCCATTTTTATGATTAAGCTGGCATCCTTAAAATACCACACTTTTATCATGCTAGAGTTTCCTCCTATTTCTTATTAGTCTTAATTCTTTATTTTCCTCTAAGGTGCTAAAAATAAATTATTTTATTTTATACAGTTGTGGTGTAAATTTCAAAAGCTTGGTCAAGACATCTTGCTTTTTTCTAGTAACCTTTCCAAACAGACGAGAATTTCTTACGTAAAGCAGGTAATAACGTTTTTTCTTTCTTTTTTTTTAATCTCTTTGTTGGTTTGAAATTTTCTTCTTTGTTTATATTGTGCATTATTTCTAATTGACTCTTTTACCTTTTTTAGTCATCATTTCTTCTATATAATTTGGGATCTTTTTTTACTTGGGATCTCATGCTCGATTATGAATTTGCTTGTATGAGACATTACTGCTTGTGTTTCTTTTTCTAAGGTTGGAGAAAAGCTTGGATTGGAAGTTGATGAAGAAAAGTTTGAGGTAAATGATGTTTTTACCTGACTAGCTTCTATTGAATAGTTTCATCATTTGTAATACTTCGTCTTTTGAGTATTTTTTTGCTCAGGAGAACCCTCAAGGTGTCGTGGAGCTGAAAAATTCCATGGACTCTCATGTCCCAGGGCAGTTTCCATTGAGCGAATCTGGCCGGTCTAATAAGCTTGATCAAAGCGAAGCATCTTGCTTGTGCAAAGTCTATCCCTGCAAGCAGTGCGGCAATGATGTCGTCGGAGAACACAGGCTTATATGTGATGGTTGTGAAGCAATTTACCATTTATCTTGTGCGGAACCTCTCAGTCAGAAGGTCCCTTCTCGGAGCTGGTATTGTTCTTCCTGTCTTGGAGATGGAAGCAAATCACCAGCTGCCATTAGGGATAATCAACTTAAAGACTTGCAAGATGAGTGGGCCATTTGTAGCAGGCCTGAGGACTATAATAGTTTTAAAGAGCGTGGTTGTTCGAATAAACTGTGCCAAAGCGTAGCCTCCTGCAGATACAAGGTCTTTATCTGCAAGCACTGCAGCACCGAAGCAATCGGGGAGCACAGCCTTATATGTGACGGATGCGAGGCAATTTACCACATTTCGTGTGTCGAGCTTTACGGTGAAGAGATTCCCACAAGAAACTGGTATTGTTCTTCGTGCCGTTACAGTGCTGACAGAGGCGAGGCACTGCCTGAGCCGGTTATAGAGGGCGAACAGGATTTGTTGCACCAGAACTGCGTTGTTTGCGATAGGATCGAGTTTTCTGAGGCTGAGAAAGATGTTACCAATGAAACGAGGGAGAGCTCTGTTTCTAGCATGGAGTTTGATGGTCTTCCGGAGCCCTCGAGAACTGCCAAGGCGCATCTGTGCAAGCTGTGTGGAACCTGCGAGGACGATGACAGAAAGTTCTTGACTTGTGGGAACAGCTACTGCTCCTACAAGTACTACCACATCAGGTGCCTGAGAAACAGCCAGATTGCGATCCAGCAGCAGCAGAACCGGCACTGCTGGTATTGCCCGTCGTGCCTGTGCAGAGCCTGCTTTCTAGATCAAGACGATGCCGATATAGTGCTGTGCGATGGCTGCGATGAAGCTTACCACACTTACTGCATGAAGCCACCCCGAACATCTGTTCCCAAGGGCCAGTGGTACTGTGTTCAGTGCAACATTGTTAGGGCGAAGGAAGGGATTCGAAGGCACGAGCAATGGATCCTGCAGCAGCATTACAAGAAGGACAATGTTTTTCTGGCTGCCAAAAGCAACCGCCGAATGAATATCCTGCTGAACGCCGTCGAGAAGGTGTGCTCTGAGGAATGAACGACGCAAAGGCTGCCAAGAATTCGCTTGATCTGTAGCCTGGGATGGCCCTTTGACCAATTTCTTACCGGCAAGTCTATTGTTTCTTAAGCTTTTTATATAACACAAGCCCTAAACTTGTGCAAGGATGAAATACTTGACTAAAGTTCTTTAACTTCAACCTGTTTTATAGATGCATCTTTAGGACACATTAGAGGGGACATTCTATCGGAGTTTGCTCGAAGCTCTGATGGCATTGTTTGATGTAAGTTTTTTTTTGTTGAGAAAATTGTATTGTGTTTTTTTGGAGTTACCGTTCTAATTGCATGATCACATCTGTTTGAATGTTCTTGCCTTTTTATGTTTTTCTTGGGGAAGGATTATTTACTGCTCTATCCATTGATAGCTTTGCAACTACAAGCACAGTTCAGACCTTTTTCTTTCTTGTATCATTTTGTTCTGTTACTAGTCAGTCCAGAATCCGACAAATAGCTAAAATACCTTTGGATGAATGACACGTGGCAGATGTTTCTACTTGTTATCCATCCATCGGTTATTGAAACTTTTATTCTATTGAATTTTGAATATTATATATATGCCCGTGTATGTGTTGTTGTGCTAATTGTGGACATTTTTTTTAATTCTCTTTTTGTTCATGTTTAGTGACCAAATTGCATCAGTTGTAAAATGAGTTTAGAAATATCAAAAGACACCCCTTTTAATGAACATTAGAATTATTTTTCATCAAATTAGTGGATTCTCATTCACATAAATTTGCTGGCGAAGAATCGACATTTTTTTCCAAAATTCTTATTATTTTTCATGTAAATGTTAGGTGCCAGGAGCTGGATATGTATTAATTATGATGAATTATATTACATATTATGATATATTTAGGTATAAAGTTAGAATTAGTGATATATTTTGGTTTCTGGATTATGTTATATTTCTTGTTCTTAAAAAATGCTTACATTTTGTAAACTTTTTATTATTATTTATTGAGATATTTAGTATTTTTCACTCATATATATATATATATATAGACTCCTAATTAAAAAAAAAACGAAATTCTATTTTGTCTAATGCATGATTTAAAATGTTAGGCAACAGTAGCAAAAAAGGATTTTCACCTCATTAATTTCTATGAAAATATACAAAGTTACAAATGTTCAAAAATAAAATGAAAATGATAGCAGTTGAGCAAATAAAAAAGGATTGAGCCCAAGAAGGCTAGCGATCCATCAGACCAGCAGTCTCACGACCAGGGTAGACTAGTTTTCAACACCAGAGAGAGTAAAAAATCTTCCAACTTTTTATAAAACAACTGAATAAAGCAAAATGAAGAAGAACAGGCAGCCACTAGAATCCTTAGTAACGGAACAAGACAGCTGAAATGAATAAAAAACCTTCACCAATTAGCAGCCATAAGAGAAACTCGGCATAGTATAGTCCTGAAGCTTAGAGAATTTCGATAAAAACAACGATCAATGTTCGACAATTTGAACCATGAAGATGCCCATAGAAGAAAACCTCCAATCATCCAGAAACAGATCCATCCCGATGGCAGGTTTCATTTTTCAAGGGATCAAAGCAATATATTTTATATAGGAAAGCAATCCTGCACATCCAAATTAGTAGAGTCCAAACTTAAAACTCAATTAGAGAAAGGAAGAGAACTTATCTTCCCTATAGATAATTAAAAAGATAACTGCAGCCTCATCATACACCGAATAGCGTATAAACTCAAATTATGATATAGATAGAAACAATCAGAGACAGAATCAACTCCATTAGTCCCCAATATCGATTCGGCCGTTGTTGGCAGCCCAGCCCACTCATTAGCTAAAGAAAAAACTTAATTGAACTACTCAAGAATATTATTTTAAAGTGTAATAACACAATTGAAATGTTGCTCGAATTATTTATTATTCATTTCATTCCAAATGCTATAACACAAGATGCCAATCATAGTAGTCTTCCCAATACTCAAGAAGTTGAGGCAGGGTTGGAGGTTAAAGAAATTCAGCTAAGAGGTTTAACATTTTTAAAATATGAAAATTTAATTGCAGCTAAAATACATATGATCAGTAGATTCAGGACAAGCATACATAAGTGACATAGCTGATAGCAATTTATACCAATTTTCTTAAGTTTATCGCAATCTGAGTTTATAGCATTTATGCCTTCCCAAGACAATTATTTTAGCTTGAGCTTAAGTAATACTAGCAACATTTTCACTGGAAAAAATTCCAGCAAAAGCAATTGGAGCCCTATTATTAAAGTGCTTTCAATAGGAGCTGCTGTGAGCCCCCCTGAATCCCAAGGAAGGAAAGAGAGCGAATTCTACCACATACCAGTCTTGACACATTTTTAAGCTGAAGGTAGTTTGCTAATTTGCAAGCTTTTTGGACAATATGAAAAAGGTGAGCACGAGAAAGCACACCAAATTTATTGAAAGTTGCAGTTTTGTGACAGCTAATGAGATGAAGCCTTTTGTTTTCAGTTCCACCATCAAATAAATATCTGCAAGCTAAGGCATTATTTTTTTTTGGAGAATTGAAGCCGGACGTTGAACTTCTTTGACCCAGAAAATAAGGAGATTCAAAATGGAGAATTTAATCAGCTGGAGGTGCTTCGCAAAAGAGAGGTATTTCTTGCTCCACCCAGTTTGCTAGTTGCTAATTTTATTGGCAAGAATGAGATCAGTAGAGGCAGGTCCAATGAAATCTGAAGGGACAATCTGCAAAAAAGGCAGCCGCCAGCTAGACACTAATCAAAGTTGTAAGATTTGTTTTCTCAACAATTCTCCTTAATCATTGAGACCGTCAAGGGAATTAATGATAGATTGAGTCCTCTTTATATTCACATCTTCTCCACACATTTCAACCATTTTTGTTTAGCTCTTTGCTTCAGCCATACATTTTCCTTGTGATCATTTGTACTTTGTTGATTGTGCTCCAGAGTTGTTTTCTCTCTGAATTTTAAAATTGATGTAGGATCATTGTAAAATAACTGGTAAGAACTTTCTTTAAAACGATGACAACGAGAACCTTGTAATTTGGTTGAAAGCACCAATGATTAAAATATAGATTCCTTCTTCGCTTTGCAATTGTAGGAGAGGAAAAAAGGATCATAGGAGCTTGATTTGAAATACACGGGCTTTCCACATTAAAATAAGAATGAGAAAATCTTTGTGGTTAATGAGATTGTTCTGTTGATGATTGGACGAAGTTTGAAAGGACAATGCCACTAGATTTGTCATCTCATTATCTTAAATAAAAGAGTTAAGCTCATCAGTTTGAGAATCAATAAGGACAATGGCACTATATTTTTCCATAGGATGTCTCGCATAGTTGTAATCACCCACTAATAACCATGGAAAATTAATATCATGCTTAAGATGTGAAATTTTGGTCCAAAGAGTTTGCCTTTTGGAGCCAATATTATAAGCATAGATAGAAGTACCAAAAAGGTAGCATGTTAGGCATTCTGACTCGCCCATGAATGAATTGATCAGGGATTTGTAGAGGCTCAAAACTGATTTTATTATAGTCCCAATGAACAACAATTCTTCCCGAATGCACTAAATTGAAGTTGGGCAGCAAAGTTCATTGTAAGAAAAATCCATCTGGATCGAGCAACCAGGTCTAGGAAAGTGGTGTAATTAATTCTGGTTTTCAAAAGTGCTATCATGTTATGCTTGAGCTTTTGGATTAAAATTTTGCAATCATGCCTCTGATGTTCCAAATGATTATTGGAGGTTCAAACATTTGAGAAACAAAATGTGATACAAAGGTTACAAAAATTGAGGAAATTTAATGAACGGAAGAAGGATAGATCTATCTTTTGGGAGGTCATTTTGATGGATATTAGGGGTGGAGAAGGTTGAATGGGTAGGATGGGTGAAGGAATATGATGGAACCAATGCTCTCTTGGCTCTTACTCCTATTTTGATCCATTCGATAACAGAAGGGGACAATCTCTTAGGACCCAAGCTAGGGATCCTCTCCTCAACCTCCCAAATCTTCCCAACCTCGTTCACAACCTCCTCAACCTCGAGCTCATTCTCAATCTCAAAACCTTAATCCCACATCTTCCACTGCACCGATAATTCCTCTCTTGATCTCATCTCCACCATCTTCCCCACCCGTTCTCATGCCGTAAGTAAATCAAGTCCAGTCACATGTTTCCCCCACCAGAAGCAGTCTTTAACCAGGTAAATAGATTTTTCCAACCAATTTCTCTCTTCCCTCATCTCATGTTTGTCATCTTTCTCCACATCTAAACCAAATCCCTAGTTGCCTATCCTTATTTGCTTTCTTAATGTGATGTTAAAGAGGAGCTAGTGGTGATTATACCACAAGGTACAAATGATTTTATTTTAAATTTAACTATTTTTTTTAATAAAATATTTGTCACTATTATTTTTTATTTATCTTGTTTGATATTTTGTAGAGAGCATAATAAAGATATTTGATTGTTGTTTTGATTTCTTTATTCTCAAAATTAATCAAAATGATTATTCAATATAATTGTTCTCAAGAATGGCCTTAGAGCTTGTTCTTACAATGCTTTGTTAAACAGTTCATACAATGAATAAAATAAAGGAAAAAAAGCCTTAAACATTGAGCTTATTATGTATTTACAAAACATAATTTATGATAAAAGTATGCTTTAAATATCAATTAAGATTCACATTATGTTGTCGATAGTGTTTTAAATATACATATGAAATTTAGCTTTATGTTTTCATAATTTGTTTGAAACTTTACTAGATATGTGACATTGTGTGACCAGGCTTAGGAAGTGAATTGAGATAGTGTATTCCCAAGCGACCTTTAAATAATAGAATTTTATTCCTAAGTGATATTTTTTATTGAGGAAAATGATATAAATATTTATGGAATGCATAAATAATGAAGACTACGCATTGATTTTAGTTATATGATTTATTTATGTTTCAATTAAATCTTATTTTTTATTCTAATAATTTGTCTAGATCTTCAATTTGTCATACATTGATATGGGCTTGTAGAGACTCACTATAATGGATTTGTTTCTTTCGGGTGATCAATTAAAAGTTGGGTTGTGTATAGCAGTTGAGAGAATTATCATGTTTCAAGAGACAATTTTTTTGAATATTTTAAGTTTAGTTTGAACTCAATTAATTTATATTTTGCTATTCATGAAAGCTTCAAATAGAAATCTGTCACAAACTAAACTAATACTCAAACAAAAAGTATCAGATGTTTCGGGTTTAAGGTGTAGGGTCTTGTATAAAAATTAAAACATTGTTGATCAATGGTTTACCTTCTATATATAAACCTTAAAATATTTGTTGTTTACTTAAAATGTATTTTATATTAGTAAGAAAGTATATTAGATATAGCAATGGAAGAGAGAAAGAATAGAGGGACTAGATACCAAGATGAGCTTCTCAGGTAGGATGAAAAGAGGGATCAAGGTAGACTCCTAGCAATGCATAGCTTCCACTAATTCATCTTGATCCACTAGCGTGTTCCTAACCACCACAACAAGCCAAGACCATTAGTAAAAGGGAAAACACCCAAGGTACTCGAGAGCATAAACTCTCGATTTCAAGGAAGCAAGTTGTGATGCCCCGGGCTGATCATCGACCAATTACCCGAAACATTAGCGGGGAGATATCCCATCATAACTCGTCATCAATCCATCACTTAAGTTGAATTGATTGGGATTAAATGATATATCTCTAGAAATGTACTTCTTTGAGGGCTAATCCTCAAAATAAGTAAAATTTTTATCTAAAGTATTAGTCACCTTACCCCTATGCATTGGTGGAATAATAAACTTAAGAATCACTAATGAATACAAGATAAGATTTAGTAATAGGATGATCACAACACAATATTGAGTATAAGATAGTATAAAACTAAAGTGCGGAAGCTTAAACATTTATCCATAATATTCATTACAGAAGCTAAAAGTAAGCATCCATCTCAGAAAAGAAAAGTAAAAATGCATCCAGAGCTAATTAATTATTACTTAATAAAATTAAATGTGTAATAAAATAACTCTCTTATCTCACCAACAGAAAAAATGAAACTAAGCACTAAAATCAGTAATCCAATGGTAGTGGTTCCTTTGCCTCCTCCTAAAGCTTCTGTATCTCCTCAAAAGCGGGCTCTTCACACTGCTTCAATCCTGACATGCTGGTTTCATATACCAAGGCCCTAGCCAAAGAAAAAGAATCCTTGTGTTTGAAAATAAGTCTAAGTACATTTTATACTGATTATAGAATTTCTTATCATTTAAGGGATATTGCTCAACAACATAAATAATGATAAAATACATAGTGAAACAGAAATAAAACTGTATAGCTAAAAATAAATTGTAATTATAAATCAAACCGCTAAAAATGAAACTACATTAAAGATTGAATAATACTAAAAATAGAACATTCATGTTGTGAATAAGATAACTGAAAGTAAGACTGTAAACTGAATAAAATGTGAAAATAAACTGTAATGTATACCAACTGAATATATATCTGAGTATGATACAGAATATGCCACATGCGTGCATGACCTTGATGCTAAATGGCATCCCACAGATCTTAGGTGTGCTCCGAATCGTATCACTAATAGATCCTAGATGTGCTACGTATTGCACTGCTAATAATACGTTATGCTTATGCGATTCAAGTTATCCCAAAACTAAAATGATAAAATAACTAAAAATTTAGAAAAGAGAAAATATATCCCTTTTGTTGTCTAACTATTTATGCTGTCATTTCTTAATATGCATGCTAATTCCAATGTCATATTATTCAAGAATTTTACTCATAAGAACTCTTCAATTATTCCCATTTTAGGTCTTAACTACTCTTAACATTGTTCAAGTGATTTCATTATCATATCGCGAATCAAAACCTAATTTATCATATATTAAGAATGCATACATACAACTAGTATGTTCCAATAAAGATGAATTTGGATACTTATATTGCTTAACTGCACTTATTCCCATGCACAGGGATATATATCATTTCACTGTTTATTCTACCAAACTAAGATGTCCAAACCCTAACTCATAATACACATTGAGATTATGATGTTTATCTTGAAATGAATTATACTTATCTAATTACCTAAAGATAAGACATCATCTCTATAGTTCCTTGTAGAGAAAATTAGCTACTCCTTAAGTCAAATGGAAAAAAATCAATTTTAGGTTATAGATATGCACTTTATCTCCATATGATAATATTGATATCATCACTGAGTTAAGTTTTAAGCAAACTTTTTAGTTTTCAAGAGCTTTCAAAGCTACATGAGACTTGACTTGATATGATTTACATAATACTAAGTGCTTAATATTAATCAACTAAATTCTCCTTTTGGATTTTCTACCATAAAATATAGGCTCAATCTACTTTCACTGGTGTAACTACGACAAGAGGTAGGTTCAAATCTTATAATTCACATCGTGAATATGGGGTCACACCTCAAAGTATCACAAATAAGTCACCCTACCTCAATGGTTTGATTTAACTATGGTTCATACAATATTTAATCTAAGCTTAATGCTTAAGAATGTCTACCATAATTCTAACCTCTTTAATTGTTAACATGAGATTTTGAGATTGAAAGGTCAATCATAATAAGCCCTAAATAATTGTGAAAATTTGCAATTATTAGACATTGTCTTGATCTAAGTGGCACATACAAGAAAATTGATCATCTTATTTATACTATCCTTAAAGGCTAACAATTCTAAATGTTCCTTAAAATTGAGATTAGATTGATGAATAATCAATGCTTTCAAATAAATTTACTAATTGTTCTAAGCATCTTGTTTATTGATTTTGGGAGAAATTATACTGATTTGAAGCTTAATATTAAGTCTTAAGCCTCCTTAATCTAATTAATCACATTTAAGAGTTCTAGGATTTATTACATGAAATTGAGTTCAAATATAGGATTTATCAATACTAAATAATTCCTTACTATCCAATGAGAGTTTAGACGGTAGGTAACTTCATATTTGCTATATAGGGTTTTGAGCTAATTAAAGGTGGTAAGCAAATTAAACATTACAAATTAAAATATTAAGTTATAATTAGGTTTTATATTATTTAATGAATCATTAGACACTCAAAATTTTTAAATCAAACCATAAATGAATTTAATATTCTCTAATCAATGTTTGAGATAATTAGTGAGTGATTAACAATATTATATACAGAACAAATGTTTCAATTTTCATAATTAGGTTCTCCTCTGAATAAAGAATAAAATGAAATCTTAATCATGCAATTTGGTTAAGTATTTACCCTAATGAATTAATCTTGTTCTTGTGTAATTAAGGCACATTTAAGAAATCTACTCACATAAAGTAAAATAATATTGCAGATTATTGTTTTATATCTTTTTCTGATCAAAATGATATATATGATTGTGAATTTTGGATCCATATTGTTTGAAAAATCACAGACCCTAATTCTCATTAAATTACTTGAGTTAGAACTTAGGGTTAATCAAATAACTTCACATTATTTCATTTATGGTGCTCGGGCTCTGTCGGGTCGACCAGATGACTCGCCTTATGCGGGACCGTGCGGGTAAGTCGAAACCTTACGGGCCGCTACTGTCAAATAGCGCAGGTCGTGGGTTGGCCCGACCCGCACTCTTCTCCTCCGTCGTTCGAACAGAGAATGTGATCGGGGATTTAGGGCTTCAGAGAAGCCCTAAATCTTCGATACTCAGGACATCCAAAGCTTGAATTAATGGTTTAAATTAATCATATTATTGATCTTTACATGCTTGACCACGAAGCTCTAACTGCTGTGCCATAGATTGTTTAATCCTAACTCACTTTGATAGTTGCTAGAGTTTACTTTAAAGGGAAAATTCACCCTCAACAGTCCACCATTATGGCACGACTCGTTCCCAACACCATCCTGATGCCATAGCCAATACAAGGAGCATATCCTCAGCTTGGGGAGTGGTCTAGATCTGTGGCGAGCTACTATGGCTCGGGCACTATACCCCACTGTGCAGGCCCAAGCTGATTGTTGCTCGATCGGGTTCGATCGAACGCGATCATCATCAACAATCACCATAAGCTAGTTGCAATCGACGTTCTCATCCTTAATTGCATAGAACAAAAGTTCATTAATCTGGAAATGGGGTACCTAGAAAGATGAGTAAATCACAAATCGCAGGCGATTGGGAGCAGACCAAGGGCTGAATTCGATCGCTGGAGTTTCCTTGAGCGGCTAGTTGACTTATGGGAACTTAATGTAACAACCCAAGGTTGTTACCCTGATCAATCGGGACTAAACTAAGCTCTAATATAGTCGTAATTTGTCATTAGGAGTGAACCCTGAAGTTTTGGTCCAAATCGAAAATCAATCAGACCAAACTCTAATTTTGGGTACTTTGAATAATCAAGAATGTGAAACTATTAAATTGACCTCAGATAGAAAATCCAACTTTGACATTGCACTCATCACCCCCAAATTAGTTAGGGTGATGTCTTGAAAATTTTTGGAAGTGGACGGATTTTCCCGAATATTTTAATATATTTAAAATACCCCAAAAATTAAAATAATTAAATTAATCTCAAAATCAGAATCTGACTATGTCGTTGCGTTCCTTACCCTCAAATTAGCTATGGGTGAATTTTTAGGATTTTTGAAAGTCATTTGATAATTAATTTTAATTAAGAAAATTGAAATTAATTAGTTATTAATCTTTATTAATTAAGGTTCAACGGCTGCCGTCCAAAATTTCCAAGCATCATTCCCCATGCCAACGTTTGTCGTTTAATTGGACGACGGTTCTTCTGAGCTGTCCGATCTGATCTCTGCGTGAGATCGGAAGACTCCCGGTTCGTCTCCTTCGATGCTTAGCGTGTGTCGCGCTGGCAAGCGTCGGCCGCGGGCTCGTGGCATCTTCTGCCGCTTTGAGGCGTCTTTAGAGCCCATTTCAGCTTGAAATCACTCCTTAGCCTCAGTTTTATAGTTTGGATCTAACCTAAAGCTGGGTATCCTTCTGCAGCTCCGTCCTGATCAACTAAAGGAACTCCACTGTCGATCGAAGGTACACTGATTCCCTATGTTATTTTCATGCATTCCCTTTGATTTCAAATCACAAGCGTATTTTTTTGCATGAATGATTGTTCTATCGTGTTCGATCGAGCTCGTCAGACGAATTTGGCAAGTTTTCTACAAGGATCCCGGTCTCGTCGTCTCTCACCCGTACCTAATCGCCTAGGGTTGACATCTGCTGGCGACTCAGATCTCCTCCGGCAATGGTTCAACCACTGTTCGAAAGGTCTCTCAGAGACCTTTCCAACGGCGGGCAGGCAGACCTCCGACGGCGTCGGAAAGGCCTCTGAGTTTGATGCCCTAGGTGTAGTATTCACGGTCTCGCAGCGTCTGCCCTCGGGTTGTCTCGGGTCGGGTCGGGTCGGACCCAACCCGCGTAATCGCTTTCGGGCCCATCGTGATGTCTTCTGCCGAGTCGAAGGAAATGAATCCCGCCAGCGCCGTTTTCAACAGAAGTATTAGGGATTATAAATTTTTTTAATTAGTTAATTAGCAAAATTCAAACCCATATAACTTTGCAGCCACAAATTCAAATATAGCAAAATTATATCTCATTTAGTTCAGAAATATGTAAGAAATATTTTGGCGATGTTAACTTTTCTATTTGATGCTTAATTTTGCTTATGGCCTTTTTAGGCTAATTAAACCCTCCTTAAACCTTAAAAATTGATTAGCTTATAACTTAGCCAATTCAACTCCAAATCATATTATCAAATATATTATTTTGATCAGAAAAATAAAATAGTCAATAAATTGCAAGAAAATTTCAATTTCAATGAGTAGATTTCTTAATTTAGCCTAATTAATCTATAAATAAATTGATTATTAAGCTCATTAATTATCCAAAATTTAAATTTCAAATTTTTAGTCACTCACAAAATAGAAAACAAACCATTAGTAAAGTCAAAATAATTTTTCTGTAATTAATTTCACTCATTAATCACCTAAACTCCTAATTAAGGCCTGAATTAATTAATTGAAGTCCAAATTTAGCAAACTCATTATCATTATACTCAGTGTGTTATAGGGAATCCATAGCGACCGATTTTGCTTGATTTGGATACAAATTAGTTAAATTAGGTTTTAGATCCCCCGCCCTTAATTTAGCCAAAGCTGAACATCAAAGACTTGGATGTCTGCTGCACCCACTAAATATTCTTGAATGGAAATGATTTGACATCTCAATGGACGTTGTAATGGAATTGTTTCACACAAGATTAGATGCAGATACAATATGGGTCATCATTGACCGTCTGACCAAATCTGCGCCCTTTATTCTTATCCATCATACTAACTCTGTGGAGAAGCTTGTTGAGCTCTATATAAAAGAAATTATCAGGCTGTACGGTATTCCAAAATCAATCATATCAGACAGAGACATCCGATTCACTTCCAAGTTTTGGCAGGCAGTGCATCAGGATCTAAGAATCACCCTAACGATGAGCAAAACCTTTCATCCTCAAACTGATGGCCAGACTAAAAGAGTGAATCTAATTTTTGAAGATCTGCCCCGACTTTGTATCTTAGACTTCAATAAAAGCTAGGAAGAGCATCTGCCACTGGTTGAATTTGCTTATAGCAACTGTTTCTAGTCTTGCATAAAGATGGCTCCATATAAGGCACTGTATGGGAGAAAATATTGCACTTCGTTGTCTTGGTATGAAATTGGAGATGTCCAGTTGTATGGGTATGAATTAGTAGGAGAAACCAATAAAAAGGTTAGACTCATTCAGCAAAGGATTCAGATGGCCCAGGACCAACATAGTAAGTATCACGATGCTCGTCATCGTCCTCTCGAGTTCTAGGAAGGTGATCCCTTCTATCTTAAGGTAAGCCCGATGAAAGGAATCTACCGTTTTGGCATAGCTGGAAAGATTAGTCCAAGTATGTTGGACCTTTCAAAAATTTATCCAAGATTAGATCGTCTATGTACAAGCGGGAATTTTTTGACGACTTCTCTGCTGTGCACAATATATTCCATATTTCGTCACTCCGGAAGTTTCTAAGAGAACCTCATAATCTTATTTCCATTCATCATGTAAATATCTAGCCATATCTGTCTTTCATTGAAGGGCCTATCAAAATTCTGGGTAAAGATCAAAAGCAGCTCAGAAGTTGATATATCCTAATGGTAGTGTAGTAGAGAAATCACAGTACTGAAGAAGCTACTTAGGAGAAATAATCTGGTATGCGAGCAAAGTACCCGGAGCTGTTTGAAAAATCCTCGTACTTTATCAACTATTCTTTAGTTTCCATGATGCTTTTATTACTGTATTTTTATTCTTACTTAAGTGATGTCGAGGACAACATCATTCTTAAGTGGGAGAATTTGTAACAACCCAAAATTATTATCCTGATCAATTGGGACTAAACCAAGTTCTAATCTTCATTCAAATAGTCTTAATTAGTAATTAGGAACGAACCATAAATTTTTGGTCCAAATCAGGAATCAATCGGACCAAACCCTAATTTTGGGTAATTTGAATAATCAAGAAAATGAAAATATTAAATTGATCTCAGATTAAAAATTTGACTTCGCTATTGCGCTCATCACACCAAATTAGCTAGGGGTGATGTTTTGGAAATTTTTGGAAGTCGTCGAATTTTCTCGAATATTTTAATATATTTAAAATACCCCAAAAATAAAAATAATTAAATTGATCTTGAAATCAGAATCCAACTTCGTCGTTATGTTTCTCACTCAAATTAGCTAAACGTGAATTTTTGGGATTTTTCTGAAGTTATTTGATAATTTAATTTTAATTAAAAAAATTGAAATTAAATATTTTATTGATATTTATTAATTAAGGATTAACGACTGTCGTCCAAAATTTTCATGCGCCGTTCCCCATGACAACTGCTGCCATCTAATTGGATGACGCTTCTTCTTATTTGTTCGATTCAATCTCCGTGTGAGATTGGACGACTTCTGGTTCATCTCCTTTGATGCTCAGCTAGTGTCGTGTTGAGTGCACTCGTAAGTATCGACAGCAGGCGTGTGGCACCGCCTGCCGCTTTGAGGTCTCTCTAGAGCCCATTTTAGCTCGAAATCACTCCTTAGCCTTGGTTTCACAGTTTGTATCTAACCAAGAGTCGAGTGTCACTCTGCAGCTTCGTCCTGATCAACCGAAGGATCTCCGCCGTCGATCAAAGGTACACTGATTCCCTATGTTATCTTTAAGCATTCACTTTGATTTCAATTTGCAAGCTTATTTTTTTGCACGAATGATTTTCTATCATGTCTGATCAAGCTCGATTGAGCTTGATCGGACGAATTTGGCGAGTTGTCTACTAGGATTCCGGTCTCGCCGTCTCTCGCCCGTACCTAATCTTATAGGTTTGACATCAGCCAGTGACTCAGACCTCCTCCGGTAATGGTTCGAACACCGTTCGAAAGGTCTCTCCGAGACCTTTCCAATGACGGGCAGGCCGACCTACGACGATGTCGGAAAGGCCTCCGATTTTGATGCCCTAAGCGCAGTCTTCTCGGTCTCGCCACATCTTCCCTCGAGCTGTCTCGGGTCGGGTCGGGTTCGACCCGACCCAATCAATCGCTTTCAGGCCCGTTGCACTGTCTTATGCCAAGCCGAAGGAAGTGGATCCTACTACCAACACTGTTATGAACAGAAGGATTTAGTATTAGAAAATTATTTATTAATTAACAAAATTTAAACCCTTATAACTTTGCAACCAAAATTCAAATATAGCAAAATTATATCTCATTTTGCTCAAAAAAATGTAAAGAATAATTTGATGATGTTATTTTTCTATTTGATGCTTAATTTAACTAATGATATTTTTAGGCTAATTAAACCCTCCATAAACACTAAAAATAGATTAGCTCATAATTTAGCCAATGCAGCTCCAAATCATATGATTAAATATGCCATTTTGATCAGAAAAATGTAAGGATCAATAAAGTATAAGAAAAGTTCAATTTTAGTGGGTAGATTTCTTAATTTATCATAATTACTCTAAAAATAAATTAGTGAATATTAAGCTCATTAATTATCCAAATTTTAAATTTCACGTTTCTAATCACTCATAAAACAGAGAAGAACATGTTAGAAAAGTCAAACAATTTTCTTATAATTAATTTTTCTAATCACTCACTAATCATCTTAAACCCTAATTTTTTTTATTGATCGATGGAAACGGTGGAATGGTCCAGATGCAACGAGGCGTAATAGCCGATTGAAGGAATGATCAGGACCATCTGATCTATATTAACTAATGTCTCAATCGCTTCGTTGCGTGGATTGGGTGCCACAGCAGATCATCGCAGTCTGCACAACAGATTCGTGCAATCAGTCGATCGTTGGAGGGTTAAAAATGTAATTATTGAATTTAGGATATTTTCTGTATTATTTACTCAATTTAATTTTCATTAAATTTAAGTCTAATTGATCTCCAAAAATTCTCAAAATTTTACCCCTAGCTAATTTGGGCGAGAGAAATTCAAAAATGCAATCAAAATTTGATTTAGAGATCAATTTAATTTAGCTAATTTTCTAGGCCATTAAATTGACTAAGATCTCATTTGGTCCAAATAAATTTTAATGACTCCTAAATTTTTAGGGTTTGATCCTAATGATGATTAGAACTTAGTGACAAGTGTCTAGAACTAATCAGATGTACATTTCTTAAATATAGCCTTTGAATTTAGGGTAACAACTTAGAGTTATTACAAACTCCTTCACTTAAAATGATGTTGTCCCCAACATTATAGTTAGAAAGTGTAAGTATTTGCAAAATTTAAGGATATGAAATAGGAATAAACCACCTCCTTCTCCCAGATAGATTCTTCAAGGCTACGATTCTTTTATTGCACTTTCACCATATGAATATAGTGACTTCTTATATGCCTATGATCATCAGCTAAGATCTTAATTAGATCTTCCACATATGAAAGATCAAGCTAAAGAGTGACTTCTAAAAGTTGGATGAGAAGAAAAGGATTTCAAAGACACCTTCTATAGCTGTAACGCCCCGCCTCATCGCCGTGTGCAAAAGACAAGTATAATCATAATCAACGGCGGGGCGGTGCTCTACTCGGGAGGACGAGCTTACAAAAAAAAAAACATCTCCCCGAATAGGCTAAAAGACTGAGCCACACTGAAGGCTACTAACTCGAACCTGAGAGTAAGATTGAGAGTCAATACTTAAGATAATAGTGGATTACTTGTCTTAAGTATTAGACTAATACGTACATTAGATTTAAAAAGATAAATATGAATCCAAAATACATTATTAATATATCAGTATTTCCAGTATGCTGATCACATCATAATACTAAGTATAGTAGTATAACAGAGTGCGGAAGCTAAAGCAAAATATATAGAATACATTCATCATAGAGTAGTAGTAAATATTCATCTCAGAAAAGAAAAGTAAAATACATCCAGAGTTATTACAAACTGATTTAAAAGATGAAATGTAAAATCTATCTAAAGTATTAAAATAAGCAGTAAGCAAAAGGTGGAAAGCTGATCCACTAAGGCTCCAAGTACTCCTCCGGGATCTCCTGTAGGTCCTCCTACCCTGTCTCCACAAGCTGCTTGAGATCTAGCAAATTGTCAGATCCCAAAAGTACCCCGTGTTAGGCAAGAAGTCTAACACATCGCAACTAACTAAGTAGTTCTAAAGTAAATGTAATAGACAGTAAAGTAAACACGACTATAGAAAATAATAGTAAGGGCACTATGTAACTGAAACTGTAAAGACTAAGCAAAGTAAAACTGCATCACAACTGAATACTGAAAGTAAACGAAAATATCAAAAGCTCAAAAATTAATGTGAACAATGTCTGATGCTGTAACATATGTCACTGGAATGATGTACCCAAATATGCCACAGCACGGTATGCCACGGTATGTGACGGAACTATCACTGAAAGGCTATGAGTCGTACGGTCCAATGTATCATGCACCCAGTCAGGAAGACAGTACGGTGATGCCGATGCATCCTAAAATTCTCCAGTCAATATATGCAACATTTCGTAACCCATAATTTATCACTGATACTCATACATCACTACTGAAATGATTCCTCAAACTCATGCTCATATTTATGCCCATGCTTCTATTATATATGAGTAAAATTTTGTTCTCCACTGTGCATAATCCTGCTAAAAGGATTTTGACTCCTAGCTTCTAGAATGATAATTGGTTAAAGTTGAAGATTTACTTAAAGATTATTAGGTGGGATGATTGTATACACATATTTAACATATTTACAAGAAAGGTGATTCATATCACTTAGTTTGATTAAGCCACCCTAATGAAGCGATCTTCGATAGGAGGCATCGCTCGTTGGCAATTTGTATCTCAAGCTAAGTTATTAAGATGCCTAACTCATAATCACACTCAGTGTCTTAAAGAAGGTGATTCTAATTACTTAGTTTGTTTAAGCCATACTTATTGAAGCGGTCTTCGCTAGGAGGCATCGCCTGTTGGCGATTTGTATTTCAATCAAACTAAGGAATGAGTACATATTTAATACACTCTTAGTCTTGGGAGATTTACTCTAACGGGACTGTATTCGTCTAAACCCTCAGGATAGCACCTGCTCATAAGCCCACATTGGAGTGAATCTACTAATCCTGAATACTACTGAAGAAAATTAGTACTATGGGTATGTCATACTACACCAACCAATAATCTGGGTTCACACAACTCTATTTAATTAACAAGTATTTATCAAGATTATAAATTCTTATGCTAAATATGTAAGTCCTATACAAGGCTCCAAGAAAATATGATCAAGTATCACTCAATATAGATTCTACCACAAGGAAGGTGTCATTCTAATATCTTAAATGATTCCTACCACGATGGGTTAAGATCAACTTCTAAAGTTAAGGGATCATCTAAACTTCTATCTCAATGAGTTATGCAAAATCCTCCTACCTCAATGTATATTCAAATTTGGGTCTTTAAAATATTTCAGAAACAATATTGTGTTGAGATACTTAAGATCTCACACTCTTAACTCAACTACTAACACTATAGGTTTTACTTATCATTTAGACTTAGGATGATCATATCATATGATTAAGTCATTTGATCATAGCTTATTCTAAGATTATGAGATTTAAATCAAGAATATTAATAGAGTTAGATCACTTGTTCAATTAATATGGTTATATTAATCTTATCATGCTAATAATCTTATGTAGGAGAAAATCAAAGATCTAAGGTTCAGATTCATATTAAGTAATCTCATAGGTTTATTATTAACCTTAACATGTCTAATCCAAATATTTAAGATCAATGTCAAATCAGATGCATTATTGGAATAATGCCAATCACATTATCTTATAATCATATTCATTTATTTAAGGATTAAGAGTTTGGATCTTAATCAAGCTGATTAGGGTTTAACCCCTACTCATGTCCAATTAAGATCAAGTGTTTATAGATCAAATGTTAAATCAGTAAATTAGGTTTGTATTATTGGTGGTAATCTTAGACTTAGATTAAGTCTTAATAGCTTGATCAAAGTCTTAAGACTTCTTAAGTTAATTAAGATGATTAAGTTCTCCAATATTTTCTTAGATTATTCAAGTTATACATTATAAATTAGCATACCTAGTTTTCATACATTTACCTTACTGTTATAAAGCATATTAACAGAAAAATTTCAGAAAATAAAAAGTAATTAGTGCAAGTTAAACCCTAAATCAATCTAAAAGGATTATCACATAATTGTAAATCTAACCATCAAATTCTCTACAATTTGGCACATAAGTTTTAATTCACCATACAATTAATCAGAGACTGAGTTTACTAAGATCCAATATATACAAACCTTAATTTTCACTAATCATGGTTTAACAAGATTAGGGCATAAATTGAAATACAGAGAGCAAAAAAATAATTCACTTAGCACATTCATTTTACTCATCATAAGCAAACTAATGGCACACTAAACATGTAATCTGGTTAAGTGTAATTGCTAATCAACCCTAATCAAGATCTGTAATAATTAAGAAAAAATGAAAAATCTAACCATTAGATGTTCAATATTATTTTATATTCAGGACCTTGAGGTTTTTCTGATCAATTTCATATATAATATAATAGGGTTTGGACCAGTAGATTAAAAGTTATTCAATTAATACATTCTGCTTTTTTATTTAAATGATTTCCTATGATTTGAATTATTGAATTATTTTCCTTTAGGAAAATAATTCCAATTATTCGGTTATAATTAAAACGGGTTCAGCCCGTTATCAAAAGGCGCGGGTCGGTCGGGGCCCGAAGACCCGGAACTGTCGCACTGCGCGGGTCACGGGTCGGCCTGACCCACACAGGGGCTTCGTCTCTGAGCCTTCGTCCCAACGGAAGGGACCCGTTTAGGGGAACCATAATCAGCCAACTCCTGCGCGTCCTGACAACGGCATGACCCGCCATCGATCGCTACTCATTCACTGTAGTCAGGCGCGCCGAAGGGGACCCGAAGCCTTCTGTGAGGTGGTCTGGATCGGCCAGACCATACTCACCCGAGAGCTCCCACAATGGAGCTACTGTGGGGAGACAATTCTCACCACAAAGGCCATGCCAGACCTAAGGCTCGATCCCTACACCTTTAGGGAGGTGAGACGGATCGAAGCCCCCTGGTCTGAGGGACTGAGATGGTCTGGAACGCCGGGACCTTACTCACCCGAGACGTATCTTAAGGGACTTAACCCGATCGATCGATTTGATCGATCAGGGCTAGATTATGGCTCAATTTCGATACCAGTGAGTTCATTTTGACAATACGCATGTAATAGAATCAAAAGGAGGAAGGTCCGAGTCTCATTGGCTCGAAACCGGCAAATGGGGGTACCTGGTTCGACGGGGGAGCTCGGAACAATCGACTGAGGGTCCGGCTGGTCTTGACTGAGCTTTCAAATGCTGCAAAGGATCCTGAACACTAAGAGAGAATACTATCAGTGGTTCGGGAGCTCCAGGGATCGCCTATGCAAGCGGAAGTTGCAGAGAGCTCCAGTGTTCGGCAATGGCAGAAGTTGCAGAGAGCTCAATTGACCAGCAAGGATCAAATGGAGCAAAGCAAGGGCTATTTATAGCCTTGGGAGAGGATTGGGAAGCTTATGGAGGGTTGGCTCGGGCTGGGAAAGACTCGAGTGGTCGGGCCATGGCCGAGCTCTTGAATTTCTAATTCGAGCTCGGCAGGGTCACGAGGTCCGATCGGGGGTCTTTGCCAAGACGAGGGAGATCCTAACGGCCTTACTGAGGTGGACGCATGAGTGGGGGACAAGTGGGGCAGCTGGCAGTACGAGGGATCTTCCTGTCGGATGCGCGAGCGAATAGGGATGAAGATTCATAGTTACGGGAGGGTCCGGAGCCGTCTGACTGATCGATTGAAAAGATGCGACGGTCCTGATATTCCGGATCCTAACGGCCGGATCGGATTAAATCCGTGCTGTAGTATCTCACAGGTTGATCTAACGGCAGATCCGTGGTTTCGCGGAATCTAATCATAGCCGTTGGATTAATAGAACGAATGGCAGATACAACGGAAGCACCGCTGTCGCACGACCCGGGCTCCGCAGCGGATCGCCCGCGGTCCGCACAGCGGACCCAGACCGTTTTATTAGCTTAAAGGGTATAAATGCAAATTTGAAAAGTTAGGAACCCTTTTATGCAATTGGACTATTTTAATTAAATATGAATTATGGCCTACATAATTTCCAAATTGCACTGAACTTTCACCCCTAGCTAATTTGGGGGTGAGAAATTTAAAAATGCAATCAAAATTTAATTCTGAGATCAAAATATTTTAGGTCTAAACTAGGGCATCTAGACAGATCAAAATATTATTTTGGATTTAGAGAAGTCCAATGGACTCCAAATTTTTAGGATATGATTCATTTGATGTTCTTAAAGCAATGGAATCAAAATTAATGATTTCTTTGACTATAGATTAGCAGGGTAACAACCTAGGGTTGTTACAGACTCTCCCACTTAAGAACGATGTCGTCCTCGACATCATCTCAAGAGAGAAGACAAACATGAAGAAATTTGAAGAACAGAATAAAATTCAGATAGTTAATGAGTACTTAGAATTTCAAATAAACTAGGATACTTTCTTCTCATATCTGCCTCTTTCTCCTAAGTAGATTCTTCTAAAGAGCGATTCCTCCACTGAACCTTTACCATTGGGATTGAGCGATTCCTCAGATGCTTTTGATCTTGAGCTAAGATCTTAATTGACTCTTCCGCATAAGAAAGATTCAGCTAGAAAGATACTGCTGGAAGTTAAATCAAGTGAGATGGATTGCGAAGACATCTCCGCAAAGAGGAGATGTGGAACACGTTATGGACTGCAGAAAAATCTTCAGGAAGCTTCAATTGATATGTTGCAGAACCAATCTTTTCTAATATTTCAAAGGGTCCGACGTAGCGGGGACTTAGCTTCCTGGCTACACCGAAACAATATACGCCTTTTATTGGTCTGACTTTAAGATATGCAAAATTTCCAATGTCAAATTCCAGAATACAATGATGAGCATCATCATACTTACTCTGGCTATCTTGAGCGGCTTTGATTCTTTGCTGGATCAGTTGAATCTTGCGGTTTGTTTCTTCAACTAAATCAGAACCATACAGCTGAACACAGCCTATTTCAGACCATGTTAATGGAGTACTGCATTTCCTGCCATATAGAGCTTCATATAGAGCCATGCTAATACTTGCCTAAAAACTGTTGTTGTATGCAAACTCCACGAGAGAAATGTAATCTTCCCAGAAGCCTCCAAAATCCAGAATACAGAGACAAAGAAGATTTTCCAAGACTTGATTGAGTCTTTCCATCTATCCATCTATATGGGGATGAAAAGTGGTGCTCATGGCTAGAGTAGTTCCCAAGTCTTGATGTGCTGCTTGCAAGAATTTAGAAGTGAAACGATAGTCTCGATTATATACGATAGATCTGGGAATTCCATGGAGTCTGATAATTTCCTTGATATACAACTTTGCTAATTTCTCCACAGAATTGGTTTGACGCATAGGGATAAAATATGCTGATTTGGTCAGTTGATCGACAATGACCCAGATTAAATTGGCACCAGATCTTAATTTAGGTAAACCCATAACAAAATCCATAGAAATATCGAACCACTTCCACTCCAGAATTGCTAGAGGATGAAGAAGCCTTCCAGGCTTTTGGTGCTCGGCTTTGACTAAGTTACAAGCATGACACTTTGCTACGAATTCAGCCACACTCTTCTTCATTCCAGGCCACCAGAATGATTTCTTCAGATCTTGATACAGATGTACTTGGTAACCAGATATGTGACCTTCCACTAAAATCTTTTGATGCATGGATTTGGGAATCCATAGGCGATCCCCTTGATAGATTACATTACCTCGAATCTGAAGATCAAAGTGAAGACCACTTTCGATGTTTGCTTTAAACTTCAAATAGTCTTCATCCTTGGTTTGGGAGATGGAGACATCACGATGAAATGTAGGTTCAACTGAACTCATGGATATCAGTGTGCTTAGCATAGCACCATGTACTAGCCTGATTTTGAGCTTTTGGAATTCTTCTTATAGAGAACTGGATAGGATTATAGAAGATAGAGTAGCATGATGACTGAGTTCATCTGCTACGACGTTCACTTTTCTTGGATGATATTGGATGCTTAAATCATAATCACTTATTAGCTCAAGCCATCTTCGCTGTCGGCAGTTTAGCTTACGCTGGGTGAAGATGTACTTTAAGCTCTGATGATCGGTAAATATGGAACATTGGACGCCATAAAGATAATGACGCCAGATTTTTAGCGAAAAAACTACGGCTGCTAGTTCGAGATCATGGACAGGATAGTTCTTTTCACGTGGTTTTAACTGACGAGAGCGTAGGCTATAACTTTTCCTTCCTGCGTCAGCACACACCCTAAACCTATGCCAAATGCATTGGTATAGACTTGGTAGTTGAGGCCTTCTTTAGGTAAGGCTAGAACTGGTGCAGAGGAAAGAGCATATTTTAATGATTGGAATGCTTTCTCGCACTCTGGGCTCTAGATAAATGATACTGCTTTATGTGTCAATTTTGTGAGAGGAGACGCAATTTGTGAGGAACCCTTAACAAATTTTCTATAGTAACCTGCCAGTCCTAGGAAACTCCTGATATCGGTCACGGATTTTGGTTGTGATCATCTTGGACTATGCTTACTTTATTTTGATTGACTCTGATTCCTTGAGAGTCGACGACATGACCCAGAAAAGTGACTGAGTCAAGCTAAAATTCACATTTGGAATACTTAGCATATAGCTCATGACTTCGGAGCTCTTCTAGTACTAATCACAGATGGTTCTCGTGATCCATTTTACTTTTTGAATAAATCAGAATATCATCGATGAAGAGAATGATGAATTTATCTAAATATTCTTTCAACACGCGCTGCATTAGATCCATAAAAATGGATGGTGCATTTGTTAAGCCAAAGGACATTACCAAAAGTTCATAATGTCTATAGCAGGTTCTAAATGCTATTTTCTCCACATTTGGATCTTTAACTCGCAATTGGTGATATCCAGATCGCAAGTCTATCTTTAAGAAAACCTTAGGTCCATATAACTGGTCGGATAAATCATCGATATGAGGTAGAGGATACTTATTCTTGATGGTTACCTTATTTAATTCTCTATAATCGATGCACATTCTCATCGATCAATCTTTCTTCTTTACGAACAAAATTGGCGCTCCCCAAGGAGATGAACTTGGACGGATGAGGCCTTTCTCCAACAGTTCTTGAAGTTGTTTGTTCAATTCTTGAAGTTCTTTTGGCACCATACGATACGGAACTTTTGACAGTGGTTAAATTTCGGGAATTAATTCAATTGCAAACTCTACTTCTCTAACTGGAGGAAGACCAGGTAGATATTCGGGGAAAACATCAAGAAATTCACAAATCATATGGTTCTCAGAAATAGGCACGACTTCTTTCTTCTCTCCCAACATTGTTACGAGATACGCATCGCATCCATTCCTGACTAGCCTTTTTGCCGTCATTGCATTGATCAACGATGCTTGGGTGCTAAATCTTCCAAAGAACGATTTCGAATTACTTCCACTGCCCAAAATTATTTTCTTCTTTTGGTAATTTATGGAAGCACCATGCTGGCTTAACTAATTCATGCCTAGGATTATATCAAAGTTTGTGATTGGCAATATAATTAACTTAGCCCCATAGTTTTGTTCCCCAATATGAATATCTATGTTGCAGAATTGTTGGGACTACATATGGGCTCTGGAAGGTAACCCGATGCTCAACAAGCTAGCTAATCATTAGGTAGCTTAAGAGTCTTAGCCCAATTTTCTGATACGAAGGAATGACTCGCTCCCGTATCTAAAAGGATGTTACAAGATTTGTCGTTTATTGATAAGGTGCCTATGATTACAGTAACTTAATAAGAATAACTACTCAAGCATTTAAAATACTAAAATGGTAAAGATTGATTACTGACACGGTGAGAACTGAATAAAAATTAATTTAAGGCATACCTGACACCACATCGTTGTCCTCAGGAGCAGAGGTAGGAGATAACATATATACCCTGGTCAGTGCTGAGGGTTATTTATTCTGGGGCCTTTGACCCTAACGATCATGATTTAGCCTTTGTGCTGGTACAATTGCCTTTGAGTTTAAGGTTGGAGCTGGCATTATAGCAGGAGCAGACTCTCGGCTGTTCCTTGGTTGTGCACGGAATGCTTGTTTATGACGGGAGTGGTTGATGAGAACTTTGTCGATTGTGTTCTTCTCATTGCATTCGAAATAGCAGTGGCCTTTACGACCACAAGTAAAACATACATCACTGAAGTTGTAGCATTTCTAGTACAAATGCATTCGTTTGCATTCAAAATTCTGAGGTTGGGGTTGTGTGGTTTCCATGTTATAGACTTTTTTCACCTTATGATGGCCAAAGCGTTCCTTCCTCGATTACATTACTATCGCCTTCCTTTTCCAGTCTAGTTGACCTTAGAATCCTTCTTGTAGACAGGTAGCCTCGATTAATTCAGTCAGAGTTTTGATTTGACAAAATACTAAGTGGGTTTTAATAGAGTTGCTCATACCCTTCAGAAAACGGTGGCATCTAGATGCTTCCATTCTAACTAGATTCAGAACGAAACGTGATAGTCTCCGAAATTCCTGCTCGTAGTCAAACACTGAATTATTGCCTTGTGTGAGAAAGAGGAGCTCATCCTCTAGAATTGCTTGAGTAGATGCCAGTATGAATGTTTCACGAAATGCTTCCAAGAACATATCCCTAGGAATGTCCTCTACTTCATAATGAACAAATCTGTTATTCCGCTCGTTCTCCCACCAGTACTCAGTTTCTTCTTAAAATAAATGAGTTACTAGGCGTATGGCTTCAGAGTTAGGGCACTTGATACTGGCCAAGTTCTTCTCGGCCATCTTAAGCCAGTTCACTGTGTCCATAGGATTCAACTCTCCATTGAATGTAGGAGTTCGGAGATGAAGGAAACTGTGTAGGATCATGTCGCCCGTATAGTGTGAAGACGATGAGAATCCTGATGGGGCTACAGGTTGCTGTCTAACCGAGAGGATAAGAGCACGTGTCTCTTGCGCCTGTTGCGCATTGCTATATATTAAGGCCTTCAATAAACTGGCCATAGGGTTGGACTCCTCGGGTCCGCCTGAGGACGCGACCGTATTCTTAATTGGAGTAGGAGCAGAGGGGGAGCCAAGATTCATGACTGCAAATAAAAGTATGAACTCAGAAATATAAAATTTTATTATACTTTCATTCATTCATTTCTTTCTCAAAAGAGAAGATACATGGATTCATAAAACACAAAACTGAGATGAAAGAAAATGACAAAATAAGATCTCCAGAATCTAGTTACAATATTCTATCCAAAATGTAGCACAGAAGTCATCATATGTGACTATGTGGCTCCTCCGAGCTAATCTTCTATATACCCAATACCACCAACGACTCGCTGATCCCCTCGATAAAATCTCTACGATCTCCAAGCGATACTCCTCCGGACAAGCTGTCTCTCGAAGTGTGGTAGTAACGCGATCCAACCACTCTCTGGCGAGTGCTGAAAGACTGGTACCTCTAAAGGATGAATTGATAAGGATTTTATCTAGCACCTCAACTCCTCGAGGTGACACTCCATCGACAACCTTCCTGTAGATCTGGCCATCTCGGAGTCATCTATCCAGTAGTCGCCAAACCTCCTAAGGTAGAACCAAAATGCTAACTGCGAGTAATTCATCCCTAAAATTACTCAACTTATAAGTTTTTCATTCACAATTTATCATTGCTTTCAAATTTGTTCAAATCCTAAGATGTCAGTTTTGATATTAAGAATATGCATAATTTAAATCAAGTTATTATGTACGATAAATTCCTAGGATGTCATTATTCTAGACATAGTTAATTCTTTTCTTTCTGAGATAATTTAATGAATGATTGGATGTTTGCTTTTCATTACACTTAGTAACTTGTGATCTTGACCTGATGCAGAGAATATATCATAAGGTAGATAGGAACAAACTCATTATCTGACACTTTATGATACTTCTCTAATACCAACTATAACGCCCCGCCCTGTCGTCATGCGCAAAAGACAAGTATAATCATAATCATCAACGAGGCAGTGCGCTACTCGATAGGACGAGCTTACAAAAAAAACATCTCCCCGAATAGGCTAAAAGACTAAGCCATATTGAAGGCTGCTGACTCGAAATTGAGAGTAGGATCGAGAGTCAATACTTAAGATAAGAGTAGATTACTTGTCTTAAGTATTAGATTAATACATATATTGGATTTAAAAAGATAAATATGAATCCAATATATATTATCAATATATCAGCATTTCCAGTATGCTAATCATATCACAATACTAAGTATAGTAGTATAACAGAGTGCGAAAGCTAAAGCAAAATATCCAGAATATATTCATCACAGAGCAGTAGTAAACATTCGTCTCAGAAAAGAAAAGTAAAATACATCTAGAGTTATTATAAACTGATTTAAAAGATGAAATGTAAAGTCTATCTAAAGTACTGAAATAAGCAGTAAGCAAAAGGTGGAAAGCTAATCCACTAAGGCTCCACATACTTCTCTGGGATCTCCTGTAGGTCCTCTTGCCCTGTCTCCACATGCTGCTCAGGATCTAGCAAATTGTCGGATCCCAAAAGTACCCCGTGTTAGACAAGAAGTCTAACACATGACAACTAACTAAATAGTTCTAAAGTAAATGCAATAGACAGTAAAGTAACCATGACTATAGAAAATAATAGTAAGGGCACTATGTAACTGAAACTGTAAAGACTAAGCAAAGTAAAACTGCATCACAACTGAATACTGAAAGTAAACAAAAATATCAAAAGCTCAGAAATCAATATGAACAATGTCCAATGCTGTACTTTATGTCACTGGAATGATGCACCCAAATATGCCACAACACGGTATGCCACGGTATGTGATGGAACTATCACTGAAAGGTTATGAGTCGTACAGTCCAATGTATACATACAACCAGTTGGGAAGACAGTACGGTGATGCCGATGCATCCTGAAATTCTCTAGTCAATGTATGCAATATTTTGTAACCCATATTTTATCACTAATACTCATACATCACTGCTGAAATGATTCCTCAAACTCATGCTCATGTTTATGCCCATGCTTCTATTCTATATGAGTAAAATTCTAAAATCCACAAAACTTTGAATACTGATAATAAATTCTAGGTCTCCACTGTGCAGAATCCTGCTAAAAGGATTTTGACTCCTAGCTTCTAGAATGATAATTGGTTAAAGTTAAAGATTTACTTAAAGATCATTAGGTGGGATGATTATATACAGATATTTAGCATATTTGCTAGAAAGGTGATTCTTATCACTTAGTTTGATTAAGCCACCCTAATGAAGCGATCTTCGATAGGAGGCATCGCACGTTAGTAATTTATATCTCAAGCTAAGTTATTAAGATGCCTAAATCATAAACACACTCAGTGTCTTAAAGAAGGTGATTCTAATTACTTAGTTTGTTTGAGCCATACATATTGAAGCAGTCTTCTCTAGGAGGCATCGCCTGTTGGCAATTTGTATTTCAATCAAACTAAGGAATGATTACCTGTTTAATACACTCTTAGTCTTGGGAGATTTACTCTAACGGGACTGTATTCATCTAAACCCTCAGGATAGCAGCTGCTCATAAGCCCACATTGGAGTGATTCTACTAATCCTGAATACTACTGAAGAAAATTAGTACTATGGGTATGCCATACTGCACCAACCAATAATCTGGGTTCACACAACTCTATTTAATTAACAAGTATTTATCAAGGCTATAAATTCTTATGCTATATACGTAAGTCCTATACAAGGCTCCAAGAAAATGTGATCAAGTATTACTTAATATAGATTCTACCATAAGGAAAGTGTCATTCTAATATCTTAAATGATTCCTACCATGAGGGGTTAAGATCAACTTCTAAAGTTAAGGGATCATCTAAGCTTCTACCTCAATGAGTTATGCAAAGTCCTCCTACCTCAATGTATATTCAAATTTGGGTCTTTAAAATATTTCAGAAACAATATTGTGTTAAGATACTTAAGATATCACTCTCTTAATTGAACTACTAATAATATAGGTTTTACTTATCATTTAGACTTAGGATGATCAGATCATATGATTAAGTCATTTGATCATAGTGTATTCTAAGATTATGGGATTTAAATCAAGAATATTAATAGAGTTAGATCACTTTTTCAATTAATATGATTCTATTAATCTTATCATGCTAATAGTCTTATGTAGGAGAAAATTAAGGATTTAAAGTTCAGATTCAGATTAAGCAATCTCATAGGTTTATTATTAACCTTAACATGTCTAATCTAGATATTTAAGATCAATGTCAAATCAGATGCATTATTGGAATAATGTTAATCACATTATCTTATAATCATATTCATTTATTTAAGGTTTAAGAGTTTGGATCTTAATCAAGCTGATTAGGGTTTAACCCCTACTCATGTCCAATTAAGATCAAGTGTTTATTTATAGATTAAATGTTAATTCAGTGAATTAGGTATGTATTATTGGTGGCAATCTTAGACATAGATCAAGTCCTAATAGCTTGATCAAAGTCTTAAAACTTCTTAAGTTAATTAAGATGATTAAGTTCTCCAATTTTTTTTTGGATTATTCAAGTTATACATTATAAATTAGCATACCTGGTTTCCATACATTTACCTTCCTGTTATGAAGCATATTAACAGAAAATTTTCAAAAAATAGAAAGCAATTAATGCTAATTAAACCCTAAATCTATTCAAATGGATTAGCATATAATTGTAAATCTAACCATCATAATTCCATGTAATTTGGCACATAAGTTCTAATTCACCATACAATTAATCAGAGATTAAGTTTACTAAGATCCAATATATACTAATCATAATTTAACAAGATTAGGTCATAAATTGAAATATAAAGATCAGAAAAATAATTCACTTAACACATTCATTCTACTCATCATAAGCAAACTAATGGTACACTAAACATGCAATTTGGTTAAGTGTAATTGCTAATCAACCCTAATCAATATCTGCAATAATTAGGCAAAAATAGAAAATCTAACCATTAGATGTTCAATATTATTTTAGATTCAAGTCCTTGAAGATTTTCTGATCAATTTCATATATAATATCATAGGGTTTGGACCAGTGGATTAAATGTTATTCAATTAACACATTCTGTATTTTTGTTTAAATGATTTCCTATGATTTGAATAATTGAATTATTTTCCTTAAGGAAAATAATTCCAATTATTCAAATATAATTAAAACGGGTTCGGCCCGTTATCAAAAGGCACGGGTCGGCCGGAGCTGAAAGACCCGGGACTGTCGCACCGCGCGGGTCACGGGTTGGCCCGACCCACACAGGGGCTTCGTCCCTGAGCCTCCGTCCGATGGAAGGGACCCAATTAGGGGAACCCTAATCAGCCAATTCCGGCGCATCCCGTCCATGGCATGACCCACCATCGATCGCTACTCATTCACTGTGGTCAGGCGCGTTGAAGAGGACCCGAAGCCCTCTGTGAGGTGGCCTGGATCGGCTAGACCATACTTACCCAAGAGCTCTCCCAATGGAGCTGCTGTGGGGAGATAATTCTCCCCACAGAGGCCATGCCAGACCCAAGGCTCGATCCCTACACCTTTAGGGAGGTGAGACGGATCGAAGCCCCCTGGTCTGAGGGCCTGAGATGGTCTGGAACGCCTGGACCTTACTCACCCGACACGTTCCTTAAGGGACTTAACCTGATTGATCGATTCAATCTATCCGGGCTAGCTTAGGGCTTAATTTCGATACCAGTGAGTTCATTTTGATAATACGCATGTAATCAAATTAAAAGGAGGAAGGTTCGAGCATAATTGGCTTGAAACCGACAAATGGGGGTACCTGGTTTGACGGGGGAGCTCGAGACCATCGACTGAGGGTCTGGCTAGTCTTGGCTGAGCTTTCAAATGATGCAAAAGATCGTGAACACTAGGAGAGCATAATATTAAGGGTTCGGGAGCTCCAGGGATCGCTTACACAAGCTCAAGTGTTTGGCAATGGTGGAAGTTGCAGAGAGCTCAATTGATCAGCAAGGATCAAATGGAGCAATGCAAGGGCTATTTATAGCCTTGGCAGAGGATTGGGAAGCTTCTGGAGGGTTAGCTCAGGCTAGGAAAGACCCGAGAGGTCGGTCCATGGCTGAGCTCTCGAATTTTTAATTCGAGCTTGGCCGGGTCGGGGGTCCTTTCCAAGACGGGGGAGATCCTAATGGCCTTCCTGAGGTGGATGAAGGAGTGGGGGACAAGCGGGACAGCTGGCAGTATGGGGGATCTCCCTATCGAGTGTGCGAGCAAGTGGGGATGAAAATCCACAATTGTGGGAGGGTCCGGAGCTGTCTGATTGATCGATCGAACAGACGTGACGGTCCTGATCTTCTGGATCCTAACGGATGGATCGGATTAAATCCCAGTCGTAGGATCTCATGGATTAATCTAACGGCAGATCTGCGGTTTTGCGGGATCTAATCCTAGTAGTTGGATTAATAAAACGAATGGTGGATACAACAGAAGCACCGTTGTCGCACGGCCCAGGCTCTGCAGCGGATCGCCCGCGGTCCGCACAGCAGAGCCTGGCCGTTTTATTAGTTTAAAAGGTATAAATGCAAATTTGAAATGTTAGGAACCCTTTTATGCAATTAGACCATTTTAATTAAATATGAATTATGGCCTAAATGATTTCCAAATTGTACTAAACTTTCATGCATAGCTAATTTGGGGGTAAGGAATTCAAAAATATAATCATAATTTAATTATGATATCAAAATATTATAGGTCTAAACTAGGGCATATAGACTGATTAAAATATCATTTCGGACTTAGAGAAGTCCAATGAACTCCAAATTTTCATGATAGGATTCATTTGATGTTCTTAAAGCAATGGAATCAAAATTACTAAATTCTTAGACTATAGATTAGCAGGGTAACAACCTAGGGTTATTACAGTAGCACCCCATCTCGTCACCGCGCATAAGCGAGTTAACAATTGATGGTGAAATGGTGCACTACTCGGGAAGGACGGCTGAACTTCCCCGAATATTTGCTGAATAATAAGCTGCTGGACTAATCTTTAAGATAAGCGCAAAGCCTTATCTTAATAATATATATATATATATATTGAATTATGAGTGGAATATGATGAATCTAATATATATAAGTATAACAACATTTTCAGTATATTGATCACATCATAATACTAAATATAAGTAGTAGTAAAGACAAAGTGTGGAAGCCAAAGCATACATTCAAATCACCCATCACAGAAGCTAAGTAAATCATTCATCTTAGAAAGAAAAGAAAATACATCCAAAGTTATCACAAACGGTCTACTTAAATGAAATAACAAAAAATAATCTAATAACTGAACTAAAAGTAGACTAATGCAAAAAGATAAATGCTGATGTAGAGTCCTATAATGCTCCACGAACTCCTCCTGGATCTCCTGTGACGCCTCCTGAACTGGCTCCACAGGCTGCTCTAGATCTAGTAAATTGCTGGATCCCAAAAGTACAATGTGTTAGACAATGAGTCTAACACATCGAAAACTAATCTAAACAGTTATAATTATCTAAGGTTTAATATTTAAATTATAAAATAATACTGCAAAAAAGCACTAAAACCATTAAAAGACATAAAACTGTACAAAACAGAAGTAATGTAAAATAATAAACTAAAGAAAAGTAAAGTACTGAGCTGATATCTGTAAGACTTTGAAATGAGGAAATTACTGAAATCCAAATGTGATGTATGTTACTATGTATGCATCTAAATATGCCAATAATTTATGCTGCAATTATGCATTTGGTTACACATGCACCCTAAATAATTCCTAATATCCATGATGCATGCTGCATCCCATAGGTTCTACCAACATTGATGCATGCTACATCCCGTAGTTCACAATACTTTCATGCTTATGCTTATGTAATTATGCCAATGATTTCAATTCAACATGATTCGTAAAATCATCAAAAAATAGAATTCCATTTCAAGAAAATAATCATTTAACACAATTCTTGATTCTTATAATCATCCTAACAAGCACTCATGCTTGCATCTGCTGAAATCAGAATCTGCCATAATTCCAATCATATATTCCTAAATTATCACATGTGTAGAGTACATTTAAGTATTTAAGAAGGTAAACTTGAATTTCTTAGTTTGTTTAACTGCACTTATCAATGCGCACAAAGATAAGGGGATGAAATTCTTTTACAGTTTATTCTCTCAAACTAAGATATTCAATACCCTAATTGATACATTACTTTGAGTCCGTTCTAAGAAAGGTAACATAAATCACTTAGTTTGTTTAACTGCACTTATCAATGCACACAAAGATAAGGGGACGAAACCCTTTTATAGTATATTCTCTCAAATTAAGAGGTTTAATACCTTAATTAAACATATTATAAAAGTGGGATGTTTGTCCTAAATTGCACTACACTTATCGATGCACACCAGGATAAGGGGACGAAACCCTTTTACCATCTTATTTAGGACAAATCAACCAATTTTTCTGTCATACTAAATTGAATCAGTCATATGTACATGCACTAAAATCTTCACATGATAATACTAATATTATAATTTCTAAACTGACTAATTTAAAATCCAAGAAATATTAAACTAAATGAATCCACTCTCTTATGGTGAGTCATACTCAAAGATTCCATAGACGTGACTTGAAAGTCACTCAACCTAAAATACTACCACAAGTAAGAAATCTCATTCTAGAGTATTTAGGTTATTCTACTGCAAGGATCTAAGATCAAAATTTAAGGAACTTAAGGGTTCATATAAGCTTCTACCTCAAAATCAGATAATAAGCTCTTCCTATCTCAATGATTTATCTATTTTAAGGTCTAGCAATTGGTAGAACTGAAACATTAACATTTCAATCTTAAAGCTCTAAGTACTGAAATATGCAATTATTCAAGTTGTAAACTAAGTTATATAATTTTGCTTAAGATTAACATACTAAGCTCGATAATACAAATCAGATGGGTAAACCCATATGGTCCTTGGCTATACTACATTCATGAGGTACAATCATATGAGTTATTAGAAATTGATTATTTCATAAATCAATCTTATTTTAAAATTTAGTTTATGTTAATGATCTTTCTTAGGAGAAAAGCAAAGATCTAAAGGTTAGATTCAGATGATCAATCATATAAATTTATTAAACTTTAATACTTCTAATTTAATAATTTAAGGTCAATATCAAATCAAGGAGCATTATTGGAATCATACAAGTTCCTTAAGTATTCAAATTAGGTGGTTTATTCAAGATGATTAAGGTTTGTGTCTTAATCCAGACAAGTTAAGGTAAAACTCTTAACTTGGCCAAACCAAAATCATTTGCTTAATTATTGGTCAATAATAAAATCAGTGAATTCATTGTGCATTATTAATGTCCAAAATGATATTAGGTTTGTTATTATTTAGCTTAAGCATTTCTTAAGATTATAAAGATTAAGAGTTGATTAATGTCAAATCATGGATTACATGTCCAAAATAAAGTTAAGGTTTTCTAAAATGCATACTACTATTATTAAAACATATAAACATTAAATAATTGAAACATAAAGTAATTAAGACTAATCAAACCTTAAATAAATCTAAATTTACAAAATTTGTTATCTAAATTATGTGCAATTTGGCCATTATATTCTAATTAATCATACAAGCAATCAGAAACTATAACGTTACCATTTGGCACGAAACATTCAAGTGAAACTTTAGAATATTTAGAACATGCCATTAGGATAAGAGATATATTTCATATTAAAAATCACATATATATTCACACAATGTTTGATTCCATTATAACCAGTTTAAGTTTTGGTATATTTTTGTATTATTAGTCCAGAGTCATCAAAATACAAAAAATATCAAATTTGGGCAAAACTGGATAGTTCTGCACACTACGGCGCATTGGAGCGCCTCTTGGCAAAGAGCTAGGCGCTACGGTGCATTGTGGTGGTCCAATGCGCTGCAGTGCTTTTAGACGCTACGGCGCGCTACGATGGATTTCAACGCTATGACACGCGACAGCGCTTTCAGATGTTGCGGTGTGTTACGGTGCTAGGTTTCCCGAGGTACAGGCGCTATGGCGCGCGGTAGCGCTCCCTGGCCGAGAGCTTATAGAAAACATGTTTGATTTATAGGTTCCATATATATCTTAATCATATCATAGATATGTATTAGATTCTATTGAACTTTCAATCTATAGAAAAAATAAAGCTAATAACTTATAATCCTTCCTCTCTTATACTTTTAGATTTTTCCCATTACTTGATAGTAATTAGACTAGTCATTAATTTTGGGTAGAACCTTCCCATTACAATCTAATTAGATGAGTATAGTATATAGAATTTTGATTTCCAATTTTTTCAAATATAGTAATTTCTTATCTTCACTTTTTCTTAACTAGTTTTCTAAGTCTTGAATTTAATAACCTATTTCAATCAAATGATTTAGGATAAGAATATAATTAATTTCAAATTGTATTATGATACTTATAAATTATTTTTCCATTCCATAAATTAATTTAAGCAATTATTATTGAAATTATTAAAATTTCTTGAATATTTGCTTAGCTTTGAGCCTATTTCTTGAACATACACACAACATTTGTGCATAAATAAAATTTTCATAAAACTATAGAGATTTGATATTACTGAATGGCCAAGGGCAAGCTAATTAGGAGAAATAAGGAGACCTCACATTCTTAGAGGGTGAATGTGAGTGTATATTGTCTTTGAAACTCGCTTTCATTTACCAGTTAGGCAGACATGCTTAACTCCTCACTTCATTCTGTATGTTCCCGCAGAATGAGTAATTTCATAAAATAACTTCAATTAATAAAATATGAGTTCTTTGATAATCTTATTAATTGTAATATTTAATCATAGCTTTTTAGTTATGTTACTTTTCACAGTTCTAGGCTACGTGTATCTTAGACTAAGAGGCTAAGATTTTCTTTCAATTACTATGCTTTACCCTTTTATTTCAGTACCGAACTTTTCTTTTTTACAGTTTATATTGAATACAGTATATGTTATTTTAATTTCAATTAAATGTTTCACTGCTTTACTTCCTTACTTAACATAATTTTTATTAAACATATTTATGTTTTCATTTCTCTTAATTTCAAATGCACTTTAATAATTTATAACCTTATTTAGCATACTTTTCCCTTATCTTATTAGTTTCTGATGAATCCATAAATTATATCTAAAATAAAGGAAAATTTTATTCATTTCAGATCTTTATGATGCTCATAAATCAATTTTTTCTATCTTTTTTAGGGAAAATGCATCCAAGATAGTTCTGTGGCATTTCTGGAAATATTTCAAAATTTATTAAAGGAATCCGCTACAGCGCGTTGCAGTGCGCTACAGCGCGCCACAGCAGGCTGCAGCGGAAGTATTTAAACTTTATAAAAGGGGGGCTCAACTAATTGAATAGTGATTTTAGCAAAATGAACCGCTACAGCGCGCGGTCGCGCACTACAGCGGTTAGCAGCAGAATTATTTAAATTATATAAATAGGTTGCTCACTAATTGAACAGTGTTTTTTTGCAAAATGAGCCGCTACAGCGCGCGGTCGCGCACTGCAGCGGTTTGCAGCAGAAATATTTTCAACTTTATAAAACAAGAAAAATCGATTAATTGAACAGTGTTTTGCAAAACGAGCCGCTACAGCGTGCGGTCGCCTGCTGCTGCGGTCTGCAGCGAAAATATGTCAGACTATATAAACAGAAAAATCACTTAATTGAACAGTATTTTGCAAAACGAGCCGCTACAGCGAGCGGTGGCGCGCTTGCAACGGTCTGCTGCGGAAATATTTTTACTTTAAAAATGAAAGTGGAGTAATTGAACAGTAGAATTACAAAATGGCCCACTGCAGCGCGCTGCAACGGGACATCTTCCAAAGCTCAAACGCGGTAACGCGCGGCAGTGGGGGACTTGGCGAATTTGCTAAGTACCATTGCACGCCGCAACGCGCTGCGGCGACCCGCCGCAGTTTTTTTCCAGAAAGCATTTAATGCGATTGGGGATATGACCTATATCCTGCATTTTGTCCCCAGCCATCATTCCCTACAACTGCTATGTTTTATTTGAAAAAGAAGCTTGAGGTGATGTTTTGTGTAAACAAATGAAGAATTTGTCACCTCACCATCAATGAAGGACTTTTCCATCATGAGATCAGAATTTTAAATGGAAATACTGGTTTTGAAATGAAGAAGAAGAAGGTAGCCCCTCTCCTATAAATACCCCTTCTTTGACTTGAGGAGGGTTCACAATTTTAGCCAAAAATCTACTAAGTAAGGAGGAGTGCCAAGGAAGAGAAGAACTCCCCAAGGGTGGCAAAGCAAGCTCTTGCTTTAGAGGAGAAGGAAGAAGGCAGCACTAGCGACCTAAGAAGGGAACATTGAGAAGGAGAAGAAGGATTCCGGAGAACTTCCAAAGGAGCATTCCTAGTATCTTCTAAACTCTACTCTTGTATTTTCTTTTTAGTTGATCATGAAAGGGTATTTATCCATGTATGTGTTTTTCTTCTTTTCTTTTGTAATGAGTAGCTAAACTCCCTTGGGGAGGGTTGGGGTGAAGTCCCATGTGCATGATGTAATATTAATGTATAAATGTTTTTCCTCAAGCATAATTTATTTTGTGATCTTAATGTCTTGCTAAGTAATATTTTATCTAATTTAGTCTTGAATGTGGAATGAGAGTAAAGAATTAAAAAGGTTCAAGAATTAATCGTCTTGTGCTCCTTAGCTCACCTTAGGTTGGATGCTAGGTTTTGAGTGCATGAAAGCTTGGAACTATGTGACAAAGTTCTTGAGCTCAATGCACCTCAATCTAAGCTCAACCAAAGTATTGATGCAAGTGATGCTAAGACCCACTAAATGAGCTTCTTAGCTCAACATAATTGAGGTAGAGGAAGGAAGTGTTGAGTGCTCATGAACTAAGTGACATAGTCCTTGAGCCCAACATATGAATCCCTCATCTCAACTATGTGAGATGCGAGTGATGCTCGTAGTGGAAATCAATGCTTGTTAGATCTTAAGATTTAATAATCAAGCTCTCCTTAATCAAGAAAATAAGATTAAAATTTAAATCCAAAGAATCTTACAAGAATCTTTATGCTGAAGTAGAACCGAATGTGAGTTCATTTTGTGCACGAGAATTGAACTTGTAAGGCCATGAATTAAACTCAAGGAAAATAATGTGCACTTTATTTTAATTAAAACGAATGATAAAGCTTGAGAAATTAATATACATAATTGTTATATAATGGCACGTGGGATGGTCCCAACTCTCCTCTTTCTCTCATCTTGCTCTTTTTGCTTAGTGATTATCGTGCTAATTTTTAGACCAATTCATCCAAATACATTATAGCTTATGCATTAGTGAGAATAGATACACTTTAGTGCCAAATCAACCAATTCTCTGAGGATCAATAAATTCCCAGAAATTAACACTTTCCACTTATTACTTCAGACCACGTACACTTGTGTGTGAGCGCAGACGTGTATTTACAGTCTGTCTAGTTTTTGGCTCCGTTACCGGGGAATTGGTACTTGATTTGAACTAAGGACAATCTATAAGTAACTAGCGATTTAAGCATTTAATTGCATATATTAGTAGTTTTATATTTTTTGTAATTATCAAGGCTAACATTTTACCTTTTAGTTATTTTATTTCTGCAAAACTGTTTGATCTATATTGCTAAGTCGTTCTCGATAAGCCATATTATTAGTTGTATGAGTAAAAGAGTTTGTACTGAATATCTTTTTGATCCCAAAATAGATAGAACATACTTACAAGCTAGGCGAGAACGAAACCTATCAAACCAACAAGCCATTATGGATAATTGCATAGAAAATTTAGAAGAGCCTAGGGGGAGAGCACTTAGAGACTATGCACTACCCACTGTTAGGGGAATCTCCCATGCAATTGTAAGGCCAAATATTGAAGCCCACAACTTTGAAATCAAACATTCCACACTGCGTATGGTGCAAAATAATCAGTTTGGAGGATTAGCCACTGAAGATCCTAACTCACATATTTCAATTTTCCTTGAAATATGTGATACCTTCAGATTTAACGGTGTCTTCGAAGACGCGATTAAATTGCAGCTTTTTCCTTTCTCTCTGAGAGATAGAGCCAAGAGTTGGCTCAGCTCTTTACCGAGTGATTCTATCCAAACTTGGGACGATTTGGCTACGAAATTCTTAGCCAATACTTCCCTCCGGGTAAAATCGCACGATTGAGGATTGAGATCTCCAACTTCACTCAGTTGGAAGGTGAAACTCTGTATGAAGGGTGGGATCGCTTTAAGGAATACCTCAGGCATTGCCCACATCATGGGTTTCCTCTATGGATGCAAGTGCAAACCTTCTACAATGGTTTGAACGCTCCAACGAGGACACTCATTGATGCAGCCGCCGGTGGTTCCATTAGTGGAAAAACCCAAGAGGAAGCTTACGACCTCTTGGAAGAAATGACCAATAACGCCTACCAATGGCCTTCTGAAAGGCTGAAAAATGAATCCGTGAAAGTAAATGAATATAACCAAATAACTGCTTTTCAACAAGAAATTCATGCCTTAAATGAATGACTGTCAATGTGGTTTCAGAGGTGCACTGTGAGTTGTGTGGGGGTAGGCATAACAGTGAAAGTTGTAATTTAAACAACCCCTTCGTGCAAAATAATACTGAACAAGTAAAATATCTTAGAAATATTAACCAGACGAACAACCCATACTCCAACACGTATAACCCAGTGTAGAAAAACCACCCAAATTTCTCTTGGAGTAATAACAATAATAATGCTAATCAATATAGGGGGAATTCATCCAACCAGCAAGGCATGAACTATGGAATCAATAAAAATAACTATCAATACAATTTAGAAGGGGCCTTCAATTCATTTAAAGCAGAAACAACCCAATTCATGCGCCACACTGAAGCCACTATATACGCCACGAGGCTTCCATTCAAGGAATAGAAGACAATTGGAATATAGAGACACAACTGGAGCAAATCTCCAAGCAGCTGACTTCTCAGCAGCAAGGGGCTTTACCCAGTTCAACTAAAATAAACCCGAGGGAATTGGTGAGTGTGATACATTCTGAAAATGTGTCAGAAAGAATGGATAATGAGAAAGTGAGTGCAACAAATTTTAAACTAGAGGAATTGGAAATAAGGAAAGGGAATGACCATGAAAAGATAACCGCCCCTAAATGCGAAGATCCAGGGAGGTTGAGCATCCCGTGCATAATAAGAAATGAAGTGTTTGTAGATCTCTTGTGTGATCTAGGTGCTTCAGTAAATGTTATGCCCTACCACATCTATGAACATTTAAAGGTAGGAGGGATGGAATATATCTCGATAATTTTGGAGTTTGCTAATCTAGAATCCCTTACCCCTATAGGAATGATAAAGAATGTTGCAGTTGAATTAGGGAATTTTATAATTCCAACTGACTTTGTGGTGTGTGAATGGGACCAATGGAATAAAAACTCCATGATTATCTTTGGGAGACCATTTTTAATGAGTGTGAAGGCTGTCATCGATGTGAGTCATGGTGTAATGAGCATGAGTATTAAAGGAAGAACAAAAATGATTGATCTTAAGCTAACTATCTTTAAAAAGAAGGAGATGGAGGATGAAGTGAGAAAAAGGGTTAGAGAAGAGAGGTTATGGGTCGATGATGTTCTAGAAGACCTCACAATTGAAGAGAAACACTATGATGGCTACTCTACTCCTTCCTCTTAAAAGGGGAGCAAGGAAGGAGTAAAAAAGAGAGACGCGACGAGGGAAGAGAAAGAAAAAGACTCCCCTCAATTTTGAAACTGAAAAAATGGATCCTTTATTAGAAGTTGAAGTTGAAGAGAGTTCGAGCCACCATGAGAGTTGTGCTCATTCGAACATCTCTAGCTTATGGAAAAGGAAACCACCAGATCCTACATATTGATCATTAGTGAGTCTAGCTAAGGATGTGAAACTAAGCGCTTATTGGGAGGCAATCCAACCCTTAAAAAAAAAAAAAAAAATTGCGCTGCAGCGGGCAAACCGCGTGTGTAGAGCTTCGCGGCGGCACGCGGAAATCATTTTCCACTCTAGCGTGCTAACGCGTAAAACCCGCTATCGCGCGCTGCAGCGATTTGCCCTAGTTTCGAAATTTTTTTTTGTCTTGGGAAAATGCAGTCAACAAGTCAATCCCTTTGGGGTTCCCAAGGCAGTCAAAAACAATTGCTGAAAAAGCTGCCCCCCCCCCCCCCCCCCTTTCACATGGATAACCATATTTATGGTATGGGGAAGACCATTTGACCATCTTCTCTTGCCTTGAATCTTTTAGGCTATAAATAGGGAGGCAATGGGGGGAGTTATCCTTGCACCTTTCCAATTCTCCTATTCTCTCTAAGTTCTTGATCCTTCTAATCCTCATTCCTTGCCATTTCAACTGGGAAGAAGGCGATTGCTCGAAAGGAAGTTGAAGCCTCCTCATCCGGAGGAACTTTCAATAAGAAGAGGTTCTCTTCGACGGAAGCCGAGCACCGTTTCGTCTCCATCACTTCCCAACGGAAGTTGATTCCGGAGAGGAGTTTTAGCAACGCCTACCCCATCCCACATGAGCAAGTCAACCCACGGGGATGGGGAGAGTTTGTGACCAAGAGAGCCCCTACATACCCGATGATCGTCCAAGAGGTGTATGCAAATGCAATCGATGCATCCGGGCAGCGGCTCTTCTGCCGGGGTAAGGTTGTCACCCTAGGAATTGCTCAAATTGAGCAATTCTATGGGCTTGAGGAGGTACATTCATGCTCTTACTCAGATCTCTTGGATTCTCGCTTTGACCCCCGCAGTCTCATTGCGAAAATTATCAATGATGACACAGAGTGGGAAGAAGGACTAGCCAACATCCCTTGCTCTGAATTAACGAAGACGAGTAGTGCTTGGCTAGTATTCATTTCTAGCTATGTCATGCCCACGAGTCACTTAACGGAAGTGACCTGTGCCCAAGCACTCTTCTTATGCTCGTTGGTTAGGGTGGGCGAAATCCGTATTTCGAGCATTATCTTTGAGCAGCCATGGAAAGCTCTCAAGGGCCCTTGCGCGGCATTGGCCTTCGGGTCTTTAATATCGGGGTTGTGCGAGACCCAAGGGGTCAAGCTCCTCTCCTTAGACTCCATTGTTCCCCCTAGCTGCACCCTTAACCCTTCAAACCTGAATGTCTGGGCAAGCGAACGAAAGCTGCCCACGAAGAGAAGGGGATCGAAGGGGGATGCATTCGCACCTTCCAACTCGAACCTCACGAACCAACTTTTGATGCGCCTCCACAATCAGCATGCGGAGCTTAGCAAGGCTCTTGCAACTGATATGGGGTTCTTTAAATGGGAGAACGGCCAACAGCGCAAGTTCTAATCTGAATTCCACGAATCTCTTGGGATGATGTTTGAGGATTGGAGCTTGCAATATGGACCGGACGCTTCCGTGTTGCCAAGGCCTCCTGTCAGAGCACCAATTCCGGAGACGCGCTACCCTACAAAGACGACGTATGTAGAATAGGAGGACGGAGAAGGAGAAGAGGATAATTAAATAGGTTGTATTTGTTATTTTCTTTCAATTTTTCTTATTTTTTTATTTTGTATCTTTATTTTTAGTATATTTTTATTTTGAGATTTTAATTTATGAATTTTTCTTATCCCCTTATCTTTATGGTATCCTTAATTGACATATTTTTTCTGAATTTTTCAAAAGTAATGAAAATCACAAAAATGTAAAAATCGAATTTGACATAAGTAAAAGAATGCGTAAACAAAAATGATTAATTGCATTATAAACAAGAAAATGTTGTATTTGAGAAATGAATGGAGGATAATTTAATCTCCAAAAATTTAAATAAATGCTTGAGCTAAGTGTGGGGGAATGCATAGAACTTTGACTAAAAGATGTGGTACGTATTCTAAAAAAGGGTGTGCTAAGCTCCTGTAGGACTTTATGATCACAAAGATGTATAGGGATGAAGAAAAATATCTCTCCCTAAAGATGAAAAAAAGAGTAAAATATTTATGAAAAAATGGATGATGAAAAATATCTATCCTAATTGATCAAAATGAGAAAGGATGAAGAAAAATATATCTTCTTTAATATCTTTATGATTCATAAAAAGGAACACATATGGCACAACCCTTGGAATCTTTGACCACTTCCTTAGTCTAAAGTTCACAATGAACTGTACCAATCACCTAATATCAAATATTGAAAATTCAAAAATTTGGAAATTACTTGATTAAACCACCTTATGACCATAAGTAAAATATTAATATTGCTAAAATATTCATTTCACTTTTGCCATGCACACATCTTGACTTATACATATTCTAATTGCATTGTTGTGACTTTCATCCCTTCAAAACAGAAAAAAAATATCATTTTGAGCTTACTCGAGGACGAGCAAGAAATCAAGTGTGGGGGTGTGATGAATCCATAAATTATATATAAAATAAGGAAATTTCATTCATTTCAGATCTTTATGATGCTCCTAAATTAATTTTTTCTATCTTTTTCAGGAAAAAAGAATCCAAGGGAGTTTTGTGGCATTTCTGGAAACATTTCAAAATTTATTAAAGGAATCCGCTACAGCGCGCCACAGTGAAAGTATTTAAATTTTATAAAAGTGGGGCTTAACTAATTGAACAGTGATTTTAGCAAAATGAACCGCTACAGCGCGCGTTCGCACGCTGCAGCGGAATTATTTAAACTATATAAATAGGTTGCTTACTAATTGAATAGTATTTTTTGCAAAATGAGCCGCTACAGTGCGCGGTCGCGCGCTGCAGCGGTTTGTAGCGGAAATATTTCCAACTTTATAAAACGAGAAAAATCGATTAATTGAACAGTATTTTGCAAAACGAGCCGCTGCAGCGCGCGATCGCGCACTGCAACGGAAATATGTTAGACTATATAAACAGAAAAATAACTTAATTGAACAGTGTTTTGCAAAACGAGCCGCTACAGCACGCGGTCGCGCGCTGCAGCGGTCTGCTGCAAAATTATTTTTCCTTTAAAAATGAAAAGTGAAGTAATTGAATACTAGAATTGCAAAATGGCCCGCTCCAGCGCGCTGTAGCGGGACATCTTCCAAAGCTCAAACGCGGTAGCGCGTGGCCGCGGGGGACTTGGCGAATTTGCTAAGTACCATTGCATGCCGCAGCGCGCTGCAGTGGCCCGCCGCAATTTTTTTCCAGAAAGCATTTAATGCTACTAGGGATATGACCTCTATCCTGCACTTTGTCCCCAGCCATCATTCCCTGCAGCTGCTACATTTTATTTGAAAAAGAAGGTCTTGAGGTGATATTTTAGGTAAACAAATGAAAGTATTTGTCACTTCACCATCAATAGAGGATTTTGCCATCATGAGATCAGAATTTAAAATGGAAATACTGGTTTTAAAATGAAGAAGAAGAAGGCAGCCCCTCTCCTATAAATACCCCTCCTCTTGACTTGAGGAGGGTTTACAATTTTAGCCAAAAATCCACTAAATAAGGAGGAGTGCCAAGGAAGAGAAGAACTCCCCAAGGGTGGCAAAGCAAGCTCTTGCTTTAAAGGAGAAGGAAGAAGGCAGCACTAGCGACCTAAGAAGGGAACATTGAGAAGGAGAAGAAGGATTCCGGAGAACTTCCAAAGGAGCATTCCTAGTATCTTCTAAACTCTACTCTTGTATTTTCTTTTTAGTTGATCATGAAAGGGTCTTATATATATATATATATATATATATATGTGTGTTATTTTTTTCTTTTATAATGAGTAGCTTAACTCCCTTGGGGAGGGTTGGGGTGAAGTCCCATGTGCATGATGTAATATTAATGTATAAATGTTTTTCTTCAAGCATAATTTATTTTGTGATCTTAATGTCTTGCTAAGAAATATTTTATTAAATTTAGTCTTGAATGTGGAATGAGAGTAAATAATTAAAAAGGTTCAAGAACTAATCATCCTGTGCTCCTTAGCTCACCTTAGGTTGGATGCTAGGTTTTTAGTGCATGAAAGCTTGGAACTATGTGACAAAGTTCTTGAGCTTAATGCACCTCAATCTAAGCTCAACCAAAGTGTTAATGCAAGTGATGCTAAGACCCACTAAATGAGCTCCTTAGCTCAACATAATTGAGGTAGAGGAAGGAAGTGTTGAGTGCTCATGAACTAAGTGACATAGTCGTTGAGCCCAACATATGAATCCGTCATCTCAACTATGTGAGAAGCGAGTGATGCTCGTAGTGGAAATCAATGCCTGTAAGATCCTAAGATTTAATAATCAAGCTCTCCTTGATTAAGAGAATAAGATTAAAATTTAAATCTAAAGAATCTTACAAGAATCTTTGTGCAGAGGTAGAACCGAATGTGAGTTCATTTTGTGCACGAGATTTGAACTTGTAAGACCTTGAATTAAACTCAAGGAAAACAATGTGCACTTGATTTTAATTAAAATGAATGATAAAGCTTGAGAAATTAATATACATAATTGTTATATCATGGCATGTGGGATAGTCCCAACTCCCCTCTTTCTCTCATCTTGCTCTTTTTGCTTAGTGATTATAGTGCTAATTTTTAGACAAACTCATCCAAATACATTGTAGCTTAAACATTAGTGAGAATAGATACACCTTAGTGCCAAATCAACCAATTCTCTGAGGATCGATAAATTCTTGAAAATTAACACTTTCCACTTATTACTTCAAACCACGTACACTTGCGTGTGAGTGTAGACGTATATTTACAGTTTGTCAGTTTCATACTAGAATGATTATACTTATGAGTTCTTTTACTCTTCTTTCTTTTCTGGTATTTTTCCTTACAGTTACATTTACTTCCTTTCCTTAATTGAATGCATTTAAATGCTCCGCTACTTAGTTTAATTGTAAATTAGCTTGTGATATCTAATTAAACTTATAAATAAGTAGCCAATCTTAAATTGTGCTTAGACTGTTTAGTCTAACTATACTTTTTCTTTTCTTGCCTTTACCCTATCATATTTAAATATCAAAATATGATAGATCATGAGCGATATAATACAAGTGGAGCTGGACCTAGTACTTGAAGAATTTAAAAATATGCTTCTATAATTTTTCTTGCTTTTACCACTTGAGAGTGAACTTTTACTATACTCTTTAAATTTCAAGTTTGTAATAATCTAATTTTTGCATTTATTTTTACTTATTCTGTGATGATTTTATTTCCATATATAAATGCTTGGTTTGGATAAATGGATGGATGAATGTGCATATCTCTTTCATACATGTAAATTTCCATTTTTACATGTGATTCTTTCTCTTACTTCTACTTACAAATACCTTTTACTTTTATATATTTGCAATTACCTCAATTTATATACTTTCCTTCTCCTTCTACCTCCTCCCATCTTAACTTAGGACCCTCACAAAGATTCTTGGCCACACACCATTTAGTTTTAGATTAGCTTCATTCTAATTCAGTATTAGATATTGTGGTGACTCTCCAATGTTGGGTTAATCTCCTATCCGATATTGGGGTCATCACAATTTCTTCATTAGGTTAATTAGAACTCAATTATGTAGTTAGATTCATTTTGTGGTAATTTATTTTGTTAATTATTTATTAATTTCATTAGAACTTGATTAATAAACATTAATCTTAATCATAATCTAATTTTGACAAACTTAGTATCTATGGAACCCTTGGACAGTAAGGAATCTATTGACAACTTTACATTTTGAGTTTTAGCATATTTAATTTCTAAATATTCCTTATTAGCTCAAAACCTAATTGGCCAATATTAAGCATGATTAATTAACCTAAATTCAAGTTAATTGTTGATTTTTACATTCACTTGATAACAATGATTACTTTAGTATATATTAATTTGGTTTTTGGTTCTTAATTTTGCATGTTAAATTTCTATTCCTAAAAGAATCAATGTGTTTATAACTTTGATTATTAAACCTTACAATTAATGATTTTCTCATAAATAAGAGAACTTGCATATTCAATGATCTTTAATTAGTTAATAAAAGATGCTTGGTGATCAAACAACCAAAATAAAAAATTTAATGATTTATCTTATAACTTGAGAGTGAACTCATAGAAATAAGATGATAAAGAAATTTGCATTCTTGATTTTTATCTACTCAATCAATGATTTGCATAATACTTGTATGAAATTAGACTATCTTGATTAATACTCAATCACTGGAGTCTTATAGATTGTAAATGGATTAGCTAGGAGCTTTAAGATTCAAAAAAGGTAAGGTTAAGCATTATAATTAAAGTGATTAGTTTAATTATAATTGAGGTAAGTATTGAGGTAGGAAGCCTCATTTGTAACATGTTGAGGTCGAATCCCAGATGCATCATATGAACTGTAGAGATTGATCTGTGTTCTTATGGTAGGGATAACCTAATGAGATTTAGATTAAAGTTATACATTTGTGGTAGTTAATATGATTTGAAAGACTTAAATGTTACTTCCTTGGAACTTGTTGGTTAGAACCCATTACAATGGAGAATAGTTTCTATAGCTTGAAAATCCTTAAATATTAAATAGTCTTCCTAGAAATTGCAAGTAATGAAAATATTAGTATTATCATATGGAAATTGAGATACGTATCCATAGAATTTACTTGATTTAAGGGAATATGGGATTGGTTGACTGATCCTGTATAGAATAGTAGAATTTGTCTTACCTTAAGTAATTAGATAAGTATAGTTTTGTTCAGAATAAACATTCTAATCCTAATTTATATTACAAGTAGGGGTTTAGAAAGATTAGTTTGAAAGAATGAACTGTAAAAAATGTATGTCTCTTATCCATGTGCACTGGGATAAGTGTAGTTAAGCAACCTAAGTGTCCAATATTACCTTTCTTAAGACATGCTAATCATGTCTATGTGTTCATGATATGTGATAATATATGTTGGTATATTATTGCAATAGTTATTTATATTGATTTCAATTGTTAAAGAACTTGGATTATGAAACTCTTGTGATTAGAATTCCAAACATTTTAACATGTAGATTTTAGTGCATATTAATGCGAAATAGGCTAAATAGTTAGATAAAAAAAGGGATGTGATTTTTATTTTCTGAATTTGATTGCCTTATCCTTACTTTCATCAAGTTTTGGCACAAGCATAATGCATTAAGATCATTTGAGAGCTATAGGATGCATCATGCATCAAGATTATTTAAGAACTACGGAATGCAACAGGCATAAGTGTACTTAAGATTATGGATACATATCTGCATAGCATCGCAAAACCTTCTCAGCCCAAAACCTTTTTTCTTGATTAACAAACCTTACAGAAATACTCGTAGAATCACGTTACAATAACCTAAAACTTAATTCTCTAAGCATTGAGCCCACATAGCTCAATGGGGATGAGGTGGGTACCTAGATGGACTGAGCTGACTAGGTGGGAGCTAACTGGATCCTTGAAGTGTTCTAAGAGCTGCTAAGTATCGATTGAGCTTCATTGGGGTTCTAAACACCAGACCACACTCATAAATTTCTTGGGAGCTCGCCAGAATGACTCAATTGGTTGTAGGATGGATAGGGAGAACGCTAGGATTCCAAATGCTTTGATAAGGATGTACGGTGAGCAAAGAGCTCACTATGAGGGGATTTGAGGTTATTTATAACCTTAAAGGTGATTGGGTGGTTGGGCCGAGACCTGGGCTCAATTCATGGGCTCGACGTTCCAATTTCCTAAAGGGGCTAGCCGTGCCTCATGGCCCGATGAGAGATATTTAACTAAATTGGGAGAGGACTAATGACTTATTTGATGTGGCATTGAGTGTGGGCGACAGCCTTTGGCACGGATTATACAGGAAAATTCACGCTATCAGGCGCAACCGAGCAAAGGAGAAGATGAATAGGAGCGAAAAGAGTTTTGACCGTTCGATTAATCCAACAAAATGGAGTGATGCTCCAGGTGTGCCATATCCTAACATCTAAATGCGGGCATGATCTTGAGCATGGGATCACGGATGCGATCCACGGTTGTTCGATCATCCGAGCAAGAAAAAGCTCGACCAAAAGAACTTAAATAGGGACGTGATTCGATTGCTCGAATTGCCTCTATAGTTTTGAGTTAGCCGACCGTAGGATTTAAAATGAAATTAATTAATTAAATTAATAATTTTAAAGAAAATTAAATCTAATTTAGGACAAAATGACCTCCAAAAATTCTCAAAGATTAACCATTAGTTAATTTCATGGTGAGGAATTAAAAAATGCAATCAAATTTTAATTTAAAGATCAATTTAATTTAACTACTTTTATGGGTCAAAAAATTGGCATAATAGCCAATTAATAAAATTGAGGTTTGATTGACCCCAAAATTTGATAATGTTGAATGGCCAAGGGCAGGCTAATTAAGAGTAATAAGGATACCTCACATTCTTTGAGGGTGAATGTGAGTGTCATTGTCTTTGAAACCCTGCTTTCCTTTATCGGTTAGGCAGAGATGCTTAACTCCTCGCTTTATTCTGTATATGCCCATAGAATGAGTATTTTCATAAATAACTTTAATTAATAAAATATGAGTTCTTTTACAATCTTATTAATTGTAAGGACTCATCATAGCTTTTTAACTATATTACTTTTCATAGTCCTATGCTATGTGTATCTTAGACCAAGAGGCTAAAATTTTCTCTTAATTACTATGTTTTGCACTTTTATTTCAGTACCATACTTTACTTTTTTACAGTTTATATAGAATACAGTGTATGTTGTTTTAATTTCAATTAAATGCTTCACTTCTTTACCTCCTTAGTGTAATTTCTATTGAACATATTCATGTTTTCATTTCATTTAATTTCAAATACACTTTAATAGTTTATAGCTTTATTTAGGATGCTTTTCCCTTATATTTTTGCCATAGATAAGAAGAGATTGGAAAAGTACCATGATTCTCAAAGAGCTTTGGATATCTTTGACACTTATCCGCCTCTATAGTGCCCCGTCCCGTTGCGCGCAACTGAGGTAATTTTATGGATAATAACAATTGGCAGGGAACGGTGCATTAATCAGGAATGACTGTTGAACCTCTCCGAATACTGCTGACTGCTGAAACTCAACTCTAAAGGAGACCAGAGGATTAATCCTTAAGATAACAGTAAAATACTTATCATAAGCATTAGATATAGTACTTGTATACATTGGATTATGAGAGTGAATTTAATAGGAATCCAATATATATAAGTATTAACATTATTTACAAGTTAATCACATCATAATACTAAGTATAAGTAATAATAAATACAGAGTGCGGAAGCTAAAGCATTCATCCAGATTATTCATCACAGAAGCTAAGTAAGAATATTCATCTCAGAAAAAAAAAAGAAAATACATACAGAATTAAATTATTGTAGACTATTTGCTTTAATTAAAATTACAGTAAAATATCTCTTACTCACTATAAAAAGTAAGCTAATGCAGAAAATAAAAGTTGAATGCTGAGCTAGCTAACGCTCCACAAACTCCTCTTATATCTTTTAGGAAGTCTCCTGTTCCTGCTCCACAAACTGCTCTGGATCTGACATATTGTCAAGTCCCAAAGTGTACCGCATATTAGATAATAGGTCTAACACATCTAAGGCTACTTTATCGCATGGGATGAGTACATATGCACGATTAGCATGTCATAGGAAGGGTGACTTTAACACTTAGTTTATTTAACTGCCCTTATTGATGCACACAAGAATAAGGTATATACTCCTTTTACAGTTTGTTCTCTCAAACTAAGCTCTTAAACTCCCAAACTATACACACTTTGAGCTTGGGATATTTATCCTGAATTGAATTATACTTATATAATTTCCTAAGATAAGACCAAGACTTTACAGTCCTATTTCAGAGAAAATCAACCAATTCCATCTCATAAAGAATAAATTAGTTCTATGGATATATACTATCATCTCCATCTAATAATACTACTGATTCTCATTGTAACAATATTATCTAATGATCAAGGAGTAACAAGCTAATGAATCCTTACTCCATTGTGGTGAGTCCTACAAAAAGCTCTAAGGATGTGACTTAGAAGCCAGACAACATAGGATACTAACAGACCTAAATTTTGTGTCTGCGTTTGCACGCAAGTGTATGTGGTCTGAAGTAAGAAGTGGAAGGTAACTTCTGAGAATTTATCATCCTCAGGGAATAAAATCTTGTCACTTAGTTATATTTCCTTTTACTAATGTTTAGAATATTGATTTTTGGTTTTAGATGGTTCTTAAATTAATAATACAATTCACCTTAAGGTAAGATATGATTTGTTTAAAAGGAGAGAGTTGGGGTTTTGTTGTAGGCTTTGTAAGGACTTGATATTATTACTTTATTATTGAAATGTATAAATTGATTTTTGCATGCCTAATTAAATCAAGTGAACACTGTTAGAATTGGAGTTAACCTTCAATTACAATAGGTTCAGATTTAGTACAATAACGAGAACACCCCTTGAGGTTCTACCTTGGTAACTAAACCTTTATGAGATCATGATTTAAATTAATCTATGATTTCCTATGCATAGGTTACCAAATATTATCTTTTAATTGTTAGATCTCACAAACATGATTTCCATCAATCTGCGTCATGCGCTAACACATGCAGTTTAGCTAGATGAGAGGATGCATTGGGTCCAATGGATTATGTCACATCATCCATTGGGTTTCCAACATCCTCTCATCCCTTCTGCTTTGTTGAGTTGCAGAGCATAAATTGATGGTAACTGGGTTCACAAGTATCAATCTCTTGGAAGAGTCCTTAAGGAATTGTGCAAATGAGCCTGAGAACTTATCACATAATTCTCAGCTCTACTTGCACTAATTTTCTTGCTCTGGTCCAATTGACGAGCTTTGAACTCAAGTTCTTTTCTTATTGATATTTCATTTTAATTTTTTTTTAACAAATAGATTTTTTAATAGAATTTCATCTAGGCATTCATTCTATAATAATAAATAGTAAATTAGCAATAAATTTTATTCATTCAAACAAATCCGTTACAACACCAATTCTGCCTTACATTTTTTTATAATTACATCTCAATCCTCTCCAAGGAGATTTAGTTTTTCTTTACAGAGTAAATAAAAGTATACATGCAAAATGAAGTAAATCTTGACATCAGTTTATAATAGAAAGAATTAAATAGAGTTTAGGAAGAGTATTAGGAAACACCTAGAGGTTTTCTAGGGTTCTCTTGATCTTCCTCCTTTGACTCTACTTGACTTCTCCTCATTTCCTTTGTTGTCTTCTTCTCTTTACTCTTCACGGTTCACTGCTTGCCCCTTGGAGTGTTCTCCTATTTTTCCTCTTGCAGCCTCCTTTTTTTAGTCTTAAGAATGTCAAATTTGGGAACCCTTTCTCAAGTTTCTTTGGCAGTATTTATAATCCTCTTCATAGCCTCCTTGAATTAATTTCTGTTAACTCCCTCTTTCCCTTGGATTCTTGGCCAACCATAAGGAAATATTCTAATATTCTCTTGGAATACTACAGAGTTAAATGTTATTTGGGGTTCCAAGTGGCTGGGGAAGGCCAAAGATTAGGATTTTTTGTCTTCCCAAGGTTGCCATAAATGCACAAATATGGGTGTTTCTGCTTGGATAGCTACGGTGCGCTGCAGCATTTTGAGCTACAAGTTTATAATTTGCAAAGAATCATTGTGGTGCGCTGCAGCATTTTGAGCTACAACCTTATAATTTGTAAAGAACCGCTGTGACGCACGATAGCACCGAGCTAACGGGTTTGGTCCGCTACAATGCACGGTAGCGCCAGTGTCTCGGGTTGAGACTGATGTGGCGCGCTGTGGCGAGGACTTCTTTTTTGATGTTATTCTACTGCTTTGGAAGGACCTGCTGTGATGACCCCAATATTGAGAATCACTTAACTTAACATTGATACATCACCATAATACCTAATACTAGATTAGAATAAAACTAATACAAATCATTCGATATTGTGTTTGGCCAAGGATTTAGAAGATGGTCTTAAGTTAAGATGGAAGGGAAATTTTGAATGGTGTTAAGTAATTTATATATGAAGGTGAAATAAAATTATACATATGATATTTGTAAGGAGACATGAGAATGTAATTCAAAACAATTGAAGTGAATACTTGCAATCTTAAATATGAAATTCTGGATATTTAATGAGTATTTAACATGTGAATTATAAGTCTACATTTTTGCCAAATTATTCTAAGTCCTAAAATTTTTAAAATTTTGACAGAGTTTCCTTAGTAAATGGCTAAAGAAACACCTGCAAAGTAGACATACAATACTTCCATTCCAATAGAAATTATTATTTGAATAGGATTATTTAGTTCTAGTTCTAGCATAGAGTTCAATCCATTACATAGGATTGCTCATTTCCAATTCTAAAATAGAGTTCAATCCATTACATAGGATTGCTCATTTACAATTCTAAAATAGAGTTCAATCAATTACATAGGATTGCTCATTTACAATTTTAAAAGTTTAAAGGGAGAAAATCACATGTGTAACAATTATCTATCCTAAGGTATGCTCAATTCATAAGTATTCATTAAATACATGTAAATAAAGAAGAGCTTCTCAACTTAAATAAGAAACTAGTTTCCAATTCTATAAGTAATATAATATATAACTAATTCCAGTTAACATCCTAAGCAGATATGTAACTAATGACTTAGTTAATATTCATTTTTATATATTTGTAACCATCCATCCATTTATTACATTCATCCATTCATTCATCACAAGCATTTAAATATAAACTAAGCTCCAACAAAGTATAGTAAAAGTAAAGTAAACAACATTAATTATAAACTAATAGTAAACTTAAATGAAAGAAAGAAAATGAAAGCTCACTTGTAATTTTAGTATACTTGGTCCAACTCCACTAGCCTCCAAATACACATGATCTATCACATTTTGGTATTTAAATATGTGACGGCCCTGCCCCACCGTGGTCCTGTTAACCCTTAAGTTAACATGATTACGGTGGGGGGGTCACCAAATGACAAGGTCCCCACTTAGGATTGGATTAGACACACATTCTAATCCAACTTAACTAAGGACTTTGCCATTCATCTTAGAGACTATCACTAAATGATCATATAAGAACTCAGAGTGCGGAAGCAATAAGAATATAACATCCATTCATACAGTATAAATACAACAATACAGAATAAGTAAAGAGCTGAAAAGAAAAGTTAATTCTGAATTATTACAACAATTTGAATAGCTTAAAGAACTGAAAAGAAAACTCTCAATCCTCACAAAGCAGAAAAGAAACTAAGACTAAGATTCTTTAGGAACGGGCTCCTCCTCCAACAGCAAGATCTCCACTGGATCAACTGCTCCAATAAACTCAGAACCTACCATTATCAGTTTCATAATGGTAGGGCCCCAGCCAACAAAAGAAAAACTGGCTAGACTATTGTTTAAGGATATTTTAGGGAAAACAATTTTATTAAGTTACTTGAATATCACCATAAACCAGTACTGAAGCAAAAAGGTGCAGAAAGCGTATAAAAGAACAGTAATAAGTTATAAACTACAGTTTATAACTAAACAAATAAGAAGTAAGCACATACCTCCTCCGAGCAACTGCAACAAAGACAGGTAAGAAAAGAAAGACTAAACAAAATTGCAAAGAAAATACAACCTAAACATGCTTATGATCAACAGATTATGCTAAGTAACATACAAAAATTGAATAGTCTAAAACTGAAAACAACTAACATCCTATATGAGCATATGAAAACAGTAAGTAAAACTAGCATCCTACAAGTGCAGGAAAACTGTAAGTAAAACAGTGCTGAAATGCAGAATATGCAAGGTAAAACAGTAACTAAAAACTGAAAACTGGAGTGACTGTCCAGGCCACTCAATTGAAAACATACTCAGCAAATCTTAGCCTGATGGGCTAAGAAAGAAGCTCTGAACTGAGTATCACTGAAAACTCTTAGCCTGATGAGCTAAGACATAACCAAATGTAAGTGTACTTGATTAGTATAACCATATCAGAATCCTGACTCTATAGTCAGTATGGCAAGAGTCTATCCATCTTATCACTCGGACTAGGCATGGCCATAGACTGTCAGACATTAAACCCTCGAAATGTTGCCGACTCGAACGAGTTGATCGAAGAGGTATACTAATCAAGCTACACCTTACAAACCACTTGTGAAATGAAAACATAATGCTGCTTATGAATGTTCCAAATTAGCATAAGATATTTATCAAATATCTTAAGTACATAATATATGTTCAAGGTATAAGGCTCAAAATCAAGGAATGCGAAGCATCAAAATCAAAGTGAGCAAGAAACTCTATCTAAAACACAGGTAATATCCGTTGTTATCTACTTTATTCGTTCTATCTACTCTAAGTTACATAAGTTTCAGAATCATCAATTCTTACACGTTCTGTAACTTAGAATCACGAATCCTACTAGTTGAAGATAATTAGGACTGGCCACGTCCTAATTATAACTTAATCAAAAGACGACTATTTGGTTAAAGTGAATAAATCATCGACCTAGTTTTGTAATTTAATTCATCCCAACCTCAACTTGATTAGCCAAATTAAGATGAAAAGATTAAGAATTAGACTCCAGATGATGGGGTATAATCACTTAATCTAAAGGTATAATCTAAGGGTCTAAGTTTAGAACCCAAAACTCACGGATTAGGTTAAGGCAAATCCTAATGATAAATCAAATTCATTAGGATAGATCTCTATTCTTAGTTCTAAAGTTTAAAGATCAAATAATTATTTAATAAACTGAGAAAAATCTAGAAACTAGTAAACTCAAAGTTTTATCTAATTGAGTAACCCAATTTACTCAATAGATGAATTCTAACTTAAGATCTATTCCTAATCTTAGAAAATAAGGCTCTTAATTACTAATAGTATCTCTCAAGACACACATCCTAACTAATGTTATAAAGATATAAGAAAAGATCTAAGAATGATTAAAGAAGGAGAAATCACTCACTTAAGACTTAGGAAATTTTCCTTAAGGAGCAAATTTTGAGATTTTAATCAAAATCTAATTTAGACATGAATTTGATTAATTTCAGTTCTAAATCATTCTATTTACTGATTTTAGTGATTAGAAACTGAATTTAGGGCTTTTAAAGGCTAAACCCTAAATTTGGGCAAAATGACCATTTTGCCCCTACTTAAGGGTTCAAAAGATCAAATTTTGATCTAGGGCTTAAATTCTGAAATTTTCTTTTGGAAAGTGTTTCTTACTGTCTAATATAAGATTATACAGCAACTAAATTAATTTTGGGTGATTATTAAGCCATATGAGATCAAATTAGTGAATTTGACTCATAAGGGCAATTTAGTAATTTGGCTAAGTGAAAGTTAAATTTTCTTTCAGATTATTGATCTTTACTGTCTAAGCTTTTCATAGAATCTAAATTTACTAAATTCTGATAAGTATTGACCAAGTTATGGCCAATACAAGATTTAGGGTTAAAAGGTGATTAAGGAATCCTTAATTATGGGTCAAAACCTAACTTTGTCAATTAGTGTCCAAATTAAGTAAAATCAGTGGCTATGGTTTAAAATTAGTTCACTGATCATAATGACATGTGGAAGGCTCAATTTGGATCTAATTTGACTAAGTTATGACTAATTTAGGGTTAGGAGTGATTAGTGAGTGATTAGCAAAATTAATCACTCAAACACTAATCCAACCTTACAAATAGATTTTTAATGACTCTAGGAGTTCTCTGAAACTTAAATCACTCAATTTAGATTACTAGATTTGCTAACATTCGCTAATCAAGTTTTAGAGTAATTAGGGGTGATTAGTAAATTTAACCGTTGGATCTAAAATATTTTTATAGATTACTATTAATTAGGTTTTTCTGATCTAAATTGATATTTGGATCATCCAATTTGGAGCTCAATTGACCAAGTTATGGTCAATTGAAGTTCTAAGTTTAATTAGGTTAATTAGGATTAGGACCTAAAAGTGATTAGGCAAATACTAATCCAAACAGTAAAATGAACACTACCGAAATAATTTTTAGGGTTTTCTGATCACTTTAAGACCCATATTCAATAGGTTTGGATCATTGGGTTCAAAATTAGGATCAAATGAAATTCTGTAATATTATTTGAATTTAATTAATACCCTAAAATATCACTTTGCTAAATATACGTTCAAATGTAAAATTGATAGTGCCAAATTATTCCTCTATTTTTGCTGAATCTAATGATATACAATTTTGCATAATTTGGATTCTTATTTTGCAAGTTATTAAGGTTTAAATAATTAGATTTAATTATTTAATTTATTCTGTTAATTATTTTAATAAATTTGATTTGATATTATTTAAATATATATATTCATTTATATTAATTAAAACATTTATATATTATATAATTTGTTATTTTATTTTTTTGCAGGACACGTGGCGAGCCGTTATTGGCTGGGCTGACGACCGCGGCACCCACCGAATCAGACGACAGCGGGAAGGCCATGCGTTGCGCTGCGAGGGCAGGCGCGCTACGAGGTGGGCCCCACCGTGGCAGCCGAAAAGCCACGGGCCATGGGTCGGGCCCGGGCCGACCCGGCCCAACCCAAAGGGGTCTTCGCCTTCGCGCGATCGACTCGGCAGCGGCGTCCTAGGGCATCAAAAACGGCGGCGAATTTGCCGTCACCGGAGGTCGAGCCATATACCGATCGAAAGGTCTTGAAGAGACCTTTAGATTAGTACCCAGAATGTTGCCAAAGAAAGAACACAGCGCCAGCAATATCTAACCCTAGAGGTCCCTATCGAAACTTCAAAAGCTTAACGTTAAGTACTGTTTGTAAATTGCTAAATTGGATCGATCGAACTCGTTAGAGTTCGATCACTTCCGGTGAATTGACAATCTATACTATGAAATAAAGTTTCGAAATGAAAAATCTAAATTTGATTGTAAAGGTTAGAAGATCAGGTACCTTAGGTTTGGACGGCTGCAGAGAAACGAGGTTCGATCTTAGGCTCGGGGCTTCAGGGTTGAAAACCGAGCAACCCGGACTTTGGAGGTCTTATAATAGTCCTTAAACGGTGGCTTAAGAGCGGTGGGGAGGCCAGCTGGCGACTGCAAAGCTCGGCGAAGATTTTAGGGCGACGCGTGCAGCTCCCTTGAGCCACACGGCGCTCTCGCGGGGACGACGGCTCACAGCCGTCTGATCCCGCGATCAGACGGCGCGGAGAGCGTCGTCAGGATAGACGGCGCGAAAAATAAAATGGATGACGACGTTGGATCTAAGTGGACGGCGCCGTTAACCTTAAAAAAAAATAATTATTTAATTTATATTTTTCATATTTAATTAAATAAATTTACCCTATTAAATGCATCCCAAAATTTTCCAATAAATCACCCTTAGCTAATTGAAGGGTGAGGAATGCAACGGCGCACTCGAATTTTCATTTCGACGAGTATTTATTTATCTGAATTTTCAGGTATTTAAATATTATTAAAATATTTGATGAAAATCCAACGACTTCCAAATGCATCCAAAACATCACCCATAGCTAGTTTGGGGGTGGTGAATGCAATGGTGAAGTTAGATTTTTAATCTGAGGTCTAGATAAAAAGTCAATTTTCTAGGGTTTGGGATTTTCCAGAATTTCTGATTTGACTCAGTTGACTTCTGGTTTGACCTAGGTTTCATAGATGAGTTCTAAATTACTTAATTAGTGACTTTAGAACCTTAATTAAGACTTAGATTAGTCTTAATTGAGCCAAGTAACAACCTGGGTTGTTACAAAATATGATAGGGCAAAACTAAGAAATAAAAAATCTGGCTAGACTAAAAGTCTAAGTGCATTTAAAGATTCGCTAAGAATATTTTTATTTTAATTGGATATCACTAATAGTAACTAAATAAGCATAAGCCTGGGTGCAATATAGTAAGCATACAAGTGAGGAAAAGTAAGTAAGAAAAATAAAGTGAGTTAGAATACTCACTTAAGTATACATCCTAGCCTGCAAATAAAATAAGAGTAAAAGCATCCTAAATAGGCTAGAAATAAATTAATGTGCATATGAAAATAAATGAAGTAAAGCATGTATATGTTCAAATGAACTTATGCTAAGTAAGAAAAAGAAATAGTGAAGTATTTAAATGTAATTTTATAATATTCACTGTAATCTAAGTAAACTGTAAACAAGTAAAGTACAATTCTAAATCATAGAAAATGCATAGTAAGGAAATTGAAGAAAGATCTTAGACTATTATCCTAAGATTCACATAGTCTAGAACTATGGAAAGTAATACAACTAGAAGCTATGATGAGTCTTAATAAACTATAAGATTGAAGAAGATCTCACATGTTAATTAATTGAAGTTATTTTAATCTGTACTCATTATGTGGGCATATTCAGAATGAAGAGATGAGTTAAACACGTCTGTTTAACAACTAAAGAAAAGTGGGGTCAAATCCTAAAACACTCACATTCACTTTCTGAGAATGTGAGGTCTCCTTATTACTCATTTTTAGCCTGCCCTAGGCTAATCCACCAATATAAACCCCTATTAATTTTAATGTGAAAGTATTATTCATGCATAATGTATTATATGAATGATTCAAGTGAATAAGGCTCAAAGCTAAGCAAGCATTCAAGGGAGATTCAATAATTGCAATTAAGTGATATCCAAAGTTATCTAATTTTAATGATCTACTTAATGATTGGAGCTATTTGAGCTCCCAATTAACTTTGAGATGTTGATCTCAAGTAAATTATAAGTAAAGTAGTGGTTGGGGTTTTAAAAATAGTAGTTTCAATTCAATTAATATGATATGATAGAATAATTTAAAAAATAATTGATACAATTAAAAATTAACTCTTAATCACATCTTAAATTATAAGATTTAATTATAATAATTAAATCAAGGTTTAGGTGTCTAGTAGGAAGAGATTAAGATAAAGAAAATATCTAACTTAAGAAATTAGAAGTTAATGTAAGTTCACTAAAGTTCACTAGCTATGTTATAGTTTAAAGGATCTAATCAATCAAATATTAATCTAGTTAAGTTATAAGCAATTGAAAGGTTTAAGGTAAGTAATTGATAGGACTTAAGAACTACAAGTTCTAAGTATCCTAATAATTGATGTTTAGAGAATTTAATAGGATTCCTAAACTAATCTAAGTAAGTTAGGGATTCCTATTACTAGATCTTAAAATAATCAAGAAAAGGCTTTAAGGACTAGGATGAATAAACTAATTTTTAATCTAATCATTAAAGCTAGATCTAGTTATTTTAATAATCTATAATTATAAAGGCATTAAGACTAACTATTCTTAATGGGTGTAACTAATAGATCTAGGGATCAACTATAGATCAAATTGTAAATTAATCCTAGGGTTTCTATTTTAGGGTTGAAAGGTGAATTAAGCACTTTGCAATTAATTCATATAGTTAGAAAATTGAGAACTAAACTCAAACTAAAAGTAATCTAATCTTACATGTGGGTTAATAAATGTGACAAGTTAGCTATCCTAGGATTTTATAATACCTAAAGCATGCCATCTAAGAAATTAGAATTATCATAATAGCACTTAATTAAGAGTCAACAATCTAAAATCACTAATTGCCGTCCAATAGAAATGATTTACATATTATTGAAATCCTTATATCATAAGGAGAAAAATGACATTAAGTATGTCAAATTTGGACAACATTGGAAAATTAGGATTTTTGTGACTCCTAATTATGGTTAAGAAGTGATTATAAAAATTAGGTTTCAAATATTAAATTGGATTTTATATTATTATTACTCATATTTTTGTGAGTGAAATGGACTATTTGATCATTTAATTTAGATATTAAATGATCAAATTAGGTCACATGAAATGATGAAATTAATTTGTTATTAATTAATTAATCTTAAATATTGAAAAATTAAAATATTTATTAAAACTAAAATTAAATTGTATATTATTAATTTTCTTATTTTTGTGATCAAAATGGTATATAATATCATATATTTTGAAGGTGTATTAATAAAGTTATTAAAGAAATTAAATTTATGTTATTCATATATTAAATAAACCTCAGAATGAATATTACATCGGCTTTAATTAATCATTGCAGTTATTACACTAATAATTAATTCAGCACAGAACTCATGAAAACACACGGTAAACTGAACTTCCTTTAATGAGTACCATTCAAAATTATTATGCTGACATGGAATTTTCTGGTGTCGACACATAGCTCCTCGATATTTGGAAAGACGGTGCCATTCAAATTCCCATAACTTGCCACGTGTCGAAGTAGATGGACGACACGCGTCCCTGGCACAATCGGATGAAGGCACAGGTCGTAAGAATCGAACCAACTGGTCCCAAAGATTTGGACCGCTCGGTTCATCGTCCCCATTAGAAAATAGAGGAGACGCGATTAGTGCTAGGTTAGATTGGGGGTGATCCGATGATCACAGAGCTCGACTCGAATGTCGGCGTGAAGCTCTCTTCACGTCCGACTTACCGAACTAAGGATTGAAACTGGGCGACTGTAGGATTAAATGAAACTTGATGCCCTAGCTTTACATTTGTTAATTAGGGTTCAAGTTCAGCAAGATAAACGAAATTCCCCAAAATCAAATGGAGTAGAATCAATTCAAGACATTTTGAACAACTCCAACTAATATTAACAATGAACATTAGATAATACACACTATAATTTAAGGCAGAAAGGAACTTGAGGGAGGTACCTAGAGGTTCAATACGGTGTTGAGAAACAAAATGGGGAGTTATGGTTTACAGGGTGACCTTTTGCATGCAGCTCCTTAGCGCCCTTCAGCCAATCAGCAAAGGTAGGAAATGAAGGAAAAGAAAATAAGATTGGGAAGTTTAGGGGATGTTAAGGGCTCGGCAGGCCACCTTGGCACGGCCATAGGGGAAAGGCGCGCACGATCTCTGTGGAGGGATCAGAGGAGTACAGTGAAAGCATCCGGTCTGTCAGATCAAAGTATTGATCCAACGGCTAGAAGTGAAGGAGTGTTAGATTACCATTGGATTTAGATCTAAACACTTGACGGCTCAGATTTCACTGTTTTGTCATTTCATGTTCCAAGATATACAGCTGACCTCGCCTTTCTTAAATGCCCGATAGAAAATAATATGAATTAATGCTTATTTTAATAAATTAATTACATTATTTAAATAATTAATCATATATAATTTATTGCTCAATATTAAATAATCAAATGCACTCCTAAAAATCTCAAAAATTCACCCTTACTTAATTGAGGTGTGGGGAACTCAAAAAAATTATCAAATTTTTGATGGGAGATCAATTTAATTATCTTAATTTTCTAGGTATTTAATTATTATTAAAATATTCAGGGAAAATTTAATGACTTCCAAACACTTCCAAAATATCACACATAGCTAATTTGGGTGTGGTGAGTCTAATGGTGGACTCCATTTTCAATTATGAGGTCTAAATAAATTAGGCATTCTTAGAATTATCAAAAAACTAAGAAATGTTGGAAATTGCCAAATAATCTCTGAATCACATGAAAATTTAAATGGAGACTTCTAATACTATTATAAGACTAATGAAAAAGGATTATAATCAAATAGGTTACTAATTGATGGGTAACAATAATAGGGTTGTTACAACCCGCTGTGGCGCATGATAGTGCTGAGCTCTCGGGTTTGATCAGTAATAGCGCGTGGTAGCACTAGTGTCTCAGGTTGAGACCGCTGTGGCGAGGATTTTTTTTAAGATGTAATCCTGGTGCTTTGGAAGGACCCGCTGCGGCGCACGATAGCGCCAAGCTCTCAGGTTTAGTCCTCTATAAGCGCGCTGTAGCGTGCTTGGGCGCATTGTAGCGCGCTTGGGTGTGTTGCAGTGGATTAGCTTTATGTCTTATGTGCTGAGTCCATTTCCCTTATTAATCCGTCGTAGCACGCGATAGCGCCAAGCTCTCAGGTTAGACCCGCCTTGGTGCACTGGAGCGCACTACAATGGTTTGTGTCCCAGGCCTTTGCAGATAGCTCCAAGTGCTTTAGTATACCTTATTCCGCTGTGGCGTGCTGCAGTGGCGCATTATAGCTATTTTCGCCCAAAATTCCAGGAATTTGCTCCAAAATTTGGAGTTCCTTCAATTTACCTAAAAACACACACAATTTCTTCAAAGTAGGCTGTTGCGAATGGTGTGTTATGATGTTTTTATCACTTTATTTAATATAAATCTCAGATTTATCACACCCCCACACTTAAATCCTTGTTCGTCGTCGAGTAAGTTCAAATAATTTTCTAAATATTCAATTGATAGATTCCATTTGGAATGTCAATGTGCTATACTCAAGTCATAGAACCTTGGCTTCAGATTATGATGATTTTTGTGTTTCAATACTTTCTACCTTCCTACCTTTATTTTTAGGCCTTTTGTTACATTCAATTCTAAACTTTAAAGGTAGTGCCTAAGTCTTCATGAGGTGAGTGACAAGAGTGTTGTGCCATGTGTGCTCTTTCTTATGATTCATAAGTGATATATATAGAATTTATAGCTATATTAAGTATCAAAACATCACCAAACACCATATGAAATAAGGTACTTTGAATGGAATCATATATTTTTCAGGGAAAAATGTAGAACAATGAAGATCTGGGCAAATTACATAAATTTTGGAAGAAAAATGCTGTTGCGCACTGCAGCGCGCCACAGCGCACCATGGTGGTTCATAAAAATTATTCATCTGGAAGAATATCTAAAGGACCTGGAAGGAAACTCATCGCAGCGCACCATAGCGTGCCACCACGTGCCATGGCGGTCTCAATAACTCCCTCTCATGGAAGCTAAACTGCAGGCCCGGAGGAATGTCCGTTGCAGCACGCCACCGCGTGCCATGGCGCACCACAACGTCATTTCTCTAAGTTAAAATTAAAATCTTATAAAGGGAAATTGAATAGTATTTTTGAAAGTATTTTCGCTGCAGCGCACCACAGCGGGTGAATTATCATTTTATAAAACCATATGTGAACTATTGATCCGCATTTTCGAAGTATTTTCCGCTGCAACGTGCCACAGCGCACCCCAGCAAAATATTTTATTATTTATACAAACTATATGTTAACTAATTGATCCGCATTTTTGATGTATGTTCCGCTATAACAAGCCGCAGCGTGCCACAGCAAAATATTTTATTAATCATGAAAACTATAGGTGCACTATTGGAATAGTCATTTCAAAGGTTTATAAGCTATAGCGAGTCGCAACGCGCCACAACCAACGCTGCGATGACCGAAGGAAAAGATACTAACTTTCACGCATGAACAGTGTTTGGAACGCTGCTACCACAGCGCGCCGTAGCGGAACAGTGTTGGAATGCTACTGCCACAGCGCGTCGTTACGGAGAAGTATTTGAGATGCTACTGCCACAGCACGCCACATTGCGCCATAGCGCGCTACAGCGCACCGCAGCAGACGATCCAAAATTTTTCAGAACAACCATAATTGCAGCATAGGGAAGGCGACAAAATGCAACCTTTGGCCTTCCACAGCTTCTTGAAAACTGAAGTGCATTATTTCTGCTGAATCCCAAAAGAATAAAGAGAATAAAACATTACAAGGGATTGAATTAAAACCAAGGAAAGGGAAGAGTCGCATCATTAATGCTTTGGGGTTGAGAGCTTCCCTATTTAAGGGGCAATCTTAGACCTCAAGGGGGTTCCAAAATCTGATATTCAAAAGTCCATAAGAAAGGCTGCAGTAAGGAAAATGAGGAGAACTCTCCAAGGGGCTGACAGTGATCTGTGAAGAGTGAAGAGAAGTAGACAGCAAGGGAGAAAGAGGAGAAGTCAAAAAGGACTGTAGGAGGAAATTCAAGAAAATTCTAGAAAACCTCTGGGAGCTTCCTAGTATTTTCTCTAACTTCCTTTTTGATTATTTTTCTGTGTAAACCGATGATAAGGTTTATTTTCCTTTGCATGTATGCTCATATTTATCTTGTAATGGAAGGCTAAACCCTCTTGAGGAGGGTTGGGATATAGTTGCAGGAAAATATAAGGAGATTATGGTATTATGATGGAAATGTTTAAATGAATAAAAATGATTTCTAATTTTATCTGTCTATATTTATTATTATGATGAATGCCTGGATGAACATCTTGATTTAACCATTTTGCTAAGAAAATAAAACTTAAAAGAATTATTAATTAAAGAACTTGAGTTCTGAGCTCATCAATGGGATAAGAGCGAGGAAGATAGTGCAGTTAGAGTTGAGAACTATGTGACAAGTTCTAAAAGCTCACTCGCACCTTTTCCTTAAGAGCTTTACCAAGAGATTTGATGCTTGTGAACCAATTTCCCATCAACTCAATGCGCTATGACTCAGCAAAGTATAAGGGGTGAGAGGACATTGAAAACCTAATGGATGATGCGACAGAGTCCATTGAAGCCAATGCATCCTCTCATCTAGCTAAACCGCGTTTGTAAGCGCATGACGCATGGTTGATGGAAATCATGTTTATGAGATCCAACGAGCAAAAAAATATATTTGGTAACATAGACGTAGGAAATCAAAGGCAAATTAAACCTTGATCTCATAAAGGTTTAAGTGCTGAGGTAGAATCCCAAAGGGAGTTCTCCTTGTTGCATTAAATCTGAACCTGTTGTAATTGGCAAATTACTCAAATTCTAACAGTGATCACATAATTTGATTAGGCTTAAATAAATCAATTTATGCAATTAAATAAAGAAGTTACAACACCAAATCCTTACAAGTACTGCAATGAAACCCCAACTCTCTCTCTCTCTCTCTTTCTCTCTCTCTCTCTCTCTCTTTGAACAACTGTATCTTATCTTAAAGTCATTTGCATTGATAATTTTGGGACCAAATCAAAACCAACTTAATCATCTAAACATTATTAATAAAAGATATAACTTAGTAACAAATTTCTCATTCCTAGAGGATGATAAATCTCGGAATTAAAACTTCCACTTATTACTTCAGACCACATACACTTGTGTGCAAATGCAGATGTGTATTTTCGTCTGTCAAATTTTTGGCACCGTTGCCGGGGAACGATTTTATTTTGTATTAAGTATAATCTTCAAGTAAATAGTGATTTAAATTCCTTACTTATTTATCTTTATTTTCATTTTCTATAATCATATTATATTGTGCTAACTGTAGTGTAACTAGAGTTTTTATTTTGTTTACTTGTTGTGCTTAATAGAACTAGAATTGTATTGCTTATTCACTATCTTGGAGTGATTGAATTGTTAAATTGTTCATTGTGATGCTGTAATCATTTTTGTCTAGCTGAATATAAGAATTGCATGAATAGGAGAAAAACCTTTGATATTTTATTTGATCCTGAAATTGAGTGAACGTACTTGAGAGCTAGAAGATAATGAGCAATCCTTAATCAACATCACTTTGAAATGGATAATTTAGAAGCTAATCATTTAGGAGAACCTAGGGGTAGAGCCTTAAGAGATTATGCACTGCTTACTGTTAGAGGTATCCCTCATGCGATTGTGAGACCGAACATAGAGGCCAATAACTTTGAGATTAAACCCTCGACACTCAGCATAGTGCAAAATAACCAATTTGGGGGACTAGCCACAGAGGATCCTAATTCACATATTTCAAATTTTCTTGAAATTTGTGATACATTCAGATTTAACGGTGTTTCTAAAGACGTCGTTGAACTGCGACTTTTCCCATTCTCACTTAGAGATAGAGCTATGAGTTGGCTTAGTTCACTTCCAGGAGATTCTATTCACACTTAGGATGATTTAGCTAGGAAATTCCTAGCCAAATATTTCCCGCATGTAAAAACAACCCGGTTGAGGATTGAGATAACTAATTTTAATCAATTCGAGGGGGAGACTTTGTATGATAGCTGGGAAAGATTTAAGGAGTTTCTTAGGTGATGCCCACATCATGGGTTTCCTGAATGGATGCAGGTTCAAACCTTTTACAATTATTTGAATGCTCCAACAAGAACACTTACTGATGCAGCTGCCAGAGGGTCACTCAGTAGTAAGACCCATGAAGAAGCTTTTGATCTCTTAGAAGAGATGGCCAGCAATGCCTACTAATAGCCCACTGAGAGAATTAAACCTTAACAAGAGGGAAGCTAACCAAGTAAATGAATGAATCAAATCTTGGCCCTTCAAAATGAGATAAATGCAATGAATAATAAAATAGAGAGTATGAATGTCAACTATATTTAAGAAGAACAATGTGAGATGTGCAGAGGGAAACACGTGAGCAAAAACTGCAATTTAAATAACCCTTTTGTACCCTCAAATACTGAACAAGTTAATTATTTAAGAAACAACAATGCTGGGTAAAATAATGCACATAATCCTTACTCTAATACTTACAACCCTGGGTGCAAGCAACATCCTAGTTTTTCCTGGAGTAGCAATAATAATAGCATTAGAAGTTTTAATGCAGAAAATAATATAAATAAATAGGGGTACAATCAAGTTGACAACAATTCAACCCAACAGCCCAACCTTGAGGGAGTGTTTAATTCCTATAAGATGGAAACCCTTCAATTCATGAGGAGAACTAAAGGAACACTCAATAAGCATGAAGTGTGGGGCCCCCCGTACTGACAACAAGGAAGTACAGTGCTCCAACTATGGCAAATCCCAAACTTAAGTAAGGTTAGGTAAACCCAACCTGCCTTAAGTCAAGGACTTATCACCAAGTACTATAACATCATCAATATACAACTATCAAAGTGGCAGAAGCAATGAATAATAGAGTAACATCCACAAGCATACATAGTAGAAAAAGAGAATGCAATATAGTAACTCATCACCATGCAGAAATGAAATACATCCAGAATTAATTATTACAAACTGAAGTTTAAAGAGAATGAAAAATGTCTCTCAATCTCACTACAATAAAAATGCAATATCTATCTAAACAGCAGCAACACATCCTCCTCCTGAACCTGCTCCTCCTCTGCGACACTACCCACGTACACGTCTGAATCTGATATTTGTCGGTATCACAAATGCCAGGGCCTCAGCCAACAAAACAAAAAGGTTACAGTTAGACAATTATCTAAGTACATTTTAGGCTATTTTGATGAACTGAATATTTTAAAGATATCACATTTTAATTTAACTAAACATGCAAGCAGTAAAGGGTGCAACAAGCTATAAAAGAAATAGGTAACTATAAACTATCCATTTATAGCTAACAACTAGTATGGAGAACATACAATGCAAAATAAACAAGGTGAGGCTAAAAGCTAAAAGGAATAGCAAGTACAATACAATTCTGAACCTAACATGCTTTATGATCATGTTAACACATGCTGAGTATATAAAAGAAATACAAGTACCAAAAACATGCAATTCTAACATCCTAAACATACCAAAATATATATAAGCAAGCCATATGAGTATATATACAACATGCTAGTTAAGAACAGAAAAAGAAAAGAAAAGCCATTGAGACATGTGGCAAAAGCAAAGCAATTTATGAAATATAAAACCACTGAGACATGTGGCGAAGAGAGCAAGTACTGAAAATAAGGCCACTGAAGCATGTGGTAAAGCAAAACAGAAAATAATACTGAACATTCCAGCTAAAGTAGCAATAAGCCTAAGACATAGTACTGCCATACCAGCCAATAAGCCATATAGGGCCTCCAATACTGAAATATCAATCAATACCCAGCCAATAGGCCATCCTAATCCTCTAGGACTGGGTGAATCCTACATAATAATATTACTGAAGAGGCATACTACGCTAGGACATATTCTACCAACTGCAAACACTGCTATAACTGAATATTATGCAATTCAAATACTAACTTAGGATGTATCATCCATATCCTAAGTTCTCCTATTATGCTCAAAGAATAAGGCTCAATATCCAAGGTATGCAAAGCAATCTAGTCAAAGTAAGCAAGAGACTCAATCTAGACTTATGTGATATCTGATATTATATAATTGCCAAATCTAACTACTCTGAGAAGGTACAAGTTTAGGATCTCTAATATCCAGCTATCGAGTAGAATCTCAGATTTACGTCCTTAAAGTTAATATAAGAACTTAACAAGTTCTAATCCAAAATCATGTGACGACTATATGGTTTAAGTAAAGAAATCAATGACCTAATTTATTAATATTTTACTCTCTGACTCAAATCTTGATTAAGTAAATTAAGATTTAAGGATTTAGAACTTAAACCCTATGTTGAGTTCAAATCCTAAATCCAAGGTAATATCCTAACTAGGATATAGGGTTCACACTTATTACCCAAATTAAAGGTAAAGAGTCTTATAAACTGAAAGATCCAGGAACTAAGAACTTAGTGAAAGGCTATTCTACTGATTATAGGATACAACAATCGATTAAGAACTTGAGAATCTAAGATCTATATTCAACCTTTAAGATAATTTTATTATCTTATCGATTGAATCATTCTATACCCATATGGAAGGTTTCAAAGGATTAAACAATCAATTATTTAAATAATTTCAATTGGAGTTGGTTTAATTCCAAATTGAAGATCTAAGTTTAAGATCTAAGATCTAAAGATCTGAAATTTGATCACTTTAGACTTTAAACTAGATATTTAAAAGAGTTTCCAATTGTGTTTCTTTTAGGATTTAAGTTTATAATTTCACTATATTGAACCTATTAAGGTTATAATTAACAATTTTAGGTATTGGATTAAGCATTTACACATTTTGGCCTTTTTAAGGCTACTTAAGATATAAGGGTCTTAATTAAGGCTTAATTGAAGATTTCAAAATTTTAATATGAATATTATTACTATCATTAGTCTAAGGATTCAGTAGAATTTTAATAAGCTGATTAAGGGAAATTTACTAAATTTTCCAAAGTTTTAAGGGCAATTAAGCATATTTGGTCAAATGACCAAAATGCCCCCACTTAAGCCAAAAATTGGGATCTTAGGGTTTACTTATCCAAATTAATCCAAATCTATTTTAATATGTTTCATATTGATTAATAAGGTAGGAAATGCATTCATCATGGGTTTTGGCCACTTAATTAAACTAATTAGCACTAATCACTTATTTAAGTCCATTTTGGGGATTAGTAAATTTAGGGCATCTTAGGGCAATCCAACCTTACCCAAAGGTTCTAGTGTGCTTATGATAGCATTAGGAACAATGTTTATTAAAATTAGAGGCTTAATTAGGGTTAATTTTGCTAATCCCTACTTAGGGTGATTAATGAGTGATTAAGAGAAATTAATATCCAAAATTGATTTTAAGGGTCTCATATTGTTCTCTAGGGTCCAAGGAGCAATCAAAATCCTTAATCTCCATATTTGGGTATATAACTAATTTTATATGATTTAAATAAGGTCAGCAAAGGGTTGGGAAATTATTTTTAAATCCAGCCATTGGATTTGAAATTTTATTTTATAATTAGGTTCTTTATATTTTTCTGATTCAAATGGTATATTGGATCATACCATTTGGATTTGTATAACTAAAGCTATTCAATTAATTTAATCTGAATGTTTATTTAAATCGGAACTATAGGGTTTAATAATTTAAATGCATAACCATTAAAAATGTCATTCAATAAATATTAATTAGGCGCAGCCCAAAATCAGAACCACGCCGGTCACGGGTCAGCTCGGCACAAGGCCCACGACTTCGTCTCCTTCCTCTCGACGGGTCCCGAGTCAGCCGAGCTTCAGCGCCAAAATTCTCGGCACTCCGGCGATGACAGAGGCTCAACTCGATCCCTACACGTTCAGGGAGTCGAGACGCATCGATTGAACCAAGAACCCCAATCTGGATCCCTCTGGATCGACGAGGTGCTACTCGACCGACACCTTTGATACGGGCGTCTCAGGCCAACTATGAGGGGACAATTCTCCTCACAGAGGCCTCAATTCGATCGGGGTTCGATCCCTACACGTTCAGGGAGTCGAGACGCATCAAACCCCCAACCTATATTAACATGAGGCGCAGCCAATCGCTAGGTCCTTACTCGGACTCAGTCATTGGCTCGGCTGCTAGCTCAGTCGATCGATATGATCGAATCGAGCTAGCTTAGCCCCAGGAGACAATCATCACAGGTTTTCTAGTTGGCTAAGGTGCTCTAAACGACATCTAGGGCTCAATCTAGAAGACAGAATGGAAATGAGCTGAAGAAATTTCAATGGAGGAAGGTTGTACCTCAAGTTGGGTTGCAGGCTTAGCCGAAGGGAATTGAGGTGCTCCTGAGCTTCCTGGAGGATGAACGAAGGTGCACAGGGGGTCTGAACACCAGACCCCTCTATCAGCGATTCAAGCTTCTGAAATTTTCGGGATTCACCGGAGAAGACGGGACTCCAGTAGAGCTTCAGCCAGGCAATTGGGGACTCACAGTGAGCAAAGGAACTCACTGTACTGTGAAATCCCTGAGGCATTTATAGGCTCCAAGAGGTCTTATGTATGGAGGCCAGGGCTCAGGCTTGGGAATCGGCTCGGCCTGAGGCTTCTCCCAATTTCTGCAATTGGGATGGTCCAGACCTCCCGGGCCATCCTACTAGGTTCGGCCACTCTCGGAAGGACCCTAACGGCCTAGGGGACAAGGCAAGAGGGAGTGGGGGACAATGCTGGTGTGGCACGGTACGAGCGAAAATTCCCTGTCGAGGCGGGATCTCTCAGGGACGAAGGTCCACAATGGTAGGGTTCTTCTCCGCCGTCTGATCACGAGACCGTTGCTGGTAGACGGCCTGATGCAGTCCCTACTTAACCGAAACGCAGATTAAATCCCGTGCGTCCGATGTCAGATGCCGATCGGGCAGATGGGATTAGATCACGGTGCGGGTGTCATGCGCCGTTGGATTATGAGCGCTAATATGCGTGCTCGATCATCCATTCGACGGTTATGGTGCCCCGTTGTCGGGACCCCGCAGCGGATCTGCCGCGGTCCCGACAGCAAATCCCGTTTAATTAAAATAATTAATTTAAATTAAATAAATCGAATTAAATAATATATAATTATTCTTAAATATTCTAAATCCAATTTAGGACCAAATGAGCTCCAAAAATTCACCCTTAGCAATTTAGGGTATGAGAAATTCAAAAATGAAATCAAATTTTGATTTGGAGATCAAATTAATTTAGGTATTTTTCAGGGCTTAAAAATAGCCAAAAATATCAGATTTTCCATTTTAGCTCCAAATGACTCTAAACTTCTAAGGTTAGGTTTAAATGACCCATTGAGTCCAATGGAATCAAAATTAAGGCTTGGTTTAGCTTAAATAATCTAAGTTTAGCTGAGATAACAACTAGGGTTATTACAGACTCCCCCACCTAAGAACGATGTCGTCCCCGACATCACCTAAGTGAAGAAAGATTCTATTGATATAATACAAGTTTAAATACAATTGATAGAAAAGAGAAGAACAGTACCTGAGTTTGCAAAGAGCTGGGGATATTTATTGCGCATATCCACCTCTTTCTCCCAAGTAGATTCCTCTAACGATTGATTCTTCCATTGAATTTTGATCATAGAAATTGAATGATTCCTTAGCTGTTTCTGATCATGAGCTAATATTCTGATAGGTTCTTCGGCATACGAAAGATCAAGTTGAATCTCTACTGCTGGAAGTTGAATGAGGTGAGAAGGGTCCCAAAGATATCTTCTCAATGATGATACATGAAATACATTGTGAACAGCTACAAAGCCATCAGGAAGACTTAATCGGTAGGCAGATGGTCCTACTTTGGCCAAATCTTTGAAAGGTCCAACATAGCGGGGACTAAGTTTCCCGTCTACGCTAAATCTGAAGACACATTTCATTGGACTGACTTTTAGATAAGCAGAATCTCCCACATTGAATTCTAGAAGATGGTGACGAGAATCATGATACTTGCTTTGATGATCTTGAGCTGAACGAATTCTCTACTGAATTAATTTGATCTTATTACTAGTTTCTTCCACTAATTCTGAGCCAAAGAGCTGAACGCTTCCTATTTTTGACCAAGCTAGCGGAGTACTGCATTTCTACCATACAGCACTTCATAAGGGGCCATCTTAATACTGGCTTGAAAACTGTTATTGTAGGAAAACTCCACTAACGGGATGTAATCTTCCCAGGAACCAGCAAAATTAAGAATACATAGCCTAAGCAAATCTTTCAACACTTGGTTTACTCTTTCAGTTTGACCTTCCATTTGAGGATGAAAAGTTGTACCCATGGCTAGAGTCATACCTAGATCTTGATGCACAACTTGCCAAAACTTGGAAGTAAATCTGCTGTCTCTATCAGATACAATTGACTTAGGAATCCCATGCAATCTGACAATTTCCTTGATGTAGAGTTTTGCTAACTTCTCTACCGAATCAGTTTGACGGACGGGAAGAAAATGTGTTGATTTAGTTAAGTGATCTAATATTACACAGATCACATCGGCACCTAATTTTGCATGAGGCAATCCCATGACAAAGTCCATAGATACATCAAACCATTACCATTCAGGGATATCTAATGGATGCAGAAGACCACCAGGTCTTTGGTGTTTGGCCTTAACTAAATTACAGGCATGACATTTGGCCACAAAGTCAGCTACATCTTTCTTCATACCTGGCCACCAAAATGATTTCTTCAAATCCTGGCACATCTTAGTACTGTCTGGGTGAATATAATACCCAGAATTATGGCCTTCGACTAAAACTTCTTGATGCATGGACTTAGGAATTCACAATCGATTACCTTGATAAACTACACCATTTCGCAACTACAAATCGTGACGAAGACCGCCTTTAATATCTGCTTTAAGTTTCAGATACTCATCATCTTTGGTTTGCGAGATGGAGGCATCTCGGTGGAAGGTGGGTTCCACATTAATATTTGCTAATAGCGAACTCATCATATTGCCACTTACTGGAGAAATTTTGAGCTTATGAAATTCAGGTTCTAAAGAACTGGATGCAATCATAGAGGTTAAAGTCGCATGATGACTAAGAGCATCGGCCACTACATTCGCTTTTCCTGGATGATACTGGATACTGAGGTCATAATCACTGATGAGTTCCAACTATCTTCTCTGGCGATAATTCAACTCTCTCTGGTGAAGATATACTTTAAACTTTGATGATCCGTAAAAATTGAACATTGCACTCCGTATAGATAGTGACGCCATATCTTCAAGGCAAATATTACGGCTGCAAATTCAAGATCATGAACCGGGTAATTTCGCTTGTGGGGTTTTAACTGTCGAGAGGCGTAGGCAATTACCCTTCCCTCTTGCATTAAAACACAACCTAGACCGATTCCCGAGGCATCGGTATATACCTGATAGTTCAAACCTTCTTTAGGGAGAACAAGAACTGAAGCGGTAGAAAAAGCATTCTTTAGAGTTTGAAATGCTTCCTCGCACTCTGGACTCCAAATGAATGGAACGGCCTTTTGAGTCAATTTAGTCAACGATGAAGCAATCTGGGAAAAGCCCTTAACAAACTTCCTATAGTATCCCGCTAATCCCAGGAAACTTCTAATGTCGGTGACAGACTTAGGTTGATCCCAGTCCTGAATAGCTCTTACTTTACTCTGATCTACTCGAATACCCTGAGCATCGACTATGTGCCCCAAAAATGCAATGGAGTTAAGCCAGAACTCACATTTGGAGAACTTGGCATAAAGTTGATGCTCGCGCAAAGTTTCTAGTACTAACCTCAGATGCTCTTCATGATCTCTTAGAGTTTTGGAATAAATGAGGATATCATCGATGAAGATGATCACAAACTTGTCCAAATATGGTTTTAGCACTCGTTGCATTAAATCCATAAAGATTGATGGTGCATTGGTGAGTCCGAATGACATCACCAAGAACTCGAAGTGGCCATAACGAGTACGGAACGCAGGCTTCCCTACATCATCTTCTTTTACTCGCAGTTGATGGTATCCCGACCTTAAATCAACCTTGGAAAATATCACGGCTCCGAATAACTGGTCGAACAAATCATCAATTCTAGGCAGTGGGTATTTGTTCTTTATGGTGACCTTATTCAATTCACGATAATCTATACACATACGCATAGATCCATCCTTCTTTTTCACAAATAAAATTGGCGCTCCCCAAGGAGACATGCTTGGCCTGATGAAGCCTTTATTCAAGAGCTCTTGCAATTGCTCGTTGAGCTCTTGAAGCTTCTTAGGTGCCATTCTATAAGGCGCTTTGGATATCGATTGGGTACCAGGGATCAATTCAATAGAGAATTCTACTTCTCTAAAAGGAGGTACACCAGACAAATCTTTTAGAAATACATCAGCAAATTCTTTGACTACCTTACAGTCAGCAAGAGAGATATTTTCTTTTATTTCGCCCATCATGATAACTAAGTAGGCATTACAACCCTTGATAATCAATTGTACGGCTTTAATGGCATTTATTAAGGATAACTGTGTGCTGGTTTTTCCTATAAACGTTTCGGGCTTGCCCTGAGAATGGAGAGTGACTCTCTTTTTATGACAGTTTATCATTATTGTCACTGAGCCAATTCATCCCAAGGATGATATCAAAGTTAGCTATCGGCAAGATGATTAGTTTGGCCTGAAATTCCTGATCATTTATCGGGACTTTAATATTGCAAAATTTATGGGCACTTAGTTGGATTCCCGATGAAAGTCCAACACTCAACTTCTGTGCTAGGTTGCATGCGTGAAGTTTAAGGTTATTGGCAAATCGTTCAGAGATAAACGAGTGACTGGCACCAGTATCGAACAATACATTACAAGGTTGGTTGTTGAAATAAAGTGTGCCTAAATTTACACAGTTTCGCATTAACAACTTGAAAAGAATTAAAAATATAGAAATGCAATTTTAACAGGAGAGGTTTAGGAGTGTGTACCTGAAACCATATTGTTATCTTCGGTGGCTTCAATAGGAGCTAAGGAATATACTCGGGCAGGACCAACAGGACGATTGTTAGACTATCGTCGCTGATAGTTATGAGAATTGGGAGCTGGTGGTTGCGCGTGAGCAACTTCAGAAGTAGGGGCTGGCATTATAGCTAGATTTGGTTCTCTCCAGTTTGGTGGAGTTGCTCTGAACACTTGCTTCTTCTGGTGGGGTTTCATTGGAACTCCGTCTATCATTTATGTGTGGTCGCACTGATAGAACCGGTGGCCTGTACGCCCACAATTGAAACACCTCTGGGCAAAATGGTAACACTTACCATATGGATGTGGCTTAGTACAGATTTGAGCTTGTTCAGTAGTAGGTGCTGCTTCCAGCTGATATATTTTCACAGGGGTAGATCCGTGTCTCTTGAAGTTTCCCCGTGGGTTTATAGTGGTTTGCACTTTTCGTTTAAGATCCTCTTCGGATTGGTGATGCTCAATCACCTTAGCTGTTCCCACTAGTTTGAAGAAGCTAGTCAGACAGAGCGGCACGATTTGATTCTTCAGTGAACCTTGAAGTCCACAGATAAAGCGGTGGCACTTAGCTGACTCAGAATGAGTAACTTCTGGCGTGAAGTGAATCAATCTATGAAACTCTCTTTCGTATTCAGCGACTGAACGACTCCCTTGAGTCAACCTTATGATCGTGTCGGAGATAATGTTTTGTGCAGATGGGGGAATGAATTCAGCTTTGAAGGCTTCAACAAATGCATCCCAGGGAATGTCGTCTAGTTCATAATCGACGAATTGGGTGTTTCTGACTTCTTCCCACCAATATTCTGCCTCGGCGTGGAACAGATGGGTGGTGAGACGAACGGCTTCGGAGTTTGGAATTTTCAGATTAATCAGATCTTTTTCCACAGCCTTCAGCTAATCAGCTGTATCCATTGGTGACAAGTTCCCACCAAAGGTTGGAAGTCTTAACTTTAGAAAATTATGAAGGAGGTTATCCGCCGAGTGATGTGAAGAAGAAGAAACTTGTGGAGCATGAACTGTTAGAGCAGCGACAGTTACTGGAGTCGCACGATCATTTAGTAATTTATGCATAATGAGCGCCTGTTGAGCTTGGTTTTCCAATAGAGTTACCACCATGGCTTGCAGATGAGCCACCTCATCGTTAGAACTACTAGAGGTAACAGTGTTCTTGACAGGAGTAACGGTAGGTGGTGAATTCTCTCATCTAGCTAAACCGCGTTTATAAGCGCGTGATGCATTGTTGATGAAAATCATATTTGTGAGAACCAACAAGCTAAAGAAAATATTTGGTAACCTAGACATAGGAAATCAAAGGCAAATTAACTATTGATCTCATAAAGGTTTAAATGCCAAGGTAGAATCCCAATGGGAGTTCTCCTTGTTGCACTAAATCTGAACCTGTTATAATTGGCAGATTAATCCAATTATGATAGTGATCACATGATTCAATTAGGCATAAATAAATCAATTTATAAAATTAAACAAAGAAGTGACAACACCAAATCTTTACAAGTGCTACAATGAAACCCCAACTCTCACTCTTTGAACAACTGTATCTTATCATAAAGTCATTTACATTGATAATTTAGGGACCAAATCAAAACTAACTCAATCATCTAAACATTATTAAAAGAAGATATAACTTAGTAGCAAAACTACCATTCCCAGAAGATGATAAATCCTAGAATTAAAACTTCCACTTATTACTTCAGACCATGTACACTTGCGTGCAAACGTAGACATGCATTTCCGTCTGTCAATAAGGAACATGTAAATTCTTAAGATATTTTTTTTCATCCTAATTTTCTCATCTTTTTTTCACTTTGGAGAGATATTTTTCATCATCCCTATATAATTTTGTTTTGAAATTTTCAGGTTAAGGGAGAGACATTTTTCTTAATCCCTGATTTGTTTTCTTGTGGTCATTAAGTCCTACAAGAGCCTGGCACACTCAATTGCTCACTCACACCTTGCCAATTTTTGGTTTTAAATTATTGGAATTAAACTTCATAAGAGCCTTTTTCCTTAGAGGAAGTGAAGGATTAAAATATTGATCTATCACCTAAATCTGTCAAGCTTGATAGTGTCCATGAGTTTACACATTTGAATTTAAGATTGAATCCATGGAATTAATTTGTTCAGAAATGTATCTTTTCACACATATATAACTAAGAGATAAGGGTGCAGAAAATCCAAAATTTATTTTGTTGAATTTTAAATTGCAACTACAAAAAGCAAAAAAAAAATGAAAATAGGAACAGAAAAGCAGCAATCAGTACAATCTTATTATTTACTTTTCTTCTTCTTCTTCTTCTTCTTCCACCTCGTCTTCTTCTTCCAGCTCAACATTTTTATAAGATAGGTCCACCAGCCACACATTATCAGGGATGGGCTCACCAAATAGGGGGACACGGCAGATTTGATGCATCCGGCCCTCCATGCAGACTCTACTCTTGGATCAACGTTCCAAGAGCGTCATGGAGCTCAGACTCAAACTTGCGCATCTGTGCTATCTCGGACTTGCAGAATAGCCATTGCCTCCTTTTGATCTTTCTGGTGGGCATACATCTTGATCAGCATTTGGTCCGTGAAAGATCGGTCGGTGGATGTGGATGCCTGTCCTTCCTCCCCTCTTCTTTTCTTACTTCTCTGCTCTTCTTGATAGCGCACGTTCAGGTTATGGCGAGTGAGAGGAGATCTTAGGGGAAGGACCATGTTGCTGGATAGGACCTTAACTCCTAGAGCCATGCATAAACTTGTAATCAATGAGCCAAAAGCAAGCGCAGCACATGACCTGGTAAGGGCATTTCAGAGCTACTCAAAAATTACTCTAGAGATATGAATATCTCTAGGTCGCTCAATAGCGCATATGAGCAGTGCCCTGGCCTTGTCACTTCACTAAGATGCTCAGATGGCATGATAGCGCTACAAATGAGGACGTGCCACGCATTACACGAGCCCATGAGAAGGGCTCGTGGAATGTTGGCAAGCGATCCTATCCATCCAGCATCCTCGCGAATGATTGTGCTCACATACTCGCTGGGTCAATTTCAGAATTGATGAGGGCTTGGTAGGAGCAGTTCCCCACCTCCTTCAGCTTATAAAAATGCTCGATCTCCTTGAGCCCAAACTTTACCATCTTTCCTCATACAAAAATTGTATGCTTTTTCACATTGAGTGCATTTTTATACACTTCTTGTACTAAAGTAGGCAGCAAGTTGGTCTGTAGGGAGACCAAGTTATTCCACTTAGTTCTAATGGGTGACCTTATAGGACCATGACTCTGAGTTTATACTGAATAGTAGAATATTAAAGATCTTGAGTTTGTATAATCTAAGAATAATTAGAATGAATAAAATTAGAAAATAAATGAAATCATAGATTTTTGTTTAGCATTGCTTTAGTTCTTTTATTTGTACACACTACTTCATTGTTATTTGAGCCTTATTATTTTGACATACTTAGTTGAGATATGGAATATTTGATGAATATCTTATGTTAATTTTGAAATATATATAACATTGGCATTAAATAATTACTAAATTCAGATAAATATTATGTGGAGTGTGTCCTAGTTTGTCTGCATTTATAGTTCTATTTTTGAGATAGAATTGACTCATAACCAACCTTGAGAGGGTTTGGATGATACATGTCTAATTCTATAGTTTGATTAGGATCTAGCCATTAGTGGTCTAGATGATACATATGGGACTTCCTATTCTATGGCAAGGTTTAGCCAGTATCTATTATGGCATGACTAGTCTAGGCACATGTCCAATTAAAATAAAATACATTTAGTTCAGTTATTATCAGTACAGTTCAGTTCAGTTTTCAATATTTACAGTATTTATAGTATTTTCAATATTTATACATTTTTCAGTAGTTTTCTAGTTTTTTACATGATTTTCTATGTAAGCAAGTTAGGATACTAGTTTTTAGTATTAATTTACTTATTTTATACTTTTATTAGAAAAATCAGCATATATAATTGATCATATCTGATTAGGACTTTTTCTTGTACTTTAGTAGTTTACAAATTATTTAGCATTTTTTGTTGCTATTTGGTTGTGAGGTATGTTTACTGACCTTATATTTTGCTGAAGTTATAAATGTATTGTTTATAACTTTTATGTTTCATTTGATGTTTTATACCACCTTTACTGCTTAAGATAATTTGTGATATCTAAAAATTTAATAAATTTTTAGCCTAAAATATACTTTGACAAATTGTCTAACCATGATTTTTCTTTCTTGGCCTAGGCCCTAGAATGTAAAAACTAAGATGTCAATCTTAGAGCAATTTGAGGATCTAGTTTTAGGTGAGGACCAGGAGCATGAAGATAATCCGTCTATAGCTACAGAGTTTTTATTTTATTTTAGGGAGAGAGTGATTTTCATTTCAACCTTTTTTTTTCTCAGAACTATTATTAATTCATGGCTTAAAATAATTAAATTTTGCATTATATATTTTTATTTCAGTACTATGTTATCATGGATGTAATATTTATACTATTTTTTGTTTACTTCTTGAATGTGATGAATTGATGTATTTCAATTCTGTCAACTTCCACACTTTATTTTTTTATTGCATCTATCATTTTGAACTCTGAAATATGATTATCCTTATATGATAATTCGGGGCACAATTTTATGCCTAAGTAGTTGGTTACTTAAACATATCAGTAGGATTAGTGTGAGCAAATTAAGTGGCTTCTTAGTAGTCATTTGTTTTATTAACACCAACTCAGGGTTATCTTCGAGTGACGACCCAACCTGCTGCTGTTTCAAACTTTTTTTGCGCAGAGCGGTGGGATGGGGTGCTATAAAAACCTTTATTCTCGATTAGAAAACCTTACAAAAATACTCATAGCATATCATTATAAGAACTTAAGGCTTAATTTGCTAAGCACTAAGCCCACACAGCTCAGTGGGGATAGGGTGGGTACCTGGACAAACTGAGCTAGCTAGCTAGGAGACAACTGGATATTTGAAGTGTTCTAAGAGTTGTTGTGGATTGACTAGGTTTCACTGGGGGTCTGAACACCAGACCACACCCATATATTGCTTGGGAGCTCATCGAAAATACTCAATTAGTTGCAAGAAGAATAAGAAGAATCCCAGAATTCCAAGTGCCTTAACTTGGATGCACAATGAGTGAACAGTTTACTATTAGGAGATTTGAGGCTATTTATAATCTCAAAGGAGACTGGGTGGTCGAGCTGAAACCTAAGTTCGGGTCGGGAGCTCAGCTCTCCAATTCTTAGAGGGGATAGCCGAGCCTCGTGGCCCAACGAGAACTCCTCACTAACTTTGGAGAGGGACAATGGCTTACCTGACGTGTCACTGGAAGTGGCAATAGCCTTTGGCATGATGGTCCAGATGCGCAAGACCCTAATGGCTAAATGTAGGCGCAATCTCAGCCATGGGATCGCAGATGCAATCCAACGATCCGACGGTTGATGGATCATCAGAGCAAGAAAAAGGTGTGACCGTAGAATCTAGAGCATGGATGGGATTCAATGACTCTGATTGCCTCCACGGTTTTGAGTCAACCAACCATTACATTTATAATGGAATTAATTAATAAAATGAATTCAATTAATAATTCTAAATAAAATTAAATCTAATTTAGGACCAAATTACCTATAAAAATTCCTAAAAATTCATCCTTAATTAATTTAAGGGTGAGGAATTTAAAAATGCAATCAAATTTTAAATTGAAGATCAATTTAGTTTAGTTAATTTCTCAGTCCTAAAATTGACAAAGTAGCTAATTAATCCAATTAAGATCTGATTGACACAAAAATTTTAGGGTTAGGTCCTAATGACTATATGAGTCTAATAGAATTATAATTAGGATTTGGTTTGTCCTAGATTAACCAAGGTAACAACAAAGGGTTGTTATAAGATATCCCTTAATGGATTTTCTAAGTCCTTTCATAAACCAGTTGCATCCGACAGCTTCTAACTTAACAAAATATGGAGTGAACCTTGACAATCTTCATAATTCCATCTCATATTCAGGGACAAACTTTCCTCATTGGGTGAGTTGAAGTATTTCATCCTCCAACATAGACTGTGCTAATTGAGGAATGAATCTTCTATGAAAGCTTCGATAAATGATTCCCATGGAATATCCTCCATTTTAAAGTCTATGAACTTAGTGTTGCGCTCATTTTCCCACTAATATTCTGCTTCATCTTAGAATAAGTGAGTGGTCAAATGAATGGCCTCCAAGTTCAGACACTTGATACTTGCTAAGTTATTTTTTACCAAATTTAACTAGCTAATAGCATCCATGGGGTTCAAGGACCCATTAAATGTTAGTGTTCTCAATCTGATAAAGTTGTAGACTATGCCATCTATTGAAAGGTGAGAAGAAAATGGGGTCACTACATTGATAATCAGAGGTTACTGAGCAGTTAGGAATCTCTGAGTTTCTTGAGCCTGGTGAGTGTGACTTTAAATAAAGGCTCTCACCAAACCAATGAGAGAATTTACATCTTCTGATTAGCTACTGGAAGAAATGGTGTTCTTGATTAAAGCGGTCATGGCAGAGAACCAAGATTCATAATTAGAAAATTAAGAATAAAAAGTTCAAAAGATAAAACATGAGTTTTCTTCTCATAAATGCTTTTAAATGAGGAATTGCATAAACAAGGTAGACTGAAGAGCAAAATGAAACACATGTGATGATCATAGCTAAGGTATCATAATCATTTGCAAAATTCTACTACAAAAGTCATATAGAAGTCATCACATGCGATAGTGTACTATCATTTCTTATGCCTTCTTCATATCCTTTGATGTGTATTGGTCCACCATTATTCAGCTCTTCCGCATAGTAGCGTACCCAGAATCTGAAGATGATACTCATCTAGACATGTCGTCTCACGGAATGCAGTGATTACATGACTTAACCACTTCTGAGCAAGTGTTGGGAAAGTATAGCCTTTGAACATGGGATAGTATAAAATCTTATCGAGCACCTCTATGCCAGCGGAAGATACTCCTCTAACGGTTCTACCATAAATCTTGTCATCTCGATAGTCGTTCATTCAATAGTTGTCGAACAGTCAAAGGTAGTAATCAAATTCGTAATGATAGTTTTCCATTCCTGCAAAGTAGAAATTATTGAAACCATGTTTCATAATTTACCTTGATTTCTTAGGTGTCTTTTAGCTTCAAGTTCATTGAAGTCCTAAAGTGTCATTTTCCAAATATCCTTATTTTCATTCCAAAGATAAGTCTTGATGAATTATGGAAGTTTCATTTTTATACTTAGTAATTGTGATCATAATTATTCTCGAGAACGAGCCATAAGGTAGTCAAGAACACTCTCTTTATTTGACACCTTATGTGTAACAACCCAGGTTGTTACTGTAGTTAATTAGGACTAATCCTAAGTCTTAAGTATAATTATAAGTGCTAATTAGGTCACTTGGAGTCAACCTCTAAGACCTAGTCCAAATCAGGAGTCAAATGGATCGAATCCTAATTTCTAGAAATCCAGAAACCCTAAGATTTGACCTATCTAAATTGACCTTGGATCAAGAAACGGACACCGCCATTGCATTCATTGACCCCAAATTAGCTTGGGGTGAACTTTTCGTGTCGATCGAAAGTCGTCGAAATTTCGACAAATATTTTAATAATAAAAATACCCCGGAAATCGAGGAATCAAAATACTCGTCGGATCAAAAATCCGACCTCGCCATTGCATTCCTCACCCTTCAAATAGCTAGGAAAAATATGTTCAAAATTTTTGAAATTTAAAATATATATATATATATATATATTATTTTAATACTTAACGGCGTGCCGTTAAGTATTTAACTTGTCGTCAACTGTAGTTGACGGCGCCGTCTATTTAGACGGCGCCCTCGCAGCCGTTGGATCTTGCCCGGATCCAACGGCTATGGAGCCGTCGTCCTCGACAGCTCCGTCCCGCGTGCAACGCGGCACTCCGCCGCCCCGCGCGGCCAATCCGGCCCTCCCCCGGCCTCGGCAAGATCGCTGTCTCCTCCTTTAAATCCCGGCGACTCAACGGACTCCGGGTTAGCGAAACCGGAGCCCGAAGTGACCCCCGACCCGAGCCGAGCCCCGAAACTTCCACAGTCGTCCGAACCAGGTACCCTCCGATCCCCCCTTTTCTGTTCATCTTTCATTGTCAGGATACTTTAGGATTGTATAGTAGGTTCTAGATCGACGATCAACCGGACCCGATCAACCTCGATCAGGTCCGGTTGACTTAAATCAGGGCTTGAAGCCTCGGGCCAAAGCCTCATCACGTCCGCCGAAACCTTAGGACCTAGGGTTACCTCTAGCCGCCGTCTCCGGCCCCCTCCGGCGAGGGTCCGCCTGCCGACGTGTAGGCCTCAACGAGGGCTACCGTCGGCCGTGCGGGCCGAGGTGGTACGGTGCCGGGAAGGCCGGCAAATGCCGTGTCCTAGCCCGGCGCCCTCTGGACTCCCCGTGAAGCGGGTGACGTCCGGGTCAGATCGGGTCGACCCGAGCCAGACCCGGTTGTGGTTGAGTCCGCGTAGGCCAGGTGGGGCCCACCGAGCCACGTGGCACCTTCAGGGCTTGCCACGTGTCCAGTGGGACCCACCAGCCGAGCCCCGCGTCATTTCGGCTTCGGCCGTGGGCCCACAACGCCACGTGGCAGCCATCCGGCGTGCCACGTGTCACGTGGGGCCCATAGCCACGTGGGGCCCATAGCGACTCTTCGGCTCCCCCGTGGGGCCCACCGTGCCACGTGGCAGCCTCTGGGCCCGCCACGTGTCAAGTGAGACCCACTGCCCAGTCACCCGCGGTGTTTCGGCTCCCTGTGGGGCCCATAGTGCCACGTGGCAGCCTCTAGCATTGCCACGTGGCAGCCTCTAGCATTGCCACGTGTTAGGTGGGGCCCACTACCCAGTCACCCGAGCCGACTCAGCCTTCTTGTGGGGCCTACAATGCCACGTGGCAGCCTCTAGCAATGCCACATGTCTGGTGGGGCCCACCGCCTGTTAATTAAAATTAGTTAATTACTGTTAGCCTAATTAACTACAGTTAGTGGTTAATTAAATTAGGATTAGAGTTAATGACTTTTAAATAGTAATTTGATAATTAACTAACTGAAATTTGTAATTAAGAGATTAATTATGATTATTTTAATATTAATTAAATCTTAACACTAATTAGAATAATTAATTATTATTAAACATTAAACTATAATTAATCACTCTTAATTAGAGGTTAATAGATAATTAAGACTAAACAAATAGTAATTAATAATTAATTACTTTGCTATAGTAAAATAATAATAAATATAATTTAATTAATTAATTAATGAATTAATTAAAGTTAATTAATAATTAAGCCTAATTAATTACAGATTAATTAAAGATTAATAAATTCAGAAACTATATATTTAAACTTTAGGAATAAATAGTAAAATCATTTAAATTGAATAAATGAATAGTAAATTAATTCAAATTGTATTTTTGAATAGTAAATCTTAAAAGTTTAATAACTTTTATAGGATGATTCAAACATAGCCAATATAGGTCTCAAAATACTCAAAAAAATGTAAGGAATCAAATAACGTAATGTAAAAATTAATTTCGAGGTACGATAATGAGGTAGCATCTTAAGACCTGTTTAGAGCCTCATAACTTGTTACTCAATTATCAGAACATAGTCAATATGGGTCTTAAAATACTCAGGAGAGCGGCTCCATCACTGTAGTAGTATTAGTTTTCTCATTTGGACATCAGGGTAAAAAGTCAACTCTAAAATTCTTTGTGAAAATGATCAAAATGCCCATAGACTTCAAATAGCCATAACTTGGTCAAATCAACTCCAAATTTAAAAATTTGAGATGCTAACCAGTCTAGAATTTCAATGTCATTAATAAAATATAAAAAAAATTAGGATCTAAACCCTAGAAATTTAAGTAAATGACCAAATTACCCCTAGCCTCATTTTGGTCATAACTTGATCGTTTGGAGTCCAAATTAGGCGTACTTATTGTCTATCTTCAAGTTAGGCAGTAAGGAATCAGTTTGAACTAAGAGAATTCAATTCTGACCCATAAGTCAAAAGTTGACTATTTGACCCTTAAAGTAGGGGCAAAGTAGTCATTTGGCCCTAAGATTGGATTAAGTACCCCTAACCATTAGTTAACATTCTGAAACACTAAAACTAATGCTATAATCATCTTAGTGACATTTAAGTGAGTGAGATTAAACCTTAGATCAGATTCTAGGATTCTTCTAAGTCTTTAGCACTACACCTTAAGGATCTTTCCTGAGACTAGGACTAGTTCATAGGTTAGAGTTCATTCATTGGGTAAATGGGTTACTCAATGGGTGAAACCTTAGTTTTAGTAGTTTCTAGACTTTTCTTTTATTTTACAACCTATTCTGATTATTTTGTCTTTTAACCTTAGATTTAAGATAGGAGATTCATCCTATTAAGCTTGATTACTTAATAGGATTTGTCATAACTAGTAGATTACTTATAGAATAAAACCTAGAACTTAGGTCTTATCCTTTTTGGATTATGTGATTAAACCTAAATCTTGTAGTATTTAATCCATAATTTATAAGTTTAGAAGATCTTGATCAGATCGTAGCTATAACATCTAAAATTACAAAATTAGGACGTATGATTTATTGATTTACTCGTAGTCATATATCTGATTGAATTAGATTAAAACTTGATCAGTTCTAATCCTTTTTAACTAATAGGGATGAGTTTCTAAGTTACACTCGATAGTAGGAAAATGGTGATCCTGAACTTGTGTAACTTAGAATAGTTAAAATGGTTAAGTAGAAAACAAATAATATCACCATGTTTAGTAGAGTCCCTTGCTTACTTTGATACTTTGTTGCTACGCATTCCTTAGTTTTTGTGCCATATTTTTCTTGAGCATATCATACAAGATTTTGATGTATGAATAAAATGTTAGGAAAATATGAAGACTCCTTAGATTCCTTATAAAAATATTAAAGTGATTAACAAAAAGATTATAATTTGATGTGTTTGAGCTGCCTCTCAGTATTGCCTTCTGATTGCCTAATTAACTTATGTCATTAGGGGAAGGTCTCTATTTTGTTGTGTGCTGTTTGACTAGTCTCCTTGTTGACACTAGGGGTACACCGTTGGTGCCCTAGCCGTACTAGTGCTAGGACCCGCCCTAGCCGTACTGGTGCTAGGATCCTTCGACTATGACTGTTGGTGCCTTAGCCATACTGGTGCTAAGATCCTTCAGCCTTTTTGGTGGGCTAGATTAGCTCTGTTCTGTATGTCAGATTGTACACATATGTTTATATGCAGTTGATGTTTGGTACCCTTTTAGTATTCTTATTCAGTCAGCTATTTCTTTGTACTGCTCTTATATATATTTAGGATGTTAGAATCTTTCCATTATTTATACTTACCACTGTTGAGTTGTTTTATTTTAATTGGCATGTCTCTTTTCATCACCAGCATATTTAGGATGTAGCATTTTTTCTTACTGCACTTATTTGATTATGTATATTTATATGCCTTACCTTCTTTAGCTCGCATGTGAGGCATGTCTTAGCCTCCCTTTTTGCTTAAGTTATAAATGATGATTTATAGCTTTTCCTTTTCACTTGTATTGCTTGATGCTCCTTTATACATAAGTTGCTTAGTTATTATAGAATGGTGATATTACTTAATACATATAAAAACTTATCAGCTTAAAATGTACTTAGACAATTGTCTAACCAAATTTTTCTCTCTTTTTTTTTGGCTAGGGCCCTATATTGTGAAACCGACAATGGCAGACCTTCTTCAGTTAGATGAGCAAGAGTTAGGAGTGGAGCCATACCCAGAGGAGGAGCCCGCAGAAGAAGCTGTTGTTTAGCCCTTTTAGTTTATATGTGAGGATGAGTGTATTTGCACTTTCTTTTATTATTTTAAACTTTAAAATGATATAATAACACAAGTACTGATGACTGCATATTTAGATTTTATACTTATGTTCTGAGATACTTTTCTTTATATTTATGTTGTGATGTTTGGATGATTTATATTGAAAATTGCTTTCGCACTCTGTATGTTTACTTAGATAGTGACTGCATGTTTGATTCTATGCTTACTCCTTCCCTTATTAGGTGGATTGTGGATTTCATCCTAATCCAATTATAAGTGAAGGGTTAGCTAGAGTGACACGCCATCCCTTAACTTAATTCTTGTGGATTAAGGGGTGGGGCGCCACATTATGGTTCTCTCTGATACCATTTGTGATGCCCCTATAATGCCCTACCCTATTACTATGTGCAACAGACTATTATTAGCAACGGAACAGTTCATTACTGAAGGGATAACCCATCCTCGCTCGTTTTTAACCCATCACTCATGAGTTAATAAGAATCTAATGAGTTATCTATTTATGCAATAACAATTGAGGCAAATCCTTAAGATGAGTATAAGATCATGATCATAAGTATTAATTGCATTACTCTTATGCATTGGCATATGATGAATTATGAAAATAATAGCTAATGTATACGAAGTAAGATTCAAAGAAAACAATGATCTCATCACAATACTAAGCATAAGATAGTAAATAATCAAAGTATGGAAGCTCAGACATTCATCCATAACATTCATCACAAAAGTTAAGTAAATATTCATCTCTGAAAAGAAAAATAAAAATACATCCAAAGTTTATTATTACAAACCATAATTTAAATGTAATAAAGTAACTCCCTCATCTCACCAGCAAAAAGTAGCAAACTAAATAAGCTAAAAGATCAACTCTCCAACAGTTGCTACCCCTTTGTCTCCTCCTAAAGCTCTTGAATCTTCTTAAAGGCAGATTCTACAAACTGCTCCAAACCTAACATGTTAGTTTTATATGCCAGAGCCCCAACCAAAAAGAGAAAATTTTAAGTTAGATAATAAGTCTAAGTACATTTTAGGCTGATAATAATATTTTTTTATATTTTAAGAGTTATCTCATGATAACAGTAAAATAAAAATCAAACTATAAAAAACTAAGAAAAAAAACTATCACCATAAATTCAAATACTAAAAATGGAGATAAAGCAATACTGAAAATATAACAAGTGAATTGAGAGTAAAATAACTGAAATAAAACTATAAATTAAATAAAGTGTGAAAATTGAACTATACTGTATGCCATTATAAATTCATCTGAATATGCCACAGAATTTGCATGACCTGGATGTAACATAGCATCCCATATTTCTTAAGTGTGCTCTAAATCACACCAGAACTGATCTTATGTGAGTTACACATCGTACTGCTAATGATATGCTATGTTGATGTGAATTATGTTATGCCGAGAGTTCAAATGAAAATATAGAATAAGTAATCAAAACTAGAAAATAGAAAGACATATCCCTTTTTTTTATCTAACATATTACTTCTAACATACACATTAATCAAAGTGCCACACTTGAAAAAAAATCTAAATCATCAAAGTTATAGTTCAGATACTAATTATACTTGAATCAATAGATTTCATTAAACCTAATTTATTATATGTTAACAGTACATATATATAATTTGCATCTACAAAAAGAGATGTAATTGGACACTTATGTTGTTTAACTACGCGTATCACTGCGCACAGGGATAAGAGACATACATCTATTCACAGTTTGTTCTTGTAACAACCCTAGGTATTACTCTAGCTAATTAAAGTTAATCAAAGTTATACTAAGCTTTGATTTTCATTCCATTAGACTCAATTGGTCATTTAAACCTAACCTTAGAAGTTTGGGACCAAATGAATCTTATTTGAGCAATGTAGTTATTTTGTATATCTTATGATCCTGAATAGTATCTAAAATATTTTGACCTCCAAATTATAATATGAGTGCATTTTCAAATTCCTCACCCCCAAATTAGCTAAGAGTAAAATTTCGAGAATTTTTGAAGATCATTTAAGCCTATTTTGGATTTAATTTAATTAGGTCTAATTACATATTAGAGTTGTTAACATTCCTTAATTGCAAATCTACCCTATTCGAACAATTGGTTGCCTTCCAAACCATGGGGGCCATCTAGGTATCGAATGGCCTGAACCTTTGATCGGAACCGATCCATCTCAATCGTTTCGTGGTTCTAAGATGTGATATGATGGCATCTATCTCTTCGCCTTAAGTAGCCTCGATAATCTTTGGATCTAATCCAATAGACGATCTCCCATCCGTGATCAGTCGTTACATGTTCGATGATCAAAGTCGTTCTGCTTCAATGAATGATCCACCTGATAGCCGAAACTCCTTCGTACAGCCATGTCCTCAATCAATTTTACACTCCCTCTACCACGCAGCCTGGCCATTAGAGCCACTACTCTTGCTTGCTAGACTTCCCTGGTGGATTGAGAGGCCGAGCCTTCCCATTTGGGGCAAGCTCAATTGACCTTCGGATCGAGCCTCTGCCATGGCTCTGGGCCTTAGCAGCGAACCCTAATCCTCCTCGTATCTATAAGAATCTCTCATGGAATCACAGTGAGTCCCTTTGCTCATCGTGATCCCTTAAATTCCTAATTAATTTATCTCAAGCACTCGACGGTACCGGTGATTCCTAGATACTATGTACTGCTGATAGAGGGTGCGGTCTGGTGTTCAGATTGCCTGCTAAGTTGCTGCGATCTCCTAGAAGCTCTAACAACCCTCAATTCCTCTTTACCGTGCCTGCAACTCCATTTCCAGGTACTGCCTCTAGCCCATTTGATCGAGTGGATCCAATGTTAATCCTTCATGCTTATGACAGTATTGTGATGCTTTGAATGTATTTCCCTAGCCTCTAGAATGATTGGGAAGTCTGGATTAAACTTGTTCAATCCAGACTGTGAGAATTCACTGACAGTGAGAATTCACTGTCTGGATGGGACTCAGTCCAGAGAAAGAGTCGACACTTCTCATGTGTCTCGAGCTTCAATTCTTATCAATTCCATTTGTTGATTATTTGTGTAAGCTAACCAGACCTAATGTGATTATCCTTGGAGTTTGAACAGCTCTGATTGATCATTCTGATCGATCGAGTTTTATCAAAGCTCGTAACCTAGCTTGAGTAAGGTCCTCGTGATCTAGAATCTCTCAGCCATTGTGGCTATAGGGCTTCAATCTGCCTCACCATCAGGATGGTGTAGGAATCGGGCTCTTACTGAGTGGTGGTCTTTGTGAGGAGAATGAACTCCTCACAGTAAACCTTAGATGTTGTGATAGTGTTGACTTAGGAAGAGTAGCCATATGGCAATCCAGTGCCTTCCAATTAGGGCTTCTAGGTCCAATTGGTGCGCCTCGATGCTAGGACAGAGTAGCAATTAAATGTAGGTTGTGGCATGGTGTATCGACAGCGAATTCGGTGATCCAAAATTTTCCCTCTTCAGCCTATTGAGAAAAGGGTAGGGACGATGACACCATCGCCTCGGGCCAGGTCAGCTCAAGCCTGCGCGATGCGATAATGTCGGCCCAACCATGTCCCGTGTCCACCTACGCCTTCTGATATTAGGCCAAGGCAATTAAATGATTTAGGAATTAAATTCCTTCTGAAAAATAAAATGAAAAATAGAATGTGATATATCCAAAATTTATAGCAAAATTTAATGTTAAAAATATTCAAAACATCATACATATCAGTATACTTTGAGTAGAAATTATACTTTTTCAGGAAAAAATGAAGAAAATGGGAAGCATGAGCTGAATCACTGAATTCTGGATGAAACCCATTGTGGTGCACTGCAGCATGCCACAGCACGCCAGGGTGATCCATCGATCTCCCTTACCTGGAAGTGTACCTGAAGACCTGGAAAGAATACTGCTGCAGCACGCCACAACGCACTACAGCGGGCCGCATCGTCATTTCCCGGGAGAAAAATTAGAATATTATATGGAATCATTGAATAGTGCCAATCTGCTTTCCCGAAAGTTTATCTGCCATAGCGTGTTCCAAGCGCGCCACAGCGCGCTATGCTCCATAAGGATTTACACTAACCTGGGACAAAACTGCTGCAGCCCGCCGCAGCGCGCCGCTGTAGCATATTTGATTAATCATGAAAAATCATGTGTTAACTAATTGAACATTTATTATTCCATATTCACAAAAGTTTAACTGCCGCAGTGCGCCACGGCAAAATTTCTGATTATTTGTGAAAGCCATATGTAATTTAATGGAATATTTACTATTCCGCTCTTTCGAAAGTTCGACCGCCTCAGCGGATGGGCAGCTGCCTCAAGGTAACAATCAAAATATACAGCGGAATAGTATTTGAACTTCAACTGCTGCAACGCACCACAGCGGAATAGTGTTTGGAACAATACCGCTACAGCGCGCCGCAGCGCGCTGTAGAGCGCCGCAGCGCCCGCTACATAAAATTTCAGAATCTTTATTAAATGTAACATGGGAAAGGCCACAAAATAATATCTTTAGTTTCCCCCTGCTTCTTGAAACCTAAATAAGCATTAAATCTAAGGAAACTAAGGAGATTTGATAGGATAAATTAAAGGGCTTGCATTGAAATGGAAGAAGGTAAAGGAACATATGTGATAATGCATGGGGCTGAAAAATTCCCCTATTTAAAGGCCAATTTTAGGCCAAACAAGGGTTCCAATTTTTAGTATTCTAAGGATCAAAAGGAGAGGCTGCAGGAAAAAAAATAGGAGAACTCTCTCCAAGGGGCAAGCAGCAGACCGTGAAGTGTATAGAGAATGAGACTGCAAGAGAAAGGAGAAAAAGTCAAGTACAAGCGCAGGAGGAAGATCAAGAGAACCTTAGAAAACCTTTGGGTGATTCCTAGTACTGTTCATAAACTTTATTTACTATTTTCTACTGTAAACCGATGTCAAGGTTTACTTCCTTTTGCAAGGATATTTTTATTTATTATGTAATAGAAAGCTAAACCCCCTTGGAGAGGGTTGGGATGTAGTTGTAGGATAATGTAAGATGAATTAGTGTTGTAATGGAGATGTTTGAATAAATAAAAATTGATTTCTTTTTTAATGTTATTTATCATTATGATTTAATGCCTAAATAAAAATTTGTCTAATTATTTTGCTAAAATGAACTTCAATGAATTATCAAATAAGAAAAGAACTCGAGTTCCAAGCTCATCAATTGGACAAGAGCAAGGAAGGAAGTGCAAGCAGAACTGAGAACTATGTGACAAGTTCTCAAGCTCACATGCACCCTTCCTTAAAAGCTATATCAAGAGATTTGATGCTTGTGAACCAAGTTCACATCAGTTTATGCTCTGTGGCTCAGCAAAGTAGAAGGGATGAAAGGACATTGGAAACCCAAATGGATGATGTGACATAGTCCATTGGACCCAATGCATCCTCTCATCGAGCTAAACTGCGGGTGTCAGTGCATGATGCAGATTAATGGAAATCATGTTTGTGAGATCTAACAACTAAAAGAAGATATTCGGTAACCTAGATGTAGGAAGTCAAAGATCAACTTAAACCATGATCTCATAAAGTTTTAAGTGCTGAGGTAGAACCCAAAGGGGGAGTTCTCACTAAATCTGAATGTGCTGTAATTGGAGGAATACTCCAATTTCAACAGAGTTCACTTAATTTAAGAAGGCATGGATAAATCAAATTAAACATTTAAATAAAGAAGTGATAACACAAAGTCCTTATAAGTATTATAATGAAACCCCAACTCTTTCTCTATGAACACATCATATCTCATCCTAAGGAAATTTGTATTGATAATTTAGGAACCAAATCAACCAAAAAACTAAACTTCTAAACATTATTGAAAGAATATATAACTTAGTATCAAAACCAACGTTCCCAGAAGATGATAAATCTCAGAACTAAATATTTCAGACCACATGCACTTGCGTGCAAGTGCAGACATGTATTTTACGTCTGTTAGAATGATTAAATAACCTATGGTTTAATTAACTAAAAAGATTCCATTTAAGTTAATGCAATAACTTTAACTATACATAACTAAATGGTATGATCCAATACACCATTTTGATCAAAAAAATATAAGGAATAATAATATAAAATAAAATTTTACTTTCTATAATTACAATTTTTATTTTTGCCTAATCTCTCTCTAATCTTAATTAGTGAATAATTAATTCATTTAATGGCCAAATTACATAATTAAAGTTTCAAATTGCTCATGAGACTATGGAGAAACCATCCATACCATAAAAATAATTTAAGAGTTTTAAATTCACTAATCACCATTTAATTACCCTAGATTTTGATTAGTGGTTAATGACTTATTTAATCCTTGATTTGGGCAAACCTAGTGTCGATTGCTTACTTAGGCTTACTAGAACCTATCTGTGAGTTTAGGATCCCATTATAAGCTCTAATTTTCTTAATCACTATTCTTAGCCGTAAACAGTGATTAGTGCTAAATAAAATTATCCATAAGTCTAAACTTGAATTTTATAGTCTCATTCCTTTTATTAAATAATATTAAGCCTCTTAGAATTGATTATAATCAATTTATATGCCTAAATATTAAGATCCCAATTTTAACCTTAAAAAAAGAATTGTGGAGTTCCATACATTTCGTGGTCATACTAACACTAAGATTAACATGATTACGGTGAATACGGTTACCATGTGGCAACTGTCCCAACTATAATCAAGTTAAGTATAAGCCCAACCCATCTTAATTAAGACTTGTCACCTGAAACTAAAAGTCTGCATTAAAATATCAAAGTAGCGAAAGCAAGTAAGTGTGTAACATCTACATCCACAGCACAGTAAAGAAAAAGTAAAGACAGTAATTCAGTTCAATATGAAAATGCAGAAAGTAAATACATCCATAATATTTAATTATTACAAACTAAGTTTAAATAAAAGGAACACTCATCCTCACAAGCTGGAAAGAAAACTAGATAAGCCTCGACAACAAGAAGGTCCACCTCCTAACTAAGTTCCTCTCCTGAAGCAACCTCAAACAACAGCTCAGAATCTGACATTGACGGTATCATAATGTTAGTTCCCTAAGAAAGAAAAGAAGAACTTACAGTTAAATAATTGTCTAAGCACATTTTAATCAAATTTAATGAATTGCATATTTTAAGATATCACATTTTACTAACATGAAAGCATTTAAAAGAAGCACTAAGAAACACTGAACATAATAGTTATAAATAAAACAATTATAACTAAGCAAAACAAAGTAGGTAAAACCATACACTGCAACTAAGAACTACAACATGGTTAGGCAGTAAATATATAAATAACTAAGAATACTGAAAGAAAGCTCATCCTAATATTCTTATGATCATCTAAATACGTACTAATTTATAAAATAATCAAATTGTGCTGAAAAGTAAAAACAAATTGAAACAAAACTAGCATCCTAATATATGCAAATAATTGAACTGAAATAACTAAACTGAAATGAAATTAAAATGAGTAGAGCATAACTAATAATATAAATAACTTGGCTAAACATAGCCATTGAACAGAATGTCTAGCATATATCACCCTAGTTAACCACATAGCTGGGTCTAGTTAGACTAAAGAATCAGAAAGGAGAGATGTGCTTAAATTAGTACTGCATAACAAAAATTAGCTAAATAAGGCTATTGAATAAAAAAGTCAAACATATATCACCCTAGCCAGCCATAGAGCTAGGTCTAGTAAGACTAAAGAATCAAAAAAGAGAGATGTGCCTAAATTAGTACTGTCATAATATAAACTGGCTAAACGAAGCCACTGAATAGAAAAGTCTAACATATATCACCCTAGCCAACCATAGAGCTAGGTCTAGTTAGACTATAGAATCATACATATATCATTATAGTCAACCACAGAGCTAGGTTTAGTTTATTCTATTGCATAAGAACTGAACTGAATAAGTATACTAAATAGAACACACTCTACTGAACTGAGCACTGAAGAACTAAATGAACTGATTTATAATTTAATAATATTTATGTATTCAAAATTTACATGGGATACTCATCAAATATCCAATGTTCAATAATATGTTCAAGGTATAAAACTTAAATACAAGGTAAGTGAAGTAATAATATTCAAAGTAAACAAGAGACCCTAAACATATGTGATATCTATTGTTATCTAATTTAATACATTCTATCTATTCTGAGATAGTACAAGCTTAGGATCTCCAATATCCAACTATCATATAAAAATCCTAGATTCACGACCTTAAAGATTAACACATTTGAACTTAACAAGCAATAATTCAAAATTAGAAATGGCGACAATGAAAATTAAGCAAATAATCAATAACTTAATTAATGTATTTTGATAACTCAGGCCCAAATCTTGATTTAAGCAAATCAAGATTTAAGGATTTAAGGATTTAAGGTTTAAACTCTAAATTGGGGTTTAAACTCTAAATCCAAGGTACTAATCTCTAAGGTTCTAAGGTTCACTCCTAAAACTTACTCTAAAGATAGAGAATCTTAAAAGCTGAAAGATTAGGAAAAAATATGATCCTGTAAGAAAGACTGAATCTAAAGTTATAAGATAAAATAATCCAGTAAGAACTTATAAATCTAAGAACTAAATTCAATCTATAGAATAATTTCATTATTCTATAGGTTGAATAAACCTAAACCCACTAAGTGAATTCCAAAGAACTTAAGGATTTCAAGCACGAAATAATACAATTAAAATAGACTTTATGAATGGCTACTATGGATCTAAGATCTAATTTACTTAAGTTTTCAACTAAGATTTAGACTTAGGATTTTAATTAAGATATTTATTTAAGAATAGTTATTATGATTAATTTAGATAAGTTAACTAATACTAATTTCATAAGATTAGATTTCATTAAGAAAGCTTATAGGGAGGGTCTAAGATCACCTTAAGATCTTAATGATTTATTAAATATATTTTAAGAAGAAATGGAATTAAGTGATTAAAATCCATTAATTAATTGCAAAAGCTTAAGAAATGATTCTAAAGCATTGGTCTACTAGTTTTAAGCATTTTAATACTATTTTTAAGATTTAAGGGCTCTTAAACCAACTTTGGTCAAAATGACCAAAATGCTCATCCTAAGGTTAAGAATTGGGATTTTAAGATTTAGACATCCAAACTGATTCTAATTAGTTCTATTAGTCTTAATATTGTCTAATAAGAGGAATGAGACCATAAAAGCTAAATTTAGACTTATGGATAACTTAATTAGCACTAATCACTTTTTAAGAATATGAAAAGTGATTAAGAAAGTTAGGGCTTATTAAGGGATTCTAAGCTTATAGATAGGTTCCATTAAACATAAGAAAGGAATTGACACCGAGTTTGCCAAAATTAGAGATTAAAATAGGTCCTTAAGCACTAATCAAGATCAAAGGTAATTAAGAGGTGATAAGTGAATTTAAAACTACAAAAATAATTTTAAAGGCATACATGGGTTGTTTTCTATCATATGAACAATCAAAGATATTAATCATGTCATTTGGTTATTAATTAAATTAATTATTCATTATATAAGATTAGAAAGAGATTAGGCTAAATTAGAAATTCTAATTACAGGAAGTGGAATTTTATTTTAGATTATTGTTCCTTAAATTTGATCAAAATGGTATATTGGATTATACCATTTGGATTTAAATTGAGTGAAATATTCCATTAATTTAATTGGAATGATTTGAATAATTGAATCATATGAATTAGGATTTAATAGTTAATCTTCCTCAAGGAAATAAATTCCAAAAAAGTGGCTATTAAATCAACCCACCAGCAAAAGGTGCAGGATGGGGATAGACCCGACCCATTACTGTTGACCTCTATCTTCCTTCAAATCCCCCGATAGCTAGGCCGCTAGGGTTAGCTTCAGTGGCTTAATTTTTGATCGCCAGGCCATGCAGCTGCCTCACGATGATTGATACACCTTCCCAGAGCAGAGCCGCACCTGATGAACCTAGAAGCTCAAACCAGGAGGATCTAATTCTCTGGATGATTACTCAGCCTACAATCTACTTGCAAAAATTCTAGGGCACTTGAATTCTCCTCACTGAGATGGTACAACTATACCAACATGACTCCTACACCTTTGAGATCTTGAGACAAAGCAATTGGGCTAACCATTGGGGCTGATAAAAGATGAGTTAGCTGGAACCTTAGTCGTTGTTAGCACTTAGAAGTAACAATGCAGACGATGAGCAATACTGCTTTATGGGCACACTCTATAAATTTCAAGTGCACCAGATTACAGTCTTAAGTTTAGAACAACAATCACTGATGATTGGGTACAAATTGAGAGCCTAATTGTATGCAAGTGACTGAGAGAGTGATGTCTGGCTGTCCAGTCGATCCTAAGAGCTTCAACCACTACTTTGCACCAACTAAGCCCCAAGCTCAATTTTAGACTATCTTAATTAAAAACATAGCATCCCATTTATTAATGAGGTCAAATTGATATAAATTGATATAAACATCATTGGGGGAGAGAGGTCAGTACCTAGAAGTGTAAGGATTGCAACATGTTGAGCTCAGCTGAACCCCTAGAGTCATCTTGAGCTTTAAGCAATGCCTGGTGGTTTAAATGTCAAACCGCACCCACTCCCAAGCTGGCGGTGATTGAGCAGAGCTCTACTGATGGATAAACTGGGCTATAGGCGAGGGTCAGAGGATAGGGATGACGGAGGAAATGGAACCTTTAGGGAAAGCACCTTTAGTGAGCAAATGTTTTGTCACAGAGCTCCTGGAGCTATTTATAATTCAAGAAAGAGCATTTGGGGTTGTTGTTGTACCATATGCCTTGGCCCACAACAGCAAATTAGCCCCATTTCAAGAGAAGGCAGATCTGTGAGAATAAGGGAATCAGGCCATTGGGGGCATCAAAGAAACATGGGGGACAGGATCCTATCCCCGTACTGCCATAATGGCAGGATGCTGGGATCCTGTTGGGACCTTATAGTGACTAATCTCTTAGGGACAATAATAAATAGGGTAAGGCGCAGGCGCAGCCGTTGGATTCATCCAAACATCTGACGACTGGATCTTCTTCCACCTAAGTATGCCTATGGGCCATTGGATTGTAGATCAGGAAGGCGGAATGGCTCGGATCAAATATCTTGGTTGTCCAATGTACAAAAGCTGGAATAGGATCGACCGTGGAAACTATTAATAGCCATTGGCTATTAATTAAAATTTAATTAATTGAAATTAAATTAATTCTTAATTAACTATGTGATATTAAATCCAATTTATGACCAAACGATCTCTAAAAATTCCCAAAAATTCACTCTTAGATAATTATAAATGCAATTAAATTTTAATTTAGAGATAAATTTATTTTTGCTAATATTCAGGATCCTAAAATAGACAAATGGTTAGATTGCTCAAATGAGCTCTGTTTGATCCCAAACTTCTATGGTTATGTTTAAATGATTGATTGAGTCGAATGGAATGAAAATCAAAGTTTGGTTTGGCTTAAATTAATTTGGTTTAGCTAAAATAACAACTAGGGTTATTACAGATATTTTGGTCATTTTAACCATAAGTTAGTTTAAGAGCCCTTAAACCTTGAAAATATTATTAAAATGTTTATAATCAGTATGACTATACTTTAGAATCATTTTATAAGCTTTTGAAATTAGTTAATGAATCTTAATCGTTTGAATCCATTCCTTCCTAAAACATGTTTAATTAATCATTAAGATCTTAAGGTGATCTTAGACCCTCCTTATGATCTGCTTATTGAATTTTAATCCTATGAAATTAGTCCTAGTTGACTTATCTAAATTTGTCATAATAAATATTCTTAAAGTAAATGCCTTGATGAAAATTCTAAGTCTAAATCTTAGTTGATATCTTAAGTAATTCAGATCTAAGTTTAGATCTTAGATCTTTAGTAGCCATTCATAAAATCCATTTAAAGTGAATCATTTCATCCTTGAAATCCTTAAATCCTTTGGAATTATTTTAGTGGTTTAGGTTTATTCAACCTATTAAATAATGAAATTATTCTATAGATTGAATTTAGTTCTTAGATTCATAAGTTTTTACTTGATTCTTTTATCTTATAACTTTATATTCAGCCTTTCTTACAGGATCATACTTTCTCAATCTTTCAGCTTTTAAGATTCTCTATCTTTAGAATAAGTTTTGGGTATGAACCTTAGGCCCTTCATAATCAGTGCCTTGAATTTAGAGTTTGAACCCCAATTTGGAGTTTAAACCTTAAATCCTTAAATCTTGATTGGTCTAATCAAGATTGGGTTTGAGTTATCAAAATAAAATAATTAAGTCATTGATTAATTATTTAACCTTTGTAGCCATCATTTTTTTATTATGAATTAGAACTTGTTACATTCTAATATTTAACTTTAAGGCCGTGAATTTAGGATCATACAAAATAGTTAAATATTGGAGATCTTAAGCTTATACTATCTTAGAATTGAAAGAACAAGTTAAATTAGACAACAACAGATATCACGTATATTTAGTGAAGTCTCTTGCTTACTTTGATTATTATGGATTCGTATATCTTAATTTTGAACTTTATACCATGGACATATTAGATGAACATAAGGTACTCTATGAGTATATTATGTTAGTTTTGAAATATATAAACATAATTTAATATTTATAAATCAGTACATTCAGTCCTTCAATTTTCAGTTAAGTAAGATGTGTCCTAGTTAGTCTGCCTCTTTAGTTTAGTTCTTTTGATATAGAATTGACTCGGATTCACCCATGATAGGGCTTAGATGATACATGTCTAATTTTATAATCTGGCTCAGATTCACCTATGTTAGGGCTTGGATGATACATGTTGGACTTTTTGTATAGTGGCCTTATTCTGGCCCATTTCTATTATGGAAGTGCTAGCCTAGGAACCTTGCTACATTTAGCCATATGTTTGCAGTTCTTGTTTACTATTTTACTATTTTCTGCATGCTTTTATAGTTTATATCAGCTCAGTATTTTCAGTTCAATTTTACTCAGTTTTTGCCAATACTAGAATGCTAGTTCTTACTTTAATTCTTTTTATGCTTCGATTTAGATTTTCTTTATATAAATTAGCACATATTTATTTTATCATAAGCATATTATGATGCATTTTTTTAAGTATTTTCAATTATTATATATATTTACTGCCTAACCTTGTTGCAACTCCTAATTGAGGTATGTTGTTCTACATATGTCATTCTGCTTAATTATAAATGCCTTATTTATAACTATCATATTCTTTATTGTTTGTTGCACCTTTTAAATGTTTGTATGCTTAGTAAAATGTGATATCTTAAATATGTAGTTTATTAAATCAGCTTAAAATATACTTAGATAATTGTCTAATTATAATTTTTTTTTATTTTCTTGGCTCGGGTCCTAGCATTGTGATATGAATAATGTCAGATTCAAAGCTTTTCGTGGAGGTAGCTTCAAGAGAGGAGCTTAGTCAAGAGGAGGACCTTCCTGTTGTTGCTGAGCATTAGATAGTTTCCTTTCTGCTTGTGAGGACGAGAGTTTCCTTTCATTTAAAATTCTATTTGTAATAATTAAATATTCTAGATGTATTTACTTTCTGCATTTTCCTATTAAGCTGAGTTACTATATTTACATTTTCCTTAATGTACTTTGAATGTGGATGTTATAATTTTAATTATTTCTGTTACTTTGATATGTTGATGCATGATTTTCAACCTCAGGAGACAATTCATTCAACTAAGATAAGTTGGGTTTACTCCTAACTCGACTATAGTTGGGAGATTTACCTCAGTTGGTGATTGTCTTTATTGTAATGATATTAATATTAGTATTAGCATGACCACAGTGGGGATGGGGCCCTACACTTCTCCCAAACTAAAGTGTCCAAAACCTAACTTATAATGTACTTAAGGATTGTGATGTTTATTCTGAATTGAATTGCACATATCTATTTACCTAAGATAAGATTGAAAGTCTACAGTTCTACAAAAGGAAAATCAACTAATTTATTAGCTAACTATAAATCAGAGTTAGATTATAGATATGTACTGCATTCCCAAATGTTAATTCCAATACTATCTTTTAATTTAGTTCTAAACAAACTATTTAATATATAAAGATTTTCAAAGCTATATGAGATATACTCAATATAATTGGTTCCATCACTAAGCTCCAAGGAATTTGACATCTAAATCTTTCAATTTAGACTTACTATCACAGGAGTGTATGTTCAATCAAATTTATATTAGGTTATTACTACCACAAGAGTATGAGATCAACCTTTATAGTTCACATGAAAATTCTAGTATTCTACCTCAATACATCACAAATAAGGCATCTTACCTTGATAATTTAGCTTGACTAAAGTTCTATTAATCATATTGTTTAACCTTACATTTAGAGCTACTTTTATGATTTGTATCATTCTACTAATAAATAAAAATTGAAACAACAATCAAGATGAACCTTAACTTATACAAGAGTACATGCCATTCAAGTTTACTGAATGGAGTTGGGAGATAAAATCAAGAATGAGAAATCCTTCTAATCTTATTTCTAAGAGTCAACATTCAAATCCATGAAATGAATCATTAAGTCTACAATTTGGTTGTTTAATCAATCAACAACTTTTATTTAATGGTTAAGTAATACTGAGCATGCTATTTCTCTGATTTAGGAGAAAATCATCAAACTATTAGGCTTAGCACTTTGGTCTTAATCACATTAATCCCCTTGAGGATCTAATAGTCTAATATGCTGAATTAGTTTCAAGAAGTAAATCAAATAATATTAAGTTATTCCTTATTGTTTAATGAAGGTTTAGGCATTAATTGAGCTTAATTTAGATAAGTAAAATGCTTAATATTAGCTTATTAAAGTTTGAGCTAATTACAAAAAAATTAATAACTAAACATATCTAAATTGAACTCTAAAGTTATCACTAGGTTCTTTATTAACTAATGAATTCATAAGTATTAAGAATTCTAAAATAAGAATACAATTCACTAATCAAAGTCTAAGGTAATTAGTGAATAATTAGCAGAATTAATCATAGAAAAATAAATCAAATCTTACAATTAAATTCTAAGTGGCATAATAAGGAAATAGAGATTCAAAATATACAATTTGGATGAGTGTACATCATAATACTCACTAATTATGATTTAAGAAAATTAAGGCATAATTAAAAAAATTATCCACATAAACTAAAATATTATTGCAATTTATTAATCTACATATTTTATTTTTCTAATTAAAATGGTATATAAGTTCATATATTTTGGATGCATCTTGGCAGAAATATTTAAAATCCAAATTTTAATGCAATTTCCTAAAGTTTGGACTTTATGTTTAAAGAAAATACAATTATATCATTCCATTTTCTCTAATGGGTTCTATCGGGGCAATCATGACACGATGGACGGGCTGCTTGCGGGAAGTGCGGGTCAGTCGGGATCCGACGACCCCCCACTGTCGAATTGGCGGGTCGTGGGCTAGAACGACCTACACTGTATGTCTTCATCTCTACAAAGGACCCCGACTTCGGGACCAGCTAGGATTAGGATTTTCTCCAAATTCTCGAGTGCTCTAACCACACCATGACCAAAACTCGATCGCTAAATTATCAATAGGCCAAGGCACATCAAACGCACCTAGAAGCCCCATGTGAGTCAGCTGAGGTTGCACGGGCTTTACTCACCCAAAACTCTTAATTAGGGTTTACCATGAGAGATATTTCTCCCCATAGAGACGATTAGCACGTCATCTACCTTATCTTGAAATACTCAGCATTCTTAGATGAAGAGAAGCCCCAACCTGGCCTAGTTTGGGATAGGCAAGTCAGTGGAAGCTTACTACAGCTCGGGCACTGTACCCCACTGTATAGACCCGAGCAGATTGCTACTCGATCAGGTTCGATCGGACCCGATCGAAGACATCAATCAATTTTGCAATTATTGAAATCAAAAATCAAGTAGTTACCAAGAGAAATTGGAAGCGAAGTACACTAGGAGGAGTGTACCTGGGCTAAAGGTTAAGTTGCTGGTTTCAGGTGATCGGGAGTAAACTAGGGATTGGACACCAAAGTAAGAGCTTCGTTGAACTACTGGCTAGCTTCTGGGGACTCAAACGCTGAGTCTCACCCACTATAGCATTGGGAACTGAGACGAGAGTGCGTCAAGCTGGCAGGTAGCAGTAGTGAAAGGTTCAGAAGAATGTAAGGGGATTAGGGATCCAAATTTGAGCAAAGAATCTCACCAAAAGAAAATTCATGGTTATTTATAGCCAGAGGGACGATTGGAAACTCGAGAAAGATGGGGTCATGAGGGCTAGCCCAAGCCCGAAGAGTCGGGGTGCATCCGGGCTGCTAAGACCCACTAGAAAGGATTGGCTACTTCGGGCAATCTGTTGAGAGTCGTTGGAGGTCATGGGAGACAGGCTCTGACGTGGGCGTAATGGGGATTATCTCAGTCTGGCACATGCTGCTCAAGATGAGAGTGAACAACTCCTGACTTTAGCTGATCATCTAATGAATCGATTGCAAAGGCAGAACATGCATGATTCTATGGACTGTAAAGGCGAATAACGCGAGGTAATCCTAATCGTCGGATCACAAACATGATCAAACGTCTAAGAATGAACGTGGATTTAATCTAATCTGGGCTGTCTAATTCGCGCTGATAGACGAACAGATAGCATTAGCCAAGCTGTCGTGCGACTCGAGCTCTGCAATGGATTGCCCATGGTATGCACAGCAGATCCCAAGGGAGCCAACCATTGGAAGTTCGAAATATTCAAATTTACAAATATGTTTTTGCAATCTACCCAATTTATTTTTAATTGAATTAAGGCTTAAATGACCTCCAAAAATTTGTAAACTTCCATCCCTAACTAATTTATGGATGAGGAATTCAAAATTGCAATCAAATTTGAGTTTGGAGATCAATTTACATAAGCTAATTTTCTAAAGCACTAAATTGACTATTTAACCAAATGCTCCAAATAGTTTTTAATGAACCCCAAATTTTTAGGATTTTAACTTAATGAGATTTAAAACTTAATGGCATAAAGTTTAAGACTTAACTAATCATATATTAGGTAAGGTAACAACTTAGGGATATTACAGCCTCAGGATGATTACCGATCGATAACCCGAAACATCAACAGGAAGATATTCCATCTTAACCTGTCATCAATCCAACACTTAAGTTGTATTTATTGGGATCAAATGAGATATCTCCATAAATGTACTTCATTTGAGATTAATTCTTAAGATAAGTATAATTTTTATCTCAACTATTAGTTACCTTACCCCTATGCATTGGCAGTATAATTAAACTAAGAATCACCAATGAATGTGTGATAATATTTAGTAATAGAATGATCACATTACAATACTGAGAAGATAGTGTAAAACTAAAGTGCAAAAGCTTAAACTTCATCCATAATATTCATCACATAAGCTAAAGTAAACATACATCTCAGAAAATAAAAATGAAAATACATCCAGAGTTAATTAATTATTACAAACCGAAATTAAATGTGCAATAAAATAACTCTCTCATCTCACCGGCATATATAATAAAACTTAGCACTAAAATTAGCAATTCAAGGGCTGTGGCTTTTTGCCTCCACCTAAAGCTCATGTATCTCCTCAAAAGTAGACTCCTCAAATTGTTTCAAATATGATATGTCAATTTCACATGCCAGAGCCCTAGCTAAATAAAAAAAAAAAATTGTGTTAGACAATAATTCAAAGTACATTTTAGGCTATCTAGAATTTCTTATCACTTAAGAGATATTACTCAACATCATAAATATGAATAAAATACATAATGAAATAGGAACAAAATTGTGTTGCTGAAAATAAATTGTAATTATAAACCAAAACTATTAAAAATAAAACTATAATAAAGATTAAATAATACTAAAAATGGAACAATTATGCTATGAATAAGATAACTGAAAGTAAGACTGTAAACTAAATAAAATATGAAAATGAACTGTAATATATGGCAACTGAATATATATCTGAGTATGCTACAGAATATGTCACATGCGTGCATGCCATTAATGCCAAAATGCATCGCACAGATCCTATGTGTGCTCTGAATCACACTGATAACAGATCCTAAATGTACTACACATCGCACCATTAATGATATGTTATGCTTATTTGATTCATTTTATGCCAAAACTAACAGTATTAAATAACTAAGAATATAAAATATATAAAAGATATCCATTTTTTTTTGTCTAATTTTGTATCCTGTCACTTTTTAATATGCATGTTAATTCCAATGCCATGTTATTCAAAAATTTACTCATAAGAACTATTCAATTATACTAATTTCAGGTCTTGACTACTCTTAGCCTTGTTCATGTGATTTCAGTATCATATTGTGAAATAAAACTTAATTTATTATATGTTAAGAATGCATACATACAACTAGTATGTTTCAAGAAAAGTGAATTTGGACACTTAGGCTTCTTAACTACACTTATCCCCATCAATAAGGATAGGAGACATACATCCTTCCACCGTTTATCCTCTCTAACTAAGATGTCTAAACCTTAACTCATAACACACATTAGGATTGGGATGTTGATCTTGAAATGAACTATACTTATCCAATTACCTAAGATAAGACAGTATCTCTATAGTTCCTAACAGAGCAAATCAACCAATCCCTAAGTCAAATGGAAAAATATCAAGTTTAGGTTATAGATATGTACTTCATCCCTATATGATAATACTAATATCATCACTGAGATAAATTCTAAGCAAACTATTTAGTTTTTAAGGGCTTTCAAAGCTACGGGAGACTTGACTTGATATGGTTTACATAATATTAAGTGCTTAATATAAATCAACTAAATCCTCCATTTGGATTTTCTACCTTAAAATGTAGGCTCAATCCACTTTTACTTGGTGTAGGAACAACAAGAGGTAGGTTTAAATCTTAGAGTTCACATCGTAAATATATGGTCCTACCTCAAAGTATCACATATAACTCACCCTACCTCAATGGTTTGACCTAACTATGGTTCATATAATATTTAATATAAGCTTAACACTTAAGAATTTCTACTATAATTCTAATATCTTCAATTATTAACATGAGATTTTTATATTGAAAGGTCAATCATAATAAGTCCTAAATAATTATGAACCTTTGCAATTATTAGGCACTATCTTGATCTAAGTGGCACATACAAGAAAATAGATTATCTTCTTTATACTATCCTTAAAGGTTAATAATTTTAAATGTTCCTTAAAATTGAGATTAGATTTATGAATAATTAATGCTTTCAAATAAATTTACTAATTGTTCTAAGCATCTTGTTTACTAATTTTAGGAAGAATTATATTGATTTGAAACTTAATATTAAGTCTTAAGTCTCCCTTAATCTAATTAATCATCTTTAAGAGTTCTAGGATTTATTACATGAAATTGAGTTCAAGCATAGGATTTATCAATACTAAATAATATCTAATTGTCCAAAGAGAGTTTCGATAGTAGGCAAACTAAAATTGGCTAAGTGATTCACTTAATATTTGCTAATTAGGTTTTTGAGTCAATTATATGCGGTAAGCAAATTGACCATAAAAAATAGAATATTAAGTTATAATTAGGTTTTATATTCTTTAATGAATCATTAGACACTCAAATTTCTTAAATTAGACCATAAATGAATTTATTATTCATTAATCAAGTTAGAGGTAATTAGTGAGTAATTAACAATATTAAATACAAAAAAAATGTTTCGATTTTTATAATTAGGTTCTCCTGTGAACAAGGAAGAAAATGAGATTCTAATCATGCAATTTGGTTAAGTATTTAGCCTAATGATTTAATCCTATTCTTGAGTAATTAAGGTATAATTAAGAAATCTACTCATAGAAAATAAAATATTAATATATTATTATACATGTTTTAATGATCAAAATGATAAATAAGATTATGAATTTTGGATTCATATCGACTAAAAAATTTCAAACCCTAATTCTCATTAAATTACACAAGTTAGAAATTTATGTTTGATCAAATAATTTTACATTATTTCATTTATGGAGCTCGGGCTCTGTCGGGTCGACCGGGACCTGATGAATCGCCTTATGAGAGACAGCGCGGATAAATCGAGACCCAACGGCCAGCTACTATCGAATAATGCGGGTCGTGGGTCAGCCCGACGCGCACTATTCTCCTTCATCATTTGAACGGATAACGCGATCGAGGATTTAGGGTTTCAAAGAAATCCTAAATTTATGATGCTCAGGACATCTAAAGATTTGATTGATGGTTTAAATTAATCATATTATTTAGCTTTAAATGCCTGATCATGAAGCCTTAACTATAGTGCCCTAGATGAACTAAACTTAATTTCACTTTGATGAATCTATGGTTTACTGTGAAAGGAAAATTCGCCCTACACAGTCCACCATTCTGGCACGGCTTGTTCCTTTCACCATTCTGGTGCCATAGCTGATCCATAAAGCATCTCCATAGCTTGGGGAATGGTCTGGATCAGTGGGGAGCTACTATAGCTTGGGCACTGTACCCCGCTATATAGGCTCGAGCCGATTTCTGCTCAATCAGGTTCGATCAAATCCGATTGACAATCCCCATAAGCTATTTTGAAAATCGATGTTTTCACCCTTGATTGCATGGAATGAAAATTCATGCTTATGCACAAAAAATACTTAAATTTAAATTACTTGTAATCAAATTATTTTATTCAATAAATGTAGTAAACTTAACAGCCCCTTAACATTTTTTGATAACTCCCATTTAAATAATAAAATTTACAAGAAATTTTTTTAAGTGTAGGAGAGTAGCTGCCAAACTGAGGTCTATCGGTCACCGGTCTGAGCAATGCCGCTGACTCCTGGGGCTGATAAGGGAAAACGCCGCCCTCTCAGCATTTGCTTGGAACCGGAAGAACCTTCAAAGGTTGCAAAATTATTTGAAGGCGGAGAAGGTGTCGAAGGCGCAGAGGTGGAATCACAAGCGGAGTTACTTGAACCAGAAACTCCGGATATGTGCCAGAACCCTAGATTGCAAAGGTACCTTGTTGCCGTCGAGTATATAGGAACCAAGTTTTTTGGATCGCAGAAACAGCCGAACTGCCGAACCGTTGCTGGCGCTCTTGAGGTATCGTCCTTTTGGGTGATTTGAACCCTTTTCTTTCGAACCGTGCTCTGAAGACCCCAAAAATTTAACAAAGTGGATCTTAAATTTTCCGATATCTCTATTTTTAAGATTACGGGCTGTTTGGTTCAGTGTTATTTGAAAAATTATTAAGACAGCATGTTATTTGAAAAGTTATTAAGATAGCATGTTATTCAGATAGCATGTTATTCAGATAACATGTTATTCAGATAGCATGTTATTCAGATAACATGTTATTCAGATAACATGTTATTCAAATAACATTGTTATTCAGATAACAGTGGCTGTTTGGTTCAGTGTTATTTAAATAACATATGTCAATGTTATTCAGATATATGCTGTTTGGTTCAATGTCATTCATGTTATATTACACATGAGGTAAGAATACCCCCAAATAAGATTTTCATTTCATAAAAAAATTTGTGAAGAAAAAAAGAAGATAGTGCAGATAAAACAGATAGTTCCATTTACTGTTTGGGTGCAACAAAGACTATTAACAACAGCCTGCATTTAAAGAAAAAAACAAACTTTAGATCTTAAGCAATTTATACATTTATAACAACGTCCATTTATCACTTTACTTCATTTAGAACAAAATTTTCAAGATGATTTTCCCAAATTCATTACAAATTGAAGATGGAAACTATATTAGGCTTGATAATATACATAACACAGTCTCCTTCATATCTAGAGCCACAATCAAAATCTTAACATATTACAATTTTAATAAAAATAATAACCGGTGATAAGGAAAAAATGATGGCTACAATCCTCACCCACAATGAGTGCAACAACTAGCTCCTAAAATAGAAATATCATTCATTCATTATTTAAAAGTTTCACAGCCATAAGAGAACATCATATCTAGAGCCACAATCAATATCTTAATATATTATGTGTGAATTAAGAAAATGCCCAATTAAAGTCCTCACCCACAACGAATATGACAACTAGCTCCTCAAATGCAACTCAAGCAATTCTGTAGACTCCTAACAACATTAATTCTGTGTGAACTAAGAAAATGCCCAAAACAATGTTAAAGATATATGCAATCTATCTTCTATAAATAACAAGGGATTAATTTAATAGCAGCAAAAAAACTTACTAGAGGGAGTCAGGCTCAGCAAGGAGCGGTGAAGGACTGAAATGAGTAGTTTCAACTACGTAGCCTTGTCAAATACAACCGAGACGGTAAACACAAAGTTCTCTTCCACAGAGTTCAATGCGTTAGACGAAATCGCATGGCAACGAAGAACCCTTCCGCGCATCTGGCTCAGCAAGGCAACGAAGAAGGCAGCGATCGATGAAGGCAACGAAGGCTCGGCGAGCGGCGAAGGCAACGAAGAAGGCAGCGATCTCAACGAGCGGCGAGAGGCGACTGCGACCTTCCGTGCGTCTGGTAGCGACGGCAGCGACGGTGGCAACGGAAGGCAAGGCTCGGCGTAATGTTATCTGAATGTCGGTTGATTTTCGATCGACATTCAGATAACATTATATAATGGAATTTTTGTAATTTTTGAGATGTCATTACTCAAATGACATCAAACCAAACAGCTACAATCTTATCTACAGTTTTAAATAATATCACATAACACTCAATATCAGCAAACCAAATAGCCCCTACATACTATTCAAATGTTGTTGCTAGAACGTTGGTATTCTTTGTTTTGCATTTAAGATATTTAAATGAGACACTTTTTTCTAGAACAGATTGTTTGTTGTACTTATATATGTCTTTCTCATTCCTAGTTTATTATTTTTTTATGATTACTAAACCTTGTCAATAGACCTGATCAATGTTTGGGCTGGACTTGGTCCCAACGGGATTAAGAAACCGCTTAATTTAGGTGTAAGTACTGTGCCGATATGACTTTTAGGAGGTTCTAAATTCGCTAAAATCTTATCGTACATTTAAAATGTAATTAACTAGTCAAACACATGTTTTTCCATATTTTAGTTTAAAACTTTACACTCAAAATGCAGCCAACTAAGTAGCCCATGACTCGAAACAATTCACTTAATTAATTTCTAACATGATATTAGAGCTACCTTTTGAATTTCGGCTGTCTTGAGATTCATAGTCTTTGATTAAGCCAGCTATTTTTCATCTAATGTGATGCTTGACCCAAGAATCTTTTTACCAATCTATTTCCTAGTGCTTTCTTATATATTGCACTCACTCAGCTAATTGTTGAACAGTTCTTGGCCTACACTGTGTACTTCCATCCTCAAACTTCTTGTGTCATTTGATGGTTGGCAGGGCCTTAGTTTGTAGTAATTTAACCCCCTTTTTGTATGTGAATCTATGTTAGAATTACGTACTATTAAGTATTTTTTGTATCTGTTCGTGTTTGTGTAGATGTTCGTGAGAATCGATCGACATGGAGCATGTAGACTAAGAAGGAAGCAAACTAGACGCTGAAATGCGCCTAGGCGCCTCTTGCCAGCAGAGGAACAAAATTTAGACTGAAACTTGGGTGCCCAAGCGCACCCAAGCGTCCCATAACACATGAAGCAGGTAGAGCCTTGGGCACCCAGTCACACCTAAGCGTTGCCAGGCCTGCCTCAAGACTGAGACCTAGGCGCCCAGGCACGCCCTGGCGCCTTTGACGGTTTTAGTTCAAAAAGATATGCCCCCTCTCACATTCAAGATGCAGTTGGGGGCAATTTATAGGAGGAATTTAAGCCATTTTTTGGTTGGAAACCAGAGGAGGAAGAAGATACCGAGGAAAAAACCCCTGAAAGCAAAAGAAGAATCGAGGAGCACTGGGAGAGGGGATTAGAGGCAGAATTTCGTCATCAATACCGCATATCCTAGTCTTGCACCTTGTATCATTTAGATCATGAACTTTGTGAGTTTTATCTTTTCTTTTTGTGTTGTTTCCTAGAACATGGAACCCTAAACCCCTTTTGAAGGAGTTAGGCTACATTTATGGAGTAGTAATTTCTTATACTCATGCTAAACTTTATTATTATGCTGTGATGTATGTTATGAATTGAATATTCATTTTTTATCTTTTCTTTTTGTGTTGTTTCCTAGAAAATGGAAGCCTAAACCCCTTTTGAAGGGGTTAGGCTACATTTATGGAGTAGTAATTTCATATTCTCATGCTAAACTTTATTATTATGCTGTGATTTATGTTATGAATTGAATATTCATTTGTGTATATGTGTGCTCTTTTAAATCTTATTTCATTTTATTTTCCAAATATTGAGTTCAATGCCATGTATGCACTAAATCCATGCCTAGAATGTTAGAGTTCTGAAACTAGGATTTTATGCTATATGTATCTTCATGTTCTTGTATCTTCTGTTTAATGCAGTCCTCTCGCTTAGACATAAGTTTAGGTTTTGTAAGGGGTTGTTGGAGTAGAGATATCTATGCGACACCTCTTGAGTTACAAGGATATTTGGATGCATGTGAATGTCACGCTCTAAGTGCACAATATAGGGAAACCGAAGCGTAATTAATGTCTACTTTTAGAAGTGTTAAGGTTCGAAGTCTTGGGATATCGTTAGAAGATCGGCTAAAGATGATCTTAGGTTTTTGGTTAGTGTGTCGTCCATGTGCGTGAGTTGTGACTAGTAAATCAATATTTTTACTGCCCCATGATAGATTTTAAGTTCTCATAGCATTTATGTTACATTTCATGTTCAACATGATGACATTTTGAACCCATAAAGATCTATTGTAATCTTCCCTATTGCTTGATTGATACTATCCTCACTGTTAATTAGTAGCTATTCATTTCTTAACTAGTGTAATGTAGATAAATATCAACAAAAATTCACCAATTGACTGTCTGAACATTAGTGATAAAGTTGACATTGGTAACCATTGATTCAACCCCTGAGGACAATATTTGTAACTCTCGTTCCTATAGCACTTGTGACCATATATACTTGTGTAATCAAAACATACATTACCTATAGTGTGCCTGCCAAGTTTTTGGCGCCGTTGTTGAGGATTGAAACGATATCAGTGTAAATTTAAGAATAGTGATTCAGACATTTTCTTTCTTTTTTTAAATTTTTTTTCATATTTATTTTTATTATCTGTGAATTGGTACCTTGAGATTGTTTATTTAGTGTTTTAGGAGAGTTAGGGTTTTGCATGCGTAGTGAAGGTGAACAGAGCTTAGTCTTTGATCTCGAGATAGAGAGAGCCATATACAAAATCAAATGTCAATTGAGAGCTACAATATAGTCAATCAAGCCACGACTGATCACTATCTAGGAGAAGTGCACCAAAATCACCAAAAGAGAGCTTTGAGAGATTATGCCTTGCTCACCATAGGAAAAATACTGAATGCGATAGCGAACATTCATAGATTCAAACAATTTTGAGATCAAACCTGCCACACTACAATTGATCCAGAACTTTTAGTTTTGTGGATTGCCTAGTGAGGATCCTAATATCCATATTTTAAACTTCTTGAAGATATGTGACACTTTTAAGTTTAATGGCGTTACTGGTGACACAATCATAATTAGGCTGTTTTCATTTTCCCTAAGAAAGCGAGCAAAGAGTTGGCTTCTATCTCTCCCTAGTGACTCAATTACTACATGGAATGAGTTATCCCAGAAGTTCTTAGTTAAATACTTCCATCCAACAAGGGCAACTAGATTAAGAAATGGAATTTCAAATTTCATGCAACACGATAGGGAGGCTTTGTATGATAGTTGGGAGAGGCTTAAGGAACTCTTGAGGAGATGCCCGCATCATAGATTACCCTTATGGCTCCAAGTGCAAACTTTTTACAACGGATTAAATGCAAGAACTATGACACTCATAGATGCGACATCCGACGAATCGTTAAATAGTAAGACATAGGAAGAAGCCTATGATCATTATTGGAATAACAACCAATTCATATCGGTGTTCTACTAAAAGATTGTATCACCCAAGGAGAGAACTAACAAATGCAGTTGGGTTTACAGTTGCAAAGAGGGTCACTTCACTCAACCAGAGACTCAATGCTATGAGTGTTCATGCAGTCCAGGAGGTTAGTTTTGACATGTGAGGGCGTTCATGCCACCACGAGCTGTGAGACAAACAACCCTTCACACCCTACAATACTAAGTAAGTTAACTTTTTACTAAATAACAACAACAACCAACCTCAGCAACAGAATGACCCATACTCTAATACATATAATAATGGATGGCAGAATCACCCAAACTTCTCATGGAGTAACAATCAAGGAGTACTCCCACCGCTGCAACCACAAAACTTCAACAAGTTTAACAACCCACTTGGTTACTTTAACACTTCAGGGCAACCAAGTCAGAGAGAAGGAGAATCCACCATAAAAAATTCATTCCACGAGTACAAGGCAAGTACGTTCCAGTTTATCTCGGGAACAGAGGCGACACTCAACTGTCATGAAGCCTCCATACTATGAATAAAAGTGGCGTTGAAGAACACCGAAGTGCAAATTGAACTGTTATCATAGCAACTTGCAAGTCGACCTCAAGGCACAAGCACCACAGAAGTAAAACAAATGAATGTTAGTGTAATACTAACAGAAGGTATGCACTCTAAATTTGCTGATTTAATTTTCATAAGACCAACCCTGTGCTTGCTATTAATAATGCTGTCAACTTTGAAAATACTATTAATAATGCTGTGAACTGCATGAATGATAATGATGATGATATAATCCTGATATGCTAAATAGGAAGTCTCCTATCCCTATTAAGCTTAAGGATCTAGGTAGGTTTAATATCACATGCTCTATAGGAGTTGTAGGGTTTTTAGATTCTTTGTGTGACCTAGGAGCATTGGTGAATGTCATGCCATACCATATATGTATAGGAGATTAGATTTGAGTGGAATGAGAGATACCTGGTGCTGTTCTAGTTGGTATACTAGAGGATGTGATGGTGAAGGTGGGAAGATTTACAATTCTGGTAGACTTCATTGTATGTGAGCTGGATGAGTGGAGCAAGGATATCACAATAATATTTGGTAGACCATTCCTACTCACTATGAGAGTGAGCCATTATAGATGTAGAGAAAGGTCAAATGAAAAGTGGGAAAGGGAGAAAAAGAAGTAGTAGAGAGAAAATTGTGTGAGGAGTGTTCTGGTAAGATGAAAATTCGTGAGGAAAAATCAAAAATTATTTTGGAAGAAAAGAAAAAGGAAGATATGGTGGACAACTTTGCGATAAAAAAAGAAAAAAAAAAATTAGAAGTGGAGGAAGGAGGAAGAGTTAGAACACGGTGAAACCAAAAGATGAGAAAATAGTCTATAAAATAAACTTGGAAATTGGTTAGGTTTGGAGGAAAAAATAGAGAGCATAGCTACCATCGATTAAAAAACTACTATCACTCAAGCGTGTGCTCATAGAGAGCATAGCTACCATTGATTAAAAAACTAGTATCACTCAAGCTCGTGCTCACCCTAAGATTGTAAGTAAATTCTAGAGAGTTGTTAAAGGTTATGTTTTGTGAGGAGCCAAAATGGTTGAGCTGACAATGTTAAACCAAGCGTTGGCTGGGAGGCAACTTAGCTTAAATGATTAGTATGCTTACATTTGCTGTTATCAAAGTTGTGATCATTTTTATGTAAGTTTCTAGTATGTGTTTTTTTTGTTAAAAAATTGTGTTTGGGTGTTTAGAATTGTATACATGTAAATCATATAACCATTTGTTATTGGGAAAGTTGGATGCCCTGGCGCCTAGGCTTGCTTGGGTGCTTGCTGCTTGGGTTGGATAGTTGCACTCTATCTTATAGTGTGTGCAATGCTATGTGGCATGCCCAAGCGTGCTCGAATGCTGTATGGTGTTTGGGATGTCTAATTTGTAATGAAATGTCACTTTTAATTCTCTTAATTTAGTAAAAGACTGCATGTCAATCACCTTTGTAGCTGCCCAATAGAAAATTAACATGAAGAAATGGAGGATGATGATGAAGAGAATTAGTTCAGTCTAGCAACAAGGCAGCCTAAGATGCTCCAATATAGTAGCATGGCTACTGATTTTCAGATTGTGTTCGTTCTTTTATGTTTTATTATTTTGATGTCATTCTATCCTATGTTTGTGAGTAATTGTGTATATTAAAGTTCATGTTGTCATATTGTAAGCAAATCAAGAAATAATATTATCATAATTTCTGGTTACACAATTGTTGATGTGAGGTATTATGATGAGCTGACTTTGCTGAGTACAAAGGTTTAGTGGTGTCTAAAGGATGGTTAGATTAACAATGTGAACTAAATTTAACCTTATAAAAACCTGATTGAATCAAAGTGACTTAAAGTAACCCAATGTATGATCTTAAGTTGACATAAATGATTCACTAGAATAAGTGTGGGGGAGAAGAAGTTGAAAGATAGAAATTATTATAATTTTTGAGTTGGGTGTGCTAAGTTCCAACCATCTTCTTGAATGTAAAAAAAAAAGAAATTAATGTTATCACTTGTCAAAAATGCTTAATATTAGGATGATGAAAAGTATGTCTCTATAAAATATTTACAAAAAATGAAGTGGAACACATATGACACTTAAATACCCCACCTCTTTATAAGTATGACGTCTTATTGAATAATAAAAGCTATCCGCACACACTTACGTCTAGCATCGCCATTAGTGCTAAACAAAGATAATTGAGGTGCATGAATAAGATCTTTTCATGGGATTAGATAGAGCTGGATGGAGAATCTAGGAAATCATTGGTTAAATCCAAACATCCAATATATCTCTACTAATCTCTTAGATACTCAATCTCAACCTATCAACACCAATACTTCACTTTAAGTGTAACCACTTTTAAAATTTCTTGATTCATCTTACTCAAGGATGACTAAGAACTTAAGTGTGGTTGTGTGTTGGGTCTTAGTTTGTAATATTTTAACTCCTTTTTTGTATGTAAATCTGCTTTAGAATTACATACTATTAAGTGTTTTTCGTATGTTCTCGTGTTTATGTAGAGGTTTGTGAGAATCGATTGTGACATGGAGCAAGTAGGCTAAGGATGCAGCAATCCAGACGCTCAGGCATTCCTAGGCGCCTAATAATACATTAAGCAGACTAAGCCCTGGGCTCCCAGGTGCACCTCAAGATAGAGACCCAGGCGCGCTCAAGCGTTTGAAGAGTAAACAATGTCATCAAGTCTTAGGTGCCGGCTCCAGTTCGAAAAGATACACCCCCTCACATCAAAGAGGTGGTTGTGGGCAATTTTTAGGAGGAATTTAAGCCATATTTTGGCAGGAGACCAGAGGAGGAAGAGGATACTGAGGAAAAAACCCTAGAAAACAAAAGAAGAATTGAGGAGCACTGGGAGAGCGAATCAAAGGCAGAATTTCGTCATCAATACCGCATATCCTAGTCTTGCACCTTGTATCATTTAGATCATGAACTTTGTGAGTTTTATCTTTTCTTTTTGTGTTGTTCCCCTGAACATGGAAGCCTAAAACCATTTTGGGGGGGTTAGGCTAGATTTATAGAGTAGTAATTTCATATTCTCATGTTGAACTTATTGTTATGCTGTGATGTATGTTATGAATTGAATATTCATGTAATGTATATGTGTGCCCTTTTAAATCTTATTTCATTTTATTTTCCAAATTTGAATTCAATTTCGTGTATGCACTAAATCCATGCTTAGAATGTTAAAGATATGAAACTAGGCTTTTATGCCGCATGTATCTTCATGTTCTTGTATATCCTTCACTGAATGCAAATCTCTCACTTAGACATAAGGTTAGGTTTTGTAAGGGATTGTTGGAGTAGAGACATCTACGTGTCTTCTTTTGAGTTATAATAAGAATATTTGGTTGCATGTGAATGTCATATTCTAAGTGCACTAAGTAGGGTACAACCGAAGCGTAATTAAGGTCCACCTTTCGAAACGTTAAGATCCAAAGTCATAGGATCTCGTTTGGAGATTGGCTAAAGATAATCTTAGGATTTCGGTTGGTGTGTGGTCCATGTGCATGAGACATCATTAGTGAATCAATATTTCTGCTGCCCCATGATAGATTTTAAATTTCATAGCATTTATGTTAAATTTCATGTTCAGCGTGGTGAAATTATATACCCAAAAAAATCTAGTGTAATCCTCCCTATTGCTCCATTGATAATATCCTCATTGTTAATTAGTAACTATTCTTTCTTACAATTAGTGTAACATTGACAAATTTCAACAAAAATTCACCAATTAACTATCCGAACATTAGTAATAAAGTTGACATTGGTAATCCTTGATTCAATCTCTGAGGACTATATTTGGAACTCTCGTTCCTATACTACTTGTGACCACATATGCTTGCGTGATCTAAATAGACACTACCTACAGTGTGCCTGTCAATGGTACTCTTGTACTTGAGCATTTTGAAAATTGTTTTGCCATTAAATGTCATATTTAATGTATAATATTGATTATGAAGAATTTTTGCTCAAATGGCGAAAATAAACACAATTGTTGTCAAGAATTGAGAGTTTCTTCAATGAATGCCAAAAAAGCATCTTTGAATGATTTATATAGAAAATACGCAACATCCACCAAACTATTTTCATAATTCTATTAAATCTTGTGTGCTTGAATGAGCTTTATAGGACCAATTACAATAATCACCTTGGGTTTAGTCGGTAAAAATCTACTCTATTTTTTCTAGTGCATTTTCTCTATCACATAATTTTGCTTTAATTATTTGGATAACTACTCATAGCGTTGCCTTCCACTATATAATGTAGATGATAAGATTGTAATTGTAGATGATCATTATGGAATCACCTTAAGTTCTCTATTTATAATTTGAAAGTAAATATCTTGGTTTCTTTTGATTTTTTGAGTGTTGAAGTTTTTGTAGTCTTTTGGATCTTATTTAACTCAAGCTTAATATACATTTGATTGCATTCTCCAGCTATTTTTGCAGTTTTATTCTATCAAAGTGGGATGTTAAACTTACTTTTATAGTTGGCATACCACTTGATGGCTTAATACACGATAACTTGCTGAGAATTTTATTTATTTTGTTGTGGCCTAACTTTATATTGTTTATGTTGTTCATTTGGTTTGTTAGTTTATCGTGGATTTTGCTTATCTCATTTACTATTGTCCTTTGGATTTTTTGCTATGTTAAATGGTCTCTCTTACAAAATTATATTTTAGTTAATCATTCTTGTTTTTTGTTGAAAAGGTTCACTTATTTTTATATCAATTCTTTGATATTGATTTGATTGATGATTCATCTCGATTTTTGATCAATTATTAATTGCTATATTTTTGATGAATAACTTATTTTTGGAACAATAAAATTTAGTTTATGTAGTTTGCTTCACTACAGTCTAAATACCATGCTATTGTTGTTGCTACTTTTTAATTGCTTTGATTGTACCGATTATTTTAGGTCATGGGGATTATTTTTATAAGGATGCATTTTGTGAATATACTAAATATATCAAGATTGATTGTCACTTTATTTGTGATCATGCTACTCATAGTACATTCTATTTGATCCTAATATCATTCTCCAAAGCAAATTACTGCTAAATTCACCAAGGAACATATTTTGAGTTGCTTTTAAGAATTCATATCCAAATTTAAATTACTTTTATCAATCAACAGACTTTTGAGAAGGGACATTTGAGTAATTAGAAATTGCTGATACAATCACCATCACTTCTGCTGATTATGAGGGCCTTAAATGCTTTTTTATAGATATGATTCTCCTTCTACATATGCTCATATCGCACGTGCTATTATTAATCTACATAGAAACAATATTCCCAATTAGCTCCTACCAAAAAAAAGGTTGTGACATCTAAGTGATTGCTTGAGGAAAAGCTTCTATTACAGGGCTTGGAGTATTACTCATTGTAAACAACACCAGAAAATTCATGTGATTAGAGGAATTTATAAATAAGATGGAAGTTGCAACAACTAACTGAGGATATAAAATCAATTTGAAAGGATGCAAGATTAGGTGTAGATCAACAAAGGTTAGAAGTGCATACTTATTGTAAAGTTCTTTTGTAACACTCAATAAGATTAAATAAATGTCATATTTAGAAAATTTGATCTTAAATATTGGAATAGAGTGGCCAGTAAGTTCTTAAGAGATTTTAGCGCAGAAAAAAATAACATATTGCTTGCACACAATCTTTTTTTTCTAACTTTCTACTCTCTCATCAGCAAAGTGTTAGCTCTCTGTTGCTGATACAATTCCTCTATGTTGCAAATCTTAAGGAGTTTTCATTGCAATTATTCATGTGATTTAGAGTCACCAATCATGATGCCCTGTTGTTAATATTAAGTGGGATTGTCAGAAGAAATGATGTTGATATATATGAGGAACATGGAAACATATAGATGATGGAAACTACTTAGATTGATAATTTGGACCTTATATCAATAGTGGAAACGATGAATGCTAATATAGTACCGCATCGATAGTTCATATATATGGGCTTTTTAATATCTAAAATAAAGAAAGAATAATTCTTAACTTAGATAAAACCTGCAGCATTTGGCAAAAAAAGAACGATATGTTTAAAAGTTCTATAAATTGATCCATTTGAATATTTTTTGTTTGATTTAAATTTTTGTTGACTCTGAGAAACTGATTTTGCATTGGGCAAAAATGACATACCTGTCATTATTGTTCCATATCAATTCTCTCTGCCTATAAAAAAAACTTTTTTTCCAAGGAGTTTAAGGATGCAACCAAGTGTAGGTGGGCATCACCACTGAATCAACTAATTTAGTGAGAGGGCATGTATACGTGTAGTAATATATATATATATATATATATATATTATATAAGTTTAGAGAATGGACAAATTATAAGTATGGATGTTAGACTACTTCAATTTTCATGCATCTTTGAGAACTAAGTGACAATAATGGTTTAAACTCACACTTTAGCAGATTTGATTGAAGCAAATTGTATTTATAGGAATTTATAAACAGCACATTTGTTATGCGCTAGTGTTGCAACTTAAACTGGGGATGACAATTTCAAGATTTCCTGGGCTTCTTTTATATTGATTTAGAATAAATGGTTTTGTTGTCCTAGAGATACAAATCTCAACAAATATGCGTACTCTAGATTTTGAATGCTAGTACTTGTTTGGTTGGTTTAGAATAACAGTTATATTGCATTTCTCTCTCCAAGGTTAGGACAATACATCTTTGAAAGTAGGCGTTATTCATTTGATACGTTTCTTTTCATTGTTTTATCCATTTCTCTTTTAACTTCAATGCCTCTCTAAGTTGTGACTTGATTTTCTTTTCCAGGAAGCTTTTATTAAATTTGTTGGCCATCCAGTTTCAGCTGTTTCTTCCAGTCGAACAGTAAGCAAGATATTTCATTAGAAAAAATTTGAAGTTAATTCTGGCAGGATTGTTGTCATGGGAAGGACAGTTCAGATCCTGTCTATAGACTGAATTCTTTTTTTATAGCGATTATTCAATCATTGGGTAGGCATTTTTTCTGGGATATGCTAACAGGCAATTATGGGGTAGTGCATGAGTTCTGTGCTATAAGCAATATAGGCTTTTGGAAATGAAGCTTTGCTTATGTTTTCTGTTTTTTTTCTGACTTTTGGCAGGAATGGCTGAAATTATAGTTTTTCCACTGCACCATCTCAAGACTAATCGATATCTCTTATTGCCTTTATGCCAAATTATCTCAGTTTTGGTGTCATATGAACCATAAATTGCATAAATGCTCTGTTCCTTGCATTGCTTGTATGTGTTCAATATGTTTGCAGCTACAATTTTCTTGCTATCTGTATGCTCTTCTTTTTCCATGTTGTTTTTTGTTCTTTTTTAATATAATTTGTTTGTCTTAACCTCTGCTTGTAATCATCATTGCCACTTCTTATCTGTGCTCATTCTCCCACCATTTTCTTGCTTTCTTCAATTTGCAGGCAGTTGAAGGGAACATTAGTGGCACTATATTTTTCTTGATGGTTCCTTTAATTAACTTGGTTAAAGCTTTGAATAATAACAACTTGAGTGTAATTTTGCTTACTAAGGGAGACTTAGATATATAGCATCAATTATTTCTTATTTACAAATTTTCTAATCAAATTTTTCTATTTGCAAATTCTTTCTATTTCCATTAAATTAGCACCACTTAATTCTTTCCTGTCATTGTAATTGAAATGAGATTCATATGTAATGTAAATTTAAGTGTTAGTTTTTGTAATCCTTAAAGTTTGAAAGTTAGATATTTATATAAAACGATTTGAATGTTATGCCACTAATTCTCCTTTTAATTAAATCTTCTTTTATGTCTTCATCTTTATTAATATTATATTCATTGCCTTTAAATGCTCATGTCGACCATCATTTCCTTTATTTTTATAATATTTTATTTTAGGCCAATCCACATAAAATTGCAAAGATGTGAAATGGTACACTTTTTTAATCTTTAATTGTTTTAAATCAAAGAATGAATTTTTTGTTTTAAATTTCCGTAGCTTCTTAAAAAAGTTGCAAATGGGATGTTTGCACGGATGTCAAAATAACTGTACCTCTGTTGAAGAACCTGAGGCCTTACTATTAAAGTTGTGTGTGACACCTACATTTGTATCAAGCAATATTTGGGATTGAATCTTGTTTTCCCATTTGGCCTGATAACATCTGGTGAATCATTTTTCCTCTTAAGATGCTAAAGACAATGCTCTGCTCGATTACAACGGGTGAATTTTTATCGTGTGCCTCTTTGCTAGCAATAGTTATTTCTCATGCGATACTAGATAGTTTCTTACTTTTGTAATCACAAGGTCTTATTGAATTTGATTATTATAAGTTTAGAAATTTTCTACTTGCTTTAATTCATGTACAATTTATGTTGGAAGTGTGGAGACTAATTCAATACGCATAGCCAATTTCATGTGAGCCCAGATTGCTTGAGTTTAACGAATGTCAGCAAGCCACCTTAAAGCTAGTGCGCCATTGTTGATAGGTTTTCAGGTTACTACTGTGGATTGCACCATTGCAATGCCTCAGAAATCATGACCACAAAATTCTGGTTTTAGTAGGTCGCCACATACCTTAGCGGGTCATATCAATTCTTTAGTATGTCATTTAGAGTGTCAATATATTGCCCTAAACTCAAATTTGGCCCAAAAATTTAACATTCAAGTTGGCTTGAACAATTAACTGGTTGGGTTTGAGTTGATAATTTAGACATGATTAATATTCGAGTTAGGTTTGAGTTAACTTGCAAAATTCAAATGTAACTAATATTTAACTCAAAAAATCTATGATTTACAAGAACAATAAATAGGTCACATGGCTCAAATTTGGGTTATTTGGGCTGACTTCAAGTTGGGTTCAGTTCGTATCAATGCTAAAAAATGTGTTTTATTTAATAGGCATGCAATATGTGTTGGGCTCATGTTATGTGGATTTGAGTTTGGTCAACTTCAGGCCACATGATTCAAATTGTATAATAGTAGGTTAGGCTTGAGTCAAGCTTATTTGGTTCATGCTAATAACTTGCCCTTGACTTGCCAATTTGAATCGACACACTTACTGGTCATTTGATAAGTTTGCATGTACCACATTAAAGCCTAACAAATTGAGGTGAAATTTGGTTTGGTTTAGTGGCTAGCTGCTGATCTTTGCATAGTGTTGTTAACATGCACAATAATTGAAATTGTTTCATTTTGTGCTTGATTTCTTGCTAATTATGGAAATTGTGTGTTATATGTTAAGATGTGCTTAAGCTGATTTAAGTTATTGTATTAACCTTATTCTCTTTTTTTTCTTGAGGCTCTCTTTAATCTTAATCTTTTTAAAGTAGATCTCTAGTATGATACTACATAGATCTAGTGTTTAATTTTTCAGCCCATCCTTCCTCTCTCACTTTCTCTATTCTGAGGTAAAATGTTTGACCCCATCATATCTCAAGTATTAGTAATCTAGAAACGACTAGGAGTTTTAGATAGATGATAGACAAATAGAGGGTGAAGGTTGCCAAAGTCTTGATGGAAAGGACTTCAAATTTTTGAAAGATGCAAAGGTACGACTTTTTCTGTCGAAAGAATCTGCATGAAATTATGTTTGGAAAAAAACCAGAAGCTATTTACTCAGAAGATGAGACATAATTAAACTGTTAGGCGCTCAAATTGTGCACTTGAGATTGGTGTGGAATGTGGCTTTAAAATACTGTGAATGAAAAGATTACATCATGCTTGATGAAAACTTTGCTATTGGTTCAAAAACACCATTGTCAAACAATGTTTATCTCCAATCTCACATGTTTAATTTACATGTAGTAGGAGCATTGTTTATTATGATGTGAAGATCAATTGGATCACGAAAGGAGGTGCCAACGGAGTTTTGATGGGTTCTGGGGCAAGGCATCACTGCTGGCAGCAAGTTGGGTGCCCAGGATCACCTCGGGCATCTAATAGGTCTTGTAGCATGAGGAGGGGGAGCCCAGGCGCCCTCGACGTGCTCTAGGCTCCCTCGGCGTGCCCCAGACACCCAAGCGTGCCCCAAGCGTCTGTGTTGTTGTCTGGCACTGAGAGACGGGCGTCTAGGCGCACCCAGACGCTCGTGAAGCAAGCCCAAGCCCAGTGCTTGGGAGCCCAGGTGCCTGCTGCAATTTAACTTGAATTCGACGTGTCCCATGAGCTGTTTAGGGCACTTTAGGGTTTGTTTTATGCACCATATATAAGCCTAAGTTATTTGTCTAGATTTAGTGAGTGCATATTTTGTGAGCTTGTGTGGAGGTTAAGAATCCTACAACCCTAGAGTGAGAATGGTGGAGAAATCTGAGAGAAGAAGAGAAAACTCAAAGGCGACAATTCCTTCATTCCTATAGTGATTGATAAGTTCTTTGTAACTTTGTATTCATCTCTTTGATAGTGAATTTTTTTTTGGTGGTGTGGCTCCGTAGTTTTTCCAATTCTTAGGTTTTTCACTTAATATCTTTTGTGTTTGTATGCATGTGGCTTGTGTTGTGGTTGTTGTGCTGCGTTTATTTCTTGCTTGAGTTGTATTGTTATTTCATGTATTGTTTCAGTGGCTCTCAATGGTCAAACCCCGATCTCATTCCATAACAGGTGGTTTCAGAGAGTCGTTTAAAGGTTTGTTAAGTTTGAGTGGGAGCAATGACAGATGAAATGAGACACTAGATTGAAAAGTTCAATGGCACGAACTTTGCTCGTTGGAAGATGCAGATGGAGGATTTGCTTGGGCGCCGAGGAACTTGCGGCGATTTAACTTGAATTCAACGTTTCCCATGAGCTGTTTAGGGCTAAGAATCATAAAACGGTGGAGAAATATTAGAGTTGAAGAGGAAACTAAAAGGCGGTGATTCCTTCTTTTTCTAGTGATTGATAAGTTTTCTGTAACTCTATATTCATATCCTTGATAGTGAATTTTTTTGTGGTGGCGTGGTTTCATGTTTTTTCTCATTTTGTGTTTTCCACGTAAAAGTTTTTGTGTTCGCATGCTTGTGGCTTGTGCTGTGATTGTTGTGCTGCATTTTTTTCTTGCTTGAATTGTATTGTTGTTTCGTGTATTGCTTCGGTGACTCTCAACGGTCAAACCATGGTCTCATTCCATAACATTGTTGATTGGCCACATCAATGAGTTTAATGTGATTACAAGTCAGCCAAGTTGGTTGAGATTGTGTTCACCGAAGAAGCCACTGTACTGATTTTACATTTTCCTTGAAAAGTGTCAGCAGCGGTTGTTGTGATTAGCAGTTGAATGCTATCAATGATTTGATTCATATCAAGTATATATACAGAAATTTGTTCTCTTTTTGATGCATAAATTATAGAAAGAAATAGAATTAGAGAGGGTCCAAGTCTTAGCAAATGATAATTAAAATAGAGAAGCCATTTGAACAGGTAAAAGAAGATTGCTTTCTTAAACTACTGTTAAAGTAATAATTAAAATTAATGCAAAACATTAATAAATAACTCATCAGCAGAAGGATGTTCATACATGCTCTATCAATGGATAACCTGCTGGTGTCTTAAGTTTCTGCTTTGAAAGTTTGATTTAGTTTTAGTTCTTAGACTTATGTGCATCATATAACTCTATGCCATGATTTGTTTCATAATTATAGTTTAATGAATTTTGAGAAGGTTTACTTGCCTATGATGTACTTTTGGATATTGTGGGAAAAGACAAGGTTCATTTCAAATTTAACCGGATGCATTGGAGGTTGAAGGTCTAACATGCCAAATGTCACCAAAGAAATTTGTTATTCATGAAAAAGTTTGATAGGGGCAAATACACCATAGTATTTGGTGGTTGCTCTTGGAAAACGTTGAAGGGTGCAAAGGTCATGACAAGAGTCAAGAAGTTGATGATGCAGTATATGACCTCAGATGATAGACACAACTGCAATTGCTGAGCTTGGAAACTCAATATTATAGCATATTGGACTTGGGCCGGATGTTTTAAAAAGTAAACTAAATGGATGAAGCTGATAACACTAAAAGGAAAGTGCAAGTCTTATTTGATTTGAGGTTGTGTAAGCATTTCATCCATGCCAAGCTGAAGAGAATTTTCTTATCAAGGATCACAAGGAATTTAAAGAAAAATAGTGTTGGTGTATACAAATGTGTGGGGGCCAATCCTTTTACATTCTTTTTGTAGCTCATAAAATTTCATTAGAGTGTTGTGGATTTATTTTAAAAAAATGAATAATATATCTAAAACAAATAAAATGGGGAGGCTTGAGGCGGAGAATCAAACTTGAGTAAAACCTAAAGTCTAAAATTTGATATTGGCGGAGATTATGCAAAATCAATTATATGATGCCGGCCCCGAACCCATTCATCCATGAAGACACTTGGATCATGTGCAACCACCCACAAAGCTCCTCATCGCATGATAAGTTGCAGATTCCTATCCATGATACAAAATATAAACACTCCTTTAGCATGGTTCAATACATTTGTGTGCTTTTTCTTGATTCTCCTTTGCCTCCCGCAAAATTTTGATTTATGTGCCGTCTTCTCGACTTGGTCATTCAGTCTGCATGAATCAACTATTCCAACCTTTCTGGATGAATTTCCATGGAGTATTCCCTTGCGCCTAATCGTTTTGCAATTGTCTCATAATCACCTCCCAACACTTGCCCTGTAACCGACTGCTCCTTTATCTCTATAAATAGAGGAGGCAAACCTTCCCCTCAACGCACAGATTAAATTATTTAGATGGTGGAAATTCATGCATTTTCTATGCAATCAAAAAACCTTAAGAAAAAAAAAATCCTAAGATTCTTGAGAGGAACATCAAGGGTACTTGCTTGTTTTAACTAGCGAAAAGTGATTTTGCAAGGTTACTTAAATGCAATTTGGAGAAGGTTTTGACAAAGCACAATGTACTATGTATTCACATTTGGTGGAATAACTATAAATTGAACGACTTCATAAGAGTTTCTTTTTCAACTTTGAATCAGAGCACCAGTGGTTAGAGGGATGCTTTATTTGGAGAATTTTTTGAATGAATGGACAAGCAGCAGAAAAGCAATGCTCTTTCAATGACACAAGAGTGCCATTTGGTTGGAAAATAATTCAAAATACTACATGAGAACCAAGCATATACAACTAATGTATAGTCACGTCAAATGCTTAATCAAATGATGATACTTTGCTATTAGAAGAAATTTTTGGAATGAAGAATTATGCAAGCTATTAGAAGATCATTCGGAAGCTGGGACTGCGTGGCATTGATTAATTTTTAAGATTCATGATGCACATGAGGAACCATGGCGGGCAAGATCATGATTTGTAAAGGAAGAACATGGGAGTTTATAGTTTGAAGGATCAATTTTAAGGAGGTTATTGGAGTTATGCATGTTGATTTACTTCAACCAAAACAGCACCAAGTCTTAATCCCACTAGGTGGGGTTATATGAAAAATTCTTTTGTTTTCAATATGCACAATTGAAATAGAAGCTCATCCCTAAGTTTCAAATAAAGAAGATCCTTTCTAATGGTTTCTTCCCATTTTTTTGGTCTTCTTCTTTTAATGTGGACAAAATTCATAAACTCAATTATTCTAGCATGGGCATTGAACAATCTACTCTTAATATGCTTAGACCATCTAAGATTACATTCTCTAATATTCTATTTACGGAGCTACTCCAACCTTGTTACTCATTTCTCATTCTTTTCTTTCAAGTATACCCACTCATCCACCTAAGCGTTCTCATCTCTATAACACTTATTTTATTTGTAAGTTCTTTGTTGGCCAACATTCAACCCCTTATAATATAGTTGTTCTTTAAAATTTTCTTTTAGTTTTACATGGGATTTTTTAGTTGCAAAGCATTCCAAAAGTGCTTCTCCATTTTATCCTACTAGCTTGGATCCTATTTAATCACATCATTCTCTAATTCACTATTATTTCAACAATTGAATTAAGGTATTTTAACCTCTTGCTCTTCTTAATCACATGGTTCTCAATACTTATGCCCTCGAGATTAGTACAATTGAAATTACCCTTTATATATTTTGTTTTAGATCTACTAAGATAACAATATTTAGATTCTAAAAGAGTTCTCTCCAAAATTTATCTTTAGTCTTATCAATTAATAGAATGTCATTTGCAGATATCATGCACACACGATCTTTCGCTTGAATGTGCTTAGTGAGAACATCCATAATTAAAACAAAAAGATATAGGTTGATAGTCGAGCCTTGATGTCCCAATATTAACAAAAAAATCATTTAATAAGCCACCTTGTAATTGAGCACATGCTACATTTATTATACATATCTCTAATAACATTAATATATGAAACAAAAATCCTTTTTTCACCAAAGCTTTTTAAGGAACTTCTCTTGGTACTACATCATGTCTTTTCAAGATCAATAAAAGTTGAATGAAGATAACTTTTCTTTCTCTAAAATTTTCCATCAAACCTCTTAATATTTGTATGGCTTCCATTGTAGATATAAAAACGGTTGCCGATGTGGTGGCCTTTGCCCACTTTTTACTGCATTTAGGCAACACAATGCTTTGCTTCCTGGGGACGTCCTATCTCTTAGCACGTTTATTTGACAAAGTTTTATACTTGATGTCAACTACATAATGCAACCCTCTTGCTTTCTCATTCAGGACTTGGGACTTGATAATGATGAAAATATGAAGGTTGGTTTATTATAGACAAAATTATTTTACCTTAAAGGATCATTGCAAAATTAATGGGTCATTGTAAAAAGTTTGATTTTCACCATTATGGGTGATAAGGATGTTAAAATAAAAACTTAAAACGAATGCACGACTCAAACTTGAGTAAAAAAGGTAGGTGGTCAGGTTGACTCGAAAAATATATGAGTTTTCATATTGAAGGTTTTTATTAACATTTAGACCAGGCTCAAGTTTGTTTGAATAACTTGAATCTTACCTAATTTGACACATTCAATAGACATTTAGGTCAAAACGAGTCAAGATCGGGTTAAAATGGGCTACAACTGGATTAAATGTGTCGTTCATGCCAAAATACATCTCTTTTTCTGTAACACTTATTTTGTCATGTAAAAAAAGGGGTAGGTTTGATCAGTCAAATTAGAAGTGGGTTGAGTTTTGGTCAACTTGTTTTAGGTAGGGCTCATTTTTGGGTTAGATACGAACTCGACCCACTGAGCTATTTTGACACCCTTATAATGTTGCAACGTGCATAAAGTTGGGTGTTCGGTTCGGGCTAGATTTTAGGATTAAATTTAGCTAACCAGAATTAAGCTAAGCTACTAAGATTATTGGTTGATAATTAGATTAAGGTGGATTAAGTTGTTAAGTTTACTTTAAAATGATATATGCTAATTACTAATTAGTTATACTAATTGTTATTCAATATATTAATTAATAATTAATTAAAGTATTAAATCTTATATATTATAATTAATTAAATAATTATATATAAAATTAATAATTGGTAATTAATAATGACAGGTTAGTTAATTAATTACGATAGTACTAATTATGTTGATTGTTAATTAATAAAATAACATTAATTAACATGCATTAAATACTAAGTGATAACATTAAAACATTATATATATGTTAATTAATATATAAGTAATTTAACTACTTAATTAATATGTTAATTAATAATAACTAATATGTTCTTTAATAGTTAATGTGTTAATTGATAAATTAATTACATAAATACTAACTATTGTTATTCACTCTATAATCCCATGAGTTAACATTGTTTATATTAAATACAATTTTGTTATGTTAATGAATATTTATCTCATGAATTATTAATTAATTGTGATAATTACTAATTAATTATGTTATTTATTAACTATTATATTAATTATTATTTTATATTTAATTAAATTAGTTAACAATGAATTATGTTAATTAATATAAGTACTAATTATATTAATAATATATTAATTAATAATTAATTATTATACTAAATTAATTATGTTAATTTATTAGCTAATAATCAATAATTAATCATTTTTTCAACCATAACCAACACGTAAATCAATAATTATGAACATTAATCTTAAAATAAGAGCATTGTTTAATAATTATTAAGCACATTAAATACGTTAATTTCATTAAATATGTTAATTACATTGATTTCTTTAATTTTAATAATTAATTAATAATTAATAAGACTTGTTTTTAATTATTAATTAATTTTAATACATTTGTAAATAATTATGTTAAGTATTTTAATCTTAAGCCAAATTTAATATACGTTGGATAAATTAAGTAATACTAAATAAGTTGGAAATGTTTGGTTAAACCTAAGCTGCGATTAAAAACTTTAGCTGCTCAGGATTAGTTAAGCTTAGCTATGTTAAGCATTAAATGAATAGAATCAAGCCCCAATTTATAGAAACTAACTTAGCATAAGAATGCCAATAATTGGCATGACTTTTGATATCTATTCAAACTCAATTTCAAAATTTGTTCTTAAGTTGATTCAAGTAAAAATAAGTCAGTTTGAGCCAACATTTCGAAAGTATTATTATTTGGGCCGAGCTTGAGTTAACCCACAAAATAGTGTATTGATTCAATTTTGACACATTATAAATGTGAGGGTTTGTGTTAATTGGTCATTCTCATATAAAATGAGTTTAAATTGGCCGTGCTTGGAGATTTTATCTTTATATTAATTTGGCTAGGTTCAGGTCAAGCTCATTTGTGTTGAGGCAATTTGGAAACAAATTTAAAATTGATTTGTAAACCTCTTTTGATTCCCCTAGCTTAGTGAAGTGCCTCTAATCTTAGCTGATTGTCATGAACTCATTAGAAGGCTGTGCATGTTATATTAAAATATAATTACTCTAGTTGTCAATGGGCTTGAGATTAGTAATTTCTTGCTAAACTAAGTGGGTTTCCACTAACTCAGTGTCAATGATTTGATTATTTTTAGCATAATTTCTTGCTAGATTTGGATTGACTAAAGAAGTTTCTTTTCTTAATTTATTTAAAATACATTAGGATGTGATTTTTCTTTTTTAAAATTGGATTATGCAAACTTTAGCTGTCACTGTTATCTTTCAGGCTCTCTTTTTTTAATCTCTCCTTTTTTTATAAAAAACAATATCTCTACTGTTTGTGGATGCATATGAATCATCATTAAACCACATAAGTCTTTACATTTCCTTGTGCAATTCTATATTTGTTTGTGCCATTCATTTGTCTTTTTTTCTCTCATAGTTAAGGAGGGAGTTGGACCTTTCCCTTATTCCTAGATTTACTGTAGGCTATATTGGTGGCCCAACTCCGATGTTAAAATATGATTTTTATATTATGTTTGAGTTTAGCACGATGATCTTACTTTGCGGTATTAATTTCAAATTTATTGGCTTATATGCAGTTGAGTTTTATAAATATTTAAATACTTGAATGCATATATCATGAAGTACCAAGAGTAGGCTTAGTCATTCAGTTGCGATCTAACAAGCCTCGAAGCATGGGCAGTTCGCCAAGAGTTGTAGCCTTTATTGCAACCTTTCATTTGGTGAATCAGTGATTCATATTAATAATGAGTTGTGTAAAGTGTATTTTCTTAAACTCTTTCATGAATGATAAATTTAGGTCAGTTGAAGGCAAAATATCACAGATTTGGGTGCCAGGAAAGGAATGTTAAATTTTCTACAATAGTTCTATTACTCTCTCATTCCATCAAAATGGACTTCTGATGGGCATGAATTTCTGGTTTACAATGCTAGGGCTACTGCCTTAAATAGCATATTGATACTGCAGAATTCAGTACTGTGTCATCTTGTTTTCATTAAGGGTTTTTCAGGTAATAGGTTTTTGATATTAAGAGGAAGTATAAGAATAATAACAAGCTAATCTGCCAGATGATGCATTGCTCTGTTCCTCTTTAGAGTATTTGGAGTTCCATTTTACTGCTTGACGCTAGAATGTATACACATTCTTTCTTTAATATTTGCATACCCTATAATTATGTAGATTTTTTTTTTCTATTTATTCCATTCATCTCTATGCACAGTATTCGTTGTTCAAGGATGAAATACAGAAAAATTTATTGTCTAGTATCCAATTCTTTTTTAAAAACCTTTTGATCATGAACTTTAGAGGGGCATATTTATGACTCGGATATCTGATTATTCATACTATTAATTTTTGATAAATGATTAATCAGCTGCATTTCTCCTTTATTTGCACAAATCTTTTATTTTTGTATCTCATCACAGATTGTTTTTATTTATTTATTTTTGATATTCAACTTTTTTTAGTGTCAATATTGAGCATAGCATGCTACTTTGATACAGGATACTGGCGTGCATGCTTTATCAAATGTTTTCCATGTTGATGTAGAACGTACTAGTGTAAGGAAGCCTAATGAAGTGGTAAGTTGTATTGTTCTAGTAACTTATGCCTTTGCTTTTTTGTATTTGTTATAGAATATTGTCCTTTTGATTCATTTCAATGTTACTCTATTTAATGAATACTAGTTCTTACATGCCTTGTTTTTGTTTTAATTCACAAACGAGTTTATGTATAAAAACAAGGTTTCTTTAACTTGTAAATGAATCAAGCTGCCAATTAAAAATTATATGCTCTTAAAAAATATAAACATATCAAAAGTTTGTGTAATGAAAAGTTACCTTATACTCACTAAAGAATTTTTTTTGATTGAGTGTTGTGAATACCTTTCAACTTTTTATTTACTTGTCATAATGGGTTGGATGTGATTTGACATATTTGCTTTTACATTTTGTGTGATGATCTATTGAAGGGATAACTTTTGCTATTGCAATCTTTCAAAATTTATGTGTTAATGGTATTTTTTTTCTTAAATAAAACCTTTGCAGGTGGCTTGGTAGTGTTGACCTAGGCATGGGCCCCGCCCGGTCTTATAGGACCAGCCTAGTGAAATATTGGGCCTGAGAGGGAGTAATGAGCTCGTTGTACTCTCGGGCAAGGCTAGGATGCCCGACCCGCAAAAAACAAAATTGTCTGATATGAGTTCGCTGCCTTAAAGTAGGCTTGCAAAGGCTTTCACGAACTATTTAGAGCTCCTCACGATGTGCTTCTCTGAGACCCACTTCAGACACCTTGTTGTTGTTATCTCCTCCAACAATCGCTTCAGCACTTTCTTCTCTAAACTGATCTCAAATTCATTGCTTATCCTTCTCTCCCTTCCCTAAAATTTAATCTTATCGGCTTTACCCTCATCGCCGCCCCTTTTGGCATCTTAGTCTTGGTCCAATAATCCTTCCCTTAATTTCCCACATTTGTTAAAATCCTCTTTAGAACCTCTCCCTCCTCGACTCCAAGCTCCATGGCTTTCTCAGGATTCACGTGCCCTACTTTGAACACATGCACATCTACCGGTTCATTTGCATTGGGAAAATATTTGAGGTTGCATGTGATGCTTTAGGAGTTGGGATAATGTTACAAAAAGATGGGCACCCTTTAACGAGTTTTGTGAGAAATTGAATGAGACAAGACAACATTATTCCTCGAATGATAGAGTTCTATGTCATCATTGAATCCCTTAAGCACTATTGGTATTACTTGTTGCGTAGAGAATTTATATAACCACCATGCTTTAAAATTCCTTAATCTCCCAAAATGTTGAATCATTGATATTCAATGTGGATTGAGTTCTTGCAAAATTTCTCATTTGTTCTCAAGCACAAACTAGGCACTGAGAATAAACCTGCTAGTATACTTTCACAAGTAGCATTAATAGTGTTTGCCTTGTCAAGTGATATTGTAAATTTTAAGAGGACGAGAGGTGTTTATGAATGTTGTCTTGATTTTCATATCATTTACAATCATGCTAACAATTTCATGTTGTTTGCCAAATCTTCATACCATATTTCTTAGGGATATTTGCTTAGAGGATCAATCTTGTGTATTCTTAGGACATCTTTGTGAGTTTTTTGATCAATGAGCTACATTCAAGAAGGATAACATGCTATATGGGTAGAGGTAAGATTGCCATCTTATTGAGACAAAAGTTTACTGGTCCTTGCTAAAAAGGGGTGTGGGTAGTTTTGTATTTTAGTGCTTCACTTACAAGAGATCTAAATTTATAAAACATAAATCTAGAAGCATTTAGCCCTTCATGTTTCATATAGACTTTGGGAAGATATTCGATGGATTTTTTTGACGTTATTTAAGACAATACGACAACATGACATTGTACTTGTAGTAATGGACTGATTTCTTAAAATGGATTATTTTATTCCTTGTTCCGAAACCATTCTTTCATCATTTGGTTGTTTCTCAGGGAGGTTGTGAAGTTGCACAAGGTTCTAAACACTAGTATTTGACAAGGACGTCAAGTTTGCTTCTTATTTTTGGAAAACACATTGAAAGTTGTTAGACATTACCCTTATATTTTATTTTGCTTTTCATCCCTAAACAGATGGTAAAACTATGTTAGTGAATAAAAGTTTGGGAAATTGCTTAGTTGTCTAATTGGGGGAGAGCTTGTGGAATTGAACCTTCAATTGCCTATTGCTGAGTTTGCTTATTATAGCATTGACTCTTGTACCATCAAGAACTCATCTTTTGAGGTTGTTTATTTGTATAATTCAAAAAAGCTTGTCAATCTTTAGAGTTTCCCAATCATCCTTTGTTGGTGTGTATTTTTTGCTAAAGATTTGTAAAAGTTGCATGAACAAGATAAAAATTAATTTAAACTTTCAAATGACAAGTGCACAAATAAAAAAAATGCTATTTGACCCGAAAGGGAGTTCAAAGAAGGGGAATGTGTGTTCATTTGTTTTCAATTAAAGAGGTATGCCACCACAAAGTATTAGAAATATGATGCTCGTGTTATAGAACTATTTAGAGTGGTTAGAAAAATTGAGTCAAATGTTATCTCTTAGATTTATAGCATGATATATTGATTAGTCTTGTGTTCAATATAGAAAATTCAATTTTATTTTCTACTTATTTTATTTTGAAGAATGTAGGAATTGATTGTGTTATAGGGGAAGATATTGCATAAGTTTCTTGCACCTCTTTTGAAATTATATTTGTTGTTGCTGATAAGATTGATGTAGACATACTGGGGAACACATGTTTTTGATTAGATTGAAGAATAAACCTCCATCAAAAGATGATGGATGGCAAAGACAAATCATCAATAATTGAGCATTGACCTTATTGATGACTATATAGACCTCAAGTCCGCAGACCACAGTTTTTTTGGCTGGGGAAAATGATGCTCAACCTAGAATTGTAACTTGTACTTTTGGTAAAAGTTTAAAGTCTCGAAGGAGTTAGATTAGAGATTATTTACTATTTATTTTCATATTTTATGTTATTTTGGTGTTATTTTATTTTTATTGTGAGTAGGACCAACAATTTTACTCGAAACTCGAAACACACAAGTTTTGAGTCGACTCGAACCCAACTCAAAATTTATAAAATAAATGTTCACATATATATAAATAAATAAACACACACACATATATATATATATATATAATATCTAATAGATAACAAAATATATAAGCAGTGCAACGATAAGAGTACCTCTTGAGGTGTGGGTTTGAAACTGCAAATGTCAAAAGCGTGCTGTATTAAGAAATCCTTTTTTGTTAAAAAAATGAATAATATTTGCCATTCTAACGTGTTGAACATGGGACCACTCTATAAAACAATGACACTTAGCTAGGGGCTGCAACCTATATTCATTAAAAGATATAAAATTTTTGTATTTAATATATTTCGAGTCTACCTTGAATCAAATTCGAGTCGACACAAACTTGAGCTAGTTCGAGTCAGATTCAATTTGAGAATTTTGAGTTCGAGTATGAGCTGACTTGCTCAAACTTGACTCGAAATTAGTTCTATTTGTGTGATATTTTGGGTCTTGAGAAGTAATTTAGTGTTTTGACTCTACTCATGGATTTATATGGCCATCTTGTGCATTAATGTGTGAGAGGTTGACTAAATAAAGTAATTAAATATTTTGAATCGACCTCAATGATGGTTGGGAAGTTTGTCATTTTTCACTTATTACAAGAAAGTATTTTGATTAGAGAAGTAAAAATTTAGCCATCAGGGTTACGGTTTTGAGAGGGACTATAAATATGCAATGTCTTTTTATTTTGAAAAAAAGATGAAAGTTTACATCAGAATTTTGAGCTATCCTATTTTGAAGAATTGATGTGTACAACCATCTTTGCCCATCAATATGTACAACCATCGGTTTGAGGCATGCATAGCTTTAAGGCACCGAGGTGTATATAATTTTGATGATTTTCTTATATGTATATTTGTGTTTTCTTGCTTATTTGATCATTTCTATTGTTTTCCTCCATTTTCAACTGATTTTATCTTTCTAAAAATACACACTTAACTGAAAAATCGATATTATTAGCCTTATTTGTGTTTTCTTGCTTATTGCTTGTGCAGTTGCCACCACACGAACCTGGTGTTGTTCGGCGGGCTGTCAACCATTTCTTACAGGTACTTTTAGTTTCTTATGCACATTCGAGGTAAAAATAAAATTCAAACTACATTAAGTGCATCAGCGATTTAAAGGTATCTTAGTTTTAATTATTTAAAAGATGTCATTACTCATATATATACTTCTTTACTATTCACACACACACACACACATATATATATATATATATATATATATATATGCTTTTTTACTATTCATATATATATATATATATGTGTGTGTGAACAGTAAGATAGTATATATATATATATATACTTTCTTACTATCTTACTATTCACAAACACACACATAAATATATATATGTGAATAGTAAAAAAACATATGTATATACTATCTTACTATTCACACACACACACACACATATATATATATATATGAATAGTAAAAAAGCATATATATATATATACTTACTATTCATATATATATATATACATTTTCTAGAGAGAATGTACTTATAAAAATGAGAGCATTAATCTAGCTCTTTCAAAATTTTGATATATTTATGTTGAAAGATATACAAAATATCTTATTGTTAATATATATACATATATATATTTAATATCTGCTGGCATACTCTATATAATCAAGAATAGTACAACAAATGCGGTTGGTGACCTGAAAACATAGATAAAGAAAAAGAAAAAATAAGTAAAAATAAGAAAAAATAAAAAAAAGATAAAATCACCAACATCTCAAATGAATCCATATAAGAGATTCCATTACAAGTAAAAAAGCTAATAACAAAGTGAAACTACATTTCCACGCGAGCTTTTGCCCCTTTAGTAAGATTAGCGATTGCTTCTTCGATATTTTGCTCCAAATGGGGTGAATTTGATCCCTTATTCTCATTGGGTTTTGAAACTATATGAGCATTCAAAATAGTATCATTTGCTTCCAAAGCACCCTCAACGATGTCCACATCCTCGTTTCCAGCACTAGTTGCATCCAGAATGGGTTTAGCTCGCTAAACCCAAAGAAGATGCAGCCATATAAAACTAGGGCAGGCAACTAGTTTTTCTTGGGTTTAGAGCAGGCAACTAGGGTCCATTGCCTGATCAATTACAAGAAGGGTTGGAACACTTAGTCACCAAAGTGCTTTTTTTGGCACATTAACAAACTTGCTAGGTAAGCTTCCAACAACCAATCCATTACTCTTATCAGGAGCCCATACCGGCGTTTCCATATTAGCCTCCTTCTTTTGAAGTTCTAGTTAGAGTTTGAAATAGGTATCATATCATGACCCAATTTATTACAATGCTTACAAAATTTGGGTAGATTCTCAAAAATCACTTCTTGAAGATGACCATCGTTTTCCTCACCAATCCATATTTTATGATCGAAGGTTTTGTTAAATCAATTTCCATTAAAACCATTGCCATTGTTGGCCTCAAGAGGTTGGCAGTGGCAGTATCAACTTTTAAAGGCTTCCTGAAATAAGATCATAAAGAAAAAAGAATTGAGTGGGTGATGAAGTGTGGGGGCCCGATGCCGGTTCGGCAGAAATCGTTCTGGCATCGGGTGACAACTCACCGCAGGATCATATCGAGCAATTTGAGAGAAAAAGAATACGCATATAAAGTATCAGATATTTTTCATTTATCAAAATTCTTATTACAAGATCTTTCATCGTACAAAACAAAAGAAACAAAATAAGCAATTCAGCGCCGTCATTGATCCATTTGAAAATTAGGGTTCTTGTTTAACCTCTTCCAGGAGCACCTGACCTGGTATTGTACAGAAAATAATATCGGGATTAGAATTCATAGTAATTAGAGAATACTCTAAGTACAACAAATAAAAAATTACATTCTTAAAGGTGCGATTAGCGGAAGTATGGTGAAAATAAAATGCAGGATAGGTAAGGCAACCGCGCAAAATAAGCAAGCAAATTCATGCAACAAATAGTTATCACAAAATAAAGGTTACTGATGTCATTTTTCAGTAACTAACTCCGAATGATACTACTGATGTCATTTTTTCAGTAACAACCCCGAATGTTATTGATGTCATTTTCCAATAACAATCCCGAATGTTGCTGATGTTATTTTTCCAGCAACAACCCCGAATGTTACTGATGTTATTTTTCCAGTAACAATCCCGAATGATACCGATGTTGTTTTCCGGTAACAACTCCGAATGATATTACGTTGGTTCCGGATAACCAACCAAGCTTCAAATGGTTTGGCTCAAAGCAAATAAACGAAGCATATCAGTAATAGAAAAATGCAAGATGTAATGCAAGTCATATACTGGGTACCTTTAGTCTTTAAGTTCAGCAGTTCAATAGCTCAAATGAGTGACAGTTCGCTCAATCTGCATTTAAGTCCTCGATATTTCTTTAAATTAGTCTCCTTTACTAGTGATGCGATATTTCATGATTTTTATATTTATTATTTATTTGTCATTTTCCTTTATAATGATTTAAGTCCGTATTTCATAATATTACTGTTTTTAAAAAAGTAACGATCGAAAAGAATACTTAAAACAGGAATAGTAGTCATTTATAGCATTTTGAATTGTTCCCATTATTAATTAATGGGAATGATTAAAATGCGAATGACTAATAACAACGCTTATAAAGTTAGTAAGAAAGCGCCATTTTCAATTTCCTCAATTTTCACTCATACCTTGGTTTTTAGAATTGCCGGAAATAAAGGAGGATTGGGAATGGGGTAGCCGGATGGCTGGCCGAGGTGGCAACGACAAGAGGCTAGCTGGCAGCGGCTACAGAGTGGTTTGGCGGCTTGCTAGCTGGCTGTCGGAGGCTGCCGGGGGTTGTCGAGAGCCGCCGGAGGCTGCTGGAAGCTACCGGAGAGGGAGCTGGCTGGCTGAAGGGGACTGCCGGAAGCTGTTGGAAGGAACTGCCGGGGGCTGCCGGAAGGAGGCTGGAGCGGCTGAGGAGGGGCTGGACTGCTGTTGGCAGACTGCCGGAAGCTGGGAGGAGAGAATGGCTGCTTGAGAAGGGAGGAAGCTGGCTGGAATGAAGAAGAGGGCTGCTGTGGGGGCCTCTATTTATAGAGGAGAGGGCTGGGGGGTTCGGCTGCAGGCTGTGGGAGTTCGGCTGAGGGAGCCGACCACACCCTGCACCAAAAACGGCGCAGGCGGGCCCCCTCCTGGCAGACGGAAGTTCCGCCTGCAGGCTCTGTCCCAAGATAGAGCCTGCGTATCGCATCGCAGGCGGGTCGGCTGAGGATCGGGCGTGGAAGCTTCTTCCACCTTTTGGTGGAAGAAAGATCGCGGAATGCGATCTTTTAAGGGGGGGGCGTAGGTTTTCAGAGGAAAAACAAAAAAAAATGGAAAAATTTTAAACTTTAAATTAATCGTATTTTTCCGCCGTTAGGAGTCCAAATACAACGAAACTTGACACCGAGGTGTGTTGCGGCATGTCGAACACCCTCGCGCCGAAAATTTTCGATTCAGAGCAATATTTTATTTTATTTTAATTTTTTGAGGTTAAAAACTTCAAAAATTATCCACGATAAATTCGGCGCTCAGAATTTGGTGAAACTTCTCGAGCAGCCTTTAAATAATATACTTAACACAACAACACTAAAAACGATGAATTCGGACACGCAATTCAATGTTCTCGATTTTTAGAATTTAAAATTTCAGAAAAATAGATCGGGAGCTTTCGTCTTTCGGATTTTTCCTGAACTATGGTACTTTGATCTAAAAATTATTTCTATCTATTGGTAATTTTGTTTGCTCTAAAGTTGAAATTCTCTGGGATCCTGATTCCTAAGGCGGGATTCTGACCTAATTTGTAGAATAACGACTTTGGATCGTTACATGAAGTGAGCCTTCAACAATAGGATTTCCACACTTGGACTATAGGAGGTTTAGATTTGGGATCAAATTTTATTGTTCACTTCAAAAATTTCAAATGAAATTTGTCAACAAAGTAAGAGCCACTAGAGAATAAGCAGGGTATTATCTACCTTCATTGACAACTTAACAATAATATGGCGGTGGTCTATTAAGCCATTGGAATAATCTTGTGAAAGACCCAAATCACTGGAAAGTTACGCACCATTTGCATTGGAGGTTTTCATTGGCAAATTTAACCTCTAAAGCATATTCAAATGACTGCCAAAATTTGAATTTCATCTTTAGTATGGATTAAAGCCAGTTTATCCTTACATGAGGTGATGGGCTTAATATGACCAATGATTTCAAAGGGGTTGTTCGTGAGTGCATCAAGAAAAGATTTTGGGTGCACGAGGGGACAATGTGCACAATGGTGATTGGGGAGAGTATTGCCACTCCACCATTAGCCATTAATCTTTCAAATAGAAGAAAGTTGACACCCAACTAAACACTTGCAAAAATTAGGGCATAGAAAAGCCAGTACGAGACACCTCCAATGAACACCAATTGGAGGGTCTCGAACCAGTGGACTTTCGACGATGCCCTAAAAAGTGGTCGAACGACACAGTCCAAAATTTCTCAGAACAATTACCTCAACAAAAGCGTAGGTCTGGGCGAGAATGGTTTGAATGAGGCGAAAATTGAAAGAAATCACTGGGAAATGGTCGGAGATTCGTCATAATATATATATATATATATATATATTTTTTTTTTTTTCTTATAAAACCTGCTATACTATATAAATGCAAAAATAAAGGCTTATAACATGTAAGGAGTTAGTGACCTCCAACATGGAAAATATAAAGACAAAAGGGGGAAACTAAATAAATACAAAATGGTCATCAAACTCCAAAAAAGAATTACCAAAAGAAAACCCCAATTAGTGCTGACTGTCATCACTGAAGATAATAGATGCTCTATAAAGCAAATTCATTTCTAATAGCTCGAATGCTTAATAGATCTGTAACCTTTACTTTTTTTCTTTCTTAATTGTCTTATTTCGAGCAACAAAATCAATCAATCTTTTGGAGTCCGAAACATTATTATTTGATTCTCCCAAAGAGTCTACCTCATCAATTTTATTAGACTCGCTATCGTAGACCGACATCAAATAAATCTGAAGCTCTTCTGTTACAACTGGGTGGTGCTCCTCTGCATGCGGGTTAAGGTTCGAAACGAAATAATCTGTCATCTCGATTTCCTCAAGTTCTACATTTGAGATTACATCAATTGCATCATTCACCTCGATCAACTCCATCAAATCTATGGCTCATATGGGTCTCCAGAACATCTAGGCCACATATCTTGAGATGGCCTTGATAACATTCCAGTTTACAAAGAACAACCCAATCGAGTTGTTAACATTCTATACTACACAATAATGAGCCTCTGAATGGACAAAGACTACCAGCTACTTATCACTTCCAACCAAAGAAACACCACACAACTTAGGAACTTGGTCGGATTCATCTGAGTTGATAGCATCTGGGCGCAACTTGGGTGACTGATAACTTGCACCTTCCACCAAGCCATGAGGAGAGGTCCCCGCCTCATTCCCAGAGGTTCAAACCCTTTATGATTGTTTGAGAAAACATTAATTGCAGGCAATCCAACATCCACAATATCATCCGCTGCAACATTCAGGATGGGAATAGATTTTCTGGCTGAACCCAAAGGGGCTCCTTCCAGCTGGGGTGCGTGAGGATCCAATACATGATTAATAACATGAGCCGAAGCTCCTTTAAGCCCCAAAGTATTCTTTTCAGGCACATAAACAAGGTTAGAAGATGCATTTCTAGCAATAAAACCATGATTCTTAATAGGAGCCCTTATAGATACTTTAGACGTGTCCATCGTGTTCTGAAAATTAGGATGAACTTTGAAACATGCATCAATATTGTGACCCAACATACAGCAACGCTTGCAAAATTTGGGTAAACTCATATTTTATGCGAGTGTGAAATAGTGAGTTGGCAATGGAAATCGTAGAGACATTGTCTCAAAAAATTGTTGTAGCTTGAGATGGAGGATGATGAAACTCTTGTAGAAGTCATAAAAGCCATATGAGTTTTGTGACTGTGAATGCGAGTGCTCTGTATTCAACTGTCGTAGAGGATCGTGCTACTGCATGTTATTTCTTTGCGCTCCAACTGCTAAGGGTTGTGCTGAGGAAAATGCTTAATTTAGTTGTAGATTTCTGACCCGTGGAGTCGCCCTCCCAATCAAAGTAGGAGTATGCGCGAAGTTGTGAGGAGGTGATTGGTAGAACGAGCTGAATGGTGCCATTGATGTACTGCGAGGGCTAGTGCATGTGTTGGCAGATGCGGTTGATGGTGAGGCTGATGTCTGGAAGAGTGATGGTGAAAACTAGAAGGCAGCAACAAGCTTTCAGTAGAGCTAAGGGCCTGTTAACGGAGTTAAGGTGTTGGTAGAGTTGACGGCGGGGGGTGGCAGGTGTAGGGGCTGATTTGCAGTTGAACATTCCAGTGTCTTGAAGGAGCTTGGTAGCATACACTTCTTGTGATAGGTGTAGACTGTGTGCTGTTTTTTGGATAGAGATGCCGAAGAACTGAGAGGGGAATCTAAGTGTCTTTATTTTGAAGCGGGTTCCATTGTGCCTATGATATGCTGGAGAAAGGCTGGATTTGTTCGAGTGAGAAGGAGATCGTCAATGTAGATGAGGATATATGCATGGAGGCTTGTCATAGATTAGGATGGATTTGCTTTGCTTTGAGTGATGCCTTTCGATGTAAGTCAGTGGGAACGGAGAACCATTGACGGAGCGACTGTTTTAGGCCATAGAGTGCTTTCTTCAACCGATATGCGTGGTTGAGCTTGGTGGGGTCGGTGAAGCCTTGAGGTTGCTCAATGAGGACTGTTTCATTTAAGGATTCATGAAGGAATGCATTTGAGACATCAAGCTATAACAAAGACCAATTGTGATGAGTGGCTGTGGTGAAAAAGAACACGAATGGTGGATGTTTTGGCAACTGGACTGAAGGTTTATGTATAATCTATCCCATATGTTTGATTGTAGCCTTGAGCCACATGACAAGAATTTATGTCGGGTGAGGGATCTGTCGATATTGCATTTGGTTCGGAAGGTTCATCTGCCACCATGAGTTGGTTGGGTGGTATTTGGTGGAGCTAAATCCCAAGTGTCTTGATTTTTATGGCTTTTTTCCAATGGTTGTATTCAAAAGCTTGAAAGTAGATGGTGGGATCAGGTTGTGTGGGGAATTGGGTTATGGGAGCTGATTGAGCGGTGAAGAATCGCAAAGGGATGTGGCGAGGCTTGACAACACCTTTTGGATCGGGTGAACATGGGATGTGTTGGAGGAGGGCGAGGTTTGTAGTTGCTTTGTGCATTGGTTGGTTTGTGGGCATGGGGTTTGCTGAGTGTTGGGAAATTTGAAGGGGGCTGAGCATTGGAAGCGGGTGTAGGTGAGTGTAAGGATTGTGAGGGTTCAATGGAGGGGTAGATGGATTTTGTGTAGTGGATGGGGTGTTGTGTTGAGGGCTAGAGGAGATAGTAGAATTAGAATTGGAGATATTTGGATAATTAGAATTGCGTTGTAGAAGAGTAGAGGGAGGAAGGAACACTTGGGGGGTAGGGATGCGGTAGTTGATGAGTTTGCGGTTTGTTGTGAGGAGGAGATTTGAGGGTGGAGTTGATTTTCAAGAGTGTATGTGGCGGGAGATAATTACTGTTTGTGCGAGAGGGTTGTAACATTGGTAGTCCTTATGGTTGGGTGAGTAGCTGATGAATATACATGTGATTGTTTTGTGAGTGAGTTTAGAATATTTTGTAGGTGGTAGGAGTGGATAACATGTGCAATCGAAAATACATAGGTTGTTGTAGGTAGGTGTGTGATTATAGAGGAGCTCGTAGGGTGTTTTGTTTTTGGTTGTTATGGACGGGAGATGATTTATGAGATAGGCAAAGGTTAAGAGGGCGTCGGTTCAGAAGGTGGATGAGAGCTTAGCGTTTTTGAGTAAAATTCTGGTGGTTTCTATGAGATGGTGATGTTTTCTTTCGGCAATGCAGTTTTGTGTGGTATTTAAGGGCAAGTGATTTGATGGTTAATGCCGGTTTGTAGGAAAGTGGGAAGGGCGTTGTTGCAATATTCACGATCGCTGTCAAAGTATTTTGTTTGGGGTAAACATTATAAAAGATGTTTTTTTTTAATTGAGGGGAATGTTGCATACAATCACGACAGCAAGATAGCGTGCTGTCCTGACTTTGTTTGGGGTAAACATTATTGCTGAAAATTTTCCTTGCGGCTGTTCCAGACATTAGGCAGAGTTTTGCTGCTATAGAGATGGCATGGAACTCATCGATCTCAGGAAAGAAAATTGTTGTTTTAAAAAATTGATATAATTAGAGATAAATTTATACAGTTTTGTATTTGTCAGTCCTCTTATAAATAACAAATGACGGAGAATATGGGAAAAAGAGGAGAATTTGCAGGGGAAAAGGATTAATAATGATGTAACAGGGGAGAGCCTTTGGAGGGGAAAAATAAAATTACCATTTGTTAGGAGTAGAAGGATAAGAGGATAGATTGTTGTTACTAGTCTGAGAATAAGAGGAGAGAGAAAGCGAGCACATACAAATGGCAATTTTATTTTTCAATCTTTTATATCAAAACTCTATTGTTGTTAGGTCTCAAATTCTGGATGTGAATGGAGGGTTACTTTAGGTCATCGACTAAAGAGCTAGGTCACCCCTTAGAAGCGACATGTTGTATTGTCTGAATGTTGCGAAAAGTATGTATAGACTAGCTATATCGACGCTCGAGTGTAGTGTCAAATAAGCTAGAGTTTTCGTATTATGGATGAATGTGGGTAATAAAGCTAGTTTTTGATTCTATTTTAAGATTAGGTAGTTGGAGTATTGTCACTTTCATTGGAAAGTTTTTGGGTTAGTGGATATCATGGTAAATAGGAGGATTAGTATACTATACTTTTAAGAACTAAGTGGGTTGGAGAGAAAGAAAATTTTTTTGATAGTTTAGGCTTTAAACTCTGAAACTCTAGTAAATATCATTATAGGAATGGTGTCGATATCTTTCTGGATTAGAATTTAAGTGTTAATATTGTGGAAATTAAGAGGTTGAGAAATAAAATTATATTGTTAAAATTTATTATTAGTAGAATAACTTTTAATATTGCTAGTATTTATGCCCCTAAAATAAGATTGTAGATGTGTATAAAAAAAGAGTTTGGCATGAGGATTAGCTGGTTCAAGGAAGACCTCAAGAGGAGATGTTTTTTTAAGAGGATTTAAATGGACATGTTGGAAGGTTTAAAGAATTTAATAATAGTCTTGGTGATTTTGATTTTTGAGTTTGCTTTAGCTTATGATTTTATAATTGGTATTAAGAAAAGGGAGGAACATATTATCACTTATAAAAGTGAGATTTTTAAAACTTAAAGAAAAGATTATTTATTTTGTAAGGATTGTAAGATTAGTTCAAATTATTGTTTGACAATCTAAAATTGTTTACTAATTTTGAATTTGAAAATAAGGGATAATACTATAAATACATCTTAAAACTAGATACTTGAATAATTAGAAGGATAATATAGTTATTCTTAAGAATAAAGTCTTAAACTTGGATAGTGGGAGTTTGAGGATGAAGCGAATTTTATGTGAAATTCAGTTGCTAGTTGTATTTGCAATGTAGCAAAGAGTCTATTTAGTGAATCAAAAGAGATAGTACCCAATGATAAAGATGTATGGTGGTGGTAATAAGATGTTTAAATTAAAATTAAAGATAAAAAGACATGCTATAAAAATGGTTTTAATGTAAGATTGAGAAGAAATATAAACAAGCCTGTCATGAATAAAAAATAACAGTTCGTGATGCTGAGTGCACCATTCGAGACATTATATACTAAATTAGAAATCGACGGAGAGAGACATTTATAAGTTAACCAAATTAAGAGATAAAAGAACAAAAATTTGAACTCATGTTAAATATATCAATGACGGTTAAAAGCTTCTTTTTAGAGATGAAGATATTTAATATATATGAATGAATTATTTTATTAAATTTTATAATGAAGATTATATTAATACACTTTGTATTAGTGAGTTTAATGATTATAAAAGTAATCTCAATTATACTTATATTCATTATGTTAGTAAAGCTGAGATTTGGAATGCTATTAAGAGGATAATGAGCAAAAAAACGGTAGTATCAAGAAACAACCTATCGATATATGAAAACATTTGATTGAGGAATGAATTTCTTGGTTTACGAAATTATTTAATGTTATTGTGAAGATTAAAAGAATTTTATATGAGTGGAGAGAGTATTTTATATTTATTTACAAGAATAAAGGCAATGCTCAAGTCTGGGTTGATTATAGAGAAATCAAGTTAATGTGTCATACATTGAAACTTTGGAAGAGAGTAATTGAATGCAGAATATGAAAGGATACATGTATTTCTCAAAAATAATTTGGTTTTTTGTCATATAGATCTACCTTGAAAATATTTGATTGAGGAAGGAATTTCTATATAGGCTATGCTCAAGTTCGTGTTGATTATAGAGGAATCAAGTTAATATGTCATACATTGAAATCCTGGAAGAGAGTAATCGAATGCAGGTTACGAAAGGGTACATGCATTTCTCAAAAATAATTTGGCTTTTTGCCATATAGATCTACCTTGGAAGCCATACATAATTAAGAGCTTTGATGAAAAAATTTAAAGAAAGATAACAAGTCTTTAAAAGCTATGATAGTGTACTAAGAAAAGTTCTTTGGAAAGCTTTGAAGAGAAAAGATATTTTCATTTCATATATTGATTTTATTAAAGATATGTATAAGGGGGTTGTAACATGTGCTCGATCATTAGGTGGTTTTGTCTAATGACTTTCCTATTACTATATGATTACATCAAGGCTCAGCTCTCGGCCCGTATCTTTTTGCTTTAATTATATATGTTCTTACTGAGCACATTTAAGAGAAGATTCCTTGTGCATGTTATTTGCAGATGATATTTTTTTAATTGATAAGACTAGGGAAGGAGTTGAGGCAAAACATGAGTTAAGGACTACTTTAGATTCTAAAGATTTTTATCTTAGTAGATCTAAAATAGAATATATTCTTTTGCATAGCAGTAGTTATTCCTAGAAAATAAGGAATGTTCAAATATTAAAACAACGTTATTTATGTCAATAACTAATATATCTCATCCTTTGGAGTTTGGAGTTGATGACTCTTGGCTGACATTTGCTATCATTATTTCTTGAAATTATCCTACTTGCTTTTGAATTGGGTCATAACAATGACCTGAACGTATTAATCATAATTGGAGGCTGAATGCCCCTAACTATGTTCAAGTAAAATTTTCTCTTGGGAATACAATTGGCTATTCTTCTGATTTGTTACTGTTCTAATAACAATTTCCCAAAAACTTCATTGAGCCTATTATGGTGACTTATTGTGCTTCTAAGCTGGTCCTATCTAATTGGCGTTCTCTCCGAAAAGTTAGAATGTGAGCTTGATGATCAATTACACATTCTTTTTGCTTCTAGGAACTCTTACATTGCTTTAATTGTGGGCATCTGCATAGTAGACAATACAATTCCAATGTAGTTATCTATTAATCTCAATTTTAATGCATTCACGGATCATATTACATAGTACTCAGTTTCTTCTACATAAAGTCGTCCAATGTAACCAATTTGAAAGAATGCGTTAACCCAATAGCGTGCTTTGCTTTCCAGTATTCTACCTCATAATGTGAAATTGAAGGTATGATATTGTCCTTATTTGATGTTTTATGGTTGTGAGGAATATTGAGCATGATTTTTTCATTTCTATAATATTGCAATCGCCTTGATCACCCTATATGAGAAGCTTTTGAACATATTGAGCATGGTTTTTCCCTTCGTTAATTTTTATATTCAAAAATCTTAAATTACTAGTGAAACATTAAATCATAACGGATTCAACACATATCTACTTCCATAATAAAGTACAAAACACTAAAAAATTAAATTAACAAAGATATTTTAGCATTTTTTGTCTGAAAAAGGCACAAACATGGTTTCCAATCAACCAAAATCCCTTTACAATGACCAGAATTGTACATCAATAAAAAATTCTAATTTCATTAAAACATTAACAGGAGGGCAACAACTAGCAAACAGTGCTCTTTGGAGGATTGGCTAATGCAGATTGCTTAGCGATTGTGGAGGGCCAGCGTAGGATTAGGGCTGCAGAGCTTAGCAGCCTTGGAGTGGCTGGAAGTCGGAAAAGGAGCAATGATTTCTAGAGTTACGAGTGAGCGACAATGATGGAAGAAACATGGATTCCCCTGTTCCTTCTATTCTTTTTTTTGTAAATGCTTAATTCAGCTGAATACGAATTTAGCAATGTGTTTTTCAATGTATTCAACTATATACAGTGCCAATAGGGGATTCGATTCTCATAAGTGAACATCTTGTTAAGTCGCATCATTCTTGCTATCATAGCCTTGAACATTTTGATAAACGGATAGACTGGGGATTTGAAAATTTGTTATCAGGTTTTCAATAGGAACCTACAAAGATGCAAAGCTCTTAATTACAGTTGTGCTCGCTGAAGAATTGAAAATGCAAAAATGTACTGATACCCAAGTATTTTAACATTCCATTAGTTTGTTTTATTTCGATGTGCGCTGATCGCCTTGTGAGTTTTACTAAACTTTTTGAGATCAAGGGTTGGGATGTTGCTTGAGAGAATTGAAAATAGTGATTCAATAGTTCTAAAAATTTAAGTTATTGTAAATGCTAATATTCTTGGTATTAGTTGGTAGCACCTTGTTTTTTGAAGCATGATCCTGCAGTTACGCAGTTTAGCTAGATATCATTGTTACGCAATTGCACATCTCACATTCCTTCTAACTTAATGGTATCAAATATATAGATTATCATCTTGTCTAACTTGCTGATTGTACTTGCTCGCAGAAAGAAGGGGATATTAGAGTGACTGATGTTCAATTTGTTCCTACAGATTTTCATGCTAGGTTCAGGGCCATAGAGCGAACGTATGTATTGTAGAAGTTTGTTATCCAGTTCATTATAAAAGGAGTTATTTGAAATTGTCTGTTTGACTGCAACTTCTTCCTTTGATTTTTGTGCGCATGCTCAATTTGGTATATTGTTATTAGAGACAGGAAAAAATTTCACGTTCTCTGGTGTCAGGATAGTGCCGTGAGGGACCATTATGCGTGAAATTTTGATTCATTTGCCATATAATTACACCAAATCTAGGTAACTGTGTTGGCTTCTCTAAGATATAGATTTATTTAAGGCAAGCCGTCCAATCATTTGGGAGTCTCTCTCAAACAAACAGTGCGACTCAATATGCCCTTAAATTTATTCTTCCAATTAAGAAATTTCCATACAATTTTAAGATTCAAATCTATTACGTTGAATTTTGTTTTAGGAGCTGTTTGGAATGCAAAAAGTTGGGATAAATTAATTTGATTACAATATAATTTGTTTACTTCACTTTAAATTTTTTTATTTGGAATGAAATATTCTATAGAGCATACAATTTTAAGGATAAGATTACCTCTCTTAATTTTTATTTCTTACTAATTATCTTCTCTCTCCCCTTCGAATAAATTGAATGAATCTTACAGATCGGCCAATGTTATGAACGAACGAGCTGCGAATAGTTGATCTGAACAAACCTTTGAACCCTAAACGAATGTTCGAGCGATCTGCGTGTGACCTTCGAACTATTCATCTGTAATGTAAAACCCTAAATGATCTTCTAATCCTAAATGAGGCTTTGAACGATCAGCGTGCGATTCGAATGATTTGCGGAGATAAAGCGGAGCTCCAACGATCTTCGTTAGAGCGTCTTCGGATGAGGAGAATGAGGACCTTCGGCTTTGTCTCCTTCCTCTTCTTCTCCGTTTCGAAGGATCTTTGTCTAAGCATCTTCGGATGAAGAGAATGAGGACCTTCGGCTGCGTCTCCTTCCTTTTCGAACGAGAAGTCGCAGACGAAGCTTTGCTTTCGCCTCCTTACGCGCGGCCTTTTATTGCGGTGTTAAACGGTTACATCAAAATTTTACTTTATCTTACTTTTTTTTCATCCAAACACCTGAAATTTAAAATCTTTGATAAAATTTTTACTTTTAGTTATATTTCATGCAAACAATCCCTTTCAACCTAAAAATTAGAGTTTAATTGAAATAAGGTTATTGCATTAAATTGTAATTCAAAAAATTTTCTTATGATAAAACATTGTTATGGATTTGTTGGTATTCAAATCTGTTTTATGGTGAGTTTGATATAAAATAAATCTTTAAGACTGCTTAATGATTTTTTATTTTATTAAAAATAATTTGAAAGCTGTATATTATAGTTCTTAAAATTCAAACTTTGCTAAGATTTGTCACAATTTAATTTTTACTTGCAGATACAGTTATTATGAGCAATTAAATATTAATTGTAGCATTCTTAGAAAGTACTAGGTTGGCTTTTTTTCTTATTTTAATAATTAGTAAGCAAGCTAAATCTACAAAATCAGATCAGCTACAATGATCGAAGCAGACATTTCTTAATTGAATGGATAAAGCTTGTGGGTTGGATTAATTGAATTTAGTAAAATTAATCAGAGCATTATATTCGAAACACAATTTCTTTGATAAAAAAAACTTATTTTTAAGATCATCCTAATGTTATCAATAATAAGAATATCAGTTGCTAAGAGCATACATTAAGCTTTTCCTCTTGAACAAGCTCAATTAGAAAATCTATAGTTAATGCAAAAAGATGCAGACTATGAGTAGAGCTTTGAAAAAATTTGATTGAAATATGATAATCATTAAACAAATCACTTTGCATTAAATCACACATAACAATTTTGTTATACATACCCTTAACTTTATTTTAAACAACACCAATTTTTTTTTATACTCTTCAAAAAAAACTTCTCTTACTATTTTATTATATGCCTAAATTAATAAAAAATTAAATAAAGATATTTTCTCTCTAAAATTATTTCATCAAAGCTCCATAGTTAATCACTAACATAAAATTAAATAGATATTGTGCAACGATAGCATCTTGATGAAATCTATATTTATTATCGTTTCCTATTACCCAACCTAATAAGTGTTGGGAAATAAAAATCGGATGATGAAAACAAGGATTTCAAATTTCAATCTCTTTAGTCAATTAAACTAACAATTTCTCAAAATAAGAAAGAACCACTATTCATCCAGTGATTATTCTGCATAAAAACATGTAAGGGCAAACTAAATATGTATGCCTGCTAAGCATCACCACTTGATTTTTCTCCATAAGTCCTAAGTCCTGAAAAAAATATTAGATGATTGGGGTGAGTTACATTGTAATTCTATGAGTTTATCCCCATTCTAAACCACAATAATATACAAGAAACTGTAACTCTATAAATTATAAGTTAATCTTATTTAATAAAATTAAGTACTTAATATTTGTAATCCTTAATAATTTTCTTACCATTATCATACATATATGTATATATATATATATATATCAGTTATCATGAAATTTTAGCCTTTAATAGATTTATCATTTCCCAAATATTCCTTTTTTTAATAATATGCCACTTGATAAAAATACACAAGAGTTTGCTCCATAAGTACACACATTGTATTATAAAAATAGTTAACATGACTTCTTAAGTAATATACTTAGCTTTTATAACTTCAATTTTATTGTAAGTTAATATTACATTAAACTAATTTACAATATTTCGTCACAATTCTATTTTATCTTTAATAATGGTTTCAATGATATACATATTTATAGTTATTTATCAATAGGAGAGAATTAATACATATGTCTACATGCTTTGTATTTATTCATCACATAAACCTTTCTATGCATAATTAACTATACTGTGCAATGAGTTTCAGAAAAGAAGAATAACTCTGAAATATAATTAAAAATTACCCACATTAGATTTTGCATATGAAGGTCTAAAATACTAATTTAGCATGAATCTTTTTAAAAATCAACCTAATTGAGTTAGGATTCAATTCAACATTCATCTGGTTAGTTGGATGATTAAATTATTACTGAATAAACATTATACCTGAGGTTTTGGTGAATCAGATTCGCCTGAAACTCATAGTCGGAGGCTAAATTTCCTCCAATCGGAATGGTGGCAAATTTGTAATAAATTTGAATTTAGATTTTTGTACTTATATTTTTGTATGTATATTAAAGATGTAAACAAGGCAAATAGAAAAGTAAGGGGATTTTAGGACTAAGTTTTGGTAGCTGATGGGTGGTTTAGAGGGCTGTTTAGTAGTTGTTTTGAAGATAAAGTGGGGCAGAAAAGAACTAAGTGGTTGCCGTGGATGTGGAGAGGTTGCTAGTGTCGGCAATGAGCCGACTTTTTTTGCTTAGTGGGTGCACTTAGGGTTCGTTCTGAAAGAAAGGTGGTCGTTGTCGAGGGCATGAGAAGGTGTAGCTGGCCTTTTGGGATGGTTTTGGTTTGGTGGACTGGACAACCCTTGTATGGCATTGAGGGAGAGATAGGAGAGTGCAAAAGAAGCATAAGAGAGGAGAATTAAGAGGGAATGGTCGAAACCTGTTCGATCTCTTGCGTGATGACTCCTTCGATCGGTTCCTGTGTCAATGAAGCGGAGGTGTTTGACTGGGATCTTCGCGCAAGGGAGAGGAGATTAGTGGTTGGTTTGAGAAATACTTGTGTTTCTTGCGTTTGAGGGAGAAGAGGCGCTCGTGGGTGCTTCTTGCATGAAGAAGAGAATTGAGGGGTGCGATTTATATATAAAAGGCTGGTTTTAGGGTTGAAAAAAGATTTAGAAATAAATTGCAAATCTCCAAAATTCAGTTTTCCACTATTTAAACTCTAAAACATGGCCCTTAATACATTTTTTTTATTTTCAAGACTATACCATGAAGTTCTTTAATATAATTTAAATTTGTTATTTGTTTTTCAATTCATTTTTTCAAATCTAAAACTAATAATAGATGTTGAATTGTCCATAATAGTGCAGAAAACACTCCATAATATGCATAAACGATTACAAGCAACCAATAGAAAAGTTTAAAATCTTACAAAAATGATAATGTGAAATTCTCTTCACTGTTCTGCGTCTCCCATTAGCAGAGATTGAAGGTTCAAAATTTGCTACAGGAAAAAAATAAGCCTACCTCCAAGTTTCAATTTCCTCTTTTCTTATTCTCAGCAACTGTAGCAGAAAACCAAAGCTTGATTGAATCGTAAAAAGCTTTATCAGATCAAAGAATTTTAAGATTTGAAGCCATCTTCAGTTCTCTTCAGGAATTGAATTCTGTAACAGTAGATGGTTGAACTCTAAATGATTTTTTGAATCCTCTCTTCTTCCATGCATATTAAAGAAATCTGAGAAACTCGTACCTTTTCTGTATTTTGCTACTCGCTTTCCCTAGTTCTATCCATTTTAAGGGATTTGGTAAATGCCACCTATTAAGTCCATATATTTTGAAGATTAAAAACTGAACCAAGCCAGAGCTTTTAATTCCTAAGGCATATGATAACTCTTGTATAATAAAGAACATAAAATTAATATGATACTTAATAAAATAAAGTAAAATAAAATAAAATAAATAAATAAAATTTATTAAAAATATTTACTTTGATGAGTAATTTCTCACCTTTAAAAAGGGAATCATGGATTTAAAGAATTTAGGTGATTCTTAAGATTGTATGTGTTTATGCTTCCAAATATGATTGAATTTGAGCAAGTTTTTCATAAAAATAATTTAGAATATTTGATTTAAGAATTCATTATTAGTTTATTGTATATATGGATCATCGTTTAAGTTTATATTCTTTGATGTTTCTTCTTTAATCAATTCTACTTTTATGATGATGATCATTAGGGCTTGACTTAGAAAGATGGGTGAATTAGTTTTCTTTTAAATTGAATTTTGATTGTAATTCTTTTTATTTACTTAAAACTAATTATTTCATCAACTGCACTGTTAAATATTATATCTCTGGAAAATAATGCAATGAAGAAAAACAGAGATATAGCATGCATTGATTTTCTTGTGACACAACTGCAATTATTTGTTCACACCTATACCTTCCCATAGAGTGACTAGCAACTACCTAAATTAGAAGAACTTAGTCTAACTTTTAGTCCTATGGTGGGTAGAGAAGCTTTTATTAGTTATAAAACTATTTTGCATTTTGCCAAAAATCACCTTTTTATGTAAGGGAAGCACCTCTTTGCTTTTGTTCAAGGTGATCCCTCAAGAACAGTCTCTAGATCTTGCTTATAACTTATTTTTAACAAGAGAAGAAAATTGAAATTGCAAAACTTGTAATCTTACAATGAGAAAATTGAAAGCAAGATTGGAATTTGATATATGCCTGAACTTTAAATTTCAATGGTGATATTGATTGCTTGTTAAAAATGCAACTTTGTTAGCCATTTGAGTTCTTTTTAGTTAGAATTTTGATCACTTAAAACATTATTGTATTGGCTTTGAATCCAACAATCCATTCATTTAGTTTAAGAGATAATTATCAAAATGGTCCCTTAACCCTTGCAAAATGTTTAAAATAATCTTTGACTATTGTAATTGTTTTTTTGGTCCCTTTACTTTTATTTAAATACTTTTTTTGGTCATTGTAGTACCTTGAAACCTCTGCTTCCTTTTGCTAAAAAATAAGGGTATATGCGTAATTCGTCAGGCTTAATTTGACGTGGGCTTCCTTGGAAAGTTTAGCGTGCACAATCTTCAGCGACGATCCCATCGAAAGCGGCAACATCAAGCGATCATTTTGGCTTCTCATTCACTGGCCATCGAAACACTGCGATTCTCAAACTCGACAACAGAATGGAATTCTTCGGTGAGTCAGCTTTAACCAGCAGCGGTACTGTAGAAACCCCATCGCTTACTCCGGTGTGGTCAGCACATACGTAAATCTCGCCTGCCAAAAAGGATCTGTGTCTGACATTAATGCCACCAGGGAAATGGTGATCTGCGGCATGGGATTTAATGATCCCGTCTGTAAAGCCAAAGTTTCCAAGGAAGCCTGCGTCAAATTAAGCCTGACAAATTACACATATACCCTTACTTTTTAACGGATGGAAGCAAAGGTTATGGGATTATTAATCGCAGGAACTAGAAAAAGTGCTTAAAAAAAGCCAATGATAAAAATAAAATATTTACATGAGTCAAGGGCTATTTTAAACACATTACAAGAGTCAAGCCTTTACAGACTATTTTGATAAATTTCACTTTAGTTTAATGGTGAAAGTTTGTGTGTAAAAGTTTTTGCTATAAATATATGAATCTTTAGAGTCTAGCTTATTTTGTAAGGAGAAATGTTGGTTAGACCCACTGAGGTGGCACCCAAAAAATCCCATCCAATAGGATTTTTTGGGTGCATTCAATACAAACTTTAAAAATTATATTTGTATTATTTTAATGTAAATAAATATACACTAATGAAATATGTCCAAATTCCATTGGATGGGCTTTTTTGGGTGCCACGTAAGCGGGTCTAAATAGTATTCCTCATTTTATAAGTTATAAAATTTTTTCTCTGTTCTCTATCTATACTTCAAAGTTCTTTAAAAAAATTTTCAGCCTTTAAATTTACATAGATTTTCCCAAATCTCTTCATTATTCTCGATGGATGTACTTTATAGTTTTTTTGAAACATATCTGTATCTTATATTAAATAAGTTAATGCACCATTTAATTTAAATATGATGCCCGATATCTTGTAATTTGAACTTAAAGGATTTTCAAATAAAATATGGAGACTTGTATACTTTTGTTTATTCAATCACCTTGATCTCTTATATACCAATTATACATTTGATTCCTCTTTTTTTAATTAAATATTAAAACCTGTTAGGTGCTTTAGGTACTTCTATAGATTATTCTCTGGACCAGAGCCATTATCATTGTTCGAAAAGGACCGAGCATGGCATATCTCTGAGGATCTAGATATTCTAGCAATGAAGGTTCTGCCTCCTTTCATAGTTACCTATTGGAGCTTTGCCTATGATTGCTTCTGAAAAATAGCAACTTTGAAAGCACATAATTTTGATTTGCTCTTTTTATTTCATGCAGAAAGCATGCAGCATACTCGTTGGACATCATGATTTCAGTTCATTCAGGGCTACTGGTTGCCAGGTATTTTTTTTTCTTTTTTTTCTTAACCTTTATGAATGCATTGTTTTCACTAATGCATCCTAAAAGCTGCCCATTGTGTTGGAGATGAATCAACTAATGGCACGATGCCAGTTCCTAGTATTCACAACTCTATGGGTAAATGTCTTGCACATAGTTATATAAATATGAAATTAACAAGAATCCATGATCACCATATTGCGTACTCATCCTTACAAAATTGCCTTTGAACCGAAACCCCTCATGTTCAATGACATGCTAATCCTGTATGGTTTTTTTCTGTGTTCACCCAAGTATCACTCCGAATTATGTTGGCAGTGAGATGATGACAATTTTCAATTGTTCATTAAGACCATTCACAACTTTTTGATCAAACAAAAATATGAAACAAACAAATTACAAAATTCCTTTGAAAAGAATCCTAATATAATCCATGTATTCCTTTATCTACTTCAAAATCTCAAACTAAGAAAACTCATCCTTCAAAACCGCATCCTCCTAGACATTTAAAAAATAACTATTATGGAGGATGAAAAGGAAATTGAAAATCCAATCCAAACAAACCTTCAATAGGGAAAACTAACCGCAAAACAAACTTACTAGCTCTAAATGCTATCAATGTTGTAGTTTAGTGAATAAGACTCTTGAGTTTATGCTCTAAGCCCGGCATTTAAATCTCACCGACTACAGTATTCTTTTTAATGAGGCTCAACTTTGTTTGAAAAAACATGTTAATCGGATTCTACAACACTGAGCATGGGAAAGGAATGCCTGCAATATCTGAAGCTTTGTACTAGTTATCTTTAAAGCAAGTTCATATTTTATAAAACAGGCTCCATCCGTCAATGTTTTTGCTTGCAATAATAATGATGTTCAGATCTCACAAAATATTAAACATGCTCTAAAAGTTCTGAAATGGGAAAAGGATTAAGAGAAAGATCCTATGTCTGTGACCTCCCTTCAAGGAGGTTCATAATCATATGTAAAAAAGATAAAAGCCTCGAGAAATTTGACGAAAGATCCTATGTCTGTAACCTCCTTTCTAGGAAGTTCAGTCATATATAACAAAGGTGAAAGCCTTGAGAATTTGGCGCACACAGTTTCTATTGAGAAAGGGGATCCATCACGTTAGATAGCTTGCTAATTCTCAATGTTATTACGTTCTTGAGTTTACCTCAGCACTACTGGTAATGACCATTCACTAGGTCCTCATGAATAAACGATATCCAATAGTGCATGCTTGCTCTTAACAATGAGATTTCTTTCTGAGTAGTAAACACATTAAATCATCGCTGCTGTACAGTGAGCATACGCTTTTGATCTCACTGATATTCCAGCTATATGGCTTTTGAGCTATTGTGGCCGCACAATTACTGGTTTTATACTTTATAAAGTGAAAGCATACTTCAGCAGCTATTGAAGTGTAATGAATGTTTGAAGAATTTAAGATTCCAAACGTTCTTAAAAGTTGAGACTAAATACAGTTGTCCTTGTTTTTTTCCAAATAAAACCACAAAATTCACCTCTTCAAATATACCAACAATAATGCCATTTTAAAATAAAACTTAATCCTATGCCACATTTTTCTCTCAAAGCATATCTCATTGAACGCTTGAATCATTTGCTTTTTTGATGAGGGTGGGGATACTGTAATCTTTATGTTATAAAGGGAAATATAAAAATATTATTGTCAAAAAAGAAAATTAGCTAATAAAAAAAATTAAAAGAACAAGGCATTATAATGATGATTGATTAATATCAAGCAGCTTATCTGCAAGGACTTGCTCTCTCTTTTACTTGAGACTATCCAACACGAATTATAGTTTATAGATGATCTTATGCCAATAGTATTCCACTTGTTATTCTTGCTAGAGAAGCATTGCTTTTCTCTTGCCAATGTATCTAACAGCATAAAGCAAAAGAAACGCTTAAATATCTAAACTAATTGTGATAAATCTTTGACAATGAGCTAGAATTTTCTTGGTGATCTAATTAAGTTTATAGTACAATATTTTATTCATAATTATGTGCCTCTTGCTAATGTGGTCATGAGGAACAACATGACTTAGGGTTAGATTTAATTGAATTTAAAAGGAGGGATAAGTACTGTTTTTGGGGAGGGTGTTGTCATGATGCCGCTCTATAAGCATCGGGAAACAAAGAGCAGGCGATAAAAGTATGAACTTAACATTGGACATTAAAGATCTATATAAAGCGTGCCATCAAGACAATAAAAAGAGCCAACTAGGCATTTATAATTTTACAACAACACAACACCAAGCCTTAATTTTGCCAGGTGGGGTTGGCTCATTAATATTTTGTTTTTATTGTGCATGATCAAATAGAAACACCTCCTCAAGTCTCAAATAGAGAAGATCCTTTCTAATGGGTTTTTCCCATATTTTTTGGTAATCTTTTCCCTCTTTTTTAACTTAGGCGCCATTCTCTAATCTTATCTACTATTGAAGCCATTCCAACCTTGCTACGAATAAAATAATTTCCCATTCCATCCTTACAAGTATACCCACTCATTCACCTAAGCATCCTCAGCTCTTTTAACACTTATTTTAGCTTCAAGTATCTTCCTTGTTGGCCAAAATGCAGCCCCATATAACATTGATGATCGTGTAGCTGCTCTAGAAATTTTATTTTAATTTTGAGTGGGATTTTCGAATCCCACTGTACTATAGACGTACTACATTTCATTCAACCAATTTTGATCTTATTAATCACATCGATCTATTTCACCATTATTTTGATTAATTGAACCAAGGTAACTGAACCTTTTGCTTTTCTTGATCACATGGCCCTCAATAGTTTTGTCATCAAGATTAGGGCTTCTATAATAATTGAACCTACAAAGGTACCTCATGAATGTGTTTAGTAAGAACACCCATAACTAAAGCCATAAGATGTGGGATGAGAGCCAAGACTTGATGTAATCCGATAGTGACAAGAAAATCATTAGACAAGCTACCTTGCGATTGAACACATATTACCACCTCATCGTATATTTCTCTAATAGCATCAATATATGCAATACAAATACCTTTTCTCTCCAAAACTCTTCAAAAAACTTCTCTTGGTATTCTATCATAAGCTTTTTTAAGATTATAAAAATTAAATGTTTTTTACATATCTTTTGTGGTAGATCTTCTTGGCATAAAATCAAATTGATTTTGAGAAATACAAGTATCCCTTTGTAATATGTATTCGATTACTCTCTTCCAAAGTTTCAACGCATGATATATTAAATTGATTCCTCTATAATTAGCATAGTCATGAGCATCACATTTATTTTTGTAAATAGGTATAACAATACTCTTTGTCCACACATTTGATATCTTTTGTCTTTAAAATAATATTACATAACTTAGTAAGCTAGGAAATTTTTTCGTCACCCCAAAATATCTATAAATCAATAAGGATGTCATTCGATTCTTCAACTTTTTTACTTTGCATCCTCTCCAAAGCATTCCAATTCCCAACTTTACTAATAAAACAAATGAAAGTGTAATTAAAATTATTTTTATAATCATTAAACTCATTTTAATTGTATTGGCATAATTTTCATTAAAAAGTTTAGTAAAATAATTCATTCATTTATATTGAATATCTTCATCCCTAAAAAAATTTTTATCATTATTTTTTATATATTTAACACAAGCAAATTTTTTATTCTTTTCTTATTTAATCTAAATAGTTTATAAATGTCTCTCTCGCTTGACTACTTCTAATTTATCATATTAATTTTAAATGCTACACTCTTAATATCATGAGTTGTTCTCTTCCAATTCTCCTAAGTCTTATATTAAAACCATTCTTTATTGTATATTTTTTTATTTTTAATTTTAACTTGAATATTTTATTTCCACCACTGTGCATCTTTATTCTTTTGATTTACCAAGTAAACATTTTGTTACATTGCAAATACAAAAAATAATTGAATTCCACATAAGGCTAGTTTGTTATTATCCAACATTTATATTTTACTCCTAAAAATATCTATATTACCCTTCTTGAGATTCCACCATCTAGTTTATGACACTTTAAATTTAATATCACTTTTTTACGTCTTATTTTTAAATCCAAAACCAATAAACGATATTGAGTTGTCAAACAATCACTTGGAATAATCTTATAAACTTAAAAGAATCAGTGATCCATTTTCTTTTATTCAATTGGAGTTTTAGAAGCCCTGTTATTATAAGTGATAATATGTTTTTCTGTTTTCTTAAAGTGTTAGCATTTTTAATATCACAAGTTAAAACAAATTCCAAAATCATTCTTAATTCTTCATTAATCTCTCCACAACCAAAACCAACTAATACTATTAAATTCTTTAATTACCCTTTCAACATGTCCATATAAATCTCCTCAAAAAGCGTCTCCTCTTAAAGCATTATTTGAACCAACACATTCAAAATATGCCAAAATATCTCTTCTATACACATATCCAATCATATTTGAGGGGCATAAATACTTTCAATTTTAAATAATTCTATCTCCCGACCTCTTAACTATAACTACATTATTTTTTAAATTTTTATCTAAAATTATATCCATGTCATTCCTATGGTGATTCTTATCCGAATGCCAGAGTTTAAAACCCAAGATATCAATTAAATTTTCCTTCTGTCCCATCACTTAATTTTTTGAAAGCATAATATATTAATTCTTATATTAACTAACTCAAAGTTTACAGTGTGTGTGCCAACATTCCAACTGCCTAAAATCTTAATTTGTAATTTTCATTACATTCAGGCAATGCAGCCTATCGCTTTCTGGGGACGCTCTAGGTCTCTAATTATTTAAAGGGTTCATGTCATAATAGAATTTAACAAAGTTATGTTGGCTATCAACTGCCTAACACGATCCTCGTCCTTCACATTCACTGAAGTGCACTGGAGTTAGGTATTTATAGTTTTAATTAAATAATAATATAATGCAAAGTTTACATGACACTATAATTAAGAATATAAGCATTGCCAAAAGATTGACCACTATAAATGAGAACAAATTGAAAGGACATGTATCGAACACAACAATGGGTGTAGGTAGGCCTTATTGGTGAATTTATTTTCCATTTAATTTTTGACCTAAAAATATTAATAAATAATTTAGTGAATAATCATAAGAAAGTATGCACACTCTAATACTTAAAATGTTGACATGTGCATGCAAGCTTGGTTAAAAACGAAACAATATCGACTGTTAAAAGTGAATAGTAAACTAACTAAAATAAACTATAGCATGAGACATATAACTGCAATAAACATATATTATATTATGAATTCATACGTTATTTTCTTAGCTTTTGTTTTTCCTTATAATGTGGATAGAGCAACTTTTAGTAAAGTTGAGCGATCCACCATATAAGGACCTATATTGAAAGATCACAAATTTAGGGAGGATCCTATCCCCTATGGAAGACTCTACATTGAAGAAATATGCGCATAGGTTTTTCTTACATGTATATGTATAAAAACATGTTTTGTATTCTATAATGGTCATTCTTAGTTTAACATGTGTAATATGGACATTTGTATTGAAGTTTCCTTGTTTTTATATACTTTAATCAATAGGTTTGGCAACATATGTAAGATCACATAATATGTAAGGTAAGCTATGTAATTGTATCTTGTGGTTTGAATATATAATTTTATTTAGGTGATTATATTGTGATTAAGAAGTTATTTAATTTCATTTATTTTCAACGTATAAAGACAATATGTGATTCATTTTTATTTGATGAAAAGTAACTTGAGGTATAGGTTTAATCCTATTGAATTCTATGCTACAGCGAATAAAGTTCTTACCACAAAATTAAGTATTAAAGACTTAATTATAAAATAAAAATTTAATTACTTTAATTTGAATATGGAGTTTTTGAAGTGTTGGTCATTTGAACATTCATTTTCTACAAAATTCAACTTAATTTTGAAGGTTAAAATCATTAATTAATAAGGATTATATCTTAAGTTTTGGTTGATTGTGTAGGGAACGATGTAGGGCGTGCTCAGTTGTTAAAACCTTATTGTAGGGCATACGAATAAGATTTAGCACATTTAATTCTGTTTATTCAATAAACTTGGTATTTACGAAGTTTGTATATTGTGGGGTGAGGATAGGTTGTTGGCATACCCTCTGTTCTTTGTTGAGGTAGTTGAATCGTAGGAACACAAAATTGGTGGTAAATCTCAGTCTAATTGAAGGATAAATTTATAAATTGCAAAATTCAGGTCAAAAATATAATAAAATAATAGGGAGTAAAACTGAAAAGGATGGGGAGAGAAGAAGAAAGTGAAAAGATAGGAGTGTTTGGTCGCTATTGGAGGGGGTCGAGGAAGGATGAGGGGTTGCTGCTAAGGCGATCTTGGTTCAATGGAGAGGGAAAGGGCAAGGTAAAGCCACATGGAAGAGGGGTTGCTGCTATAGAGGTGAATATGATGATTAGGGTTTGACATGGGGTAACTCATTGGTTGATAGGCGAGGGGTTTGGCTAAGGTGCATAGAAAAGGAGTGTTTACTGCTTAAGTTGAGGTGAGGGTGCGTTCAGTCATGGAGATGGTCGGTGGGTTGGTACTCCCATGGCAAGAGGAGAAGTAGCGATTTAGTGATGAGAGGGAGGAGCAGGACAGGGATCAAGGGAGGACCTTACTGCTCGAGGAGGGGGAATTTGTTCTAGCTTGCAGTTGGTTGAGGAGTCAGCTTTGTGTATCTTATGCAGCTACGGTTTCTCGCATGAATGTTCATGTGGAATGAAGGGGGCAGCTGATTAATAAAAGGAATTAAGGGTTAATTGGGAACAAAGCTATTGGATTTCTTGGAAATTCGTCAAAATTTTATTTTAACTTGTATTCGGAGGAAACATGGAAAATACATATATATTTGTAAGGCTGCTAAAATTCAATTTCAAGCAATTTGTCTAGGGGCTTTATAGTTACTGTCCTCTAGAAGATAAAAAAGGTGATGTTCTTAAGAATGTAGCTGGGTGCAGTTTTCTAGATAGAGAAAATGCTGTTTGAAATTCTGCACAACAGCAAGCTGCTACATTGGGCAGCAGCAAATTGCTTTCTGTAACTCTGGACCGCAGTTGTTCATTTTATAAATGTTTGGTAGAGCAGCAGAGGAGATGCTGGATGAAGCACCTGCAGTTGAGCAGGGAACTCCTGTGGATGAAAATGCTGCGATTTCTCCCAATGGTAAGAGTTCCCTCTTGCGGCAGTTCTAAATAGCCAGATATTATTGTTGCAAATGCCAGTGGCTTACGAAATTAATTAAGTGCTCCAGATCTGCAGTAAGACTCGATGGCTGGAAACTTTTAGTTCTGTCAGGCTGGTGGTCATATTAAAAAAGACAAAAAAAGCAAAAATTTGCACCCTTATTGGGGTATGTTTTGATTTTGTGCGCTGTTTGTGGACATCTGGTGGTTAATGGCGCTTCAATAATAAAATGATAATATGTGATTAGAATAAAAGTTTGAGACGGTAGGTTTGTGGGTGGCAGTACGTCTTGGTAGTTGGGGTAGAGATTATTTTAATAAGGCCAATGAGTAAAATTCTTGGGGTTAGTGGCAAACGATGGTGGTATAGGCTTCTCCTTGGTTGCTTTGCTGGGAATTAAATAAAGGTGAAATTTAGGTGGTGGTGGCAATTGTGTTATTGGTATTATTTTGTAAATAATAGAATGTAGCGGTAGTGGTGGTATGGATGGCGAATAGTGATTGAATTCTTGGCATTAGTGGGGGAGTGGGTAAATGAAATGGTGACAATTATGGTGCAGGTGTTACAATCACGTGTTGTTGATTGTGCAAGGGATATCTAGTAGTGAAGGTGAATCTTTAGGAGGTAGTGGGGAAGTTGTTGGATGTAATTGTCATAATCTTTGAAATTGGAGAGCATGTAAATTCTTGAATTCTTAACACCACCTTTTGGCAAAACACAAAAAAGTCTATTAATCTATTTTTTCGAAGAATTGTGATAGCAAATCACATGGGCTTTAATTTACCCTTGGGTGTGAAAATTTTAGATGATGATGGATGTCGAAGTGAAGAGGGGTAGTTTTGCTGATTTGTTTGGGCGGATGAGAGTAGCTTATAGCATACCGTAGGAAAAATCTATAGATGAATTTTTTTATTCATGAAGGGTTTAAGCTTTTAGGTGATTGTGTAATTGTGCCAGTACCTTTGTGATGAGTCTTCCAAAAATTTGATTAAATTATCGTACTAGAAATAAAATTCCATGTGCTCCATCCATTATTAGAAATGATTTGGTTCTTGATTAGGTATTGAAATGTGTTTAATTGATTGTGGTACTAATAATACAAGCATTTAATTGTCTTAAAAATGGCAATCAAAAGGCTCTGATACCAGTTGACGAGGAATGGCCTTCTAGGATAAGTTTAGGATTCACCTGATGGTTTACGAAGGGCTATCAAGTGAGTAGCTATGCAAAATCAGTTGTTTGCTGTCATGGACAGAAAATCCACTATTCTGAAAATAATAGGCTGTAGTCAAATGCCTACGGAGGAGGAACAGTTAGGTGCTGCTGTAGATTCGGATATTTGGAAGGCTGGGGCTGGGAAAGGGGTATTAGAGATTGTCAGGGATAAGTATAACAACTTTAGAGAGAGAAAAAAGGGATATAGTAGAGAAGTTTTTCAGAAAATTTCATTCATTAGTAAAAGGTTATCTTAGTACATAAGTTTTAGAATCTTAAATAGATCTCAATTATCAATGAAATACATGTGGTAAACAAATTAAAAAATATTCTAATGGAATTATTAAATATATGGGCCAGTTGTATGCTATATTAAGATTCTGTCATATCTTATCTTGTTTTGATTGGCTGCATCAACTCCCCATTGTTGCTGCTTAGTTGAAATAAATTTGATTGTTGTTTGCTCACCTTCCTTCAAAGATTTAAGTGCCATGTTCAACTCTCTTACACTTGCATATAAAATTGGCTGAACTTCTTTCCTAAATAACAACAAAAACTTGGTCGTCTGATTGAGGGCACTTTCCATTGTTTGCTTGATCATTTCATTAAATATGTTGATTGAGGCTTTAAAATAACTAAACTCTTTAATTTTATCAATAAATCATATGCTAATATGAAAGTGAATGTTTAGTTATTTTATTTATTATCAAAGAGTCATTATATAATATATAATTTAGATTGTGGACTGTTTTCTAATTGATGCAGGCAGCTTCTCCAGTGAAAACATTGGATGAACTTTGTGTCTGTGAAAGTTCTCCATTTCTTTGCTTTTCATCATGGGCAGAGAAAAGAGGAACGAGTGTTAATTCATCTGCGGATGATGCTGCTTCTTCTAATGTAGCTTCTGAAGCATGCACTTATGAAAATGCTGGGCCATTTGGGGAAATAGCTAGGCATCGTTGTTTCGTAATAACGGCAAGAGCACGATCCTTTCTTTATCACCAGGTTAGTTTTCTGCCCAATGAAAACATTTTATGCTTCAAATTCTTGAAATTTATTGTAGATTCTAAAATTAATGTGAAAAAAATGTTTTTTTAATACTTAATAGGGGTACCGTTGGATTAATAATACATGGATAACTAACAGGGGTTCTTAGTATTGTTACTCTCCTCTTTGAATATATTTGATGCTTTACTAAAAGATATCATTTGATTGAAGAGCGCATGGTAGCATTGTATATTTGTATGGGTATTATTAAGGAAGCCTGCACTGTTAGCTGCTGTTATTGGGAAAAAGTGGGGCTTTTCGATACATGACACTAATCTTTTTTATTTACACATTAAACTGATAAATTTGTATATTTAAAAATCTTGCACAAAAATTGTTCATCAACATCAACATAGAATCGCACTGGTCTTAACTACAAATTCCTAATGGATAATTTTCCATTCATTGGGATATTATTAGGTAGCTAATTTTGTAATTATAGAAGTGCAGTGTCTCTATATATAAATATGGATATAAATCAAAGTGCATATATTAATTAATATATCCTTTGACAAGAATGCCACCCAATCTTGAAGTGCTCAATAAAATCTTAATGAATATTTTTCTCCATTGAAGGAAATTGCTACAATACTTCTATTGGTGTCCCCACCAGTGCCCCTGCATCATTAAAACATCTAATCTTAATATTTAACTCATAATAATTGAGATTCACTAGTAAAAATCAAAATTATATATCAATTATAATAATTTAATCATACTAGAAAAAGTGTTGAGGTATTTATTGGGATATTCAAACATTTTTCTTAATTAAACTAAGCTAATTTATCAAGTATATTAAATGTGCTAGATTGTTTTTCTACTAACAAAGGCACAAAAACTTCAACTGGAAAACTGTTTAGTTGGTATAATGGTTTAAATTTGATGTAACAAAAAGCTTAATGTTATTAATTAATATTGTAAATAATTATTTAATTAATATGCTGTTAAGTAGTTGGTGAATAATTAATTAAATTATTACTAACAGTAATTATCAATGTAATTACAGGTGAGGTTGCTTGTTGGCGTGTTGAAATCTGTTGGGACCGGTGAACTGACACCTGAAGATGGTTCGTTCGCTTACTTCTATTTCTCTATTAATTTCAATTTAATATTTGAAAATAAACTTGTTCATTATTTTTTAATCGTTTTCATTGCAGTAGAAAAAATTTTAAATGCAAAGACAGTTAGTGCTTCAAAACCGATGGCTCCTGCTTGTGGTCTTTATCTTGGGAATGTCAAGCACTCTTTTTCTTAGCTGCACAACATCATAGAGACTCTAGAATGATTTTATATACATAGAATGTTATTTACTTCACATTTTATTGCAAAAGATGTAATATTTAACTCTTACACACATAATGTAGTTCATCCTACTACAATTATTTATGTGAGGATCCAAGTCTTACTTTTTAAGCCTCTCACAGGATGACCTCTGGCTGGGATGAAGTCACAAGGCTGCTCTTGTTTATGTGGATAGCAAGTTTGGCTAATCATATTAGCACTTAGTCATTGTGTAGATAAAGTCATAATCCTTATGAGTATGAATTGATCTCATCTACCTGACATTGTATAGATACCAATCCTGGCAAGTATTAGCACTTACACTTAATCTTAGTTTAAGAGAACATTGGTCTAGACTTATTTAGACGTCAAAAGAGTTCTTGATAATAGTGTGTGGCTCTCTAGAAGATAGAGTTCCCAACTTAAAGAATCTAACAGATGAACTAAGACTAATACTCTTAAGCCAATTTAATAAATTCATTATATTTCTTCAGATTTAGGTTGTGTAGACTATGAAGGAGTTGTGGATGCATTGTCTTGAAATGAGGTACATAAAAATTTAGTATTTTTGTATTATTTTGTTCATTTAAACCATGCTTTTTTATCATCTTACTATATGGTATAAAAACTGTAAATTCTTGAATTGAATGATTTGACATATATATGAAATTAATTAGTACAAAAATGCTTATTCTATGATATGAAATTAGATGAAAATTTTGAATCAAAATAATATTTGGATTATTTGTGATTGATTGATTAGTGAGTGTTTATTTTGGAAAAAATTTATGTGCACTTGTACACAATACTACTAATGTATAAGAAATATAGTGAAAGGTGTCTCCACTAGGAAGGAGCTGACAACTTTTATTTTCAAAGTTCACAAATATATAAAGAAGTATTTCATTTGGGCAACTACTAACTGAATAGTTAAAGCCTTTCTTGGTATGCCTATGATCTAGATTTCTTGGTAAGGCAATAGGTAAAAATGTCTTTTTAGATAGTCCCAACATAATAATCAAGTGAATTATGCTCTCTTTGTAAAATTATGTCTGATATATATTTTCTTTAGTTCTTTCTGTAGTTTCATTTATCATAGTCGTTCTACTATTTTCAAATTATACTGTTGTTTAATGTTTAACATACACCATCTAGTTATAAACCTCTTGATTTATGCTTGCTCACATGTTACACTTTACTACACTTACGTAAGAATTTAGTTTTATATTATTTTATTTACATTATAGTTGTTTGTTCAAGTTAAAGTTGCAAGTGCATTATTGAAGTAATTTTACTATAATAAGCTATGTCACATGTATATGTGTTTCAAGTATTATAAATGTCTAGGGTAAAGTTATGCATTTTTTTTTTCAAATGTATCACCTAATGTTTTGTTCATGTGTCCCTTGTATCACTTGTATATTTTTACTTTTATACTATTCTTTTCTTTTCATTATATTTTTCTCTCAACTTTAATATATTTATTTGGTATTTTCATGTCAAATTTTGTTATTCATGTATTATAGTTTAAACAAAAATTAGTGTACATGTTACTATTTTTTTCAAATAGAAAAGCATCTCAGAGCACAAATACTAGCAAATATGATATAATAATATTAACTAAGTTTTTAATATTGGCACATTTTTTGTCTCCCTCAATTAACTACTCACCATTGAATATTTGAAATTTAACACTTAGGGTAAAATAATTTATAACATGGTATTCATTAGTTTATTATCATTTTATGAGTAGTATATCTATTATGCTTAAATAATATATTAGATTGCTATTAGATGGTCCTTATATATCATCTCACTGAGCTAAACTATCATAATATTTGTCTCATTTATGCTTATATAATTAAACACTTAATATTTATATATTTTTGAATATAGTATTTTAAGCACAATATTTATATTATATTAATTGATAATTTAGAAACTAAGTTTTAGCATTATTTATGTTAAACAAGGTTATGGATAAGGATATGAGTATAATAGAGATAAGCTTTGTGGTACCTCTTAAGTTATCATCCTCAAGGTTTATGGACAACACCATAAGTATAAAAAAAAGTTAACATATCATCTTATTAAAGTTAAATATGAAGTTTAAATAAATGATCTTAATGTTAATTAGAAGCTTTAGCCATATAGATTTAACACAAGGAAAAGTTACTATAACTTCATGCTTAATTGAAATCATCTTCCAAAAGTTAAACCATATATTATAAAACTCCAAATAGATAATTTCATAGTAAATTTCAAAAAAATTAATGTTTCTTAATATATGTCTTTAAGTCATATTTGGGTTAGATTATGGTAAGCTTAGCAATACGATGACCTCTCCTAAGCTAACACTTCACATAGCTAATTATTTAATCACGTCATTCAAAGCTCAACTCTCACCTTTCATATATAATTAAGTATTTATTAGTTTCTCAAATAATAATATGAATTGTTTGGTTAAGTAAATACATGTTTATTATAGCTTGAAGCGAGCGAGTAAAACTACAGACACTTAAATAGCAAGCTTAGTATCTTTATTGACACATAAATCCAAATCTTCCCTAAATGATTATGATATCCATAACCTTAATTTTAGAGAACAATTCAAATCACAACACTTATTAATTTTAAGAAAATCTAATAAAAATCTAAAGTTATACTTAACTATCTTAAGATGTAAAAATGTTATACAACCATCACATCACATACACCTTTCCAATCAATACACATCAATAACAACATGTGAGGGTTGGTGTAAACTACAAATAGTAAATTTCATGAATTAAAATGCAAAGATGAGGGTTTAATCCTATTTATGCAATATTCATTCATGTATAGTAAATAGATGGATAATTATGAGTCTACTAATTGAATCCCTCGAAAATAATAATTTTTTACAATAAAACAAAGCAATTAATTACTATTAGTACACCATTAAACATCCATTTTTTTCTCATAAGGACTTAATCCCCTTATTGACTTAGATTTAATCAATAATAGGGGAATAAACTATATTTAGTATATCTTTTTCAATGGAGATCATCCCAATGAAAATTCATCTTAATGAAAATTTATCAAAGAACAGTAATGCATTAACTTAATAAATATTCAATACATCATTAATAACTTAATTAATCTATCAAATTCCAAATTATGCCTAGATTAAGGTAGAGAAACATAAGGTCATGTCTTTAAGTCTTGCATAAATAAGGGATTGAAATCTACTCTTTAGGGCAATAGTTCAGCCTAATTGTCCATCTTTGATTATATCATGGAGCAATATGGAAATTGACTCACTAGTGCTCTCGCATGCACACAAATCACTCATCAATCAAAACTATAAGATCATTTCAAGTTGATCTCCTAACATAACCCCATAACTTTGGATCTTAACATTTCAAAAAATTGCATTACAATTACAATGGATACCCTCTACCTAGCGCACATAAAATCATTATTTCATATGCAGTTGAATAATCTTGCAATTCAAGTGGCGCCATGTAGATGTCTTTACTTCGACTTCCTCTTACAGAGAAAGATTCACGCAAATCATGGAATTTACGAGAACATGTGAAACTTGTAGCATTTAAAACACATTGTAGGAATTTAATATTGTTGTACAAACATTTAAAAGAAACATAGGATAAACAATATATAGTCAACATAAAAACAATATTACAAAACATGTTACCCTAACCTAACCTTCTCTCAAGGGTTTCAACTATCATGTTCAAGAAACAAATAATATGAATAAAGTAAAACAAAAAAACATCATGATTATAATAAAGAAAATATAGGGAAGCCAGATGTGTAGGCTTCGGTTGCTGAAAATTCAGCCTTTGAATCATTAACCATATGCTCTCATACTTGTCTTGATGTGTTCACCTTCTTCCATGGTGTTTCCTCTCTAGTTCCTTATCCTCCTCCTCTATAAAAATGGATGAAAAAGTGTTTTAATCACCTCCATAATTGCTATTTAAACGTGAAGAGTCGCACCCTTTGACAACAAAACCATCAGAGGTGCTCGGGCATGCTGGGGCGCCCATGCTTCAGGTGGCATTATTTGTGAAAGTCGCCTCCTCATAATAGAATGAATTACAAGTGCCTGGGCATCTAGGCTCGGGTTGCATCATAATCAAAAGTAGTAAGACCTCAACAGTATTCGTAAGAAAACAAAGTCTATTGGCATCCCTAATAAATCCTTTGAAGGCATGAAAGCAGATAAGGAAAGGATGATGCACATACTTAATAACAATGATGGGAGAATGAAATGAAATTGTGCATTTATCAAAAACACAAATTGTTCAAAATTTAAAAGATGTGTTCCCCGAAGATTTACCTGGGCTACCACCCATGAGAGAAATTGGGTTCTCAATGAAACTAGTTCCAGGAACCCAACCCAATTCAAAATTGCCATACCTATGGCACTAAAAGAGCTTCAAGAATTAAACCAACAACTTCAAGAGCTAACCGCAAAGGGTTGACCCAGCAAAGCATGTCCCCTTGGGGAGCACCAGTACTCTTCTTAAAAAAGAAGGATGGATATATGCGCATATGCATAGATTATAGAAAACTCAACAAAGTAACAGTGAAAAATAAAAATCCTCTACACCACATTAATGGCCTCTTTGATCAACTGGCTGGAGCTAAGATATTCTCCAAGGTTAATTTAAGGTCTGGACACCACCAGATGAGAGTTAATGAAGATAATATCCCCAAAATTACATTTAAAATTTGCTTTGGACACTATGAGTTATTGGTCATGTCTTTTGGACTCACAAATGTTCCATCTATCTTCATGGATTTAATGTAGAGTATCCTTTGGCCCTTCCTCGACAAATTTGTGATAATCTTCATCGATAATATCTTAATATATTCTAAGTCTATGGAGGATCATGAGGAACATTTGAAAATAGTATTGGGAACTCTTAGGGAGTATCAATTTTTTGTCAAATACTCAAAATGTGAGTTTTGGTTGGACTATGTAGCATTTTTGGGTCATGTAGCAAATGCTGAAAGAATCAAAGCAGATCAAGAGAAGATCAGTACCATAAAAGAATGGCCACAACCAAGATCCGTGATTAAGATTTGCATTTTCCTAGGATTGGCAGGATACTACTGAAAGTTTGTCGAAGAATTCTCAAAATTGGCCAAACCATTAACACAACTAACTCAAAGAGCAACACTATTTTTATGAAGTCAGGAGTGTGAAGAATCATTTCTAAGATTAAAGCAAGCCCTCACCACTGCACTTGTCTTGATTCTACCTCAAGAAAGGAAGAACTACAAGGTGTATAGATGCTTTATTAACAGGACTAGGGTGTGTACTCATGCAAGACAAGAATGTCATTTCTTACACTTTAAGACAATTGAAGACACAGGAAAAGAACAACCCAGTTCATAATTTAGAGCTAGTTGCGATAGTTTTTGCCTTAAAGATATAAAGGCACTATCCTTATGGAGTTAAATGTGAGATCTTCACAGATCATCAAAGTTTAAAATACATCTTCACATAGAAGAAACTAAACTGCCACTAAAGAAGATGGTTGGAACTACTTAGCCACTATGTCATGGAAATTCAATATCATCCTGGCAAAGCTAACTTAGTTGCAGATGCTTTAAGTTAGAAAGAAAATACTAAATGCTTTAATCTCAATAACTCTGTTTGAAGAAGAATTTTGAAAGTTGAGACCCATCATTAAGGATCAATTAAATGAATTACTTAATGTTAGTATCATAGGTCCAACCTTTGTACAATGCATATTGGACACTTAAGAAGTGAATGAGGAATATCTCAAGCTAAAAACAAAAATAGAAAATGGTCTTAGAGCAGAATTGCAACTGTGAAATGGAATTCATATCTATAATGGCAATACAATTTGGGTTCTGAAGAATTCTTACATTGAAAATTAGATATTAAAGGAAGCCCACAACTCAAGCTATACAGTATACCTCGGAAGCAACAAAATGTATCAAGATCTAAAATTAGCCTTCAATTTGCTTAAACTCAAGCGAGATAAAGCTAAATTCGTGACTAAATGCCATATTTGTAGTCTAGTCAAAGCAGAGCACCAATAACCTGGTGGACTTTTATACCCACTGGAAATCTTAGAATAGAAATGGTAAAATATATCAATGGATTTTGTAATGGGATTACCAAAGGAAAAATCAAGAGCATATGTCATATAGGTCAGAATTGATAGATTAACAAAGTAAGCCCACTTAATCTCAATAAAGCAAATAGACTCAGTAGAGAAACTAGCAAGATTATATATCAGAAAAATTGTCAAACTGCATGGAATCCCCATGACTATAATTTCAGATCGAGATGGCAAGTTTACTTCTCAATTTTGGTAAGCAGTACATCAAGATTTTGGAACCACTTTAGCCATGAGCACCACATTCCAGCATCAAACATATGGACAAATAGAGAGAGTCAACCAAGTAATAGAAAATCTCTTACATTTATACTTATTAGAATTTGGTGGAAATAGGGAGGAGCACCTCCCACTTATGGAATTTGCTTACAATAATAGCTACCAATCTAGCATATGTATGACACCTTACGAGGTGTTGCATGGTAATAAGTGTAACATCCCACTAGCATGGACAGAAGTAGGGATGTACAACTCTACAGATCTGAGCAAACAACAAAAATATATGAGAAAATTAGTCTCATTAAGAGAAGAATTTTGGCTGCACAAGATAAGTTGAAAAAATATCAAGATACAAAAGATCATACACTATAATTTCAGATAAGAGATCATGCTTATCTAAAGGTAAGTTTGGTAAGAGGAGTTCACAAATTTGGTATATCAGGAAAGTTAAGTCCAAGGTACGTTAACCATTCAAAATAATTGCCAAAATTGGAGACGTCGCTTATAATATCAAACTATCAGACAATTTTTCTATCATTCGCACCGCATTCCACATTGCATTATTACGAAGATGTATACAAATATTGTTCCAACAAGTATCTATTCATTCCATCAATTTGCAACAAGATCTAACTTACAAAGAAGAACCACTCAAAATATTAGGTTCAGATAATAAAAAATTATGGAGTCATAACATTCCAATGGTAAGAATATAGTGGAAAAATTCATCAGAAGAAGAAGCCACTTGGGAAAGAAAAACTCCATGAGAAAGAATTACCCAATATTGTTCATTATGTCAAGTATTAATCTCAACCATAATTCAGTTTTGTTTGCGTAATGTCGAGGACGACATTATTTTTAAGTATGGGAGTCACTAACGACCCAAGTCGTTACAACCCAATTTAGGACAAAACCTAACTCAAAAATTAAGATCTCGAGCAACTTCAAAATTAGAGTAAACTAAAAATACTATTGGATAGAGTATATTTTTGTGATCGTAATGCCCATGTTTGGGAGTAACCTAAATGATAAATACTCTTAAATTAATTTATAAATTATTTAAATTCAATAAATTGGGAAAATTGAATATAAGTCCAAATTTTGAGATTTTCATGTCGTTGAACTAAGAATATTATAAAAAGGCTACAAAAAAAGTTTTGTTAAATTTAGAGCTCCAGATTGACCATAATTAATTTTTGAAGGCTTTATCCTTAGAAATTAATAAAAAATAAAATATTTCTCAAAATTAAAAAGATTTGGCGCGAGTGTGTTCATCTCATCAAGATACAACTCAGTGTTAAGTATTGTTATTTTTGGAAATAATGAAAAAATGTGCAAAAAAAGGTATTAATTAAAGTTATTACTCATTTATTCAAAATATATTAATTTATTATTCATAAAATTTTTTATAATTCATTATATTAATGCATTATTTATCCAAATTATGTCATCTAAAGTTACTTAAATACTGAGTAAACTTAAGAGTGAAGTAATAAGAAAAAGGAAGAAAAAGACAAAAAAGAATTTAAGAGAAGAAAGAGAGCCAAATTAATCACGTTAGAATATTAATAGAAGAGAGAGAAAGAGAAAAGAGAAAATGATTTTTTTTTTTATAAATACCCCTCCCCCTCCTCATTCTCCTCATCCTCTTCTCCTCTCATCTCCTCTCCCCTCCCTCACTCCCCTCTCACCTCCTCTTCTCCCATACACTTTCCTCTCTTCTTCCTTGGCCACCATTGGCTTCCCCCACCAACCTCCAGTAAAGCCTCATCAACAATATGATATATATATATATATATATATATTTCTTGATTTCTACAATTTTCATTATAACCATTTTCTTTCTTTCTTTATATATATGTATATATATATATATATATATATATATATATATATATATATATATATATTTACCAGAATCAAAACTTTACATTGATCGAAAAAGAACCAACTTATAGACTAATCAATCCAGAACCAGATTGATTCTCAAGAGAACATAAACCAACAAAAATGTAAAAACCAAATAACAAATGGCCCCAAGATATCTTCTAGTAAACTAGCCGACCTTATAACAAACACCTAAAATTAGACATATAGGATGCAGATATTAAAAAGCAAAAATAATAGAAACGTGATAATCGACATCACTTTCATTCCATTCTCGAGCACCTCTACAAACAGAAGAAGATTATCTGCGAATGATGGACCCAAAAGCTGAGAAAGCGTCTGACTTAAAAAGGCAAAATATGAGCAACCGTGACAAGATGGGTTTCCAACTGCCGACCAAACTGAAAAACAAGCAGCAAATCTGGCCAGGTACCTTACTTTACAGATCATAGTTGTAACCCAGTCTGAGATCTTGTTGATCAAAACTATGATCCTGAAACTCCAGCATATGGAAAGCATAAGTAGCCAAAGAAAAATCAGACATAAAGCAGGATCAATGAACTCAATTTTACGCAGTAGAAGAAAACAATAAGCTCCAGCCGGCAACGACATCGGAGATGAACATAGGCCCAAGATTCAATTGAGCAAAGAATGAGACATCTTGACAGAAGGAGGAGAGAGCACTGGAACTGCACCTGAAAAGAAGAGAAATTGACCAACTGACCCCCAGCAAAACTAGGTGAAGCACAACTGACCAACTGCCACTTCAAGCTCCTTTATAATGCCTCACTAACAGTAAAAGAAAGGAATAATCAGAATCTCAAGCGTCAGCCAATAAGAAAATAACCCTAAATGCCCTTTAAATGACCATAGACAACACATATTTGATAAAGAAGCTGACTAGACGGAGTCTAACTCAGGCAATATTTAACACAAAATAATAGGACAGATTGATCTAAAAAATTAAATTTGTTAGAGAGCAGCTCACTTAGAGTATCAAATCAACTATAAAGGGAAAAGACTTAAGACATTAGGACAAGTGCCACTAGAGGAGTAAACAATATTATTTTTAATATATACAAATAAATAAACAATATTATTACTAATATTATTATTAATATTTTAACTTAATTAAATAAAGAATTATTCCTCTCTTATATAGTACATATCATTTTTTTATTGTTGTTTTCATATAAGTACTGTATAACAATAGTTATCACTATTAAATAAAATAACTATTAAGCTTTCAAGAAATTACTTATCAAGGGCAATATTGTGTAGATACTTGACTTTTAACTTTCTGATTCACACAATAATAAAAAGTATTGGATATCTTTTATTACTCTTATTTAATATACTTTTTCGCTCAGTATTGCACAAATTTGATAAAAGTACTTTTAAAAGTCACAAAAAATGATATATAAAAAATTTGGAAAAATGAGTATCATGTGTTCACTGTTGATGTATTTTTAGTCTGATTAGACAACTTCTGGGACATGGCTGTCTGACATTAGGAGGCATAAGGAGCTTATACTAATAAGCTTTTGAGGGGGTAGGTATAAATGAAAGTTTGGATATGTAACACAACATAAAACCCCCATTTTCCTCAATTTTATATTTGCCTAACAAAATCATATTTTTGCATCAAATATCAAATGCTAAAATTTTATATTTATTTTTGTGATTACAATTATTTTTATGTCAAGATTTTAGTGCAATTGAAATAGGTTTGCATGGATAAATTTGTATAGTTTCTTATTTCCTTTCAAATTATTGATATTTTACTTATTTCTTAATAATTTTAAAGTTGACATCTATCAATACTTAGTTTTATAACTAACTAGTATTTAAATTCCTGCACTTTTGAAATGTGATCAGATCAAAATCTCATCCTAGAGGAAAGATGCTAAGGATCAAGCAATGCTGATATCACTACTTGTTGATTTATTGCTTTTGAGTTTGTTTAAAGTTTGTAACTTTTTTTATTTTATTTAAATTTTTGTGATCAAAACATTGTGATATTTCTAAATTAATAAATAAATGATTCATGTATGATGCCTACATATTATATCTCTTAAATCACTCAATATGATCATGTGGCTAGGTGACTACCCCAAACTGATGTTGGATTAGCTCCCGTTAACCCGACATCGGGTCCCCACACTCTCATGCATCAATAATCTCATTCATCTTGACCTTACACCTTGTGGTGCCCCACCCCACCGCTAGTGCTACTAAAGTATAATTAGTGATGGGATGGTCATCACTAAATGATAACCCTGAATTTGTGCCAACAAAATAAATGCCTGCTGAGAGACACTTACATTGCCCATAATAATCTTACTAGAATGCCAAAGTAGATAAGTTTTGGACATATGATTGTGATTCAAATTATCATGTGATAATAATGATAATAATTTGAAGTACAATTCTGATATATGCGAAAATTTATCACAGAGTGTGAAAGCTAAAAGAAAATGCAAACTTTTATCTACCACATTCAATTAATATAAATGGAAACTGCATAAAGCAAGCATCTCAAATAATATAATACTAAAATAAGAAACATAAGGTGTTGAGATTAATTATTACATACCAAAATGTAATGAAAATAAAGAGAATGAAAAACTAAAGAGCACTCTCTTCTAAATAAAAGAACCTAACACTAAACAGTCACAGTAGGATCATCTTCTTTCTCTTACTCACCTAGTGTCGACTCTTCCAAAAGCTCTCGATTTGACATGTTAGTTTTTACATGCTAGTGCTCTAGCCAAGAAAAAAAGATATTATGTTAGATAATTTTCTAAGTACATTTTAGGCTAATTTAATGAATTATATAATTTTTAGGATGTCACATTTTAGCTTAAGAAATAATAAACAAGCTATAGGTGCAATAACACACATGCAAACTAAAAGCTATAAATAAATCATTTATAGCTTATTAACACATGGCGATTGTATAGACATACCTCAAGACCAAAATCTACAGCAAGGTTAAGCAATATATATATATATATATATATAGCTATAAGGTACTAAAATGGCCAAAGTAAACATCCTAATAGGAATATGATCATCAAAAGTATGCTGAGTAAATAGTAGACATAACTGAACATTGGACATATAAATAGACTGGTTAAATTGAAAATCGAGACTAGCATCCTAACGTGCATATAAGTACTAAAAAAATCTATATAAGAAGTTGAAATTGAAATAAAAGCATGCAATAATTAAAAGTAAAGAAGTAAATTTGCCATATCAAAAATATGGCTAACAAAGCCAGTGTAATTGAAAACTAAATTGTAACGTACCATGTAATCATTTAGCCATTCAGAGCTAAAGCAGAAATTGAATTGAACTGAAGTGGCATAAATACAAATGCAAGTTTATTTTAGTTATTTTACTTTACTTCTGTTGACATGCCTAGAAGTATTAATGAGATAAGTACCTCTTCAAGATTGATATATGTTCTAAAACTAGAGACAACTCTCCCCAATGAGTAAGTGTTAAGTATCCTTGTTTATCCTTACATATTATCCATTGGTCGTAATGTGTATACACAATAACTTATCCTGATATGAACCCGATACAAATGTTATCCTAATTTTACTAAGTTTTTATTTTCATGCATCAAATTTATCTCATGTGGCATGTTCAAGGCAAAAAGCCTCAAAATAAGGGAAGCGAAGCATTAAATCAAGTAGTAAGCAAGACTTTACTAATAACTCATATGATATCTGCTATTTTCTATTTTCTCTATTCTAACTATTCTGAGAAGATACAATCTTAGGATCTCTAATATCCTACTATCTAGTAAATTCTCAGAGTCGCTATCCTATAAAGTCAAACATTTGAACCAATTAAGTTCTAAAACAAAATTACATAATATTGCCTACTAAAGCTAAGTAATTAAATCAATCAATCTAATTGATTATTTTTGACACTTCAAACCAACCTTGATAAATATTATTAATATTCAAAGACAAGAGCTTAAACTCCAACACATTGGGGTTTGAATCTCTTACCCCATAATTCTAACATCTAAATTCTAAACATTAAAACTTAAGGGAAGTAATATAAAGCATAATCAAGCTTCTTAAATCTTATTGTCACTAATTAGGGACAATAAAAGGTAATCCAAGGGTTAATCAGGTCTTAAGTTTAAATGGCTAAAGTTTGATTTATCTAAGCAATTGATTAAGACCTTTCTATTTAGATATGTAAGTAAGGCTAACTTAAAATATTGGACTTAGGCTTGAGAGGAAAGTTGTGAGTTTTGAAATCACATCTCAAGCTACTTAGAAGTTAGATTCTCTGCCACACTTAAAATTAATCTAAGGGATAGATTTATAAGTTCTAATAAGTCTTAATTGATTACAAGTGATTTTCAATATTAATCGAATGATTTATGAGAGGGAATGTGGATTCTAAATCCACAATCATTAGTCTTAGAATTAATATACTTTAATCACGAAAAAAACAAGAGCTTAAGAAAATGAGACTAATAATAATTCAATTAAGCTCTAACAAGGTTCTCATCAATTAACTTACTAATTTTTAAAGGTAGTGGACAGATTGGAAAACCTACATTTTATCTAAATCATAATTCATTCAAAATTATTAAAATGCACATCCTTAAGGGCTTAAAAGTTAAATTTAAATCCTATAGTTCCAAATTTAATCTACTAAATTCTAAATGATTCCTTATGATCTAGGAAAAAGATAGACATCTTAAACCTTAATTTTGGTTAATAATTGAGCTTAATGAGCACTGATTAGGATTTAGGCCTATAAAGAGGTGATTAGCAAAAGTAACTTTAAGAAATGAGGTATAGGGTTACCATTAGATTCCACACTACCCAAGAAATAAATTGCCTTAATTGCTAAAATTAGAGCTTAAATAGTTTAGTTATTCACTAATTATGGTTTTTGGTTATTAGTGAGTGATTAACAGAATTAAGCACATAAAATTATTTTTAACTGCACAAACATGTTTTTCTTTTTTGAATAAGGAGATAGAGACTTTAATCATGAAATTTAGCTAAGGATTAACCCTACTACTCACTGATTCATTCTCGGAATAATCAACCTTAATTAGGAATTTTACTTACAGATACCTAAATACTTTTATAGATTAAGATTTTAAGTAAATTTCTAATTAAAATGGTATATTTGATCATATAAATTAGATTTAAATTGACTGAATTATTTTATTAATTTAAATGAAATGTTTCCATTTAGGAATCTTATGATTTAGATTTTTCCACAAATTTTCTTGAAGGGAAATAAATCCATTTAATCAAATCATTTACATAACCTGATTCAAACCACGCTGGTAGGGGTCCTACTCGACCCGCTAATGTTCTTCTCTACCACTACAAGATTCCTAACACTAGAGAATTAGCATCAAGAAAAACCATAATTCCCGCCCACTCATGCGTGCTAACGACTCAATCTCAGCCTCTATACCATCCCTGGATTGCGACACATCGATTGTGCACCAAAGCCCCATCCTAAATGTTCAGAGACACTAGGTTTCGCACAATGGTAGAAAGTTTGCTAGATTATATTGTAACTTCATCAATAATATTTGGTGCAATTAGTTTAACAATTACAAGAATTTCTCTCTCAATTCCACCACTTCTGACCATAAACCCATTATTCTTTCATCCCACATTAATACAGCTACTCTCCCCAAATCCTTTAGATTCCAATTATTTTGGCTAAACAAAAAAAATTACTGTGATATTGTGGATTCTATTTGGAATTCTCAATGTGAGTATTATGGCCTTCATCATATTGTGTAGAAATTTAAAAAGCTTAGAAAAGCCTTCAGCCTTTGGAATAAAAGTTCTATTGGTAATATTTTTAATAATCTAGAGTAGCAGAAAAGTTAGTTAATTCACTTGAATCTATGTTTGAAATTAATCCTTCTGACTCAAACAAAATTGTTGTTTATAAAGCTTAAGCAAATCTTATTCAAAATCACAATCACATTGAAACTTTCTGGAAACAAAAGTATAGTATCCAATGGCATTTGGATGGTGAAATAAACATTGCTTTCAATCATAATTAGGTCACTAAAAGAAGACACATCAATAATATTAATAAAATTATTATTCCAAGCTCATAGAGGGTGATGATATTCAAGAGTCGGCAATAAATTATGTTAATATTTTCCCTTAAATGCAATTCTTCTAATTTCAACACCTTGCCTATACTGATGACTCGATTATCTTCTCCAATGGTAGTATTAATAATGTTAAGAGGCTTCATAATTTACTTTCTGGCCTAGAGAAGATGATTGGGTTAAATATCAATACAAATAAATCCTTCTTCTTCATAAAAAAAATGACTTCTATTAGACATATCAATAATTTAAAGAAGATTCTCAATTTCAAATTGGGTAAGCTGCCATTTACTTATCATGGGATCCCTATGTTTGTTGGCCATAATCAAAATTCTATCTATAAGGATATTCTTGACTCCATTTTTAAAAGGCTTCATGGATAGAAACATAAATTCCTTTCCCAAGGTGGCATACTTACTCTTTTGAGATATGTACTTAATATGATCCCACTTTTTTGGTTAGAGGTCTATTCTCCAACCCGCTACATCATTAAAAATATTAAATCTATCTTCAGTAATTTTATTTGGAGGTACAGTCCCAGCTCTAAAACTTCTTGATGCTCCTTGAATTAGCTTACTTACCAATAAAATGAAGGTGGAATGGGCTTTCATTGTCTGAATTCTCTTCATAAAGATTATTCATAAAAATTATGGCAAAAATTTTGTACTTCAAACTTGATTTAGGTAAATATCCTAAACTCTAAGTACTGTGCTGTTACTCACCCTTCCAAACCGCTAATAAAATTTTTTATTCTACTATTTGGAAAAGAATATTAAATCACAAGTCTTTGATTGAAGAAACCTTTGTGTCATTCTTTTAACTATTCTTCTTTTTTCTAGTTTAACAGTTAGAGTCAGTTTGGGACTCTTGCTTTTCTCAGCACTCGTAGGATTACCAAGTGATAAATCCATAATTTACATCCTAAAATAAAGGAAAAAGCTCATTCATTTCCTTATTTTAAATAGCCCTTTTGATCAAATGCTGCTTATTTTTATGTAAAAAGCGAGCCCAGGAAATTCTAGGAAATTCTGGAGTGTTTTTGCATTTTCTGGAAGGAAACTGCTGCATACGCGCTGCAGCGCGCCATGACACGCCACAGCTAATTGCATACAGAAGACCCTTAACAAGGACATTACTGAATTCTGAAGCGTTTTCGCTACGGCGCGCCACAGCGCGCCCTAGCGCGCTGCAGCGGGAGAGCTTGCAGAACTCAATCACTATAGTGCACTCCAGCGAGAGACTTTGTGAAACTCAATCGCTGCAGCGCACTATAGCGGGAGAGTTTAGGGGACTCAATCGCTACAGCGCGCTGCAGCGGGCAGGTTTCATGACTTAAAACCACCACAGCGTGCAGCAGCAAATGAGTTGCGAGACTCAATTGCTACAGTGCACTGCAGCGGCGTGCCAAATTTTTATTTATTCAGGGCATTTATTACGGCTGAGATAAGACTGTAATAACTCGATGTTGTTACGGAGTCGTTCAGACCTAATCCTGAGCAAATTAAGATGAAATTCAATATTTTATTTAAGTTAGATAAAAATTAAATAAAAATATCTTCAAATGAAGCGTATCAAGAGGATCCTTCTACCAAAATTTGAGCCCAATCTGAATCCCGGATCGTTCTAAATAAATTTGGAAAGCTTAAACTTCCAGAGTTGATAATAGATAAAATAAAAGTCAGATCTTAGAAATTTTTGTAGATTTGAGTTAAACGTTATATGAGAACACTATGTTTTATGTTTCATGATTTTTCGAACTTCGGATTAATCGTAGCAAATTTTTGAAGTTTTTCACTTAAAAATTCATATAAAATAAAATAGCCGTCCAAATCTAATAATTTTTAGACGCATGCGTTCGTCTCATCGAGGTGCTCATTTTGACACAAATTTTGTAATTTTTCAAATTTATTTCGGTATAGATCATAGCTCATGAAATTTCAACCGTTCGATTTAAATCCTTCGACATTAATAGATCATGGATTTGCTTATTTATATCTCTTCTAACCTAATTTTTCCAAACCACTCTAACCTAAATCCTCACAACCAAAATTCCCTTGCCTCTCTTACATAAGCCAATCGACTTTTTCTTCCATTCGACACATTGAGGACCTCTCTTCCTCCCCCTCTCCATGGCCGAGCACTCCTTCTCCTCTCCACGGCCGAGCACTCCTTCTCCTCTCCATGGCTGAGCACTCCTTCTCCTCTCCATTGCTGATCTGCCTTCTTCTCTTCATGGTTGAGCCGCCGTCTTGTTGTATAGCTCCTCTCCCTTGAGCAAAGTACAGCCATCAAGGTAATTTTTTTTTTACTCATAACTTTTATTTAGTTTTTAAGAGTTACATTCAGCAATTATATGGAGAACTCAACATGAAGTATATTCAGTATTTTACTCTTGCTCTAAATAATTAGTTAATTTCAAGTTGTATGACTTAATCAAATAATTTGAATCTAAATGCAGCGATTTATTTGGATATTATTGATGTTCTAGTGAAGCATATCATTCCCATGTTTGAGAAAGCATTCCCTCAAAGTTCTAGTAGTCGCATGTAAATGGAACTTAATGAATGGAAAATTGTTGAGCGTTATGCATGCATCCTCTTTGCAATTCATGAATGGTCAAACTAGTTTATGCGTCACCCATGATTTTGTCCATTTAAAAGTTTGAGTTAGCCTTAATAATGCGATCGATTCGACTTGAGTAAAAATGTAGAAATTGCTATCTAATTCTTAAGGAAAAGTTATCTGATTTGCTTATAGAGTCAATAATCATTGCTTTTATTAGATTTTTAGCTACTATACTTATAAATCCATATGCAAGCTGCCCTCCTTTTATCGAGTAATATGAGAATTAGTTATGTTAGTTAAATGCTTATTTATCTTTTGCAATGGTTGGTTCATGAAATCATTGGAGTTGTGTTCTCTCATTTAGTTTAAGAATGGATATTCATACATCTAGAATAATGGTTTATTAATCCAACTCATAATTTATCACTTGTAGTTTCCCATCTTAGTTATCATTAAATTTTGCATGAAGAAGTTAGCTTAGTGATGAGTCTAATTTCATCTCTACTAAATGTTATTAGAGCATGTTCAAGCATCTTTAGAGAATTTAAATGCAAATCGTTTGATTATTTCATCTCTTTATTAATTACCTACATCCTTAGCATGCTTATAAGTTCATTTGAACTCATGTGCTTCCCTTACTTTCCATAAACTTGAAATAAAATAATGAAGCTTAGGTAAGTATGAATATCCAAATATGTATGCAACCTCATGCTAACTTTATGATCATAGGCATTAGAATTACTAAGATGTGTATATCAAAAGCTAATGTTTGTTTTATCAATCACTTTATTTAGTTGTAAATGAATTGTTCGAAGCCTATCCGCATGTATAAGTCTTCTTAATGCTCCTAGAAATAGTAATACAGTTCTTTTTGTAAATATCATGCGCAATTAGAAATAGCTGAGAACAATTAATTGATTTCAAGATATTATCCTTAAATAATCACAAATGACCTTATTAAGGTTTTGTTGTCTATTACACCCTTATTCTTTAGGAATTTATAAATCAATTATTCACTATTTAGGCCTATTTTGTTGCTTTAATTTAGCTAATGCTATGGTTGACCATAATGGGATGGTAATAAGGATCATCTGCTATGGGACTATAGTCATGAGGCTTCTCTATAAATGTACGTAAGTACTTAAACTCATACTGAGTTTTATATATTAAATTACTTATTTAGTCCTATGTTAAGTGCGTACATCACTTGCATAGTTCTTATTACTATTTTTGTGCATTTTACTTTCTCAAGTATTATGTTAACTTTCATTTATTTTGCAAATTGTTTTAAAAGATTGAGGTGTTTTAATTCTTTTTTGAATGCTTAATTTTCTTAAACTATCATTTATCCCTTATTAAACTTAAGAGATCTTAAGATCTTGATCAAGTGATTTACACTGAATCTAGATCCTAGATTGCCATTAATAATAAATCAATAATAGATTTGATTTACCATTAACTTGTAATGTAACTCTTGGTCTTAAATTGATAAGGTTAGGGGTTAACACCTAATCTGTCTAATTTAGCCCCAAACTCTTAATTACTTAATAAATCAACCAAATTGTTGGATCATTTGACTAACATGATTCCATTAATCTATTTTATTTGATATTGACTTTAATTTATTGAATTAGAAGTGCTATGAAAATTAAAAGAACTGGTATGATTAAGCATCATAACTTGAAACTTAAGATCTTTGATTTTCTCTTAAATAAAATTATTAGCATGAAATCAACTATAAAATCTATGATGATTCATCACAAGATCAAATCCTATCAAGATTCTTGATTATATCTCATAATTATAGTCTAGGACTCGATCAGATGGAGCTACCCACCTGATCTAGTTAACCAAACATAATAAATAATCCCATATGATTATATTGAATATTTAGATATGTGAGATCTTGATGATCTTACATTAGGTTTTATGTGATAATAATACTAGCCTTAATCATCTTTAAACTAACAAGGTAGGAAAGACTTATTGTGTTATCATGAGGTAGAAGCTTAGATGATCCTACTTGACCCTAGAAGTTGATCTTAAATTCTTATGGTAGAATCACCTAATTACTTAGAATGAAATTTATTCCATGTGGTAGTATCCTATATTGGGTGACCCCTTGGTCACATCCTTAAAACCTTGTGTAAGATGTATCCCCTTTGAATCCTAGATTCATAATTCTGGTAATCCATGTTGATTAAATAACATTGATGTAACCTAGATTATTGGCTGAGTCTAGTGTTGTAAATCCATGGAGCTGGGTCACTCCACTAATTTTTAGTATTGATGAGTCACTCTAAGTAAGACTTATCTTGTGCTATCCTGCAGGCTTATGCAGATACAGTCCACTTAGAGTAAATTAATCAATCAAAGAGTATTATAATTAGTGAACTAGATCCTTAGTTTGAAGAAATAACTGTGATATGGTTCTGCCTCCTATCGTTGTGCATGGCGATAAGTGCAGTTATGAGCAAACTAAGTATCTAAAGTTACTCTTCTTAAGACACTATTAGTATGTTATATTTAGGGAAATGGAATCTTTAGTTTGAAGGAATAACTATGATAGGATTCTGCCTCCTATCGTTGTGCGTGGCGATAAAGGTGGTTTTAAACAAGCTATGTATTTCAAATCACCCTCTTTAAAATACTAAGTATGCTTGTAATTTAGGTATTTAACAACTTAGTTTGAAGAAGTAACTGTGACAGGGTTCTGCCTCCAATCGTTGTGTTTGGCAATAAGTGCAATTATAAGCAAACTAAGTGTTAGATTCACCTTTCTTGGAAACATACAACTATGTGTATACAACCTTCCCAGTTGATGATGTTAAGTAAAGTCCTAATTAAAAACAATTATTGAAATTAGATTTAGGAGCCAGAATTCATTTAGATGAATTCTGCACAATGGAGACTCTTGATTCATTATTTGATTTATATTATTTTTCTAGATTTTGAGCTTTAAATCATGTTGACATAGAAGCATAAACATGATCATAAGCATGATGTATGAGTATCAGTGAAGTTTATGGATTATAGAATATTGTATATATTTCAATCATGGAATTTGCAGAATGATTAGTACTAGATTCCCAGCTAGATATATATAAGTATTGGACCGTATGATTCATAGAAGTTCAGTGGTATATTGGTTACATATTAAGCTATTCAGTTTAGTGGCATATACAAATACAATTATTCAGTGGCATACAACATACCTTCACATATACCTTATTCAGTTTCAGATCATTTATTGTCTTTTCCATTTTCTGTATTCAGCTTTACATTTCAGCATTACCTTACTTTACTGCAAATTTCATACAATTTCGGTTATTTAGCGCCTTTCAACTTTTTTGCAACTTTACTTTACTTTACTTCAATTTTGTACAGCTTTATATTTTCAGTTATTTTACAATATTTATGTAGCTTGATGTCTATCTTACCATTATGTTGAATAACATCTTTTAAATGCAAGTATATGCTATTTTACAGCTTTATTGTACTTAGACTTTATAAGTCTAATATTATTTTTCCTTTGTTGTCTTGGCCCTATCATATATGTACATATGACAGCATTAGGTGTTAGCTCAGATCTTGTGCTTGGGGGTGTGCTGGTGATAGAGGGTCAGGTGAGATTGATATTTTGCAAAGAAGGAGAACTTGCCCAGTTATTAAAATTTATGTTGTTCATATTTAATTAAATGTAATAAATGAGTTTTTTTCTTATTATTCTGCATTTTCTATATTGTATATGAATTGATAGATGTGGATAATGCTTGAATGCCTTTTTTCATATATTCTGTACTACTTTACCCAGGTTTCTGCCTGAGACTTTCTCACCTTCAGATTAATGCCATGGATATATTATTTATTAAACGTGGTATTAGTGACAGCCACCACTTGATCGTAGTTGAGTTAGTGTTACTCGACGATGGTCAAGAGGCGGCCGTCACAAGGACCCCCAACCTGCTCCTAGTCTCCCAGCCATCATTTTTTCTACAGTAGAATAGTTCTTAAAAGGAAAAATAAATTTTTGAAGTGATGTGGAGATTAAAGAATTGAAAAGAGATTGTCTTATCATGCCTCAAGTGGGATAGGCACTCAGTGCTGCAGAATTTTAGAGGGAAGATGCAAAATTTGAAGGGCAAGGAAGAGGATTGACCCCTGTATAAATGCAGCTCTTCTTTACTTATGAGGGTTTCCAATTTTCATCCAACAAGTTTAATTTTTAGGGGGTTGCATAGAGGAAGAAGGAGACCTCTCCAATGGACGTGGAAAGAACCATTGCTAGAGGAGAAAGAACTGGAGGCTGCACTAGGGAGCTAAAGGAGAAGAGAAGAGGAAGAAGAAGAGAAATCCAGAGAACCCCATCAAGGGTTGTTCCTAGTAAACTCTAATCTTGCTCTTACTTTTCTTTTAGTGGATCATAAAAGGGTCTTCATCCATGTATATTTTTCTTCTTTTCTCCGCTGTAATGAAAGGCTAAACTCCCTTGGGGAGGGTTTGGTTCAGCCCATTGTAAAATATAAAGGACTCAATGAATGATGTAGAACTTCCTCAAGCATTGATCTAAAGAAAATATATCTTTCAATAACTCAATAAAATCATCTTAAGAACAAGTTGTGTAACAAATAAAAATCTCATGTTATGAAAATATAACTATAAATACTAATAAACAAAATGAAAGTCTTGTGCTCCATATCTCATTGCTTAGTCAAAAGCGAGATATGTGTGAAAGAGGAGCTTATAATTAAGTGAGAAGTTCTTGAGCCCTTTTTGCACCATATTTTATGCTCAACTAAGGAGTCGAAGAGTGTGAGCTAAGACCCATTAATTGAAGCTCAGTTTCTCAACATATGTGAAAGGAGGTAGTGGATTCTTTGAGAGCTCATGAACGATGTGACATAGTTCATGGAGCCCAATGAAATCACTTCCTTATCTGAAGTGTGCATGATGTGCGAGAAGCTCATTAGTAGAATCAATGCTCTCAAGATCTGCTAATTAAAATCGTCAATTTTGGCAACCTAGACGTAGGAAAGCTGAAGTGCTCTTCTGCGATCTCATGGAAATCTTTGTGCATAAATTGAACCCTCGTGTGTTCTTATCTCGCACAAGATTTGCACTTGAAGTATTTAGAGGATAACTCTAAGGAATACAATGTGCACCTAATTAATTAGTTTAATAAAGAAATGAAATGTGCTTGAGAAGTAATACAACTTGAGGCCCCCATCATTTCACATGGAATAAGCCCAACTCTCCTCTCTACTTTAACTAGTTTCTTAACAACAGAATTATTGCTTTGACAACATAACAAAATCAAGCTGAATTTGTAGCATTTAAACATTATTGAAATTAGATATTCCTTAGTAACAAAACACCACATTCCCTGAGGACGATAAATCTCAAAACTCACCTTCCAAATTCTTACTTCAGACCACGTACACTTGCATGCGAGCGCAGACGTGTATTTCACAGCTGTCAAGTTCTTGGTGCCGTTGCCGGGGAATGGTAATTGTTTTGTATTAAGGAGAATTTATTAGTAAATAGTGATTTTAGCAAACCTCTTGCATATAATTTTAATTTTTGTTTTTGTAATTATTTGTGCTAACTATTTACTTTTCTTTCATTTATTTTTGTTTGCTGAATTATTGAACGCTATTGCTTAATTTCTATCTTGTATGAGTAGAAGAATTTGCACTAAATATCTTTTTGATCCAAAAATTTAAAAAACCTATTTACAAGCTAGAAGAGGACGAAGTATTCTAAGGAATCAACAAGTTGTTCTAGAAAACCTTAATGAAAATGGCAAACAATGTCTATCAATGGCCTCTCCAGAGGAATGATCACATGGCTAAAAATGAATATAACTCGCTTGAAAATGCACAACAAATTCTTGAGCTCCAGAATCAAATCTCTCAACTAAAATGTGAGCAATTAAAATCTTATTAGGAGGGAGATTGTGAGTTAAGGAATGCCAATGTAATCATGAATCATGGTAGAAATAGAGAAAGATTAGAGAACTCATTAATAGAATTTAGAACATCCACAACTGAATTCATGAATAAAACTGACGCCATGCTAAATAGGCACGAACATACTCTTTTAAGGCAAGAGGAGTCAATAAAAGAAATTGAACAAAAATTAAAAGAAATCATGAGGCAATTAGAGAAACCAGCTTTTGTAGGACTCATCGGCGAGTATGAAAATGATTCGGGGAACTCTATAACCCTAAGAAGTGGGAAAATGATAAGGTCGGTTGTGAGTGAGGAGAATAATAAAAACATAACAACAACTAGAGAGGGACAGGGGGACGAAGAAGTAATTATCAGAAATGAGAGGAATGATCGAAGGGATTTAAAGAAGGTTCGACCTAGTGAACAACATAAAATGACCCCTAACATTCTATACCCTCAGCGAATGGCTAAGGAGATACTTGATGTCCAATTCTATAAATTCTTAGACACTTTTAAAACTCTTCACATAAACATCCCTTTTGTGGAAGCTTTAGAGCAAATACTGAGTTATGCAAAGTTTATAAAAGATATCCTATCAAAGAAAAGAAAGATTGATGAAAAGGAGACTATGGCATTAACAGAAGAATGTAGTGCAATCCTTCAAAGGAAGATTCCCATTAAGAAGAAGGATCCTGGTAGCTTCACTATCCCTTGCACTATTAGAAGCCAATATTTCCAAAAAGCCCTTTTTGATCTAGGTGCATCCATAAATCTAATGCCAAGTTACATATTCAAGAAGTTAGAAATTGATCATTTGAAACCCACCTCTATTCTCCTCCAATTCGTTGATAGATTTGTAAGAACCCCTTTAGGAATTGTGGAAAATGTGCTTGTAAGGGTTTATATATTCATCTTCCCAGCTGATTTCAAAATCTTAAATATGAAAGATGAAAACCAAGAAATCCCCATCATCTTAAAATAGACCATTCTTGGCTACCGGAAGAACAATGATTGATGTTGATAAAGGGGAATTGAGATCGCGATATGGCGATGAGGAGGTGAAATTTCATGTAAATGATTCTATGAAGCACCCATCTAAGTCCAATGAGGATTGTTGGAGGATCAATTTAATCAAATAAGCTTGGTTAATGGGAGATGTGGAAGAAGAGGGGATACTAGTAAATCAGGATGATGAGGATCTCATTGAAGAGGGAGTAATTGAGGAATTAATTATGGAGAGGAAAATAATTCAGCCTTCTATAGTTTGCCCTCCATAATTAAAATTAAAACCTCTTCCCTCACACTTAAAGTACACTTATCTGGGGGAGGAGGCATCTCTTCCTGTAATAATTTATGCCTTGTTTACTCAGCATCAAGAGAGTCTTTTATGTAAGGTCTTAAAAGAGTACAAGAGAGCAATTAGATGGAGTATAGCTGATCTGAAAGGGGTTAGCCCAACTCTTTATATACACCGATAACTATACTCCATCAATTGAACCTCAATGACGCTTAAATCCTAACATAAGAGAAGTAGTTCACAAAGAAATTATTAAACTCTTAGATTCTGGAATCATTTTCCCTATTTCTAATTATTCTTTGGTGAGCCCTATTCATGTGGTTCCAAAAAAAAGTGGGATGACAATTGTACTTAACGACAAATGTGAATTGATCCCACTAGAACGTTGACCAGATGGAGAGTGTGCATTGATTATAGGAGATTAAATAAAGCTACTCATAAGTACCACTACCCTCTCTCATTCATTGACCAAATGCACGATAGGTTGGCAGCAAACCCTATTTCTATTTTTTTGATGGGTATTCAGGATATAATCAAATCCTAATTTCACCTGAAGACCAAGAGAAAACAACTTTCACCTGCTCCTTTGGGATATTTTCCTTTACAAGAATGCCCTTTAGATTGTGCAATACCCCAGCTATTTTCCAATGTTGTATGATGGCCATTTTTTCTGATATAATTGGGGAACTTTTAGAAATGTTTATGGGTGATTTTTCTGTTGTCAGAAGCTCTTTCGATCATTGTTTAATCAATCTAGGAAAGGTTCTAAAAAGGTTTGAAGATTCAAATTTAACCTTAAATTGGGAAAAATGTCATTTTATAGTGGAAGAATGTATTGTCCTTGTTCATTTGATCTCTAGGAAAGGAATAGAAGTTGATAAGGCTAAGATAGAGGTAATTGAAAAACTCCCCCCTCCTATCAATGTGAAAGGAATTAGAAGTTTCCTTGGGCATGCAAGATTTTACAGAATATTTATCAATGATTTCTCCAACATAAGTTTGCGGCTCTGTAAATTACTAGGGAAGGATGTTGAGTTAAAATTTGATGAAAATTGTTTAAGAGGTTTCAACGCCATTAAAACTGCCTTGATCTCTGCTCCGATAATTTCTACTCCAAATTGGGACTCCCCATTTGAGATTATGTGTGATGTGAGTGACCTTGCAGTAGGTACTATCCTTGGGCAACGAAAGGAATGGACCTTCTATTCAATTTACTATGCTAGTAATCTCCTTAACGATGCCCAAAGAAACTACGATACCACGGAGAATGAACTCCAAGCTGTCATCTTTGCTTTCACTAAATTCAGGTCATATCTCATTGGGTCTAAAACTATTATTTACACTAATCATGCAACTATTAAGTATCTCTTTCAAAAGAAAGAAGCAAAACCCTACTTAATACGTTGGGTGATGCTCTTGCAAGAATTTGATCTAGAAATCCGGGATAAGAAGGGGAGTGAGAATGTGCTAGCTAACCATCTATCTAGATTGACCCACCTTGATAGTGATAATTTGACCAAAATTAGTGAATCGTTCCCCGATGAGAAACTGTGCACTATTTATTCTTCAAAATCTCCTTGGTTTGCTGATTTTGCTAATTATCTTGTAAGGGGAGTTATACCGAAAGACCTGAACTTTCAACAAAGGAAAAAGTTCTTTGCTGATATAAAAAATTACTTTTGGTATGATCCCTTCCTCTATAAATGCTGCAATGATCAACTCCTAAGGAGTTGTGTGCCCGATTCAGAAATTCAGGACATTCTCTACCATTACCGCAATCCCCTTATGGAGGGCACCATGCAATTGATCAAACAGCGGCTAAGGTTCTTCAATCCAGGTTTTTTTGGCCTCATCTATTCAAAAATGCCGCAAATTTCATCAAAAGTTATGACAAATGCCAAAGAACCGGAAACCTTAGAAAAGGGATGAGCTCCCTCTGAATGGGATCTTCGAAGTGGAGTTATTTGATGTTTGGGGTATTGATTTCATGGGCCCATTTCCCTTATCCCAGACTAATTTATATATTCTAGTTGCTGTTGAATATGTTTCAAAATGGGTAAAGGTGCTTGCATGTGTGGGCAATGATGCTAAAATTGTTATTAAATTTCTCAAGGAGCATGTGCTTGTGAGATTTGGCATGCCTAGATATCTAATAAGTGATGGGGAAAAGCATTTCTGTAATTGGTAGCTTGAGAGTTTGCTTAGAAGTTATAGAGTAAAACATAAGGTGGGAACTACTTATCACCCTCAAACTAGTGGGCAAATTGAAGTCTCAAATAGGGAACTAAAGCAGATCTTGGAAAAGACAGTGAATCAAAATAGAAATGGTTGGACTTCAAAACTCCAAGATGCCCTTTGGGCATATAGAACTACTTTCAAAACTCCCTTTGGAATGTCCCCCTACAGACTCATGTATGGTAAATCTTGCCATTTTCCTGTGGAGTTGGAGCACCGTGCGTTTTGAGCAATAAAGAAATTAAACTTTGATTTCCACCAGGCAAGAGCAAGGAGAATGCTACAATTGAACGAACTTGACGAATTCAGATTGAATGCTTATGAAAGTGCTAAAATATACAAAGAAAGATGAAAAAATGGCATGATAAATTAATTAAGCCAAAGCATTTTCAACCTAGAATGAAGGTACATTTTTTTACATTAAGATTGATACAATTTCTAGGAAAATTAAAGGCAAGGTAGATGGGACCATTTACAGTAACAAAGGTCTATCCTCATGGAGCCATAGATGTTTCTTCAAGTGAAGGAACCCTCAAGGTAAATGGAAATTGATTGAAGCCTTACTTGGAAGAGAGTAACAAGCAGGAAAGGGGGATGGACATTACAAAACCTCCCTATGCAAGGAATCACGTAGAAGATTTTACTCGGGTCAAGCCAAGATGCTAAAATATGTGCTTGGTGGGAGGCAACCCACAACTAAATTAGGTTGTATTTTTTCTTCTTTGCATTTCTAGATTTTGTACTTTTCTTTTGTGTGTTTTTATTTTTATTTAAGGAAATAAATTATGGATTATCATAGTTCCAAATTCTTTCTAAGATTGCAAATGGTATATTTTTTCTGAATTCTTCAAGATATTGAAAGTTACAAGAATAATAATGAAGAAATTGATTATCAACCAAAGTTAGCTTAACAAATAAATGACTATACTGATTGACATCATTAAATCATCTAAACAATGGAATGATTTCAGGTTGAATATAGTCTCCAAAAATTTAAATCAATGCAAGGACTAATTGTGGTGGAAAGCTTAAAAATCAAAACTAGTGAAAATATTGAGTGGGCAAAAGAGTGTGCTAAGCTCCTGTAGGACTTCATGTTCACAAGGAGTTTGAAATGGGAAGAAAAATAATATCTCTCCCTAAAGGATGAAAAAAAAAGCAAAAATAGGGATGAAGAAAAATATCTCTCCCAAAGAAAAAATTGAAATTGGATGATGAAAAATATCTCTCCTAAATTATTAAATATTTTTGTGATTCATAAGAAGAAGCACATATGGCACAAAACTCTTGATTACTCACTACCATCCTAGTTCAGTAATTCCAAGGAACCTCCCCATTACCTAGCACCAAGTGTTACAAACTTAAAATTCGAGACTAGTTTATCAGCCTTAGTTCATAACCAAAGTTAGAAAATTTTAAATGATGCCAAATATTCTTGTCATTTCAGTTATGCTAGATCTTTGAATTGCAATCAAACTCATATTGACATCTCTTATAGACTCCGATACCTTAGAAACAAAAAAAAATTTATTTTTGAACTTACCTGAGGACGAGCAAGAGTATAAGTGTGGGGGTGTGATAAATTCATAATTTATATCCTAAAATAAAGGAAAAAGCTCATTCATTTCCTTATTTTATACAGCCCTCTTAATTAAATGCTGCTTATTTTCAAGTTAGAAGCAAGCCCAACAAATTTTGGGAAATGTTGGAGTGTTTTTCGACTTTTTAGAAGGAAATCGTTGCAGCAGGTGAGTTTGCAAAACTCAATCGCTACTTGCATACAGAAGACCCTTAACTAGGACATTATTGAATTTTAGAGTGTTTTTGCTATGGCGTGACACAACGCACCCTAGCGCACTGCAGCGGGTGAGTTTGCAAAACTCAATCGCTACAGTGTGCTGCAGCGGGAGAGCTTGCGGAACTCAATCGCTGTAGCGCGCCATAGAGATAATTTGCGGAACTCAATCGATGCAGCTCGCCATAGTGGAAGACTTTGTGGAACTCAATCGCTGCAGCGCACCACTGCTGGAGAGTTTGCGAGACTCAATCACTCCAGCACGCTGCAACGGAAGAGTTTACGAAACTCAATCGCTATAGCGCGCTGCAGTGGGCAGGTTTCATGACTTAAAACCGCCACAGTGCGGTGCAACAAATGAGTTACGAGACTCGATTGCTACAGCGCGCTGCAAGGGCGCACCAAATTTCTGTCTGTTCAGGGCATTTATTGCGGCTAGGACAAGACCTCCAATCTGCTCCTTGTCTCCCAGCCATCATTTCTTTTGCAGCAGAATAGTTTTTAAAAAGGAAAAATGAATTTTTGAAGTGATGTGGAGAGATTAAAGAATAGAAAAGAGATTGTCTTATCATGCCTCAAATGTGATAGGCACTCATTGCTGCAAAATTTTTGAGGGAAGATGCAGAATTTGAAGGGCAAGGAGATGTGTGACCACTCTATAAATGCAGCTCTACTTTACTTAAGAAAGCTCCCAATTTTCATCTAGCAAGTTCAGTTTTTAGGGGGCTGCATAGAGGAAGAAGGGGACCTCTCCAAGGGAAGTGGAAAGAACCATTGATAAAGGAGAAAGAACCGGAGGCTGCACTAGGGACCTAAAAAAGAGGAGAAGAGGATGAAGAAGAGAAATTCGGAGAACCCCATCAAGGGCTATTCCTAGTAAACTCTAATCTTGCTTTTACTTTTCTTTTAGTGGATCATAAAAGGGTCTTCATCCTTATATATTTTTCTTCTTTTCTCCATTGTAATGGATGGCTAACTCCCTTAGGGAGGGTTGGGCTAAGCCTATTGTAAAATGTAAAGGACTCAATGAATGATGTAGAACTTTCTCATACATTGATCTAAAGAAAATCTATTTTTGAGTGACTCTATAAAATCATCTTAAGAACAAGTTGTGTAACAAATGAAAATCTCATGTTATGAAAATACAACTATAAATACTAATAAACAAAATGAAATTCTTGTGCATTATAGCTCATATCTTAGTTAAGAGTGAGATATGTGCGAACGAGGAGCTTAGAATTAGGTGAGAAGTTCTTGAGCTCTTTTTGCACCATATTTTATGCTCAACTAAGGAGTCAAAGCATACAAGCTAAGACCCATTAATTGAAGCTCCGTTGCTCAGCATATGTGAAAGGAGGGAGTGGATTCTTTGAGAGCTAATGGACGATGAGACATAGTTAATGCAGCACAATAAAATCACTTCCTTATCTGAACTGCGCATGATGCGTGAGAAGCTCATTAGTGGAATCAGTGCTCTCGAGATCTGCTAATTAAAACTGTCAATTTTGGCAACCTAGACGTAGGAAAGCTGAAGTGCTCTTCTGCGATCTCATGGAAATCTTTGTGCATAAATTGAACCCTCGTGTGTTCGTATCTCGTACAAGATTTGCACTTGAAGGATTTAGAGGATAACTCTAAGGAATACAATGTGCAATTGATTAATTAGCTTAATAAAAAAGAATGAAATGTACTTGAGAAGTAATACAACTTGAGACCCCCATCATTTGACATTGAATAAGCCTAACTCTCCTCTCTACTTTAATTAGTATCTTAAAAACTGAATTTCCGCTTTGACAGTGGAACCAAATCATGCCGAATTCGTACCATTTAAACATTATTGAAATTAGACATACCTTAGTAACAAAATACTCCATTACCTGAGGATGATAAATCTCGAAATTTACCTTCCAAATTATTATTTCAGACCACGTACACTTGCGTGTGAGCGCAGACGTGTATTTCACTGTCTGTCACCAAGCCTAAATTAATTATTGGGGACTGCTTCTCTCTTGAGACTAGCTAGAACTTTTAGATGATTAACTAATTAATTTTGGTTGACCTCATTAACATTATTTCTGATCCTACCCTTGTAAAACTCAGTCCCATCACTATGCGCAACTGATGCAATTTAAGAACAATTGGCGGCGAGATTGTGAGTTACTCGGGAAGGACTAGTGAACCTTCCCAAATATCTGTTGATTGAACTACTAAATTTCAACCCCAAAGGAGAGCTAAGAACTAATCCTTAAGATAAGTGTAAAGTCCTTATCTTAAGTATTAGAAAGAATACTTAAGTACATTGGATTATGAGTGAGTTGAAATAAGAATCCAATATACATAAGTGTTAGCATTTCATATATGCTTCTCACAGCATAATACAAACTATAAGTAGTAGTAAGTACCAAGTGTAGAAGCTAAGAGCATTCATCAATATTATTCATGACAGAAGCTAAGGAAAGAATTCATCTCAAAAAGGAAACAAAATGCATCCATTATTTAATTATTATAGACTATTTGCTTAAATAAAATAATAGTAAAAGTGTCTCTCACTCGAATTGAAAATAAAACTAAAGTAGAAAAGTAAATGCTGATGCTTAGTCCACTAATGCTCCATGAACTCCTTCTAGGTCTTTTGCAAAGCCTCCTGAGGTTGGTCCGCAGACTAATATGGATCTAGCAAATTGCTATATACCAAAAGTACCACGTGTTAGACCATTAGTCAAACACATCTAAAGCTACTCTAAATAGTTATAGTTATATAAAGTTTAACATTTAAGTAATTTAATCAATACTATAGAAATGCACTAAAACAGCTGAAAAGTTTAAAATATCGTAAATCTGAAAGTAAAGTAAAATGGTAACCAAAAATTGAGTACTAAAAATAGGGAAAGCAATAAGAAAATTGAAACTGAATAAATATTGAAATAAAACTATATTGTATGCCACTTAATAAATGCATATGTATCTAAATATGCCACAAAATGGTATGCCACAAGTATGCCTGACTCGATGTCACATTACATCCCACGGAATCCTAGGTGAGCCAATGCTCTGCTAATAGATCCTAGGTGACAACATCGCTCCGCTAATGCTAATATGCATTTATGTAATGCCAAGGCTTTGATAAATATATGCTCTTAATTTATTAAAATAAGAAATCAATCTTAGGATAAATTCATCTAAATGAATTCTAAGAGTAATAAACTCATTTGTCTCCATTGTGCATAATTCTTCTAAATAAATTATGACTCCTGGTCCAAAATTATAGAATTTCATGGTTCTCAATATAATTATACCTTAAGTCATCACATGGAGGGGTTGCATACACAAGATTTAGCATGTTCTAGGATGGGTAACTTTAATACTTAGTTTGCTTAACTACACTTATCAATGCGCGCAAAGATAAGGGATATAATCCTTTTATAGTTTATTCACTTAAACTAAGTTGTTAAATCCCCAGAATATAAACATAACTTAAATTGTCCGAAGAAAGGTAATTTGAAACACTTTGTTAGTTTAACTGCACTTCTCGATACGCCCAAAGATATGGGACAAAATCCTTTTATAGTTTATTCTCTCAAACTAAATTGTTCCATCCCCTACTTATAACACACTTCAGACTCAGGATGTTTATCCTGAACTGAGTTGTACTTATCTATTACTTAGGACAAGATTGAGACTATACAGTTTTATCCAGGGTAAATCAATAATTCCATTTTATGCTGAGTAATTTAGCTCTATGGATGTGCACTAACATCTCCATCTGATAACTTTTCTAATTCTCCCTCTATCAAATCTATTTAATAATAAAGGAGTAATAAACTATAGAAGCCATTCTCCATTATGGTAAATCTTACACAAATGGCTCTGAGGAAGTGACAAAATAGTCATTCAATTTAGGATAACTACTACAAGATATAATCTCAATCTAAGTATTTTAGGTCTTCCTATCATATGGCATAGAAATAATCATCTATTGCTATTAAGGTTCATCTAGGGTCCTACCTCAAAATAAGATAATTAAGGCAATTCCAACCTATAAGTAACCCTATTAAAGGCATAATATTTACTTAAACTTAGAACTATCTTTTCATTTTAAAGATTGAAAGCCGCTAATCATCACAATTAAATCATAAGCTAAATTCTAAGAATTCAAGATAATAAGATCCCATGTAGGTTTAAGAGTTCAATCATAAGATTCAAATGCAAAAGTCAAACATGCTAATCCTTTGTATTTTAATTCAACCCAATACTATGATTATGGGGTAAAATCATATAATTTATTGAAAATTGATTGTTTGGCAATTTAGTGTATTTTATTTATTTAATAAGAGTCAATTCATGCAGATCTTTTTTTTTAAGAAAAAATCAAAGGAAATTAAGCTTAAAATTAAGATAAAAATTTACATTATCATTTATGAGACTTGATAAATATAGATCACATGATAAATTAGCAATACTAATTAGAAAATAAATGCTAACCTTCATTAATTATGAGTTAAAGCAATTGGTACTTAATTAGCAATTTAATAAAAAATTAGAATTTAAATCTAATTGAAAATATTAAGTTCTAAGTATCCAAATAACTTATCACAATATATCAAGCATAATGTTCCACATTTAAACCAATATAGTGAAGCTATTTAATTGATATAAATATTTTAGATTCTAAGAAGCAATAGTACATTGATTCAATCAAAAGAAAATAGCTACAAGTGCAAGTTTGTTATGCAAGCATATATTCAAAAGGTCTAAATATTTTAAGCATGGGGTTCTCTTATATAATTATCAAATGCATGATTTCACTATTTTGGTTTATTTTGGCATTATTAGGGTTATTGAGTTATCAAAATACCAAAAATATAAAGTTTGGGCAAAACTAAGCAATTTTGCGCGCAACGGTACATTGAAGCGCTCACCTTGCTGAGAGCCAGGAGATACTGCACCATGCAGGTTGCTCCTGCGCAGCAGCGTGCTTCTGCACAGCAGTGTGCGGCTGTGCTTTCAGGCGTTACAATGTGCTATGGTGAGTTTCTGCACCTCAGTGCGCTGTAGCGCTTCCCTGGCTGAGAGCCAGGCGCTACGGCGCACTGTAGCGCTCGATGGTCATCTTGCTTGAATGAAAAATAGAATGTCTTCTCTATTACACTTGAATACTCTCGATTTAAGATACCTCAAGTGCAGTTCCATATACCGATAGAAAGGTCTTTCTAAGACCTTTGTATCGATACCAAAATCAACACGAAAAGATTACTCTAACATCGTAAACAATGATGCCCTAGGTACATATGCAAATTTCTTATTTACTTACACAACATTATTCATTTTTGGATTTAGTTCAAATTCTATTGAGTTTGATTGCTAAAATGCAAGTTCTTGAGGACAAGTATTAAGCATTTAAATGAAATGAAGTAGCCATTGCACCCCAAGCTAAAATGGAAAGGTACAAAGGGATGGTATAAGAAGTGGCTTGGCTTGTGAAGGGAGGTTCCATCTAGGTTTTCTTCAAGAGCCTGGGAGAAAGTGAGCTTCTTCTTCAACTGCAAGCAAAAAAAAAGAAGAGAGCTGAGGGTTCTTAAGGAGCTTGGTATGGAAGGAGCTTCAGCTGACAGCAAAATGGGGAGAGTTGAGGCTAATGGAGCATAGATAAAGGATGAGGAAAGGATAAGCTTTAGGGAGATAAGATTTCAGGAAGTCATCATTGCTATATAGGGGATATGGGCTGGAGCTGATAGACAAGTAATGGGAAAGGGCAGACATGCGCAAGAATTTCGGAAAATTTAAGATTTTAGTTAATTGTTTTCTAATTTTAATTAACATAATTTAGAATTTAAAATCAGATGAATAAATGTGCTCCAAAAAATCCCAAAAATTCACTTCTAACTAATTTGACGGTAAGGAACTCAATAACAATGTCAGATTTTAATTTGAAAATCAATTTAATTATCTTAATTTTTTGGGTATTTAAATATATTAAATATTTGAGAAAATCAGACGACTTCCAAAATTTTTTAAAATATCACCCCTAACTAATTTGGGAGTTACAAGCACAATAGCAAAGTTATATTTTGATTTCATGGTCAAATTAAATTTCTCAAATTTCTAATGATCAAATATATTAAAATATTCATAATATTCGATTGAGCTTTGACTCACTCCAAAATGTCAGAGTTTGGTTCTAATGATTAAATGAACCTAATGAAATGATAATTAAAATGCAATTAAGCTAAGATTAAGCTAAGTAACAACCTAGGATTATTACAGACTCTCCCACTTAAGAATGATGTCGTCCTCAACATCATTGATAAGTAAGGAAAGTATAGCAGTAAATAAAAGATAGGAAGTTAAAAAAATAGAGAACTGAAAGAAAAAGTGTACCTAGATTCACAAAAAGGCTTGGATACTTTTGCTGCATATCCACCTCTTTATACCAAGTATACTCTTCAAGGGAAAGATTCCTCCACTAAACTTTCACCATATGAATAGAATGATTCCTAAGCTACCGCTGATCACGAGCTTGGATTTTGATTGGCTCCTCCACATGGGAAAGATTAGGCTAGAGAAAAATGTCTAGATGTGGAACGAGATGCAATGGATTACGAAGACATCTTTGCAATGAAGAGGTATGCAAGACATTATGAACTACAAAGAAGTCCTTGGGAAGCTTTAATTTGTAGGCTGCAAAGACTATCATTGTTGCTACTTCAAAAGGTTCGACATAGCGGGGACTAAGTCTCCGAGCCATACCAAAATGAAAGACACCCTTCATTGGGCTGACTTTAAGATAAGCAAAATCTCCAATATTAAAATACAAGGGACGATGATGAGAATCATGATATTTACTTTAGCGATCTTGTGTGGCACTAATCCCTTGTTGAATTAATTACACATTTCTATCTATTTCATCTACCAGATTGGATCCATAAAGTTGAACACTGCCAATTTCATACCATGAAAGTGTACTGCTGCACTTCCTTCTATACAATGCTTCATATGGTGCCATGCCAATACTTGCTTAGTAACTGTTATTATAGGAAAACTCCATGAGAGGTATGTGATCTTCTCAGAAACCACTAAAACTAAGAATACATAAATGTAGAAGGTCCTTAAGAACTTGATTAACTCATTCTATCTATCCATCAGTTTGAGGATGGAAGGCAGTGCTCATGGCCAGGGTAGTTCTTAGGTCTTGATGTGCCGCTTACCAGAACTTCAATGTGAATCTACTATCATGATCAGAAACTATCAATCTTGGAATATCGTGGAGTTTGATGATTTATTTGATATACATATTTGCCAAATTTTATACTGAATCAATTTGATGCATAAGGATAAAGTGAGCTGACTTAGTTAAGCGATCGATTGTTACCCTGATAGAATCGGCTCTAAATCTTACCTTAGGCAAACCCATGACAAAATGCATGGATTTATCGAACCATTTCCATTCTGGGATTACTAGAAGATGAAGAAGTCTTATGGGCTTTTGGTGTTCAGCTTTGATAAGATTGCAAGCATGACATTTTGCTACGAATTCTACCACCCTTTTTTCATCAAACCAGGCCACCATAATGACTGCTTCAAATCCTAGTACATTTTTGTACTTCTTAGATCAACTTGATATCCTGAATCTTGACCTTCAACAAGAATTTCTTGGTGCATGGACTTAGGGATCCATAAACGAATGTCTTGATAAATTACAACTCTTTGCATCTACTAATCGTGCTTTAAGTTTTAGATAATCTTCATCTTTAAGTTGCAAGATGAAGAAATCTTTATGAAATGTGGGTTCCATGACGCTATGAGAACATCGTACTTAGCATGTTACCACATAGTGGAACAATCTCTAGCTTACGAAATGCTTATTTAATTGAAATTTCAGCTATCATGGCAGAAAGAGTATCATGATGACTAAGGGCATTGACAATGACATTAACTTTGTCGGGATGATATTATATATTCAAATCATAATCACTTATTAATTCTAGCCATCTTCATTGGCGGCAATTAAGTTCACGCTGTATGAAGATATATTTCAAGCTCTGATGATCAGTGAAAATTGAGCAATGAACGTTGTAAGGATAATGATGCTAGATCTTTAGAGCAAACACCATGGATGCAAGTTCAAGATCTTGAACCAGATAATTCTTTTGTTGCTACTTTAACTGATGAGACGCATATACAATAATTTTCCCTTCCTGCATCAACACACAACCCAAATCTATACAGTTGCATCTGTATAGATTTGGTAGTATAAACCTTCCTTAAGTATGACAAGTACTGGGGCAGAAGATAGCACATCTTTCGATGCTTAGAAAGCATCTTTGCATTCAGTGCTCCACACAAAAACATAGCCTTCTGAGTTAGCTTTGCTAAAGGAGAGGCGGTCTGAGAAAAACCTTTCACAAACTTTTAAACATAACTAGCAAACCCCAAAAAATTTTGGTATCGGTCACAAACTTTGGTTGCTACCAATCTTGGACAACACTGATCTTTTTCTAATCTACCTTTATGCCCTTAGGCATCTACAACATGACTGAGAAAGGCGAATGAGTCAAGCCCGAATTTGCACTTGGAATACTTGGCATAAAGTTGATAGTTGTGTATTTCTTCTAATATTGCCCGCAAGTGGTCCTTATGCTCTACTTCGCATTTGGAATAAATTAAAATATCATCGATGAAGACGATGACGAATTTAACAAGGTAGCGATTAATAACGCACTGCATTAGATCCATGAAGATGGATGGTGTGTTCGTTAAACCAAAGGACATTACTATAAATTTCTAGTGTCCATAATGAGTTCTAAATGTTATTTTCTCTACATCTGATTCCTTGACTCGTAGTTGATGGTAGCCTGGCTTCAAGTCAATCTTCGAGAAAATCTTATCTCTATATAATTAATCAAAGAGATCATCTATACACTATAATAGATACTTGTTATTGATTGTAGCCTTGTTCAGCTCACGATAGTTGATACACATATGCATCAAACTATCCTTCTTTTTAATGAATAGCACTGGCACTCCCCGAGGAGATGAACTAGCTCTAATAAGACCCTTCTTGAGCAACTCTTGAAGCTATTTGTTCAATTATTGCAACTCCTTAGGCGCCATATGGTAAGGAACTTTAGACAATGGTTGCATTCCAGGAATAAGTTCAATCACAAATTCCACTTTTCTGACGGTTGGAAGGCCGGGTAGGACTTCAGAAAATACATTGGAGAATTCACATATGGCGCGATTCTCAGCGATAAGGATGTCCTCTTTCTTCTCACCTAGAATATTTACTCGGTAGGCATCGCATCTTTTTCTAACTAATTTCTCTGCCTTCATGGCATTGATCAATGAAGCTTGAGTGCTGAACTTGCCAAAGAAAGTTTTAACTTGACTTCTGCTACCTAATGTGATCTTTTTGTTCAAATAGTTGATAATAGCAATGTGCTTGCTCAGCTAGTTCATTCCCATGATTACATCAAAATTTGCAATCGGTAGTACCATCAACTAAGCTTCAAAATTTTTCTTGCCAATAGGGATTGGTATGCTACAAAATTGTTGAGCTTGCATATGGGCTCTAGAATGTAACCCTATTCTTATCAAGCTTGCTAAGCTATACAAAAATACTTTATGTGCTTTAACCTAATTTTTTGAGACAAAGGAGTGACTTGCTCCAGTATCAAAAAGAATATTGCACAGTTTTCCATTAATCATTAAGGTGCCTATGATTACAATAATAAAAAATCTACTTAAAATCATTCAATAGATAAGGAAGTGAAAAATATGAATTGAATGTAAATTTAAGATGTACCTGATACGAAGTCATTCTCTTCAAGAGCAGAAGCAGGGGTTAACATGTCAACTCTTGCTGGAGCAGTTAGTTGACAATTATGAGGTTTTCAACCTTGATGATTGTAGGCTAGAACAAGAGCAAATGAAGCCCTGGGGGTTTCAGAAGAAACGGGAGGCAGCATCACAGCCAAAGCAGGATCTTGGCTGTTTAGCGGCTGAGGATGGAATACTTGGTCACACTTTGAATGAGTGATGAGCATCCCATCAATAGTCTTCTTAGTGTTGCAATGGTAGAAATGGTGGCCAAATTCGCCACAAATATAACAATTGTTACCTTGATTATAATATTTTTTATAAGGATGGCAACGCTTGCAATCTGAGGCCTCAGTTTGTGGTTGATCGACCTCGAGATTGAGTACTTTTGCCACTTTCCGGTGACCAAAGGTTTCTCTTCTAGAAGGCATGAAGTGAGCCTTCCTTTTGCGGTCCATTTGACCTTTAAAATGTTCTTGGAAATGAGCCACTTCAGCTAGCTCGGAGAAGTTCTTGAACTAAAAGAAGACCAAGTAACCCCAAATTAAGTCTCTTAGTCCCTTCAAGAACTGGTTGCATCTTGAAGCTTCAGATCTGACAGGGTCAGAAGTGAAGCGGGACAACAGCCAAAATTTGTGTTCATAATCTGAAATAGATCTCTTGCCTTGGGAGAGGTTGAGTAACTCATCTTCTAAATTGGTTTGGGTAGATGTTGGAATAAATACTACTCTAAATGCTTTGATAAATAGGTCCCACTGAATATCTTCAAGCTCATAGTCAGTGAACTTGGTGCTTCTTTCATTTTCCCACCAATATTCTACTTCATCCTGAAATAGGTGGGTAACCAGATGAATAACTTCATAGTTTGGGCATTTGATACTTACCAAATTCATTCTAGCCAGCTTGGACAAACTTATCATGTTCATGGGATTTATTTCCCCATTTAATGTGGGTGTTCTTAGACACAGAAAGCTGTGGAGAAAACCATCTGCAGAGAAGAGCGGTGCTAATGTGGTAGTCATCTGAACGATAGGTGGCTATTGTGAGTTTAAGATGAGAGCACAAGTTTCTTGCGCCTATTGCACATTGCTTTCTGTTAGAGTCATCATCAAACTTTCCACCGAGACAACATCATCAAGTTTACTAGATGATGAGATCATGTTCTTGATTGGAGTAGGAATGGAATGGGATCCTGGATTCATGACTGCAGTTTCCAATATACAAATTTAGAGAATAAAAATAACTAACTCTTTCAATCATTACTTCTCAGAGGAGAAGTTACAAGGGTATGCCTAAATGATAAACTGACATAAAAGATGAATTCAAGAATCTATGAATAGGATTAACAACATAATTCTACTATAAAAGCAGTGCAAAAACCATCATAGGTAACTTCTAAATGCTTCCTCTCTAGCCTTCGATATGTCTAGCGCCACCACCTTTCAGCTGATCCGCCAAGTATGGCTCCCAAAATCTGAAGGCGATTATAGTCTGAACTTCCAGTCTCCCTGACTACTGTTGTCACTCAAGCTAGCCACTCTTTGGCAAGAACCGAGAAACTAGTTCCTTGAAAGCTTGGACATACTAGTATCTTATCGAGTACTTATACTCCCCTAGGAGATACTCCACTAATGGTCCTTCCATACAACTTGCCATCCTTGTAATCATCAGTCCAGTAGTCATCAAAGAGCCTAAGGTAATGAATGACTCCATATCATTGACACTCCATTTCATATGATTTATAATTAAATATTAGTTTGAATTCTTACTTATACATATTTCACTTTAAGTGCATTTTACTTCTTTAAGATTCGTTTAGACACTAAGATGTCCTTTTCCATATACTTTTAGTTTTCATTTCTGAGATTCAACTTGATGAATTATGGATGCTACTCTTCTTACAGTTAGTAATTGCGATCATATCTGCTCTAAAGAATGGATCATAAAGTAGATAGGAACTCTCTCCTTATCTAACACTTTATGATACTTCTATGATACCAACTTTAATGCCCCATCCCATCGCCACGCACAACTGAGAAAATTTAAGAATAATTTGTAGCGGGACGGTGCGTAATTCGGGAAGGACTGCTGAACCTTCCTGAATACATGCTGACCGAATTACCGAATTTCAACCCCTAAGGAGAGCTGAGAACTAATTCTTAAGATAAGTGTAAAGTCCTTATCTTAAGTATTATAAGGAATACTTATATACATTGGATTATGAGTGGATTGAAATAAGAATCCAATATACATGAGTGTTAGCATTTTATATATGTTGATCACATCACAATACTAAGTATAAGTAATAGTAAGTACAGAGTCTCGAAGCTAAAAGCATTCTTCTAGATCATTCATCACAAAAGCTAAGTAAGATATTCATCTCATAAAAGATAGAAAGTGCATCCATAATTTAATTTTTACAAACTGCTTTCTTAAATAAAATAACAATAAAAGTGTCTCTCAGTCGAACTGAAAATAAAATAAAAGCTGAAAAGTAAATGCAGATGCTGAGTTCACTAATGCTCCATGAACTTCTCCTAGGTCTCCTATGAAGCCTTCTGAGGTTGCTCCTCAAACTGATATTGATCTAGCAAATTGTCGGATCCCAAAAGTACCACGTGTTAGATAATGAGTCAAACACATCTAAAGCTACTCTAAGTAGTTATAGTTATTTAAACAAATTTTTTAAGATGCGGCTGCTACTGCACGGTGGAGCAATTGCCTGGCCGAGAGTCAGGTGCTACGGCACACTGTAGCGCTCGATGATAATTCTGCCTAAACAAAAAAAAGAATGTCTTCCCTATTGCGCCCTAATACTCTCAATTTAGGACACCTCAAGTGCGATGCCATATACAGATGGAAAGGTCTTTCTAAGACCTTTTTATTGATAACAAAATTGACACTAAAAGATTATTCTAACATTGCAAACAATGATGCCCTAGCTACCTACGCAAATTTTTATTTCTTACACAACATTATTCAATTTTGGATTCAGTACGAACTCTATTGAGTTTGATTGTTGAAATGTAAGTTCTTGAGGACAAGTATTTAGTATTCAAACAAAATGGAGTAGCCATTGGATCTAACTAATGGAGGAAAGGAAAGGTACAAAGGGGAGGTATAAGAAGGGTACCTTAGCTTGTGAAAGTAAGTTCCAACTAGGTTTTCTTCAAGAGCCTTGGAGGGAATGAGCTTCTTCTTTAGCTTCTAGCAAAAAAAGGAAGAGAGCTGTGGTTCTTTAGGAGCTTGGTAAGAAAGGAGCTTCAGCTAACAGTAAATGGAGAGAGCTGAGGATAATGGAGCATAGATAAAGGAGGGGGAAGGGATAAGCTTCAGGGAGATAAGATTCCAAGAAGTCATCATTGCTGCATAGGGGAGATGGGCTAGAGCTAATGGATAGGTGATGGGGAATGGTAGGCATGCACAAGAATTAGGGAGGAAAATGGGAAATCTAAGAATTTGACTAATTATTTTCTAATTTTTATTAACATAATTTAGAATTTAAAATTAGATGAATAAACGGGCTCCAAAAATTCTCAAAAATTCAGCTCTAACTAATTTGAGGGTGTGGAACTCAACGATAAAGTTGAATTTTAATTTGGAGATTAATTTAATTATCCAAGTTTTTAGGGTAATTACAATAAAATATTTGAGATAATCCAATAACTTCCAAAATATCCATAACATCACCGCTAGTTAATTTGGGAGTGACGAGAGCGATAATAAAGTAGGATTTCATTTTTGAGGTCAAATTAAATATCTCAAATTTTTAATAAACCAAATATATTAAAATATTCATAATATTTGATTAAGCTTCGAATCACTCCAAAATTTTAAGGTTTTGTTCTAATTACTAAATGAACCCAATGGAAAGATTGTTAGAATGTGATTAAGCTAAGATTATGCTAAGTAATAATCTAGGATTGTTACACCCCTTCTCATCAAATCAATATAAGAAACTAAACTCCATATTTTATGAAAGTTCTAAAATCAATTTAACTAATATGTGGCATTATTGTAGGAATCATGTTGTTCCCTTTTTCCCACTTGAATTTGGATGAATTTTATTCCCAATCTTATCAACATCTTTCTATGGAGATTGTTAAGAAATTACATTAGTGCTGCTAATATCATGCAGAAGATGGGTTACCCTTTGGCATCTAAATGCCATTGTTGTGCTGATGTTGAATCTATTGATCATACCTTTTTTCCTAATGAGATTAGTCTTAAGATTTGGAAACAAGTTACTTTAAATTTTGCTCCCATCTAATTTATCAATGTGAGAGATATTATTTTCAAATGGCATTCTCATAAATCAAAGAAATTATTTATTGGAAACTTTACTAATGCCAACGTTTGAAATGCTAGGAATAAAACTAAATATTCTAATATTTCTATGCAGCCAAGTAATATTATTAATGCTATCCATGCTGATAATTCTAATAGTTTTAACATATTCAATGCAAAATGTTTTGCTTGGGGTACTATTAATTTGTGAAACCTAATGCAAGGTTTTGGTGGGTGTTAGTTTGTAATAGTCCAAACTCTTAAGCACTAAGGTATTGTCCGCTTTGACCATGAAGGCCTCACGATTTTGCCCTCAAAAGTAATATTATTAATGCTATCCATGCTGATAATTCTAATAGTTTTAACATATTCGATGCAAAATGTTTTGCTTGGGGTACTATTAATTTGTGAAACCTAATGCAAGGTTTTGGTGGGTGTTAGTTTGTAATAGCACAACCTCTACCAATATATTATTGGCCTCACGATTTTGCCCTCAAAAGATAACTTCCCAGCAGTCACCCATCCTGGGAGTGCTCCCACATGAGCACGCTTAACTTTAGAGTTCTTATCAAGAACTCCACCGTTATTTGAAAAGACGCCTTGATATTTAAGAGTTTCACTTATTACTACTTAAGTGGGTCATCACATAGTTTCCTCTAGTTTCCTCTTATAGTATCGGGGGATTTCATCAAGAATTCTGTTCATTGCAGACTCCTTTTGTCTCCCTTTGATTTAATATATTGGTAGAGGTTGGTAGATTCTCATCTTTAATCTTGTTGGCTTAGTGATTTTTATATTTTGCTGGTTTCTATCTTATGCTGGTGTTGTTGACCGGTGGTTGACTATCTTTTGTTGGTTTCTATCTTGGATGGAGATTGGTTTGGCATGCTAGCTTACTCTGGTTGGCCGTCTTGTTTGGGTGTCTTGTTTTTTGTAGTTTTTTATTGGTTTGGTGGGTTATCTTGTTCTAGATTAATGCAGTTGTTGAAGTTTATGGCTTATTTGGTTGCTGGCTCTGTTTATTTCTGGTTTAGGGTGGGCTGGCTGTTAGTTTGGTTAGTGTGGTTGTTTTGTTCCTAGCTGTTGGTTAGGTTTGGTTGGTTCTGATGGTTGGCTTGTTTTGGTTGGTTGTCTGGTTTGGTTAGTTGGCTTTTTCTAGTGTGGTTGTCTTATTTGTGTGTCTTGTTTTCCGTAGTTTGTTTATTGGTTTGTGGGGTTGACTTACTCTGTATTGATGCTATCATTGCAGTTCCTGGCTCATTTAGTTATTGGCTCTGTTTGTTGCGGGTTCTGCTGCTTTGTGTGGTGGGCTGGTCACTAGTTTGATTGTTGGTTTGGTTTCGTTAGTTTTGGTGGTTGGCTGATATTAGTTGGCTGTCTTGTTTCAGTTTCTGATTGTTTTGCAAGCCATTTCTGGTTTTTCTTGCTGATGTTGCATGTTTGTGGCTTGCTTTCTACTTGGAATCTCTTGCAAGTTTCAGTTTTGGCTGGCCGACAGCAATTTGACTCTATGCAGTGCAGTGGGTAGTGGCCGGTCTCTGCTTGAATTTTGATTTTGCAAGTTCCTGTCTTACATGTGATGTTGCATGTGTGCATGCTTGCTAGATTTCTTGTTGTTTGGCTTATTTTGCAGGTTCCAATTTTTCAATTTGATTATTTAATGATTAGTGGTGTGCAGAAGTTTGGTGGGATAGAGGCACACAATTGCTATTATTTGCCTGGTATTTGACCGTACAAATGATGGAAGCTGCTCCTTCTCAGGTTTGTTTATTATTTGTTGATTTTGCTATTGGGCAATCTTTTGACTTTCTTGCAGGTATGCTGCAGTCTTGCATTTCATTATCTGCTTTTCATTAGTGTTTATTTCCCTGATATTTGTTGTATGTTGGTTCTTTTTTATTTTAACTGGAACTTTTTAAGGTGTCTTGGGTTTTTTTTAGATGCTAGAATTTTGTAACCTCACAACCGCTTTTTGTGATTTTTTGAATTATCTAATAAAATTATGTCGAAATAGTTTTTGATAAAAAAAATTATATATATATATATATATATATATATATATATAAAGTTTTAACATAAACATCTATTTTATCTTGAAATATTTCAAAAAGATATACTTTACATAGGAATTCTTTTAAATTAAATGAGGCCCTATAATTGTATTAAAGTATTGTAATTAGTTTGAAATGTAAAAAAAAATGATAACTTCAATGGCTATGGTTAGATAAGTTAATAAATGATGAATAGCGCCTTTGAAAAAAAAAAACAAAGGAAGTTTTCATTCGGTTATCTATATATATATATGTATATATATATATATATATAGTTTGTTACTTGCCTTAGCCAAACGTTAAGGCCCTAACTGATTCCCATATTAATGAGAGTTTTACTATAACAATTCATGATTGTTACTTGAATTTTTAATTATCAGATTAGCTTGAAACCTCTCCATTATTCTTAAAATTGTCTTTAAACTAATCCCTGAAATTTTGGTGGAGTTTGTCAAGGCTCGGCTGAGCCACCTCCTTATGTTCATTTCGCAGAATTGCAATCGTTAGTGGAAGTCTCGAGGCCTACGGCCAGCGGAACGAACGAGTTGAATCGACAGACCCATCTTCGTTGGACCCCAGGTACTCATTCCCGTTGTTCATGCTTGTGAATAGTATAGTCCATAGTAAACCCTAACTCTCGTATTTTCCTGAGCAGCATTAGGACGTTAGGGCTTAAGCTAGGTTGCAATATTATGGGCGTTTAGATGGTCTTGATGAGGGCTTTAATTTGATGTATAGCACATATCAAGAGGAGCTCGGAATTGTAAGAAACTTGATACACTAGTTTTTCTAGGGTTCGGGAATTTGTGACGGGGTGATGCAAAGTGCTAGGTGGGTCGATATCTGATCCGTGTGGCACTGCAAGTGTGCTACACACACTGATGGCCCGCAGATGTGCGCTCTAGAGGTCGTGAGTGCATGGAGGAACTGCAGCCGAAGGCGTGCCTGCGAGTAGAAGAAAATTAAACTATTTCTTGCATAACTTCTTAATCAATGACCAAAATATAGCAAAGTCATATCTAAAAGTGATTAGAAAAATATGATGAATCTTCTGGTGATATTTATTTTTTAATTTGATTAATATTTTTACTAATGATATTTGTAATCTTAATTAGCTTAAATCAAAACTCTAATTAGGTCTAATTAGCTCCAAATTAATTCTACTCATTATCATTGTTCTTATGATGCTATAGGTAATGTAATTACACTGATTTTTCTTAGATTGGATAGCAATTGTAGAAGTTAACTTTTTTTTGAGCTAAAGCACATGTTGATTTTGAATGTTGAGTAGTGGTTGGCGCAATGTATTCTCTAAACCCTAGGATATAGTAGCTTGAGTTTTTATATTACATTTATTTATCTTAGGTGAGCAAGAGAATGTGAATGAACACTTAGGGTGATTTTAGGAAATGGCAAATTAGGATATTTAGGAGAATATGTCATGAGGGATATAAACTTGAATTGGGATTTATATGAGTTGGATTATGAATTACTAGATGATTTGATCAATCCGTGGATAACTAGGTCAATGAGATAAGGGTTATTATGTTTGGTGATATTAGGTTCTTTAGCTAAAAAATATGAGAAACTTTTGGGTGAATTTATTGACCTTGGAAATAATAATATAGTTTAAGACTTACCTAGTTTAGATGAACTACCTGTGAGTTATTGAACTCTAAGAAGTCCTTGAGGTAGATTGAATCTTATTGCCTTAGATAGATCCGTATGTTAGATCATTTCATCCTAAAATCTTAGTTAGTGATCAATTAGGGATCCTTGAGCATGATAGCTTTATGAATAGGATAAAAAGTCATAAGGCTATATATAATTATATGATTTTAAAACCTTGATTTCAAAACTATAAAATTCTGATTTTTCATATATATATATATATATATATAGCAATTGACTGAAGACCTATATCTTGAGTCAATTATGGGTTCAATTAATCCCAATCATTAAAGTAGATAAATAAAATTAGACAACAAATGGATATCACTTGTTTAGCTTGTAGTTTAGCAATTCCTTTGAAACTTTATCTAATTGATCATAACTCATTGTATAATAATAATTATAAATTAAATTGAGAAGGGGTTTCACTCATGGTGGATTAGTGTATACAAACATTGAACTAGGGTTGGCTATGGAGTGATCAGGAGACCACACATATCCTTAAGGGGGAATGTGTGGTTACACAAGAGACTCCAATGAAGATTGTTAGGTAGATGTACCTAACTCTTCTTTTTGTTCTGTATAAGCTCGTAGAACATAATATAACATAAAATAATGATAAATTATATGTATATTATTTTATAGTTCACTTCTTCTTATTGCGGTTTAGATTTACTTTCAGTATCTTACTTACATTAAGGCTGGTAGAAAATGTCTTATACAACTCTTATATAATTGCTTTATTGCTTAACCTCTCTAGTGCAGGAATACATTGTGTGCTTTAGCTCAATCACTTGTCTTTACTCTTAAAGTCATTTACTTATATTTCCAATTTTTCCTTACTTTTAATGCATTGTGCTTCCTATATTGCTTTACCTAAAATGTGATAACTTTTAACATAAAATAATGATGCACCCCTAAAATATGATTAAACTTTATAAGTCTAACCATTTATTTTTCTTTTATTGGATGTACCTTATCGTATTAAAAACCAAATACTTTAGATTAGGAGCCTGAAGTGGAGCTAGAAGGTGAACTAGGAGAAGAACTAGATGATCAGGAGTAGGTCTAAAAACTTATTAGAGTTATTTACTTTTATTTTCAGTCTTGTGAGACAAGTGGGGCTTGCCACCTAGTTATCATTTCTTGCACCTATTCCCCACTTGCAAAAAATAGAGAACCTACTACAACTCATCCCTTAATCAACCTATCTTCCCCACCAGTAGCTTATCCTCTTAAGTCCAACCCATCTTTCCAACTTGCACCTTTTCCCTCGCTTACATAAAATAAAGAACTCACTACATCTTTTCCCCTCCTCTAATAAACCCAGTCTTCCCCCACTTGCAAGCTCTAAAAACTATAGTTTATTCAATAGTCAAGCCCATCCTCTTCACTTGCAAACCTAGAAATTTGCAGCCTATTCCCTAATCCAGCCCATTCCTCACTCCTTTATCAACACCAATCTTGATCTCTCGACTTGTAATTAGAATTTTGAGAGAAGGAGAAAGAAATGTTTGCTGAAGCTTCATCCCTGGCAAAGAAAAAAAATCAATTAGCTAAATTAAGGTACATCCTTTCTCATTGATATTTAATCATGCAATCAATCACTTTAAGTTCACAAGCTTATTACTCTTCACTTAGAATCCCTAAAGTGTTCAATCAAGCTCAATCCAAGTTCAATTTTTGATGAAGAGGAAAAGTTTGGCTCTGTAAAATCACAGTTTATATTTTTCTATTCAGATAACTAAAATTAAGACATTAATTTTAGTAACAATAGAGTTGTCCAAATACGTAGATTTAGGTACCAATCGAAAGGTCTTGGAAAGACATTTTGGTCGATATATGGCACGACCCATGAGGTGCCATAAATTGAGAGAATTTCGATACTCTGGGGAAGACCTGTGATTTAAGTTTGAATAAATGGACCCCCACAGTGTCGTGGTGCACCGTAGGGTGTCGTAGTGCCCAGCTTTCGAGTAGGGGGCATCGTAGCGCCCGACTTTCGAATCGGGAGCATCGTAGCATTGTAGCACCCAACTTTCAGACCGAGAGTGTCGTAGCGTACCGCCCGTCTTTAGGGTCGAGGGAGCTATAGTGCCTAGCTTTTGGAACAGGAGCACCAGGGCAAGCCGTAGTGCCCAGCTTTCAGATCGAAACCACCGTAGTGCGCCACAACTCCTGACTCTCGAGCCGGGCGGAGCCGTAACATGCCAAAAGGCTATGCATATGGGTTGGATCTTTTGATGTTTGGATCTTTTGAAAAATGGGGATTATATGGCAAACTAGCATTTGTAACATTCTCTTAGAAACTAAAATTATTCATATTAATCAATATATTATTCACCTCTAAAAATATAGGACATCAAAGTTTAATTTAAATCATGTTTGACAAATCCAATCAAGTGAAATAATTGTATTTTATTAAATCAGTCAGGTACATAGATCTATTTGTAAGTTTTACTTCATTGTATCTATTTTGAATCTACTTTTATTTGAATCATGCTTTTGATAGGCTTACCGTTTTATGAATTGTAAAAATATTATCATAAAATAAGTGATAAAAAGATGAAATGTATCATTGTATGTGGTATACAGATTAGGCCGACTAGCAATCCCTGGACTTATACGGAAATATTTATCCCTTTAAGGAAGTGGGCAAATCTAGAGTAAATACACACCATCATTTACGAAAAAGCTAATAAGCTACTGACAGGTAGTCATGAAGTATCTTAAAGGCTATGCATATGGGTTTACACATTTGGGCTCGGACTTGACTTGTCATATAATGCTTTTGATGAGATTTATTTCATCATAACTCAAGTCTAATATAGAGGGCAAAATTAGTTTCAAATGATAAATGCTTATATTTTCTTGTGATGCAAAGTTATTCAAATAAACTTTACATTAATTTATACCTGATATAAGATGTTAGAAAGTAACTCTAATAAAAATAGTTTACATACTTCTATCTAACTGGCAACTATTGATAAATTTTTAAATTTTGATAATTGAACATTCAAAGATCAACTTGAGTAAAGAAAATGGGCTTGAGTTTAAGAAGTGGGCTGGAGAGGAGAATTTACTTTTAACTTTTGTTGTAATATTAAATAATTTATATAATATTTAGGTTTATGGCTCTGCATGGATAATTATGAATTTAGTATCATTATACTTTAATTATTAATGTCTTGATTATGAATTATTCATTGGAAAAAAAAGGAAGTCTCTTTGCCAAATTCTGAAGTGAGGTTAGGGAATAAAATAACTAAAGAAATCATGAGTTTGAGCCCAACTTTTGTTATTGCTCACTCATGTAATTCAAAAATCTAGAAAAGAAAACCACCACTTAATTTAATCCCTTAAAGACGTTAACTTGTTAGGCTGACGACACTAAACAAAGCGCTCTTTGGGAGGCAACCTAATACTTTTTGCTTACTTGAACTTAGGAATTGTTAATTTAGAATACAAGAAAATATATATATATATATTTATATATATATATAAATAAAACAACCTAATCACAAACCAACAATTCTAGAAGAATATTTAAATTATGTGGGAAACATTTCTTTGGCAAGCGCTCCAGCGCGCAGCAGCATATTTAGCCGCTACAGCGTGCCACTGCGGATTTAGTCACTATGGTACGCTGCAGCAAATTTCACTGCCACAACGCATTGTAGCGGACTTAAGCACTTAAGCAGAATTTTTATAAGTCCTGAGGTGCTATAGCACACCGCAGCATGTGGCGCACACCTGGAACATCAATTAACTACTTGGGATTTCCCAAGCAGTCAAAGCATGTGGCGCACACTAAAATAAAGTGCTGTAAAGCTATTTTTCCTACCTCATAAAAGCTGAATTCAAATCACACTAAATGCATGACAATAAAACAAACTTTAACTATCCCTTAATTATGTTTTGAAAGATTTTAGAGCAAAATTATTTCCAGAATTTCTTCTATCAAAATATAGAGTAAGGAATTAAAATTTTTATTGCTTGTTCTTGTCTAAATTCTGCCACATCACTCTCAAGACTCTTCACAAACCTCTGACCCGTATGAATATAAATGTCCGCTTCCAAGAGGGTAATAGGATCAAGAAGAGAAGGGGAGAAGTAGAAGAAGCTTTATCGTCCACTGGCTGAACTGATCTGGGAAAAGGATAGGTGCAGATTTCCGCCCATCAAGAGGAACTGGGGAAGTCTATGGCAATGGACATGCGGTTCTGTAAAGCAAAATTTGCCCAACAATGTCAATTCCAATTAGAATTCCATGAAGCTCTTGGAACCGTGCTCCAAAATTGGAGCTTGCATGGAGGACCGGGTGATACTGTGCTGCTGCAACCCCCAATAGGCAACCCCATTCCGACCACTCCATGGTCGGAGGACATTGTATTCAAAGACGACGACGACGACGATGAAGAAGAAGAAGAAGAAGAAGAAGATTAAGATGGTCATATTTTTATTAGTTTATTTGTATTTTGTTTTGATTTTCTTTTACTTACTTCTGTTCTTTGTTTTATTTTATATAAATGAATCTTGGAAATTGACTGTCCTCATAATTTGCTATGAAAAAAAAAATTGTATTGTAAACAAAAACTTTTCTAAGAAATAAAAATACTATGTATTTAATGAGAAATCAAGTGTGAAACATTTTTTCATAATAATTAGCTTAAACAACATGTGATTGAATTTAAATGACAGTCTTAATGCCTTCCAAATCAAGTGTTCTTTTTAAGATTATATAAGTCTTCAAAAATTTAAAGAGAATGATGCTAAGAGTCTATGTGTGGGGGTGGAAAATCTAAGGAACTTAGTCAATGAATAGTAAGAAATGGGTGAACTTAAGATTGTGCTAGGTTTTTGTAAGATTTCATAATCATAATAAACTGAAATATGGATAAAGAAAAATATCTCTCCTTTGAGCTGAATAAGCAAATAAAATAAAAATTAGGAATAAAGAAAAATATCTCTCTCAAGATATAAAAATTATAAAACACAGGATAAAAAGTATCTCTCTTAAATGTTGAAATGATTATTGTGATTTATAAAAAAGAGCATATATGACACACAAATATAATTTACTCATTCAAGCTTATCGTATCCAAGAATTTTTAGAAAACTTTCCCCCCTAATTAAAAAATAGCATCGCAATTTAAAAATTGAAGACTAGAAAAACAATTAAGGAGCTACGCTTGAGTTTGGCATTTATTTGGAATTGAATTTCTATAAATCACACTGATTAAGCAAACAATGAGTCGAAAAAACACTTCACATTATAATAATAATTGAATTCCATAAATTCTAATTTCATAAAAATTATTTTGAGCTATTTCGAGGACGAGTAAGAAACCAACTGTGGGGTGTGATAAATCCAAAGTTTATAATAAAATAAAAGAAGAAATACAAACAATTTTAAGTTAGAATGGTCTAATTTGATGGACTTTTTCAATTATTTTAGGTAAAAAGACAAGCTGAGCAAAAATGTAGTGATATATCCAGAATTTATAACAAAAATGTAGTGATTAAGCATTCAAATCATCATATATACCCATATACTTTGAGTAAAAATGGTACTTTTGTAGGGAAATGAAGAAAATGAAATGCATGGACTGAATAATCAAATTCTAGATCAAAACCGCCACATTGCGCTATGGCGCGCCATAGCGGGCCATGACGACTCATGAAAAAATTCTCCTCCTGGAAGCAAAATGTAAACCTGGAAGAAAGAACGCTGCAACGCGCCACAGCGTCACATCGCTGAAATTAAATTAAAATATATAAAAGAGTAATTGTAGTGTTTTCGAAAGTCTGTTTATTGCAGCGCACCATGGAGCGCCGCAACGAGCCCCAGCGTCATTTCTCGAGGAAATATTTAAATTATATAAACGAGAAATTCAACAGTACTTTCAAAAATACTTCCACTGCTGCGTGCTACAGCGCGCCGCAGTGGGTAAATTATCATTTTATAAAATTATAGGTTAACTAATGATCCATGTTTTTGAACGATTTTCCACTGCAGCACGCCACAGCAAAACATTTTATTAACCATTTATAATTATAGACGAACTAATTGAACAATGAATCTTCCACATTTTCGAACTTTTAATCGCCGCAGCGTGTCACAGCGCTCTGCAGTGCACCACAGTGAAATATTTATTAATTCATAAGACTATGAGTGAACTATTTGAATAGCGATTACGAAGGTTTATCTGCTATTGCGTGCCACAGCGAACGCTGCAGTGACCGAAGCAAAAATACTAATCTTTATGCAGGAAATAGTGCTTGGAGCGCTACTTCCGCAATGCGCTGCTGCGAAACGGTGTTTGGAACACTGCTGCCGTAGCGCGCTGCAGCAGACGATCCAAAAATTTCTAGAACAATAATAATTGCAACATAGGAAATACCACAAAATGCAACATTTGGCCTTTTCTAGCATCTTGAAAACCTAAAGAACTTCATTAGTGCTAAGTCCCAATAAAATAAATAAATGAAACATTAAAAGGGATTGGGATTTAAGGCCAAGGAAGAGGAAAAGCTACATCATTAATACTCTAAGGCTGAGTGCATCCTTATTTGAGGACCAATCTCAGACCTTAAGAGGGTTCCAACTTTGGATATTTAAGTCCCCAAGAAGGAAAAGTTGCAGCAAGAGGAGAAAGGAGAACTATCCAAAGGGAAGAAGGTTGGCCAAGAACAAGAAGACGAAGAAGACAGCGAGGGAGAAAAGGTGGAGCTTCAAGAGGAAGGGCAGGAAGAGACCAAGAGAACCCCAGAAAAGCTCTGGGTAATTCCTAGTATTTCTTCCTAAACCGCCTTGATTTATTTCTGCTATGAACTGATGGTGAGGTTCACTTTTCCTTGTATGTATGCTTATGCTTATTTAGTAATGGAAGGCTAAAACCCCTTTGGAGAGGGTTTAGATGTAGTTGCAAGAATATGTAAGAATATGATGGTGTGTGATGAATTTGTTTGAATGTATGGAGAAAATGTCTTTTTCATTTAAATTTTATGTTGAAATGAATACTTGGATAAACTAAAATCTAAATTATTTTATTTAAAATAACTTGTGTTCTAAGCTCATCAATTGGGTAAGGGCAAAGGAAGGTAGTGCAAGTAGAGCTGAGAATTATATGACAAAATTCTCAAGCTCATTCCCACCTTATTTTAATAGCTCTACCAAGAGATTGATGCTTGTAAACCAAGTTCTCCATTAACAATGCTCTGTTGCTCAGCAAACTAGAAGGGAAAAGAGGATGTTGGGAAAACTTGATGAATGATGTGACATAATTCATTGACATAACACATTCTCCCATCTTGCTAAACTGTGTGTGACGTGCATAATGCATGGTGACAGACTGTAATTACACGTCTGTGCTCACACGCAAGTGTACGTGGCCTGAAGTAATAAGTGGAAAGGGTTAATTTTTGGGAATTTATCGATACTCAGAGAATTAGTTAATTTGGTACTAAGGTGTATCTATTCTCACTAATGTTTAAGCTACAATGTATTTAGATGAGTTGGTCTAAAAATTAGCACAATAATCACTAGTAAAAAGAGCAAGCTGAGAGAAAAGGAGAGTTGGGACCATCCCACAAGCCATGATATAATAATTATGTATATTAATTTCTCAAGTTTTATCTTTCATTTTAATTAAAATCAAGTGCACTTTGTTTTCCTTGAGTTTAACTCAAGGTCTTACAAGTTCAAATCTCGGGTACAAAATGAACTCACATTCGGTTCTACTTCAGCACAAAGATTCTTATAAGATTCTTTGGATTTAAATTTTAATCTTATTCTCTTGATCAAGGAGAGCTTGATTTTTAAATCTTAGGATCTTACAAGCATTGATTTCCACTACGAGCATCACTCGCATCTCACATAGTTGAGATGAGGGATTCATATGTTGGGCTCAATGAATATGTCATTTAGTTCATGAGCACTCAGCACTTCCTTCCTCTACCTCATATATGTTAAGCTAAGGAGCTCATTTAATGGGTCTTAGCATCACTTGCATCAACACTTTGGTTGAGCATAGATTTATGTGCGTTGAGCTCAAGAACCTTGTCACATAATTTCAAGCTTTCATGCACTCAAAACCTAGCATCCAACCTAAGGTGAGCTATGGAGCACAATATGATTAGTTCTTCAACTTTTAATTCTTTACTCTTATTCCACATTCAAGACTAAATTAGATAAAATATTTCTTAGCAAGACATTAAGATCACAAAATAAATTATGCTTTGAGGAAAACATTTATACATCAATATGATATCATGCTCATGGGACTTCACCCCAACCCTCCCCAAGGGAGTTTAGCTACTCATTACAAAAGAAAAGAAAAAAAACACATACATAGATAAAGACCCTTTCATGATCAACTAAAAAGAAAATACAAGAATAAAGTTTAGAAGATACTAGGAACGCTCCTTCGGAAGTTTTCCGAAATCCTTCTTCTCCTTCTCAATGTTCCCTTCTTAGGTCGCTAGTGCTGCCTTCTTCCTTCTCCTCTAAAGCAAGAGCTTGCTTTGCCACCCTTGGGGAGTTCTTCTCTTCCTTGGCACTCCTCCTTACCTAGTGGAATTTCTTGGCTAAAATTGTGAACCCTCCTCAAGTCAAGAGGAGGGGTATTTATAGGAGAGGGGCTGTCTTCTTCTTCTTCATTTCAAAACCAGCATTTCCATTTAAAATTCTAAACTAATGATGGCAAAATCCTCCATTGATGGTGAGGTGACAAATATCTTCATTTGTTTACCCAAAACATCACCTCAATACCTTCTTTTTTTAAATAAAATATAGCAGCTGCAGGGAATAATGGCTGAGGATAAAGTTCAGGATAGAGGTCATGTCCCCAGTTGCAATAAATGTTGTCAGGAGAAAATTTGCGACGGGCCGCGGCAACGCGCTGCAGGCGGTAGCACACTGCGGCGCGCTGCGGCGTGCAATGGTCTTTAGCATATTTGTCAAGTCCCCCACTGCCGCGCGCTACCGTGCTTGAGTATTGGAAGATGTCCTGCTGCAGCGGGCCATTTTGCAATTCTATTGTTCAATTACTTCACTTTTCAAAAATATTTTCATTGCAAACTGCAGCAGCACGTGACCGCGCACTGTAGCGGCTCATTTTGCAATAAACACTATTCAATATGTGAACCACTTATTTATATAATTTAAATAATTTCGCTGCTGACCGCTACAGTGTGCGGCCGCGCGCTGTAATGGCTCATTTTGCAAAAAATACTGTTCAATTAGTTGAACCCCCCTGTTATATAGTTTAAAGACTTCCGCTGCAGGCCGCTGCAAAACGCGACCCCGCACTGTAGCAGTTCATTTTGCGAAAATCACTATTCAATTAGTTGAGCCCCCATTTTATATAGTTTAAATAATTCCGCTGCAGCGCGTTGCGGTGCGCTGTAGCGCGCTGTAGCGGATAAAAAATAAATTTTTTCCAGAAATGCCTCAGAACTCCCTTGGATGCCTTTTCCCTGAAAAGATAGAAAAATTTGATTTTAGGAGTATCATAAAGATCTGAAATGAAAGAAATTCCCCTTTATTTTAGTTATAATTTATGGATTCATCACACCCCCACATTTAAATTCTTGCTTGTCCTCGAGTAAGCTCAAAATGATATTTTTTTTGTTTTGTAGGGTTGAAAGTCACAACAATGCAATTAGAATATGTATAAGTCAAGATATGTTCATGACAAAAATGAAATGAACATTTTAGCAATATTAATATTTTTACTTGTGGCAATAAGGTGGTTTAATCACGTAATCTCCAAATTTTTGAATTTTCAATATTTGAAATTAGGTGATGGGTACAGTCATTGTGAACTTTAGATTAAGGAAGTGGTCAAAGATTCTAAGAGTTGTGCCATATGTTTTCCTTCTTATGAATCACAAAAAATTTAAAGGAGAGATAATTTTCTTCATCCTTCTCATTTTGATCAATTGGGAGAGATATTTTTCATCATCATTTTTCTCATAATTATTTTGCTATTTTCATTTTTAGGGAGAGATATTTTTTTTCATTCCTAATATACATCTTTGTGATCATGTAGTCCCACGGGAGCCTAGCATACCCTTTTTTAGAATATGTACCACATTTTTTAGTCTAAGTCCTATGCCTTCTCCCACCCTTAGTTCAAGTATTTATTTAAATTTTTTTGGAGATTAGATTATCTTCCATTCCTTCCTCAAGTACAGCATTTTCTTGCTTATAATGCATTTAATCATTTTTGTTTACACATTCTTTTACTTATGTCAAATTTGATTTTTATATTTTTGTGATTTTTATTTCTTTTAAAAAATTCAGAAACAATATGTCAATTAAGAATACCATAAAAATGAGGGGATAAGAAAAATTCATAAATTAAAATCTCAAAATAAAAACATACTAAAAATAAAGATACAAATAAAAAAAGAAAAATTGAAAGAAAAGAACAAATATAACCTATTTAGTTATCATCTTCTTCTTCTTCGTCCTCCTTTACATACGCCGTCTCGGTAGGGTAGCGCGTCTCCGGAATGGGAGCTCTGATAGGAGGTCTTGGCAACACGGGGCGTCCGGTCCACCTTGCAAGCTCTAATCGTCAAACATCATCCCAAGGGCTTCATGGAATTCAGATTGGAACTTGCGCTGTTGGCCAATCTCCTATTTGAAGAACCCCATATCGGTTGCAAGAGCCTTACCAAGCTCCGCATGCTGATTATGGAGGCACTCCAAAGGTTGGTTCATGAGGTGTTAGTCGGAAGGTGCAGATGCATCCCCTTTCGGCCCCCTTCTTTTCTTTGGCAGCTTTCGTTCGCTTGCCCGGACATTTAGGTTTGAAGGGTTAAGGGCACAGCTAGGGGGGACAATGGAGTCTGAGGAGAGGATCTTGACCCCTTGGGTCTCGCACAACCCCGATATTAAAGAACTGAAGACCAATGCCGCGCAAGGGCCCTTGAGAGCTTTCCATAGCTGCTCAAAGATAATGCTCGAAATAATGATTTCACCCGTCCTCACCAACGAGCATAAGAGGAGTGCTCGGGCACGGGTCACTTCTGTTAAGTGACTCATGGGCATGACATAGCTAGAAATGAACACTAGCTAAGCACTACTCGTCTCCATCAATTCGGAGCGAGAGATGTTGGCTAGTCCTCCTTCCCACTCTGTGTCATCGTTGACAATTTCCGTAATGAGACTACGGGGGTTAAAGCAAGAATCCAAGAGGTCCGAGTAAGAGCATGAATGTACTTCCTCAAGCCCATTGAATTGCTCAATTTGAGCAATCCCTAGGGTGACAACCTTACCCCGGCAGAAAAGCCGCTGCCTGGGCGCATCGATTGCGTTTGCATACACCTTCTGGATGATCACCGGGTATGTAGGGACTCTCTTGGTTACAAACTCTCCCCATCCCCGTGGGGTGACTTGCTCATGCGGGATGGGGTAGGTGATGCTAAAACTCCTTTTTGGAATCAACTTCCGTTGGGAAGTGATGAAAACGAAGCGGTGCTCGGCTTCTGCCGAAGAGAACCTCTTCGTGTTGAAAGTTCTTCCGGATGAGGAGGCTTCAACATTCTTTCAAGCAATTGCCTTCTTCCTGGTTTACATGGCAAGGAATGAGGATTAGGAGGATCAAGAACTTAGAGAGAATAGGAGAATTGGAAAAGTGCAAGGATAACCCCCCCATTGCCTCCCTATTTATAGCCCAAAAAATTCAAGGCAAGAGAAGATGGACAAATGGACTTCCCGATGCCATAAATATGGTGATCCATATGAGCTGGGGGGCATCTTTTTCAACAACTTTTTGACTGCCTTGAGAACCCAAAGGACATGACTTGTTGACTGTATTTTCCAAAGATAGAATTTTTTTTTTGAAACTGGGGCAAACCGCTGCAGCGCGCGGTAGTGGATTTTATGCGTTAGCACGCTGGAGCAGAACAAATGCTTCCGCGTGTCATCGCGATGCTCTACATGCATGGTTTACCCGCTGCAGCGCGCTGTCGCGGAATTTCCGCTGCAACGCGCTGTAGCGCCAGAAATTTTTTTTTTTTTTTTTTTTGGTTGGGTTACCTCCCAATAAGCGCTTAGTTTCTCATCCTTAGCTAGACACACTAATTATCAATTTGTAGAATCTGGTGGTTTCCTTTTCCATAAGCTAGAGATGTTCGAGTGAGCACAACGCTTATGGTGGCTCGAACTCTCTTCGTCTTCAACTACTAATAAAGGATCCATTTTCTTAGTTTCAAAATTGGGGGGAGTCTTTTTCTTTCTCTTCCCTCGTCACATTTTTCTCTTTTTTACTCCTTCCTTGCTCCCCCTTTCAGCGGAAGAGTAGAGTAGCCATCATAGTGTTTCTCTTCAATTATGAGGTTTTCTAGAACATCATCGACCCATAGCCTCTCTTCTCTAACCCTTTTTCTCACTTCATCCTCCATCTCTTTCTTTTTAAAGATAGTTAGCTTAAGATCAATCATTTCTGTTCTTCCTTTAACACTCATGCTCATTACACTACGACTCACATCGATGACAGCCTTCACACTCATTAAAAAGGGTCTCCCAAAGATAATCGTGGAGTTTTTGTTCCATTGGTCCCATTCGCACACCACAAAATCAGTTGGAACTATAAAATCCCTTATTTAACTGCAACATTCTTTATCATTCCTAGAGGGGTAAGGGATTCTAGATTAGCAATCTCCAAAATCATCGAGGTATATTCCATCCATCCTACCCTTAAATGTTCATAGATGTGGTAGGGCATAACATTTACTGAAGCACCTAGATCACACAAGGGGTCTACAAATATTTCGTTTCTTATTATGCATGGAATGCTCAACCTCCCAAGATCTTCGCATTTTGGGGCAGTTAGCTTTTCATGGTCATTCCCTTTCCTTATTTCCAACTCCTCTAGTTTAAAATTTGTTGCACTCTCTTTATTCATTCCTTCTGACATATTTTCAGAATGTATCACACTCACCAATTCTCTTGGGTTTGTTTCAGTTGAACTGGGTAAAGCCCCTTGCTGCCGAGAGGTCAGTTGCTTGGAGATTTACCCCAATTGTGTCTCTATATTCCTAAGGGAGTTATAGAAGCCTCCGTGGCGTGTTATGGTAGCTTCAGTGCGGCGCATGAATTGGGTTGTTTCAGTTTTGAATGAATTGAAGACCCCTTCTAAATTGTTTTGATAGTTGTTATTATTATTTCCATAGTTCATGCTTTGCTGGTTGGATGAACTCCCCCCATATTGATTAGCATTATTATTATTATTATTACTCTAAGAGAAATTTGGGTGGTTTTTCCACCCTGGGTTATATGTGTTGGAGTAAGGGATGTTCGTCTGGTTAATATTTTTGAGGTAGTTTACCTGTTCAATATTATTTTGCACGAAGGGGTTGTTTAAATTACAACTCTCACTGTTATGCATACCCCCGCACAACTCACAGTGTACCTCTGAAACCACATTGACATTCATTCGTTTTATTCTTTCATTTAAGGCATGAATTTCTTGTTGAAGAGCAGTTATTTGGTTATATTCATTTACTTTGAAGGATTCCTTTTTCAGCCTTTCAGAAGGCCATTGGTATGCATTATTGGCCATTTCTTCCAAGAGGTCGTAAGCTTCCTCTTGGGTTTTTCCACTAATGGAACCACCGGCGGCTGCATCAATGAGTGTCCTCATTGGAGCGTTCAAACTAATATAGAAGGTTTGCACTTGCATCCAAAGAGGGAACCCATGATGTGGGCAATGCCTGAGGTACTCCTTAAAGCGATCCCACCCATCATACAGAGTCTCACCTTCCAACTGAGTGAAGTTGGAGATCTCAATCCTCAACCGTGCGGTTTTAGCCGGACGGAAGTATTTGGCTAAAAATTTCGTAGCCAAATCATCTCAAGTCCAAATAGAATCACTCGGTAAAGAGCTGAGCTAACTCTTGGCTCTATCTCTTAGAGAGAAAGGAAAAAGGCGCAATTTAACTGTGTCTTCGGAGACACCATTAAATCTGGAGGTATCACATATTTCAAGGAAAATTGAAATATGTGAGTTAGGATCTTCAGTGGCTAATCCTCCAAACTAATTATTTTGCACCATACTCAGTGTGGAAAGTTTGATTTCAAAGTTGCAGACTTCAATATTTGGCCTTACAATTGCATGGGGGATTCCCGTAACAGTGGGTAGTGCATAGTCTCTAAGTGCTCTTCCCCTAGGCTCTTCTAAATATTCTATACAATTATCCATAACTGCTTGTTGGTTTGATTGGTTTCGTTCTCGCCTAGCTTGTAAGTATGTTCTATCTATTTTGGGATCAAGAAGAAATTTAGTACAAACTCTTTTACTCATACAACTAACAATATGGATTATCGAGAACCACTTAACAATATAGATCAAACAGTTGCCAGAAATAAAATAACTAATAGGTAAAATATTAGCTTTGATAATTACAAAAAAAATGTAAAACTACTAATATATGCAATTAAATGCATAAATCGCTAGTACTTATAGATTGTCCTTAATTCAAATCAAGTACCAATTCCCCGGCAACGGTGCCAAAAACTTGACAGACTGTAATTACACGTCTGCGCTCACACGCACGTGTACGTGGTCTGAAATAATAAGTAGAAAGTGTTAATTTCCGGGAATTTATCGATCCTTAGAGAATTGGTTAATTTGACATTAAGGTGTATCTATTCTCACTAATGTTTAAGCTACAATGTATTTGGATGAGTTGGTCTAAAAATTAGCATAATAATCACTAAGCAAAAAGAGCAAGATAAGAGAAAGAGGAGAGTTGGGACCATCCCACAAGCCATGATATAATAATTATGTATATTAATTTCTCAAGCTTTATCTTTCATTTTAATTAAAATCAAGTGCACTTTGTTTTCCTTGAGTTTAACTCAATGTCTTACAAGTTCAAATCTCGTGCACAAAAAGAACTCCTATTCAGTTCTACTTCGGCATGAAGATTCTTATAAGATTCTTTGGATTTAAATTTTAATCTTATTCTCTTGATCAAGGAGAGCTTGATTTTTAAATCTTAGGTTCTTATAAGCATTGATTTCCACTACAAGCATCACTCACATCTCACATAGTTGAGATATGGGATTCATATGTTGGGCTCAACGACTATGTCACTTAATTCATGAGCACTCAGCACTTCCTTCCTCTACCTCAATTATGTTGAGCTAAGGAGCTCATTTAGTGGGTCTTAGCATCACTTGCATCAACACTTTGGTTGAGCTTAGATTTAGGTGCATTGAGCTCAAGAACCTTGTCACATAGTTCCAAGCTTTCATGCACTCAAAACCTAGCATCCAACCTAAGGTGAGCTAAGGAGCACAGGATGATTAGTTGTTGAACTTTTAATTCTTTATTCTTATTCTACATTCAAGACTAAATTAGATAAAATATTTCTTAGCAAGACATTAAGATCACAAAATAAATTATGCTTTGAGGAAAATATTTATATATCAATATTACATCATGCTCATGGGACTTCGCCCCAACCCTCCCCAAGGGAGTTTAGCTACTCATAATAAAAGAAAAGAAAAAAAACACGTACATGGATAAAGACCCTTTCATGATCAACTAAAAAAGAATACAAGAATAGAGTTTAGAAGATACTAGGAACGCTCCTTTAGAAGTTCTCTGGAATCCTTCTTCTCCTTCTCAATGTTTCCTTCTTAGGTCGCTAGTGCTGCCTTCTTCCTTCTCCTCTAAAGCAAGAGCTTGCTTTGCCACCCTTGGAGAGTTCTTCTCTTCCATGGCACTCCTCCTTACCTAGTGGAATTTCTTGGCTAAAATTGTGAACCCTCCTCAAGTCAAGAGGAGGGGTATTTATAGGAGAGGGGCTGTCTTCTTCTTCTTCATTTCAAAACCAGCATTTCCATTTAAAATTCTAAACTAATGATGGCAAAATCCTCCATTGATGGTGAGGTGACAAATATCTTCATTTGTTTACCCAAAACATCACCTCAATACCTTCTTTTTTTAAATAAAATATAGCAGCTGCAGGGAATGATGACTGGGGACAAAGTGCAGGATAGAGGTCATATCCCTAGATGTATTAAATGCTATCTAGAAAAAAATTGCGGCGGGCCACTGCAGCGCGTGCTATGGCGCGCTGCGGTGTGCAATGGTCCTTAGCAAATTCGCCAAGTCCCCCGCTGTCGTCGCACGCTACCGCGTTTGAGCTTTGGAAGATGTCATGCTGCAGCTGCAGTGGGTCATTTTGTAAATCTACTGTTTAATTACTATTTCCATTTAAAATTCTGAACTCATGATGGCAAAATCCTCCATTGATGGTGAGGTGACAAATATCTTCATTTGTTTACCAAAAATATCACCTCAATACCTTCTTTTTCAAATAAAACGTAGCAGCTGCAGGGAATGATAGCTAGGGATAAAGTTCAGGATAGAGGTCATGTCCCCAACCACAATAAATGTTGTCTAGAGAAAATTTGCAGCGGGGGCGCGCTGCAGCGTGCAATGGTCTTTACAAATTTGCCAAGTCCCATGCTGCCGCACGCTACCGCGCTTGAGCATTGGAAGATGTCCCACTGCAGCGGGTCATTTTGCAGTTCTACTGTTCAATTACTTCAATTTTCAAAAATATTTCCGCTGCATACCGCTGCAGCGCGCGACCGCACGCCGGAGCGGCTCATTTTGCAACAAACACTGTTCAATTAGTGAGCAACTTATTTATATGGTTTAAATAATTCTGCTGCTGGTCGCTGCAGCGTGCGATCGCGCGCTGTAGCGGCTCATTTTGTGAAAAATACTGTTCAATTAGTTGAACCCCCCTGTTATATAGTTTAAATACTTCCACTGCAGGCCGCTGCAGCGCGCGACCGTGCGCTGTAGCGGTTCATTTTGCGAAAATCACTATTAAATTAGTTGAGCCCCTGTTTTATATAGTTTAAATAATTCCACTGCAGCCCACTGCGGTGTGCTGTAGCGGATAAAATTTTTTTCCAGAAATGCCTCAGAACTCCCTTGGATGCCTTTTCCCTGAAAAAGATAGAAAAATTTGATTTTAGGAGCATCATAAAGATCTGAAATGAAAGAAATTCCCCTTTATTTTAGATATAATTTATGGATTCATCACATGGTTAATGGAAGTCTTGTTTGTGAGATCATCAGAATAAAAGATATCCTTTGGTAACCTAAATGAAGGGGATCAAAATCTAATCAATGGATCATTATCTTATGAGAGTTTATGTGCTTAGGAAGAACCTAAAAGGAATTCTCTTTGTGCACTAAACTTGAACCTAATGTAATTAGAGGGTACTCTGATTCTAATGGTGTTCACTTGATTTAATAAAGCAAGTAAACTGAGTGTACATTCAACAATGAAGTTATATAATCAACGCTTGCAAACTATTATAATGAAATCTCAACTCTCTCCTTTTTAATCAAATCGTATCTCAACTTAAGGTCATTTGTATCGTTAAACTAGGAACCAAAAATGAACCAAAATTTGACATCTAAACATTAGTAAAAGAAAATATAACTTGGTAACAGAACCACTGTTCCCTAAGGATCGATAAATCCCAGAAATTAGCACTTTCCACTTATTAATTTAGACCATGTACACTTGCGTGCAAATGCAAGTGTATTTTCGTCTGTCAAGTTTTTGGTGTTGTTGCCGGGGAACAGTTTTGTTTTGTATCAAGTAAAATTTTCTAGTAGCTAGTGATTTGGAACTAATTAATTTGTGCATATTTTCTTACATAGCTGTAATTAATTTCTTTATTTACTTGCTTTTGAGAAAAGTTTGAATATTTTCTAAAAAGATCCAGTGCTAAAAGTTATTGCTCATTGCTTATTATCATTTCTAAAAATTTTTACCTGCCGACCATTTGTGGGTTAATTTATATTACTGTAACTTGCTCTAGCTAGTTGATCTTTAACTGTATGAGTAGAAGAAATTTTGTTGAATTCTTTTACAATCCTGAAATTGATAGGACTATTCTAAGAACTAGAAGAAAATAAGTATTGCTTAATAAAAAAAACACACAAATAGAAGATTTTGAAGTAAACCCAGTAGAACCAATAGTAAATGCTAGGAGGAGACTCCTTAGAGAATATGCACTTACCATAGTAGAAGGAGTTCCCAATGCCATTATTAGACCTCTTATTCAGGCTAATCATTTTTAAATAAAATCGTCCATGTTAAATATGATTCAAAACAATCAATCTAGTGGGCTAGCATCGGATGACCAAAATGCGCATATTTCAAACTTTTTGGAAATATGTGATACCCGATGAAGCTATGAGATTAAGATTATTCCCATTCTTGCTGAGAGATAGAGCTAAATTTTGGCTCATTTCTCTACCCAGTGAGTCTATTAGAACTTGGGATGACTTGACAAGAAAATTACTAGCCAAGTATTTCCCACCTGTCAAGACAACCATATTGAGAAATGAAATCTCAAACTTCTCTCAGCAGCATGGTGAGAATTTGTATGATGGCTGGCAACGCTTTAAGGACTACTTAAGGCATTGCCCGCATCATGGGTTCCCTTTGCGGATGTAGGTGCAAATTATTTATAATGGATTAAATGCACCCATAAGGACCCTTATTGATGCAGCCACAGGAGGGTCGTTAAGTAGTAAATCCCTTGAGGAGGCTTTCGATATCCTCGAGAAAATGGCTAACAATGCATACCAATGGTCGACTAAGTAGCTGAATTTAAATAAGATGGAAGTGAATAGCTTGAATGAGTCAAATCAGAGTGCTGAACTAAGAAATAAAATTGACCTATTAACCCAAATATTAGAGGGTAAGAAATTGGTTACTGATCATAATGGAGAAACTACAGAAGTAAATGCTATCAAAAACTATAGAAACCAACAAGCTAAGAAGGGAAGAGGGTTAGAGAATTCCATAATAGAGTTTAGAACTGACACAACCAATTTTATATACAGAACTAATGCAACATTAAATCGACATGAACACACACTTTTGAATAAAAAAAAAGCTGTCCAACAAATTGAGTTAAAATTATAAGAAATTATGATGCAACTAAATCAACCTATATTAGTAGGAGATATAGGGGACTATGGGAATGAGTCAAGGAATTCCATTACTTTGAGAAGTGGAAAAATTATAGAACTGGTGGTAATAAAAAATTATGAAATTACACCTAAATTTTGGGAGAGGGGTCAATTGAGGAAAAAGAAATTATCAAGGAAAAATAGAAAGAGATGAATGAGAGAACTAACATGCAGGTGACTAAACCTTCTAATTACACTCACATCCCCTACCCACAAAGGATGGTAAGGGAAAAGTTAGACACCCAATTCCAAAAATTCCTTGAAATGTTTAAAACTCTTCATATAAACAATCCCTTCATTGAAGCGTTAGAACAGATGCCCAATTATGCTAAGTTTATGAAGGACATTCTTTCAAAGAAAAAAATAAATGAGAAGGAAATAGTTGCCTTGACTAAGGAATATTGTGCAATTCTCCAACAAAAAATTCCCCTTAAACGGAAGGATCCAGGGAGTTTTACCATCACTTGCACTATAGGAAATCACTCTTTTGAAAAGGATTTGTGTGACTTGGGGGCTTCAACAAATTTAATATCATTCTACATATTTGAAAAACTAGGAATTGATGCTTTAAAATCAACCTCAGTCCTCTTCCAACTAGCCGATAGATCCGTAAGAACTCCTATGGGAATCTTAGAAAATGTTCTAGTCAAAGTTGATAAATTTATCTTCCCTGTCAATTTTATTGTGTTAAAAATGGAAGATGAAAATCAAGAGATTCCTATAATTCTGAGAAGACCATTCCTTGCTACTGGCAAGACTATAATAGATGTTGATAAGGGTGAATTAAGTCTTTATTGTGAGGGGGAGGAGATGCATTTTAACATAAAAAAATTCAATGAGGCACCCCATTAAGCCAACTGAGAAGTGTTGGGAAGTAAATGTGCTGGAAGTGGTGCTAATTTATGGTGATATAAGGGAATCCAATTTAGAGGAACAAGAAGGAGCTGGAATTGATGAGGAAGAAAAGAAAATAGATTAGTTGATTCAGAAAAGAAATAAAATACAGCTGTCTATAGATGAACCCCCTGAATTGGATTTGAAACCTTTACCCAAACACTTAAAATATGTTTATCTTGGGAAAAAAACATCACTACTGGTAATTATTTCTACTTTGTTAAGCTCAACTCAAGAGACTAATTTGTGTAAGTTGTTAAGAGAGCATAAGAGGGCAATAGGATGGAACATTGCTGATTTGAAGGGAATTAGTCCTACCTTATGCATGCACCGCATTCTGCTGGAAGACAACTCCAAACCTTCCATAGAATCTCAATGAAGATTAAACCTAAATATAAAAGAAGTGGTGCATAACGAGGTCAATAAGCTTTTGAATGCTGGGATCATTTTCTCAATTTTGGACAGCCCTTGGGTAAGTCCTATTCATGTGGTCCCTAAGAATAGTGGGATAACCATGACTCTAAATGAAAATAATGAATTAATTCCAATCAGAAAAGTTACGGGATGGAGAGTATGTATAGACTATAGGAGATTAAATAAGGCAATAAGAAAAGATCACTATCCTCTCCCTTTCATTGCTCAGATGTTAGATAGGCTGGCCGGAAACCCTTACTTCTATTTTTAGGATGGTTACTTGGTATACAATCAAATTTTAATAGCCTCGGAAGACCAAGAGAAAACAACCTTCATGTGCCCCTATGGAACATTTGCATTCAGAAGGATGCCCTTTGGTCTACGCAATATACCTGCAACTTTTCAAAGATGTATGATGACCATCTTTTCTGAAATGATAGGAGACTTCCTAGAGATCTTTATGGATGATTTTTTGGTAATGGGCAAATCTTTCGAAGACTATTTGATAAAATTGGGCAAGGTTCTAAGGAAATGTGGAGAAACTTATCTTATTCTAAATTGGGAAAAGTGTCACTTCATGGTGGAGGAGGGTATTATCTTGGGTCACCTTATATCTAGAAAAGGAATTGGGGTAGATAAAGCTAAAATTGAGGTTATGGTGAAATTGCCCCAACCCACCAATGTAAAGGGAGTTAGGAGTTTTCTTGGGCACGCTGGGTTTTATAGAAGGTTCATAAGAGATTTCTCTAACATTAGCTTACCTTTGTACCGACTGCTAGGAAAGGATGTTGAATTTAAATTTGATGAAGGATGCATAAAGGCGTTCAATGCAATAAAATCTGCCCTTATTTCAGCACCTATAATTTCTACACCTAGCTGGGAGCACCCCTTTGAAATCTTGTGTGATTCTAGTGATCTTGCTGTGGGAGCAAATTTAGGACAACGAAAGGAAAAACATTGTTATTCCATTATTATTACGCAAGTAAGTTAATGAATGAAAACTAAAGAAACTACGCCACCACTGAAAAAGAGCTTTTAGCAATTGTTTTTTCATTCCACAAATTCAGGCTGTATCTTATTGGATCAAAAATAATTGTGTACGCGGATCATGCTGCGATTAAGTATCTTCTTCAAAAGAAAGAAGCAAAGCCACGACTCATACGTTGGGTTTTACTTCTATAAGAATTTGACTTGGAAATCTGTGATAAAAAGAAATGCAATAATGTGGTGCTAATCACCTCTCTAGATTGACTTGTATAAATCATAAAAAGGGAGGAAAATTTTGTGAGACCTTTCCCGATGAATAGCTCTATACAATTGTTGCACGCAATCCTCCCTGGTTTGCTGATTTTTCCAACTATCTTGTAGGGAAGGTGATCCCAAAAAATTTAACTTTCAACAAAAAAATTTTATTTTTGCTGATGTTAAGAATTACTTTTGGTATGATCCATTCTTATACAAATGCTATGCTAATCAAATCCTACGGAGATGTGTGCCTGAACCTGAAACAAACAAAATCTTGTATCATTGCCACACCTCCCCTTACGGAGGGCATCATGGTATTGATCCAACAATGGCAAAGGTGCTGCAATCTTGATTTTATTGGCCAAAATTATTTAAGAATGCTGCTGATTTTGTGAAGAGCAGTGATCAGTGTCAAAGGATGGGGAATTTAGGAAAAAAAGATGTGTTACCCCTCAATGAAATGTTTGAAGTTGAACTCTTTGATGTTTGACTTTATGGGCCCATTCCCCACCTCTCATTCAAGTAACTACATATTAGTAGGGGTGGAATATGTGTCCAAATGGGTCGAAGCTGTAGCTTGTGCAAACAATGATGCCAAGACTGTGATCAAATTTTTGAAAGATCATGTTCTCGCTAAATTTGGTACACCCCGTGTCCTAATAAGTGATGGTGGAAAACATTTTAGCAATAGACAATTAGAAACTCTCTTGAAGGGATATGGGGTGAAACACAAGGAAAGTACTACCTACCACCCTCAGACTAGCGGCCATGTAGAAGTGTCAAACCGAGAATTAAAGCAATTCTTAGAGAAAACAGTTAGCAAAAATAGGAAGGACTGGTCCATGAAATTAATTGATGCACTATGGGCTTATAGAACACCATTCAAAATACCCTTAGGAATGTCCCCTTACAAGCTAGTTTATGGGAAGTCTTATCATTTGCCGGTAGAGTTGAAACATCATGCCTTTTGGGCAGTTAAAAAGCTAAATTTTGACTTCAGACTAGCAGGTGAGAAAAGAGTTCTGCAACTGCACGAACTGGATGAATTCAGGTTGGGTGCATATGAGAGTGTCAAGCTGTACAAGGAGAGAACTAAGAAATAGTACGATAAGCTAATAAGTCCAAAATTCTTAGAACCAGGAATGAAGGTATTATTATTTAATTCAAGGTTGAGGAACTTTCCAGGAAAGCTGAAATTAAGATGGACGGGCCCATTCATAATCAAAATAATATACCCCCATGGAAGTGTAGATATCACTTCATCTATCGGGACGATAAAGGTAAATGGGCACCATCTAAGACCTTACTTAGATGGATCTAAATTGCGAGAGAAAGAGAGATGGATATTGCAGGATCTCCCAAGGGAAGGAGTCATCCAGATGAGCTAAATTAGTGTTAGGCTGAGACGTAAAAACAAGCGTTCGATGGGAGGCAACCCACTTTAATAAGGTTATGTTGTTTTCTACTTTATGTTTTCATTTTTTTTGTGTTTTTGTAATTTTGATTTTAGTTAATAAAGTGAATTTCGTATCTAGCGCACCTTCATTTTTGCTTAAATTAAACTTGAAAGACAATTTTATGAATGAGATAAATTTATGGGTTCAATATAAGAAATTAATGGTGGGGAACTTAGGATTCAAGTATGCTTGAATTTATGAGGAAAATGAACTTCAATCTTACACCCCATATTCATGCTTAAGCCTCTACTAAGCTTAGTTATTATAATTTAAAATAAAATGTGCTGAAGTTTAAGTGTGGGGGGGATAAAATCTAAGAATTAAAACCAAGATGGCAATAGGTGAGTGAGAAATTGAGGTGATAGGCTCCTATAGGACTTAATGATCACAAGGAACTGCATCAAGGGATGAAGAAAAATGGATCCCCCTTAAAGCTCAAATTCCAAAAGAAAAAAATATATAGGGATGATGAAAAATATTTCTCCCAAGCAAAAAATATTGACCATTTAGGATGAAGAAAAATATCTTTTCTAAAATGTTAAAAATGTTCCTTATAAATTATAAGAAGGAGCACACATGGCACAATACTCAAGTACTCACCAATTGCATCATTAAGGTTTGAATTTTAGGATCATCTCTCCCATATTAACACATTAACTATATCATTTTAATGGGAAACTAATGGAGAGTAGATATATGAATTTGGTGAGAAGGGTAGTAGAAATTGAAAAGCATGATGTAATCTTTACTAGAGCATACTTGGTAACTACATTCATTTCACATTAGCATACTATATTGAATTCCTAGACAAAACAAAATTCAAAAAATCACATTTTGAGCTTACTCGAGGATGAGCAATAAACTAAGCTTGGGGGCATGATATATATGGAATTTATAGCAAAACTAAAGTGATTAAGAATTCAAAGCATCATATATATCCATATACTTTGAGTAGAAAATGGTACTTTTGTAGGGAAATAAAGAAAATGGAATGCATTGACTGAATGACCGAATTATGGGTCAAAACCGCCACAGCGCGCCATGGCGGCTTATGAAATAATTGTCTACCTGGAAGCAAACTGCAGATCTTGAAGAAAGACCGCTGCAGCGCGCCACAGTGTCATGTTGCTGAAGTTAAATTAAAATCATATAGAACAGTAACTGTAGTGTTTTTGAAAGTCTATCCACTGCAATGCGGCACCGTGCGCCACAGCACGCCATAACGTCATTCCTCGAGGAAATATTTAAACTATATAAATGAGAAATTGAACAGTGCTTTCGAAAATACTCCCGCTGCAGCGCGCCACAGCGGGTAAATTATCATTTTATAAAACTATAGGTTAACTAATGATCCATGTTTTCAAAGAATTTTCCACCGCAGCGCACCATAGCGGAACATTTTATTAATCATTTAAAACTATAGATGAACTAATTAAACAGTGAATCTTCTGCATTTTCGAACTTTTAACTGTCGCAGCGCGCCACAGCACTCTGGAGTGCGCCACAGCGAAATATTTATTAATTCGTAAAAATTATAGGTGAACTATTTGAATAGTGATTACGAAGGTTTATTTGCTATAGCGCGCCGCAGTGCTCCACGGCGGACGCTACGATGACCGAAGGAAAAATACAAATCTTTATGCAGTAAACAGTCTTTGTAGAGCTGCTGCCCAAGTGCGGCGCAGCGGAACAGTGTTTGGAACACTGTTGCTGCAACGCGTCATAGCTGACGATCTAGAAATTTTCAGAACAACAATAATTGCAGCATAGGGAAGGCCACAAAATGCAACCTTTGGCCTTCCCCAGCATCTTGAAAACCTAAAGAACATTCTTACTGCTAAATCCCAATATAATAAATGAATGAAACATTAAAATGGATTGGGATTTAAGGCCAAGGAAGAGGAAAAGCCACATCATTAATACTCTAAGGCTGAGTGTATCCTTATTTAAGGACCAATCTCAAACCTTAAGAGGGTTCCAACTTTGGATATTCAAGTTCTCAAAAAGGAAAAGCTACAGTAAGGGGAGAAAGGAAAACTCTCTAAAGGGAAGAAAGCTGACCAAGAATAAGAAGATGAAGAACACAGCAAGGGAAAAAAGGTGGAGCTTCAAGTGGAAGGGCAGGAAGAGTCCAAGAGAATCCTAGAAAACCTCCAGGTGATTCCTAGTATTTATTACTAAGCTCCCTTGATTTATTTCTACTGTGAACTGAAGGTGAGGTTCACTTTTCCTTGTATGTATGCTTATGTTTATTTAGTAATGAAAGGCTAAAACCCATTTGAAGAAGGTTGAGATGTAGTTGTAAAAATATATAAGGATATGATGGTGTGTGATGAATTTGTTTGAATGTATGAAGAAAATGTATTTATCATTTATATTTTATGTTAAAATTAATGCTTAGATGAACTAAAATCTAAATTCTTTTATTTAAAAGAACTTGTATTCTAAGCTCATCAATTGGGTAAGAGCAAGAAAAGTAGTGCAAGTAGAGCTGAGAATTATGTGACGAAATACTCAAGCTTATTCGCACCTTTTCTTAGTAGCTCTACCAAGAGATTGATGCTTGTGAACCAAGTTCTCCATTAACCTTGCTCCGCTGCTCAGCAAAGTAGAAGGGAAAAGAGGACGTTGGGAAAACTCAATGGATGATGTGACATAATCCATTGACCCAATCCATTCTCCCATCTAGCTAAATTGCATGTGACATGCATGATGCATGGTTAATGAAAGTCTTGTTTTTGAGATCATCAAGAATAAAAGATATTCTTTAGTAACCTAGACGTAGGGGATCAAAATCTAATCAATGGATCATGGTCTCATAAGAGTTTATGTGCTAAGGAAGAACTTAAAAGGAGTTCTCTTTGTGTATTAATCTTGAACCTAATATAATTGGAGAATACTCTGATTCCAATGGTGTTCACTTAATTTAATAAAGCAAGTAAACTGAAAGTGTACATTCAACAATAAAGTTATATCATCAAGCCTTGCAAACAATTACAATGAAATCTAAACTCTCTCATTTTTAATCAAATCGTATCTTAACATAAGGTCATTTGTAACGTTAAACTAGGAACTAAAAATCAACCAAAATTTGACATCTAAATATTAGTAAAAAAAAATATAACTTGATAACAGAACAATCATTTCTTAAGGATTAATAAATCCAAGAAATTAACATTTTTCACTTATTATTTCAGACCATGTACACTTGTGTGCAAATGCAGACGTGTATTTATGTCTGTCAGCGCACCCAAGCGATTTGAATTCAAAGGCTTAGCACTACCGTGCGTCGCAACAGCATTCATGGAACCCGGACTCAACAAATGAAGATTAATTAGACCCGCTACCGCACGCTGTAGTGGTTTCGACTCGAAAGCTCACCGCTATCGCACAGCAACGGACTATTAATTTAATGAAAATTAATTAGATCCACTACCGCGCACTGCAATAATTTTGACTCGAAAGCTCTTCGGTATTGCGTGCCGCAGCGGAATGAAACTTTAATGAAAATTAATTAGATCCGCTACAAATAAAGTACAGTATTAAGAATATGGAAAGTGCAAAGCATAGTAATTAATGGAAGATCTTAGACTATTAATCTAAGATTCACATAGTCTAGAACTATGGAAAGTAAATATAGCTTAAAAGCTATAATGAGATCTCACAATCAATAAGAATGTAAAAGAACTCATATGTTATTAATTGAAGTTATTTTATGAAAGTTTTCATTCTGCTGGTAAATATAGAATGAAGCGAGGAGTTAAACATGTTTATTTAACAAGTAAAGGAAAGCGGGATTCAAAATAAATAATATTCACATTCATTCTCTGAGAATGTGAGGTCTCCTTATTATTCCTAATTAGCATGCCCTTGGCTTAACCAACAATGTAAACCCCTATAGTTTAATGTGAAAGTTTTATTTATGCACAATATCTTATATGAATGTGTAAAATGAAATAGGTTCAAAGCTAAATATGTATTCAAGAAAAATTCAATAATTATAAACTATGTGATACCCAAAAAAATTATCTAATTTTAATGATCTCCTTAATAATTGGAGCTAATTGAGCTCCAAATTGATTTTGAGATATTGATCTCAAGCAATTGTAAATATTATAAGTAGTTGGGGTTTTGAAAAATAGTTGTTTAATTTTATTTTATGAAGTGGCAAAATAATTCATATGTATAAGGATGCTAGAAGATACTAATTCTATTCTTATCCTAAACTATTGATTGAAATTGGTTAATTACAAGTTGTCTTAGGAAACCAATTAGGAAAGAGGCTAGCTATGAATTAATCAATTTGGAATAAGTTGGGAGTTAAGGTTCAACAGGCTCAACTCATCTAATTATATTATGTTGAAAGGGGGCTATGCCACCCCCTGGCATGCCGTTTGCCCCCCTACCCAACCAACCCGGCCGACCTCCCCTCCCTCCTCCTTCCTCCCTATAAATAGGGGCCAAATCCCTCTCTCAAACCCCACACCACCTCTCCTCCTCCTCTAGTCGACTGTCACCCCCCTCTTCATCCTAGCCTTGTCGACCTTCAAGCAAGTCTCCAAAATCTGGTCTCCCCTCTCTCCTCACTTCCCTTCCTATAAAAGGAACCCAAACCCCCATTCCTCTCAAACCTCCACACCTCTCCTCCTCCTCCAGTTGACTGTCACCTCCCTCTTCATCCTAGCCTTGCTGACCTTCAAGCAAGCCTCCAAAATCTGGTCTCCCCTCTCTCCTCACTTCCTTTCCTATAAAAGGAACCCAAACCCCCCTTCCTCTCAAACCTCCACACCTCCTCCTCCGATCGACTAACGCCTCTCCCTCCTCCTCCCCACCTTGTCATCACTTAGCCAGCAACATCGACTTCCAGCCTTCTCCTCCCCGGCCAATCGCCGCCTCTACCCGGTGAACCCTCTTCAAACGGGGAAGAAGAAAAAAAAAAGATAAAGGGTAGGAATAATTTTTTCGTAGAAAAAAATAAAAATGAATATAAATAATAATAATAATAACAATAATAATATTAAATTGTTATTAGTTTCTCTTACTATGTTGCTAAAATTATTTATTTTATTTGCATTTTCTTTTCAATCCTTTTTATTTTAATTTTCTATAGTTATATAACAATAATAATAATAAGATTTATTATTATTATTATTGATAGGTTAGTTATATTATTTTGTTGATAATATATATATATATATATATATATATATATATATATATATTTAATTTTATTATTATTATGCTCATCAAAAACATGATATTTCTCTTCTACTCATAATTATAACAATTAATTACTATTATCATTTTATTATTATTATTATTATTATTATTATTATTATTAGTGATAATAATAATAATAATTTTGTTATTATTATCATAATCATTCTGGGCACACGGCTTGCTTGGGTCAGGGACTGACCCGAGAGCTCAAGCCATGATCGAGCTCCAATTTCCTTAATTGGAGCTAACCGGGCCACGGGGCCCGAAGGGCTGATATGCCGTTGAGGGAAGATCCCCGACGGCATGCTGAGGTGGAGCGGGAAGTAGGGGAAAGGCCTGGTTGTCTGGAATCCTCCGAATTCTTTTTGTCGGCCGCAAGCGAGGCGAAGACGAAGATCCACTGTGCAGGAGCACTGTGGGCCATTTGATGGATCGATCGGAACCGCGCTACGGTCCTGATCTTTTGGATCATAACGGCCAGATCCGATTGAAAACAATAATGCAGAAATTTTAAGAACAAAATTAAAAAATTTGGAATTTAATGGATACCTGGATTCTCAAAGAGACAGGGATACATTCTTCGAATATTAGCCTCTTTAAGGGGACTCCATGGTGCGCTGCAGTAGTTTTTGTCCAAAATTTGGTAAATCGCCCATTGCAGTTTGTTTTCTTTATTTTCCTGAAAAGGCATTAATTTATACTCAAAGTAGAGAGAAATATATAATTATATGAATGTTTAAACTCTAGATTTTTGCTACAAATTCCAGCTATATCACACCCCCACACTTAAATTTTTGATCATCCTCCAGTAAGCTCAATAAATGTGAATTTCTGAATTTGTCCTTGTCTAAGGATTCAATGTGTTATGCTCATGTATCATGAATTTGGATGTCAAGCATACTCTAGTCAAAATTACTTCATGTCTCCAAGTTCTACTACCCCTCAAATTGAGTTCATGTGTCTACACTTCCTTTAGTTTCAATTCAAAATGTCATGCTTAGTATTTAAATATGGGGAGGTGATCCTAAAATTCTAACCTTAATGATGCAATTGGTGAGTCTTTTGAGTATTGTGTCATGTGTGCTCCTTCTTATGATTTACAAGAACATTTTAACATGTTAGGAGAGATACTTTTCTTCATCCTAAATGTTCACTTGTTTAGCTTGGGAGAAATATTGTGGGGCCCCGCACCCTCCGCGGCCATACTAATACTGATATGAGCACAAACATGAGGAGTGCGGTGCTCCAACTATGGCAAATCTTCAACTTATGTAAGGTCAAGTAGGACCAACCTATCTTAAGCCAAGGACTTGTCACTTAGAATTATGAACATACATCAATACAAATCAAAGTGGCGAAAGCCTCATAACATAGTATAAGAGAGTAAAAAGAAACAGTAACTCAGATCGAATGCAGAAAAGTAAATATATTTAAAAATTAATTATTACAAATTGAATTAAAAGAAAGATCTCTCAAAATCTTACTACAAGAAAGAAATCTAACTAAACAGTAGTAGAAAGATTCTCCTCCTGCACCGGCTCCTCTCCTGCAGTGCTACCAAAGAGCAGCTCTAAATTTGGTATTTGTCAATATCACAAATACCAGGGCCCCAGCCAACATAAGAAAAATATTACAATTAGATAATTGTCTAAGTACATTTTAGGCTATTTAAGTGAACTAAATATTTAAGTTATCAAATTTAAGGGTTTTAATTATGCAAGCATTATAAGATGCTACAAGCTACAAAGAATGGGATAGCCATGAACTAACTATTTATAGCTAATCAACAAGTATATGAAAATAACATACAAAAGAGCAACTAAACAGGGTGAGGCTAAAAGCAAAATAACTGCAACTAATGAAATAAATTTGATCTTAACATGCTTATGATCAGATGGATACATGCTGAGTATATAAAGAACACAAGTGCTGAAATAAATATACAATTCTAACATCCTAACATGCCTTTATTTATAAGTATTCAATGGAACATATATATACAAACATATAGATTTAAATAAAAGGCCACTGAGATATGTGGCAAAATAACTGAGCACAGACAAGAGCTAAAGGTAAGGCCACTGAGACGTGTGGCAAAGCAAGCCAAGCACTAAAGTAAACCCACTGAAATATGTGGCAAAACAAAATAAATACTAAAAACTCAACTGAAGTAGAAGTAAGCCTAAGACATAGTGTGGGGCCCCGTACCCTCCGTGGCCATGCTAATACTGATATTAGCCTAAACATGGGGAGTACGGTGCTCCAACTGTGGAAAATCCTCAACTTAAGTAAAGTCAGGTAGGACCCACCCTGCCTTAAGCCAAGGACTTCTCACTTGGAACTGTGAACATACATCATTACAAATCAAAGTAGCGGAAGCTAGAAACAGTAGAATATAACATCCACATCATAACATAGTATAAGAGAGTAAAAGAAATAGTAACTCAGATCAAAGTGCAAAAAGTAAATACATCCAGAATTTAATTATTACAAACTGAATTAAACTGAAGTAAGGATCTCTCAATCTCACTGCAAGAAAAATGAGAATCAATCTAAATGGCAGTAGGAAGATTCTCCTCCTACACCAGCTCCTCTCTTATAGCACTACCTACGAACAGCTCCAAATATGATATTTGTCGGTATCACAAATGCCAGGGCCCCAACTAACAAAAGAAAAATGTTATAGTTAGATAATTGTCTAAGTATATTTTAGGCTATTTAAGTGAACTGAATATTTAAGATATCACATTTAAATATTTTAAATATGCAAGAATTATAAGGTGCTACAAGCTACAAAGAATAGGATAGCCCTAAGCTAATCATTTATAGCTATTCAACAAGTATGTAAAACTAACATACAAAATAACAACTAAACATGGTGAGGCTAAAAGCAAAATAATTGCAATTACTAAAATAAATCTGATCCTAATATACTTATGATCACATGGATACATGTGAGTGTATAAAAAACACAAGGGCTGAAATAGACATACCATTACAGCATCCTAAACATGCAAATATTTAAAAACTAACCAATAAGAGCATATATACAAGTATGTAGATTTAATATGAAAAGGCCACTGAGACATGTGGCAAAAGTAAGCTAAGTACATGAATGAGCAGAAAGTAAGGCCACTGAAACCTGTGGTAAAGCAAACCAAGTACTAAAGTAAGGCTATTGAAGCATTTGACAAAGCAAAACAAATACTGAAAACTAAACTTAAGTAGGAGTAAGCCTAAGACATAGTACTGCCATAATATAAATAGGCCATACAGGACCTCTGAACTGAAGTTCAACTTGTATCCATTCTAGGCATCCATACAGCTAGGTCCGAGTTGAACTTATAGAATAAGACATGTATCCATCCTAGACATCCACAGAGCTAGGTCTGAGTCTATTCTATAATAAAACTAGAACTGAAGAGGCAGACTAAGCTAGGACATACTCAATTAACTGAAAGCACTAAAAGAACTGAATGAATGCTATGATTTTCAAATACTAGCTTAAGATGTATCTTCCATATCCTAAGTTTAGCTATTATGCTCATAGAATGAGGCTCAATATTTAAGGTATGCAAAGCAATCAAAGTCAAAGTAAACAAGAGACTATGTCTAGACTTATGTGATATATGTTGTTGTCTAATTTATCCAACTAACTATTCTGAGAAGATACAAGTTTAGGATCTCCAATATTCAGCTATCGAGTATAATACCAAATTCACGACCTTAATTTTAACATTAGAAATTAACAAGTTCTAATTCATGATCATATGATGACTATAAAGATTTAAAGTAAATAAGTCAGTGACTTAATTGCTATTATTTTCCTCTCTTAACCCAAATCTTGATTAAGTAAATCAAGATTAAGGATTCTGGATCCAAACTCCACTTTGGTGTTCAAATCTTGAATCCAATATAATATCCTAATAAGGATCTAGGGTTCACACTTAAAACCCAAATTAAAGAAAAGGAATCTTATAATCTGAAGGATTCAGAAACTAAGATCTTAACTCAAAGGTCACTTTACTAGTTATAAGATAAAATAATCAATTAAGAACTAAGAATCTAACATATATATTCAACCTTTAGGATAATTATGTTATTCTATAGATTGAATCTATCCTACACCCACAAGGAAGGTTTCAAAAGGGTTAAATAATTAATCAAGTAAGGAATTCCAAATGAAGGTGATTCAATCTAATTAGAAAATCTAAAGTCTAAAGTCTAAGATTAAAGATCTAAGATTTGAAGTTCTTATCACTTAGATCTAAACTAATATGTTTAAGTTTAGGGTTCTTTAAAACTTTTGCTTATACTTTTATTGAGACTATAATTCATGAACAAGCTTTGGTAGGATAGCTAGGATTAGAAACTTTAACATTAATATTAATTTAAGCTAAGTCTTTTATAAAGGGTCTTAAGATTACTTAAGATCTTAAGAGCTTACTTAAGAATTTTAAGGTTTAATATTAGGATTCATTCAAGAAATGATACTACTTAGCAATTGATGTTAATACATTACATTACTAGTTATTATTACTTTAATTGAGAATTCTAAGGTTTAAGGGTACTTAAACACATTTTGGTCAAAATGACCAAAATACTCCTCTTAAGGCTAAAAATGGGATTTTAAGATTTAATCATCTAAATTGATTCCAAGTCTATTTTAATGAGTTCCATATTGGTTAATAAAGTAGGATACACACTTATCTTAGGTTTTGGTAATCTAATTAGTCAAATTAGCACTAATCACATTCTTAAGCTAATTAAGGTGATTAAGGAAATTTAGGCATACTAGATTGATCCAAACATATTTAAAGGCTCTACTACACTTAATGAGGCATTGAAAACTAGATTTACCAAAATCAGAGGTTAAATCAAGGCTTAATTAACTAATCTCATTTTAGGGTAACTAAGGAGTGATTAGCAAAATTAAAGATCTTAAATTACTTTTAATGGTCTACATAAATTATATGTGATCTCATGAGCAATCAGAGACCTTAATCAATATTTTTGGATAATTAATGAATTTATATTGATTTAAATAAAAATAGAGAAAGATTAGGTAATTATTTAAGATCTATCCGTTGGATCTTTCATTTTATTTTATATTATTATTCCTTATATTTTTATAATTAAAATAGAATATTGGATCATACTATTTGGATAAGTATTAATTAAATTATTTCTTTAATATATTCTAATTATTTATTTAAACTGGAATCATAGGGTTTTTAATTAAACTTATTTATCCTTTATTTTTCAGAAGGAAAACAATTCTAAGTGAATTAATTTACCCAACTCGAATATCAAACCACGTGGGTCAGAGCGGGGCCCGTCTGAGCTGGCGCTGTCGTACTGTGAGGGCCTGGGCTAGCCCGGCCCGATGCGCCAGTAACATCGTCCACAATACCCCCTTCTCAGATAGCTGCGGGGAGGGACCTTGGACTGTAAAATTCACCGCCGGTAGACCATGCCACAACCAGCATTAATTCGCCACACCTTCAGGAAGTCAAGGCACGTTGTTTGAACCTATAAGCCCTATCTGGTATAGACTAGAATGCTGGGTGGCTACTCCATCGAAACTTTCAATTTCAAACAATTAGGGTTCACTGTGAGGGGATAATTCTCCTCACATAAGTCATTAAATGAACGGGGTTTGATCCCTACACCATCAGTGAGGTGAGGCAAGTTGAACCCCCAAGGTTTCATAACCTGGGTGCAGCTGATTGTTGGGTCCTTACTCGGACTCAGCCATGAATCAGCCGCTAGCTCGATCAATCGATACAATCGATCAGAGCTAGCTCAAACCCTGGCGACAATCACAACTGGTTTTCCAAGTGGCTAAGGCTAGTTAGACGACTTGCAGAGGCTCAATCCAGAGGCAGAATGAAGAACTGAACTTAAGAAATTTAGTGGGAGGAGGCTGTACCTGAAGACCAGATGGACCCTCTATCAGCGGTTCAAAGCTTCATAAATGCTGGGAATCGCCGAGAGAGACGGGAGCTCTAGGGGACATCAGATGGGAAATTGAGGATTTACAGTGAACAAAGGGACTCACTGTGATATCCTGAAGGTATTTATTGGCCTTAGGAGTAATGGGGATGGCTTCCAGAGTTCGAGCTCCATGGCATTGGCTCGGATTAAAGGGAAGACTTGGGGGCAAAGGTCAGGGGCATTTCAAGGAAGCTACTACCTGCAGGAGGTCACGCTAAGGGTAGGAGATAAAATTTGACATCCTCCCGTACTGCCACAGAGGCTGGAGGTTGCTTAGTTGTCAGGGGGATCAGTAAGTAATGGGTTGAAAGGCGAACGAAGGTTCACAGTGCTCAAGGACTTCAAAGCCGTCGGATGGATTGACCGTTGGATCCGAACGGTCCAGATGGATTACTTAAGCAGAATAGATGGTAGTTGTTAGATGCGCACAATGGATCTGACGCCTTGGATTATATCTTAACTCGGATGGGATCCCACCGTTGGATTAAACGCGCTAGGATGTGTGCTAAGGCATCGGATGGCTATATCCTATGCACCGTTGTCGGGACTCCGCAGCGGATCTGCCGCAGTCCCGACAATAAATCCCAAATATATAAAATATAAATATATTTAATTTAATTAATATTAATTTATTTAATATTTAATTTAAATTCTTATTAATTCTATAAATCTAATTTATAATTAAATGAGCTCCAAAAATTCCCAAAATTTCACTCTTAGCTAATTAGGGTATGAGGAATTCAAAAATGAAATTAGATTTTAATTTGAAGAACAAATTTAATTTAAGTATTTTCTAGGCTCAAAGATAGGCAAAATACCAAAATTCTTAATTTAGCTCCGATTGATCCCAAACTTCTAGGGTTAGGTTTAAATGACTCAATTAGTCTAATGGAATCAAAATTAGAACTTAGTTTAGCTTAATTAATCTGAATTTAGCTATAATAACAACTATGGTTGTTCCAAACTCCCCCACTTAAGAACGATGTCATCCTCGACATCACTTAAGTGAAGAAAGTACCAGTAGAACTGAAAGTTTAAATGAAATAGATAAGAAAGAAAAGAACAGTACCTGGGCTTGAAAAGAGCTGTGGATATTTATTACGCATAATTACTTCTTTCTCCCAAGTAAATTCTTCCAAAGATCAATTCTTCCACTGTACTTTGACCATATGAATTGATCAATTTCTTAGCTACTTCTGATCATGAGCTAAGACTTTGATTAGTTCTTCAGCATAAGAAAGATCATGTTGGATTTCTACTGCTGGAAGTTGAATGAGATGAGAAGGGTCTCTGAGATACCTTCTTAATAATGATACATGAAAACACATTGTGAACAGCTACAAAGTTATCAGGAAGATTTAACATGTAGGTAGATGATCCTACTTTGGATAAAATCGCAAGAGGTCCAACATAGCGGGGACTGAGTTTCCCTACTATACTGAATCTGTAGACACCCTTCATTGGACTGACTTTCAAATAGGTAGTATCGCCAACATTAAATTCTAAGAGACAATGATGAGCATCATGATACTTGCTCTGACGATCTTGAGCTGAATGAATCCTTAGCTAAATTAAATGAATCTTCTTGTTAGTTTCTTCAACTAACTCGGAACCAAAAAGTTGAACGCTTCCTGTTTCTGACCAAGTTAGCAGAGTACTGCATTTTCTACCGTACAATGCTTCATAAGGAGCCATTTTAATATTAGCTTGGAAACTGTTATTGTAGACGAACTCCACCAACAGAATATGATCTTTCCTGGAACCGGCAAAATCAAGAATACAAAGCCTAAGCAAATCTTCCAGAACTTGATTCACTCTTTCAGTCTGACCATCCGTTTGAGGATGAAAAGCTGTACTCATGGTTAGAGGAGTACCTTGATCTTGATGCACAACTTGCCAAAACTTAGAATTGAATCTGCTATCTTTGTCGTATATGATTGATTTTGGAATCCCATGTAATCTAATAATTTCTTTGATATAGAGCTTTGCTTGCTTCTCCACCGAGTCAGTCTGACGGATAGGAAGAAAGTGCGCTGTTTAGTTAAGCGGTCTACTATAACCCTGATTGCATCGGCACCAGATTTTGCACGAGGCAATCCCATGACAAAATCAATAAATATATCGAACCATTTCCATTCAGAAATTTCCAAAGGATGCAGAAGACCACTAGGTCTTTGGTGCTCGACTTTTACCAAATTGCAGGCATGACACTTAGCCACAAAATCGGCTACATCTTTCTTCATACCGGGCAAGCAAAATGATTGCTTTAAATTCTAGTACATCTTGGTACTGCCTGGGCATATATGATACCCAGAATATGACCTTCAATAAACACTTCATGATGCATGGATTTAGGAATCCACAACTGATTACTTTGATAAATTATGCCTTTGTGCATGTGCAATTCATGACAACTACCACCTTCAATATCTACTTTGAATTTCATATAATCATCATCTTTAGTCTGCGAGATAAGGACATCTCTATGGAAGGTAAGTTCCATGTTGATATTTACTAGAAGTGAACTTAGCATATCGCCACTGACTGGAGAAATTCCTAGCTTACAAAGTTCTTATTCTAAGGAACTAGAGGTGAGTATGGAAGATAAAGTAGCACGATGGCTAAGAGCATTGGCTACAACATTTGCTTTTCCTAGATGATACTGAATGCTCATATCATAATCACTAATAAGCTCTAGCCATCTTCTCTGACGGTAGTTCATTTCTCTTTGGGTGAAGATATACTTCAAGCTTTGATGATCAGTGAAGATCGAACATTAAACTCTATATAAATAGTGATGCTAAATTTATAGAGCAAAGATTACAGCAACAAGTTCAAGATCATGAACTGGATAATTATTCTCATGGAGTTTTAACTGAGAAGAGGCGTAAGTGATTACCTTACCCTCTTGCATCAACACAAAACCTAGTCTAATTGCAGAAGCGTCAGTGTATACCTGGTAGTTCAAGCCTTCCTTGGGTAGAACAAGTACTGGAGCGGTAGAGAGTGCATCCATCAGGGTTTGAACCCTTCCTTGCATTTCTAGCTCCAAATGAATGGAACTGCTTTCTGAGTTAACTTAGCCAAATGTGAAGCGATCTGGGAAAAGACCTTAACAAACTTTCTGTAATTCAAACTAATCCCAAGAAGCTTCTAATATCTGTGACCGTCTTAGGTTGAATCAAGTCCTGAATAGCCCTTACTTTATTTTGATCTACACGAATACCCTGGGCATCGACAACATGCCCCAGGAATGCAATGGACTTAAGCCAAAACTCACATTTGGAGAACTTGGCATATAGCTGATGTACATGCAGAGCTTCTAATACTAACCTTAGATGTTATTCATGATCTCTTAAGGTTTGAGAATATATGAGGATATCATCGATAAAGATGATTACAAATTTGTCTAAATATGACTTTAGAACTCACTGCATCAAATCCATGAAGATTGATGGCGCATTGGTGAGTCCGAAAGACATCACTAAGAATTCAAATGACCATAGCAAGTATGAAAAGTAGTCTTTCCTACATCATCTTCTTTTACTCGCAATTGATGATATCCAGACCTCAAGTCAATCTTATAGAATATGAGAGCTCCAGATAATTGGTCGAATAAATCATCAATTCTATGCAATGGGTATTTATTCTTTATGGTGACTTTATTTAGTTCACAATAATCTATGCACATTCGCATAGATCCATCCTTCTTCTTTACAAATAGAACGGGTGCTCTCCAAGGGGATATACTTGGCCTAATAGAAACTTTATTAAAGAGCTCTTGCAACTGTTTATTAAGTTATTGAAGTTGCTTAGGCACCATTCTATATGGAGCTTTAGATATAGGCTGGGTACCCAGAGCTAATTCAATAGAGAACTCAACCTCTCTGGAAGGTGGTACACTAGGCAGATCTTCTGGGATTACGTCGGCAAATTCCTTAACTACTTTACAATCAGAGAGAGGGATACTTTCTCTTTCTTCACCCATCATAGTGACCAGAAAAGCATCACAACCCTTATTGATCAATTTTTTAGCTTTGATAGCATTGATCAACAATATTATGTACTGGATTTTCCTCTAAAGGTTTCAGACTTGCCCTGGGAATGGGGAGTGACCTTATTTTTCAGGCAGTTTATCACGGCATTATTGTCACTGAGCCAGTTCATCCCAAGGATAATATCAAAGATTGTTAATGGCAGGATGATTAATTCGGAGTTAAATCCTTGACCATTTAATAGAATTTGGATGTTACAAAACTTATTAGCACTTAGTTGGGCTCCAGATGGAAGTCCAATACTAAATAATTTTGCTAAGTTGTACGAGTGTGGTTTAAGGATGTTGGAAAAACATTCAGAAATAAATGAGTGACTAACACTAGTGTCAAATAACACATTGTAGGGCTGGTCATTAAAATAATGCATGCCTAATTTATTTATATAATTGCATTAATAGATTGTAAGATACAAAAATGAAATTATGAAAAGAAGAGGTTCAGAAATGTGTACTTGAAACCACATTATTGTCTTCTGCAGCTTCTAGAGGCATTAAAGCATACACTCACGCAGGACCAGCAGGATGATTGGTTACCTGCTTTCTGGGATATTTCTGGGATTTAGGAGTTGAGGGCTGTTCTGGAGCAACTTCAGGTGCAGGTGCTGGCATTATTGCCAAATTCGGTTCTCTCCTATTCATCAGAGTTACTCTAAAGACTTGGTTCTTTTGAGATGGCTTCATCGGAACTCCATCCACTATTTCCATATGTGTACAATGGTAGAACTTGTGGTTTGGTCGCCCACAATTGTAGCAATTATGGCCGAAGTGGTAACATTTTCCATATGGGTGAGGCCTATTACAGCCTTGAATTAGTTCGGCAAGGGTGCAGCGTCAAGTTAACAAACCTTTGCAGAGTTAGGTCTGTGCCTCTTGAAGGCTTCATGCTGATTAGGAGTTGATTGCGCCTTTCGCTTGAAATCTTTTTCTAAGTGGTGATGCTCAATCACCTTAGTTGTCTCTACTAGTTCAAAGAAGCTAGTCAGGCAAAGTGGAACAATCTGATCTTTTAGTGAACCTCGGAGTCCAATGAGAAAGTGATGGTGCTTAGCAAATTCGGAGTGGGTAATTTCTGGAGCAAAATGAATCAACCTACAAAATTCCCTTTCGTAGTCAGCGACTGAGTGACTTCCTTGAGTCAACTTTAGAATCATGTGTGCAATGATGTTCTATACATACAAGGGAATAAATTCAGCTTTGAATGCTTCAACAAATTTATCCCAAGGGATATCTTCTAATTCATAGTCAACGAGCTCTGTATTCCAGGCCTCCTCTCACTAGTATTCTACTTCGGTATGAAACAGGTGTGTAGTGAGATGAACGGCTTCTGAGTTTGGAATCTTTAGACTAATAAGATTCTTCTCTACTGCTTTCATCTAGTCGGCTGTCTCCATTGGTGATAAGTTTCCACCGAAGGTGGAAGGCCTTAGTCTTAAGAAGTTATGGAGAAGACTATCCATAGAGTGATGAGAAGGAGAAGTACGTTGCAGAATAGGAACATCGAGAGCAGTAGCAACGGCTGGCACTAGATGATCGGACATCATCTTTTGTATTACCACTGCGTGTTGAGCCTGATTCTCCAACAAGGTTGCCATAATTGCTCACAGATGAGCTACTTCATCAGAAGAACTGCTTGAAGTGATAGTATTCTTGATTGGGTAGCAGCAGGAGATGATCTAAAATTCATTCTAATTAAGCAGCATAAATTTAAATTTCAAAATCATTCTAAGGAAGATAGAAAATAAAATTTCTAATAAATGCCAAAATTCTCATTACTTTTGAAATTAAGGATTACATTAAATTTAGAAAATACCAAAAATCACAGTACTACTAAAGTCAAGAAATGACAATTACTCTAACTAGCAATCAGATGTCCTGAATGTACTCAATCCTAAATGCAACACAAAAATCTTCAAAGGTCACTTTCTGACACTTTCTCTTGCATTCCCGTTCGAGCTTCTTGATGGTATCGTACCACCAGACTCCCGCATATTCTAGCATCATATCTGTTACTATGTCAACCCAGAGGGACTCTGGCACTCTATGGGCCTCAGTACACCGTTTGATGTAGATGGGAAAGTCAAGCCCTCGGTATGCCGTTTGATGTAGAAGTTTGTCCTAGACTAGGCTTACTTTTGTTGAAACTCCTTTGATTTTCCATTTGTTCTCTTATCTCCATTTGAAACTATAACTCTAAGCCAACTGGAAGGCATGCAGATAATATTCTGAATTAGACTCTTCATGATCCATTTGATATAATAGTAGAATGTACTAGTTTTTGTTAGCTATATATGACTAGATATTTAAGATATAAGTATTTTCATTCTATATTTTTTAGAGAGTTACTAATAGTACCATGTTGTGGATGTTATACCTTGATGTTTGCACTTTAGATAAATGGTCCATTAGGTAGAAAGGAATCACAGATCCTATTCTAATACCTTATGGTGTTCTCTGATATCAACTGTGGGGCCCCGTACCCTCCACAGCCATGCTAATACTGATATTAGCATAAACACGGGGAGTACGGTACTCTAACTATGGCAAATCCCCAACTTATGTAAAGTCAGGTAGGACCCACCCTGCTTTAAGCCAATGACTTGTCACCTGGAACTGTAAATATACATCATTACAAATCAAAGTAGCGGAAGCTAGAAATAGAAAAATATAACATCCACATCACAATATTGTATAAGAGAGTAAAAGAAACAGTAACTTAGATCAAAGTGTAGAAAGTAAATACATTCAGAATTTAATTATTACAAACTAAATTAAATGAAAGTAAAGATCTCTCAATCTCACTGCAAGAAAAATGAGGATCTATCTAAAGGGTAGTAGGAAGATTATCCTCCTGCACCAGCTCCTCTCCCGTAGCACTGCCTATAAACAGCTCCAAATCTGACATTTATCAGTATCACAAATACTAGGGCCCCAGCCAACAAAAGAAAAATGTTACAATTAGACAATTGTCTAAGTACATTACATGCTATTTAAGTGAATTGAATATTTAAGATCACATTTAAAGGTTTTAAATATGCAAGCACTATAAGGTGCTACAAGATACAAAGAATGGGATAGCCCTAAACTAATTATATATAGCTAATCAATAAGTATGCAAAAATAACCTACAAAATAGCAACTAAACATGGTGTGGCTAAAAGTAAAATAACTGCAACTACTAAAATTAATTTGATCCTAACTTGCTTATGATCACATGGATACATGCTGAGTGTATAAAGAACACAAGGGTTGAAATAAACATACCATTCTAGCATCCTAAGCATGCAAATATTTAATAATTAACCAATAAGAGCATATATGTATAAGCATGCAGATTTAATATAAAAAGGCCACTGAGACATGTGGCAAAAGTAAGCCACGTACATGAATGAGCAGAAAGTAAGGCCACTGAAACCTGCGGCAAAGCAAGCCAATCACTAAAGTAAGGCCACTAAAGCATGTGGCAAAGCAAAATAAATACTGAAAACTGAACTAAAGTAGGAGTTAGCCTAAGACATAGTACTGCCATAACAGAAATAGGCCATACAGGACCCATGAACTGAAAGTTCAACATGTATCCATCCTAAGCATCCGCAGAGCTTGGTCCAAGTTGAACTTATAGAATAAGTCATGTATCCATCCTAGATATCTACAGAGCTGGGTCTGAGTTTATTCTATAACAAAACTAGAACTAAAAAGACAGACTAAGCTAGGACATACTCTACTAACTGAAAGAACTAAAAGAACTGAATGAATGCTATGTTTTTCAAATACTAACTTAGGATGTATCTTCCATATCCTAATATTTACCTATTATGCTCAAGGAATGAGGCTCAATATTTAAGGTGTGTAAAGCAATCAAGTCAAGTAAGCAAGAGACTAAATCTAGACTTATGTGATATCTATTATTATCTAATTTATCCAACTAACTAATCTGAGAGGATAAAAGTTTAGGATCTCCAATATCCAACTATCAAGTATAATCCCAGATTCATGACCTTAATGTTAACATTAGAACTTAACTAGTTCTAATTCATAATCATATGATGACTATAAAGAATTAAAGTAAATAAATTAATGATTTAATTATTATTATTTTCCTCTCTTAACCCAAATCTTGATTAAGTAAATCAAGGTTAAGGATTCTGGATCCAAATTCCACTTTGGTGTTTAAATCCTGAATCCAAGGTGATGTCCTAATAAGGATCTAGGGTTAACACTTAAAGATAAGGAATTTTATAAGCTAAAGGATTCATAAACTAATATCTTAATGAAAGGTTACTCTACTAGTTATAAGATAAAGTAATCAATTAAGAATTAAGAATCTAAGATCTATATTCAATCTTTAGGATAATTATATTATTTTAAATATTGAATCAATCCTACACCCACAAGGAAGGCTTCAAAAGGATTTAAGCAGTTAATCAAGTAAAAAATTCCAAATGAAGGTAATTCAATTCAATCAGATGGTCTAAAGGGCAAAGATCTAAGATCTAAGATCTAGGGTCTAAAGTTTAATCACTTAGATCTAAACTAATAAGCTTAAGTTTTAGGGTTCTTTAAAGCTTTTACTTTTACTTCTTTAAGACTATAATTCATGAATAAACTTAGGTAAGATAACTAGGATTAGAAACTTAAACATTGATATTGATTAAGCTAGGTCTTTTATGAAGGGGTCTTAAGATCACTTAAAATCTTAAGAGCTTACTTAAGGATTTTAAGATTTAAACACTAAGATTTATTCAAGAAGTGATACCACTTAGCAATTAATGTTAATACATTACATTACTGATTATTATTACTTTAATTGAGAATGATAAGGTATAAGAGTACTTAAACACATTTTGGTCAAACTGACCAAAATACCCCTTTCAAGGCAAAAAATGGGACTTTAGGATTTAATCATCTAAATTGATTCAAATCTTTTTTAATGAGCTTCATATTGATTAATGAAATGGAATAAATAGTTAATTTAGGTTTTCAATAATATTAATGACTTAATTAGCACTAAATACATTAAGAAGCCAATTAATAAGATTAGGGAAATTAGGGCATTCTAATATAATCTAAATGCTTTTATAAGCTCTAATACACTTAAGAAAGCATTAGGAACTTAGTTCCCTAAAATCAGAGGGCTAAATAGGGTTTAATTCACTAAACTCTTTTTAGGGTGATTAAGAGGTGATTAGCCAATTTAATGATCTTAAATTATTTTTAATGGTCTCAATAGATTCTCTTTAATCTCATAAGCAATCACAGACCTTAATCAATATTTTTGGATAATTAATGAATTTAATATGATTTAAATACAAAAAAAAAGGCAATTATTTAAAATCTAACCATTAAATCTTTGATTTTATTTTATATTATTATTCCTTATATTTTTCTGATCAAAATGGTATATTGGATCATACTATTTGCATAAGTGTAGCTAAAGTTATTTAAATAATTCATTCTGTATTTTTATTTAAATTGGAATCATAAGGTAGTTAATTAAATATATTCATCCAAGAATTAACAGAAGGAAAATAATTCCAATAATTGGATTTTATTAGCCCACCCCAAAGACTGAACCGCACGGGTCAATCAAGCCGAGAGCCCAATAGCTGTTGGACAGCGCGGGTCACGGGTCAGCCCTACCCGCACTATCGTCTCCTTCCTCATGACTGACCCTGACTTAAGGGATCTTCAGCGCTGAAATTCTCAAAGCTTAGGTGATGACAATGGCTCAATTCAATCCCTACACGTTCCTGAAGTTCAGGCGCATCGATCCCACCAATAAGCCCTCTCTAGGACGCACTGGTTCGCTAGATGGCTATTCGATAGGCTCGGTCCTAATCATGGCATTTAGGGTTTACTGTGAGGAGAGAATTTTCTTCATAGAGACAACCATTTGGCCAGATATCAATTCCCACATGTTCCAGGTGGTGAGGCGGATCAAAGCCCTCTAGCCACGAGCTTTGGGGGGCCTCAGATCGTGGGGTACTTACTCGAGATCACCAAGCCAGCGACGCAGGTTTCCAGGGGGTCTGAACACCAGATGGAGGACCCTCTATCAGCAGTTTGCAGTTCCAAAAAATGTCAAAATTTGTCAAGTGTGATGGGAGCTCCATGGGACTTTAGCTAGAAAAATTGAGAGATCATAGTGAGCAAAGGGACTCACTGTAATACTCTGGGGGTATTTATAGGTAGAAGAAGCAATGGTGGTGCAAGCCAGAGCTCAGGTTTGGGAGATAGGCTCGGCCCGAGGGGGAGCTTTGGTTCCAACGGCTAAGGGCAAATTCAGGAGGCTACTACTGGCAGGAGGTCACGCCGAGCATCGAAGAGGAAGAACGTGCCTTTCCCGTACTGCCACGGGGGCTAGAAGGTGCTTTGCCATCATGGGGGGACCAGCGAGCGATGGGTCGAGAGGTGGGAGATGATCCACAGTGTAGGGGAACTCCAGAGCCGTCTAATCGCTGAGCCGTTGGTCTCGGATGATTCTAATGTACTACTTAAATGATACGCCGCGGATTCGATGGCAGCCGTTGGATCCGCTTAGTCGACCTGACGCCTAGGATTTTATTTTGGTGCAGGATAGATCATGCCCTTGGATTAAGCGTGCTAAGATGCGTGCTAAAGCATCCTACTGGCTTATACCTACGCGCCACTGTCAGGACCCCGCAGTGGATTTGCCACGGTCCCGATAGCAAATCCCATTATTTAATTTTAAATATATATTTAATTAAATTAATATTAATCTATTTAATAATTACATTAAATTCTATTTAATTTTATAAATCCGATTTAGGATTAAATGAGCTCCAAAATTCTCAAAAATTCACCATTAGCTAATTAGGGCATGAGAAATTCAAAAATGAAATCGGTTTCTAATTTGGAGATCGAATTAATTTAGGTATTTTCTCAGGGCTCAAAAATAAGCAAAAAAACCAAAATTCTCAATTTAGCTCATATTAATCCCAAACTTTAATGTTTATGTTTAAATGGCCCATTGAGTTTAATAGAATCAAAATTAGGATTTGGTTTAGCTTAATTAATCTGAACTTAACTCTGGTAACAACTAAAGTTATTAAAGATATTTTTCATCATCCTTTTATATATCAATTTTTTTTTATTTATTTTTTTTTCAATTTTAAATTCTTTATTAAATGGAGAGCCATTTTTCTTCATCCCTTAATATAGTTCTTGTGATCACGAAGCCCTACAGGAGCCTAGCACTTCAAATTATCACTCACCTCTTGTCACTTTGTTTTAATTTTTAGATTTTTCACCCCCACACTTAAACTTAAGCACATTTCAATTTAAGCCTCGAAAACTAAGCTTAGTAGGCTCATGAACTCGATAAGAGGTGTGCCACTTGAATTCATTTTCATCTTATCTCAAACATGCTTGCATCTTAATTCTATACCATAAATATTTCTTTTGACATTGAATCTAAAACTTGAATGCATTCAAAAACTCTCCTTAAAGTTCAAATTTAGCAAAAATGTAGGGTGTACGAAATACGGAATTTATTTTATTGATTGAATTCAAAACTATAAAATAGAAAATAGAAAATAGGAAACAACACAACCTTATTTATCCTCAGTCCTCATCTTCCTCTCCCTCGTAGCGATATGAATAATTCGTCAACCAATCATCTTCCAAAAATGGTGCTCCTGCAGGACGGTGCGGCAAGCTTGACCCATCCAGTCCTCCACGCAAGCTCCACTCTTGGAACATTATTCCGAGTGCTTCATGGAATTCTGTTTGGAATTCGTGCTGCCAGGCCACTTCTCCCTAGATGAAGCGCATGTCTCGTGCCAAGGAGACGCCCAGATCTCGCTGATGCGCATACATGCGTGTCAGCATCCTGTCGGTTGATGTTTGGCCAGCTGATGTGGAAGCCTCGCCTTCTTCTCCCCTCCTCTTCTTAGCTCGCGCCCCCTCCGGGGTGCGACCGCTCATGTTCATCAATTCTAGAGTGGTGTGAGGTGGTATTGCCACATCGGTCAGGAGGAGTTTCACCCCTTAGGCTTCGTAGATTCCTGAAATTAGAAACCTAAGTGAAATAGTAGCACATGTCTCGATCAAGGCGTTCCAGAGCTGCTCCTTTATAACGCTGGAGATGAGGATATCTCCTTCCCTTTGTAGTTCACAAAGGAGCAGTGCCTGTTACCGGGTTACCTCGCTGAGATGCCCAGATGGCTTCACAAAACTGGAGACGAACATGTGCCAAGTATTGCTTGATTCCGTCAAGAGTGATCGAGGAATATTGGCAAGGTTCCCTCTTCAACCAGAATTGGAGTGGGTAATCTCGCTTGCTATTTCTGCTGGGTCGTATTGTGAGCTTAGCAGGTCAAAATATATACTGCTCTCTACCCCACCCAATATGTGAAAACCTACGATGGCCTTGAGCACAAACTCCATGGCCTTTCCCCTCACAAAGATTTTGTCCCCCACCGCATTGATTGCATTAGCGTACACTTCCTGCACTAATGAGAGGTATGTGGAGTTTGTGGGACTAACAAAATGGGTCAATCCTCAGTTCAAAATTTGGTTCGGAAGTACAGGGTAAGGGAGCTCGAATCCCCGCTTGGGAATTCACTTCTTTTTGATAACTACTTGATTGAAGCGTTGTTCTGCTTCAATCAAAGAAAACTATTTTTTGTTAAACATTCCACCAATTGTGGAAGTAGAAGCTCCCTTGCTAGCGATGGATTTCTTTCCTGATGACATGATTCTCTAGATGATAGTGACGGTTGATTGAGAGAATTTGATTTTAAGGACAATTGAAGGGTTTTAGAGCTGAATAATTTAGGTTTCTAATGGAGTGCACCTTCAGCCCACCCCTGTAGGCCCTTTTATAGAGGGTTGAAATAAAAAATTTGGAAGGTTAGTTAAGCACACTTATGGCATACTAAGACTTGGTCAAAGATGGATTCAATGCATGCCATAAGTGTGACTTGATTCTTACTCAAAAAAGATGAAACCTTTCAGCTTTTCCTAGCACATTTGGCAGTTTGGGAGTTCCAAAGCATGTTGTAGCATCTTTGACTGCTTTGGGAATCAAAGGCTGTCAAATCTGCTTCAGCTAGGCCTTTTGTGCCGCAACGTGCTGTGGCGTGCTGCGGTGCACTATGGCGCCCTTGGAAAGATCATGCTAAGCTAGTCTGCTGTAGTGCACTGGGGAAAAGTAATCCGCGATGACGCGCTGTAGCAACAAAATCCGCTGCGGTGATTTTCTAGAAGAAAATTTTAAAAAATTTAAGATCACATTCCAGGAAAAATTATTTTTGGTTGTGATTAATTTTATTCTACTCCTAAAATATGATTAAGGTAAAAACAGAAAACTAAGTTGGGTTGCCTCCCAACAAGCGCTTTGTTTAATGTCGTTGCCCAACACGTTCAAGGTCAACTTGGATTTTCTTCCCTAGGAGGTTTTTTTTTTCTACCCAAATTTTTAAAGGAAATGAGTGAGCACCAACCGAGGTTGGGCTAAAACTCTTTCGTTCGCTGCTGGACTCATTTTCTACCTCACCTTCCTTGTTCACAATGGGGGTTTATTTTTTCTTCTATTCCCCCTCCTAGTTTTTCTATTTTTCTTTTCCCCCTTTATGTCATTTCCTGTAACGGCCGCCCCTTGACCGTTGTCGAGTAACACTAACTCAACTACGATCAAGTGGTGGCTGTCACTAATACCACAAATAATAGACAACTTATCCATGGCATTAATCTGAAGGGGAGCATAGTATTAGACAGAAACATAAGTAAAGCTATACAGAAACTAAGGAAAAAGGCATTCAACAATATCCACATCCATTCATTCATATACAATATAGAAAATGCAGAATAAAAAGAAAGAAACTTCTTTATTACATTTAATTGAATAAGAACAACATGAATTTTTACTAAATGAGCAAGGTCTCCTTCCTTGCAGAGTATCAACCTCACCTGACCTTCTATCACCAGCACACCCCAAGTACAAGGTCTGAGCTAACACCTGATGCTGCCATATGTACATATATGATAGGACTAAGCCAACAAAGGAAAAATAATATTAGACTTATAAAGTCTAAGCACAATAAAACTGTAAAATAGCTTATAATTACATTTAGGAAAGTGTTATTCAACATATGAGTAAGACAAAAATTAAACTGCAGAAATACCGTAAATAGCTGAAAGTATAAGCTGTACAAAACGGAAGCAAAGTAAAGTAAAAGTGCGGAAAAACTGTAAAGACATTAAATAACTGAAACTGTAAAGACTAAGCAAGGTAAAACTGCATCAAAACTAAATACTGAAAGTAAATAAAATCCTTAAAAATTTTGGCAGTCACATTTGTTTTTGCTCAAAAACCAAGTTTTTTACACAAGCAAAATATAAGTCAATCCATTGACTATTTCCAATTCTAAAATAGAGTTCAATCCTTTTTATAGGATTGCTCATTTCCAATTCTATAATAGAGTTTAATTTTTTTATAAGATTGCTCATTTCCAGTTCTACAAAAGAGTTTAATCCTTTTTATAGGATTGCTCATTTCCCATTCTACAAAAGAGTTCAATCCTTTTTATAGGATTGCTCATTTCCTTTTCTACAAAAATTTCAAATATAGAAAACTAAACTAAACAGCTTATACATCCTTATATTCAACATCAAAAAAAAATATAGAAAGCAATTTTTATAAAGGTAGCATTATTTGACTTATTGCACATAAGGCAATATTTGCTTCAACATTTCATTCTTTTGTTTTAACTTATAGCTTATGCTGTAAAGAACAACAATATTAAGTTAGCATTTATAAGGGTATTAACATATAATTCAGCAATTACAAAATACAGTATTAAGGATTTATAACATCGGTTCTAATGTAAGAAAGTGATAGTTTTTCATTCTATAAGAAGAAGATGGCAACATATGATTTTACACATGATAGATAAAAGCATTTAAATTACTTAAACTAACTAACAGCATTTGATCTTATTTGATTAATGGCAGCAGTTGTTTAAATGGCCGTCTATGAACTAATAGAAGGAAAGTTACTGTATGAAGGTGTCGTGTTTGAAATAAGCACATCAATTATCAATTTGCTGTATATAATTGAATGATATAAATGCCTTAAAAGAAAATTCAACGTCACAAAAACTTAAGTAGAGGGTGATTCAAATCTCGGATCTAAGTCACTTAAGGCAAAGATCTAAAATTTAGTCTCGTAGCATCAATGTATTTTCTAAAAGTTGAAGTCTTATTTTAAAACTTTGATAAAAGCAAGAGTCAAGCAATAAATTACACCAATAATGATAATATAATGTGAGGCTCAATTTGCAAGGCATTAAATAAATAATAAAAGAAAAATAAATTCAGTGCTACGACGTTTAAATGAAATTATAGATATCACATCTGAGTGTATTAAATTTAACATGATCAAATGTATAGTAAGAATGATTCTTAATGGTTAAATAGAGCTGCATTATTAATTTTACCTAGTAATTGTAGTTTCAAAGAGCCTAAACTTACTTGAAATTAGGCAGCCCATCAAAATTAGATAGCATTGGTTAAATTAGGCCAAAAAATATTTTTGGAGCTGCTATCAATTTCCAATTTCAGATCTTTAAATTTGGATTTGCATAGAAAGCATTTCAGATATAAATTCTACTCACTGACTTCAACTCAATTTATTTTCTTAAAGATTAAGGAATCAAAATGAATTTAATTGATATTCATTCCTCTTATTCCACCTTCATCTATTCAGCCCTTCTGATCCACTTAATAATGCTCAAATAATGGTAGCATTAGTACTGAATGATAGTTTAATGGAGAGGTTTAAATCAATGGGAGTACATATCGAAAGCAGCTCTCTCGCATTAAAGTACATTTCAATTTTCCCGATAAAATATTTTAGAATCACATGATTTAGTGTTTGAATGCAAGAATACAATTTCAGCAATTGGAGAAATTTGCTAGCCGGCAATAGCTTAATAATCAGATGGTAGTTAGCAAATAATGGAAATCAATATGCTTATATATAACACGAACTAACTATTTGCAAAATAAGAACCTTAGAATCTACATGTATATCACACAAATTTAGGAATTTACAAAGCTAGCACTTGAGCAATAGAATGAATAAGATGTTATATATGATATATATATATATATATATATATATATATATATATAAAATGAGCGCAGCTAGTTTGATTTAAATTCAGGATATGGCATAGCTAAATTCAATCAGACTACGAATCAATACAAGAGTAAGTACTATAGGAGTTGTTGTGAATCCAAAAAGTGAAACTTCTAAAGATCTGTAACATCTCCCAAAGAGAATAAAAAAAATCTAAAATACATCTTTGTTATTGTTCATCTCACCAATCCCTTCAAGAGAGTAGCAGCAGAATTAGAAGAGCAGCTAACACTTCTTAAGCTAGTGAAACTACCAATAAAAAATCAGTCCCTTCAATTTATCAAGGATAAACTTCTAACAGGAAATCAAGCAATGTGAGCAGCAGAGTTATTAAGGAGAAATAATCATTGAAAAAAAAAACATACACACAAGTAACAATTGTAATAAGAATTTATATAGCGGCATGTTTGAAAACAAGACTAGACAATTCATCTGTGTCCACAATGTGATTGACTATATTTCTTAAGATGAGATTAACATGTTATAGAATCATTTGGATTAAGTTTTATTTGTTATATCATTTTTTTTTTGTCCATCATTACTTTGGCGTAGCATTCATGTCCTAAAATGTCACAACAAAATAAGAAAAAGTATCTTAATCTCCTAAGAAATTTTGAAGTTAAGTTCTTTAACTGCTTCATACTATTAACACCTTCAATGAACTTGAACTCAATTTAATTATTTCACTTCCTAATGAATTTGATTGTGTTTCTCACATAAAAAGAAAAATAATAACAATTTGATAGAGGTATGATTTCAATTCACTTAGACCACATTTAATTTTCCTTGAGTGATGACGTTATTATTCTAAACACAACCAATTTCGAGACCATTTGTTATATGAGTGAAACCTAAAGAATTCATTGGTTTAGTATGAATCAAGTACTAACCAATTCACAAATATCTAAAATGGGAGGATGAATAAGAAAAATTATTTATAATTGATTTGATATAAAATTTTCTTAGATTCTAAAGGAGGTTTTACTAAATTATGGAACAAAATCAAAGAAATAAGTACAAATGCAGTTTCTGTAAATTCGCCTGCAGCCAAATTCACAAATTCTGTATTTATCGTCTTCTTCTCTATTATTGGTGATGTAATTGCTAACTCAGAGATACCCTCACGCTTAAATTCTTAGCTTCTTCATCTTATTCCAACAATTGATTAAGCTCTACACAGTATACATAACCTTCTTACTTCATCTACACCAATCACTACGGAAACTAGAATCTAAATAAATCATATTTAACTAATGCCTTGGTAACCCTACAACAAGTTTGCAAATACAATTTGGATGCATAAATTATTTAGCTCTTCACACTAGTTTTACAAATCAAAGTTTACTTAACCTATTTAAGTAATAAATGAGTTTACTAATAACTTAAGGAATGAATAAACATAACAATGAAGTGGTTGTGGTTAACTAAATATGACATTGCACTCATCACCTTATCCTTCTCACATATTATTCTTTTTCTAACATCTTTAATTTGACTCCTTTCTAAGTCTTATAATTTCTTTGGTTCTCTTTCATGAGGTTCTCATAATTCTAACATTTCAATGTTGCATTGAATGAACTATGGATCAAACTACTACTATACTAATGTTTCCCTAATCATGCTCAATATTAGAACGAACCATTAGGTAGATAGAAGCATAGCCACTATCTGACACCCTATAGATTTCTCTGATACCAACTGTGGCGGCCGCCCCTTGACCATCGTCGAGTAACACTAACTCAACTACGATCAAGTGGTGGCTGTCACTAATACCACAGATAATAGACAACTTATCCATGGCATTAATCTGAAGGGGAGCATAGTATTAGACAGAAACATAAGTAAAGTAGTGCAAAAACTAAGGAAAAAGGCATTCAACAATATCCACATCCATTCATTCATATACAATATAGAAAACACATAATAAAAAGAAAGAAACTTCTTTATTACATTTAGTTGAATAAGAACAACATGAATTTTTACTAACTGAGCAAGGTCTCCTTCCTTGCAGAGTATCAACCTCACCTGACCTTCTATCACCAGCACACCCCAAGTACAAGGTCTGAGCTAATACCTGATGCTGCCATATGTACATATATGATAGGGCCAAGCCAACAAAGGAAAAATAATATTAGACATATTAAGCATAATAAAACTGTAAAATAGCTTATAATTGCATTTAGGAAGGTGTTATTCAACATATGAGTAAGACAGAAATCAAACTACAGAAATACTGTAAATAGCTGAAAGTATAAGCTGTACAAAATGGAAGCAAAGTAAAGTAAAAGTGCGGAAAAACTCTAAAGACATTAAATAACTGAAACTGTAAAGACTAAGCAAGGTAAAACTGCATCAAAACTAAATACTGAAAGTAAATAAAAATACTAGATGCTCATACATCAATATGAAAGGAATGTCAAATGCTGAGAAGGATGCTATAAGCTGCACTATATGCCACTTAAACAATGCTCACAAATATGCTATACCACAATATATCACAGAACTATCACTGAAGGTTTATGAGTAGTACGGTCTAATATAAGTACAACAGTTAGGAAGTCAGTATGGTGACGCAGATGCACCCTGAAATTCCCCAGTCTGTGTATATAACATTCCATATCTCATACTGTATCACTGATAACCATGTGTCACAACAGAAGGAATGAGTTGAACTCATGTTTATGCTTATGCTTATGCCATTATATGGTATGAATGAAAAATCTCGAAATCTATGAAGAATATAGTAAGAAACAAAAATGAATCCTAAGTCTCCACTGTGTAGAATCCTGCTAAAAGGATTCTGACTCCAAATCTTTAGATCGATATTTAGTTAAAGTTACTTATTTACTTATAGATCACTAGGCGGGGTGATTGTATACACATATTAAATATGCTGCAAAGATAGGACACAACATTTAGTTTGATTACGCCACCCTAATAAAGCGATCTTCATTAGGAGGCACCATTCGATGATAATTTTGTATCTCAAACTAAGCATTTAGTCACTAAACTCACAATCATACTTAGCATATTAAGGAAGGTGATTCCCCTTTACTTAGTTTTATTTAAGCCATACCTATTGAAGCGATCTTCGCTAGGAGGCATTGCCCGATGGCAACTGTCCTTCAATAAAACTAAGGAATGGGCACCCGTTTAATACATTCTTAGGATCGATTGATTTACTCTAAGCGAGGTTATATCCGCTTAAGCCCGCAGGATAGCAACAAAGATAAATCTCACTTAGAGTGACTCAACTAATCCCGAATATTACTGGGGACTAGTAATATGGGTATACTATACTGCACTACCCAATAATCATGGTTCAATCAAATCTATTTAATAGAATAAGGATTTACCAAGACTACAAGTCTTAAACTATTAGGTAAGTCCTATACAAGGTTTCACCAATCAAATATGATCAAGGATCACTTCATATGGATTCTACCACAAGGAGATGTATCTATTCTAATGTCTTAAGTGATTACTACCACAAGGAAAATAGATCAATCTCTCAGGTGATGGGATCTTCTATACTCCTATCTCAAGGATTCATACAAGGCTTCCTACCTCATGATATATGAATTTAGGTCTTTTTAAATAATTCACGATGATCTTATGAAAAGAACATCAAGATCTCTCCTCTAGATGTTGATATTAATCTATTAGGTTTTGGTTCATAATTAGATTTAGGATGATTAGATCAGACGATTAAGTCATTTAATCATACTTAGACTAAGATTATGGGAACTAAATCAAGCATATTGTTAAGGATTAGATCACTTGTTTAATCAATATGATTTTAATTGTAGTCTTCTTTCTTAAGAGAAAATCAGGGATATAAAGTTTAGATTCAGATCAAGCAATCACATAGATTTATTATTAACCTTAATATGTATAATTCAAATTATTAAGATCAATACCAAATTGGATGCATTATTGGAAAATGTCAAGTTCCTTATCTTATAATCAAGTCGATTATTTAAGTGATTAAGAGTTTGGGTCTAAATCTGACAGATTAGGTGTTAACCCCTAATTTTATCAATTTAAGACCAATAGTTGTGTTACAAATCAATGTCAAATCAAATGAATTATTGATGGCGATCTAAGATCCAGATTAAGTGTAAATCACTTAATCAATCCTTAAGATCTCTTAAGTTACATTAAGGATGCATGAGAGTTTATGGAAATTTAGCATTCAGGACATAATCAAGATGCCTAAAGCCTTAAACATAGCTTATAAGGTAATTTAAAGCTAACATACAACTTAAGAAAAGTAAAAGCACAAAAGAAAATAGTAACAAGAACTATGCAAGTGATGTACGCACTTAACATAGGACTAAATAAATATTTTAATATATAGAACTCAATACAAGTTCTATGTACTTACGTACCTTTAAAACGATCCAAACCTGAAGCTTGACGATTGATTGGAATGAGATGACAATCACAGCACCTGCAATAATTGAGTAGAATGCCACTATCGATAAATACATTGACAAGCTACTTGCTTAAAACAATTTAGACCATGTGATCACTATAATTAATTTACTCAACAACCACAATAGAAGATTTATGCACAACATGCTAAGGAGGGATATCTAAGATATCATATGAATCAACTTGGTAAGAGGGAAAGTAGTTATTTCTATGAGAGATTTGTGAAAATACAATGAACATGCTACAATAAACTTTAATAGAGATAAAATCAAAATCATCACTAAGCTACCTTATTCAAACAGAAATTGATGATAACTAAGATTAGAAGCAACGAGTGATAAATTATGTGATGGATAAATGAACCGTTATACTAGACGTATGAGTATCCATTCTTAAACTAAATGAGAGAATACAACTCCAACGATTGCATGAACCAATCGTTGCAAAAGAGGAATAAGCATTTAACTAATATAACTAATTCTCATATTATTCATAAGCTAAAATGAGGGCTGCATGCATGAGGTTTGAATAAGAAAATAACTAATATCCTAATAAAAGCAATGAGTATCATTTCCATAAGCAATTAAATGAAGTTAACATATGAAACTTAGGCAAGATGCTTATATATGGCATAAGATGGAAGCAATCCATTATTATACCATCACAATGAGGTGGCTACAAGCATAGATATAACTTATGAAAGTCATCCATGATTCCAAGAATATATGCAAATTTATTTTTTAGCTCAGCATAATAACAAAATAAATTCAGATTTCATGAGAGTAGTGGGTGTTACCCAATGCCGCCGTTGACATAATTTCATGCAATTAATGTGAATCAATAGTGCTTATGATCTTCTAACATTAAGATACTTACTTAATAACTAACTAAACTTGCATTCAATAGATAAAACCACAATGATAATTAAATTCATAAAATTCAGGTATAGGGATTATTACCTTGCCGAACTCAACTCTAACACTTGCTAATGAATAATAGGGTTGCATACATATGGATCAACTATTTAACCTCCATTAGGTATGAGTTACATGCCAATAGGTTCCAATCAAAAATGTTAATAATCCACTAATTATACAAACATGCATTTGATATTGATTGCAAGAGATAATTGAATCTAATAAATTCAGATTTTTCATTCAAGCATCAAAATAAATCAAGAACTTTAAACTTTGCATCACAACCAACATTATTCTTAAGTGTAGGTTTGTACCTCCAAAACGTCAAAGGAAATATCAATTGATGGGGGCTGTCCGATCATGGATGATGAGGGAAAATTCGGCCAAGGGAAGGAGAAGACTCGCCATGGAAGGAGAAGATGTGCTCGGCCATGGAAGGAGGAGATGTGCTCGGCCATGGAAGGAGGGCTGCTGCTCATGCTCGGTCATGGAGGATGAAGGCTGCTGCTAGCTCTTGGAAGGAGTGGAGAAGAAGGAGTTCGGCCATGGTGAAGGAGATGGGAGGTCGGCCATGGAGAAGGAGGAGGAGAGGAGGCTCTCGGCTTGGAGGGAAGGAGAGGAGAGGAGGGGAATGAGGGTTTCAATTTTTCCTAAGGGAGAAGAGGGAGTGGTCGGCTGAGGGAGAAGGAAAAATCTGGTTGCTGCCTTTAGGGTAGGGTTAGACACTTAAGAGGCAAAAAGTTAAATCATATCGCAGCCGTTAGATCAAAATCCAATAGCTGAAACTTCTCAAGCCTCGATCTAAGTTGTTTGAACTCCAAAAATTACAAACTTAGTATCGAAACGACCATCTCAACGAGACAAACGCAAGTGTCTAAAAATTATTAAATTTAGACTAGTATTTTATTTTATATTAATTTTTAAGTGAAAAACTTTAAAAATTTACTACGATTAATCCGGAGCCCAAAAAATCATGAAACTTAAAATATAGATTTCTCTTATTATGCTTAATTCAAATATACAAAAATCTCAAAATTTGACTTTTATTTTATCTTTTATTGACTCCGGAAGTTTAAACTTTCTGATTTTATTTAGGATGATTTGGAGCTCAGATTGTGCTCAAATTTTAGTAGAAGGATTCCCTTAATATACTTCATTTGAGGATATTTTTATTTGATTTTTATTTGACTAAAATTAAAAATTCTAACTTCATCTTCATCCTCCTAAATTTAGAGTTAAACACGAATGTAACAACATCGGGTTGTTACATTTCCTCCCAACAGGATATCTTGGTGATCTTCAGAATCTACAATACTTTCTAGCTCATTCTCTCCTTCTAGCTCCTTATTTACTTTCTCCCATTTTTCTTTATACTTCTTTCCTTAATTAATGAAGGCATTAGATCAATCACTTCCTCTAGATCCTTGACCCTAACTGTCATAAGTCCCCTTTCAATATCTATGATAACCCAAGAGTTAGCTAAGAATGGACTCCCAAATATTACAGTGGAGTTTTCACTCCAGCTGTCCCACTCGCAAACTACAAAATCTGTGGGGATCACAACACTTCCTATTCTGACCGGGACATTTTTGACAATTCCCAAAGGGGTATGCGATGCAAGATTAGCAAATTTTTGAATTATTGGTGTCTCCACCATCCCCATTATTCCTAGTTTAGTGTAGATATGCCATGGCATAACATTCATCGAATCCCCTAGATCACACAAGGGATCTAAAAGGACTTCTCCTTTGATTATGCATAGAATATTAAATCTACCTGGGTCACCTTTTTTTGTTGCTACAATCTCCCTTCTATCATTCAGCTTAGGAATCCTTATTGGCACCTTCTTTTTCTTATTATTATGATCGATGCAGTTTATCTTTTTAGTGTCAACATTTATAACGCTCACCATTTCTCTAGGATTTAATTCAGTTGAGCTAGGGAGCATACCTTGCTGTCTAGTAGACAGATATTTAGAAATTTGTCCTAATTGAATTTCAATATTTCTTAATGATACCTCAATTCCTTGAATGGAGGTTTCATGGCGATTCATTATTAATTTAGTCGTTTTCATAAACTGCATTGTCTCATTTTTAAATGCCCAAAATGATTCTTCTAAACCGCCATCTTGTTTATTATTCTGATTTTGTATCTACAAATTGTTTCCATTGTGCATTGCTGGTCTTGTTGTGGGGCATTGAGATTTCCTTGAGAATTCCCCTCACTCCAAGAAAAGTTAGGATGATTTCTCCATCCTAGATTGTAAAAATTGGAGTAGGGGTTATTGTGGGAGTTGTTGTTCATGTTGTTATTTCTCATAAAATTTACTTATTATGTTTGTGAGGGGGCGAATGGATTATTTAGATTACAGTATTCACTATTGTGGCTTCCCCACACAACTCACAACTAGTACCATAAACAACACTAACATTCATTGTCTCAATTTTATTAGTTAGGATTTCTACTTTCCTTTGCAAGAAGGCCAATTGGTTAGATTTGTTTAGATTGTTTACCTCCTTTTTGGTAGAGTTTATCCACTCAGTCGACCATTGGTATGCATTGTTAGACATTTCCTTGAGGAGATCAAAGGCCTCATCGAGGGTTTTACTACTTAACGATCCTCCTGTGGCTGCATCTCTGAGGGTCTTTGTGGGTGCATTTAATCCATTGTAAAAAGTCTGCACTTTCATCCACAAAGAAAACCCATGATGCGGGCAACGCCTTAAGTAGACCTTAAAACGTTCCCAGCCATCATACAAGTTCTCACCATGCTGCTGAGAGAAGTTTGAAATTTCATTTCTCAGCCTGACAGTCTTAGCAGGTGGAAAATACTTGGCTATGAATTTTCTTACCAAGTCATCCCACGTCCTTATAAACTCACCGGGTAGAGAACTGACCTAAACTTTAGCTCGGACTCCAGCGAGAATGAGAATAATCTCAATCTTAAGGCATCATCAGATACCCCATTAAATCGGAATGTGTCACATATTTCCAGAAAAGTTGATATATGTGCATTCGGTACATCCGATGCCATCCCACTAAATTGACTGTTTTGGATCATATTCAAAAAGTGGATGATTTTATCTCAAAATTATTTGCTTGTATAGCGGGTCTAACAATACTATTTTAAACTCCTACCGTGGGAAGTGCATATTCTCTAAGCAATCTTCTCCTAGCATTTACCATAGGTTATGCTGGGTTCATATCTAAGTCTTCCATTTGCATGTCTTGTTGGTTTAAAATATTTTGCTCTCTACTAGCTCTCAAATAAGTTCTCTCTATTTCGGGATCGTAAAAAAATTTCATAAGATTTCTCCTACTCATGCAGTTTAGGTGTCACTAGCTAGAATCAATTTTAGTAATCAATATTCAGCAATCAATATTCAATAATAAATATTCACCACAAATGACACTAGAATTTGTAATAAGATAATATGCAATAAAATTTAGCACAAGTTCTTATTAGAACATTTTTTCTAGTTTTTCTCAAGCAAGCAAATAAAAAAATTAACTACAGCTATGAAAAAATATGCACAAGTTAAGTAATTCTAAATCACTAGTTACTAGAGAATTATACTTGATACAAAACAAAAACTGTTCCCCGACAACGGTGCCAAAAACTTGACAAACGTAAATACACGTCTGCGTTTGCACGCTAGTGTACGTGGTCTGAAGTAATAAGTGAAAAGTTTAGTTTCTGGGATTTATCGAACCTCAGGGAACAGTTGTTTTGTTACCAGTTGTACTTTCATTCACTAATGTTTAGATGCAATTTTGGTAGATTTTTGTTAGTTCCTAATGAACAATACACAAGACTTGAGTAAAGATACGATTTGATTAAAAAGAAGGGAGTTGAGATTTCATTATAATATATGCAAGGGTTGGTTGTATGAATTCATTGTTTGAATGTATACATTTAATTTATTTGCTTAATTAAATCAAGTGAACACCATTGGAATTGAAGTATCCTTCATTTACATTGGGTTCAAGTTCAGTGCACAAAGAGAACTCCTTTCATGTTCCTCTTTAGCACATAAACTCTTATGAGATCTAGTTTCATCAATTTGATTTTGACTTCCTACGTCTAGGTTACCAAAAAACATCTTTTAATTATAATGATCTCACAAGCAAGATTCCATTTACCGTGCATCATGTGCTTTACAAGCAGTTTAGCTAGATGGGAGGATGCATTGGGTCAATGGATAATGTCACATCATCCATTGAAGTTCCCAATATCCTCTCATCCCTTTTACTTTACTGAACAGCAGAGCAATGTTAATGGAGAACTTGGTTCTCAAGTGTCAATCTTTTGGGAGAGCTACTAAGGGAGGGTGCAAGTGAACTTGAGAATTATGTCGTGTAATTCTCAGCTCTATTCGCACTACCTTCCTTGCTCTTTCCCAATTGATGAGCATTGGAACAAAAGCTCTTTTAATTAAAATAAATAAGAATTCAATTCATCCAAGAATTCATTCAATATTAAAATTAACAATACAAACTATTTTTCATTATATTTAAATAATATCATTATACACTAATATATCCCTTACATGATATTACAACTATATCTCAACCCTCTCCAAGGGGTTTTAGGCTACCATTACTAAGCAAGAAAGAACATACATGCAAAGAAAAGTGAACATCACCATCAGTTCACGGCAAGAAATTAATCAATGGAGTTTAGGAGAAATACAAGGAATCACCCGGAGGTTTTCTGGAGTTCTCTTTACTTTTCCTGCACTGTCCTCTTGAAGGTCCACCCTTCGTTCTTTGCTATCTTTTCTTTCTTCCTGTTCTTGGTCCTCTCTTCCCCTTGGATAGTTCTCCTTATTTCTCTTCCTGCTGCCTTTCCATTAGGTCTTTTGAGTAGCAAAGGTTGGAACCCTTTCAAGGTCTGAGATTAGCCCTTAAATAGGGATGCACTCAGCCTCAAAGCCTTTAATGTGTGACCTTTCCTCTTCCTTGATTTATTTCCAATCCTTTTTAATATTTTTATCTGTTTAAACTATTGGGATTCAGCAGGGATTTAATATATTAGTTTTCAAGAGGTTGGGGGAGACCAAAAGTCATATTTTTTGTGGCCTTCCCCATGCTTCTTAACTGCTATTTTCTCGAAAATTTTGGGCCGTCCGCTGCGACGCGTTGCGACAGCGTCATTTCAATTACTATTTTGCTACGGCGCGCTGTGGCAGCCGCATTTCAATTCCTATTCTGCTGCGGCGTGCTATGGCAGCAATGCTCCAAATGTATTTCCTGCACATAAATTAGTATCTTTTTTGTTCGGTCGCGGCAGTGTAAGCTGAGGTGTGCTGCGGCGGACAACTTGCGTTATCACTATTCAATTAGTTTTACTATAGTTTTATAAAATGAAAATTCACCCGCTGCGGTGCGCTATAGCGGATAACTTGCATGATCATTATTCAATTTATTGTTTATAAAGTTTTAATAATCAATGAGAAATGACGCTGTAGCGCACTGCACCGTGAAACTTGCGTATTTACTATTCAATTACTCATTTATAAGATTTTAATAATCAATGAGAAGTTATGCTAGAGCGTCGTGGCGCACTGCGACATGCAACTTATGTATTTACTGTTCAATCACTCGTTTATAAGGGTTTAATAATCAATAAGGAATGACACTGTAGCACATTGCGGCGCGTCGTGGCCCACTGCGGTGTGCAATTTGTGTTTTTACTATTCAATTACTCATTTATACAGTTTTAATTTATCCTAATCAATATGACACTGTGGCGTGCTGTGGCGAGCCGTGGCGCGGTGCAGCAGTCTTGCTCCAGGTCTGCAATTCTACTTCCAGGTAAGGCATTTTTAATGGGATGCAGTGGCGCGCCACAGCGCCTGTAGCGCGTTGCGGCGGTTTTTTTCCAGAATTTGGTAAATCCCCCTTGAAATTTGTTTTCTTCATTTTCCTAAAAAGACATCAATTTATACTCAAAGTATAGGAAAATATATAGTAATATGAATGTTTAAACACGACAAATTTTGGCTTTATCATAGAGCAATTGAGACATTCACTAAATGAGTATACCAGAATATCAGAGTGCGGAAGAAGAAATACCAAATATTAATATCCATACATCCATAATAAGATAGAGAAATATCCAACTCAAAATAATTATGCAGGAAATGAAAATACAATCAGAACTAGTATTATTACTAAACATTAAAAGTTTAAAGAAAGAAAAGCTAAACACTCAGCCTCACAAGCAGAAAATAAAAAGAAGCAAATTATCTTCACGAGCGCGCTCCTCCTCCTGAACAAGCTCTTCAAAAGGCCTAACAATCTCAAATAGCTCGGAATCTATCATTGTCAGTTTCACATTGACAAAGCTCCAGCCAAAAGAAAAGAAAATCTGATTAGACAAATTGTCTAAGTACATTTTAAGCTAAGAATTTTATGTATTAAATGATATCACAAATAGCCTAAGAATTTTAGGAGCAATAAAACAACAAAATAAATTGGTAAAAATTATAATTACATAATTATACTTAAGCAAAATGTGAGGTAATCATATACCTCAACTCAAAGATGCAGAAAATAGTTAAGCAATGTATATATGAAAATTGCTAAGTGCAAGAAACATCCTAAGTAAATATGATCAATTCTACATATGCTAGTTTTGTAATATAAAATGAATATAACTGAACTGAAATAAAAGACTAGCATCATAATATGCTTTCATATGAAATCAATATCTACTGAACACATAAATGTTTAAACTTGCTAAAGAGTACTTCAAATATATATAAGTGCTACATAAAATGCTGAAGAACATCAAACTGAACATATAATGAAAATATGCTATCTCATATGGATATATGCCTACTTAGACCTACCATAAGAGAAATGATGGCTCATCTAGCCACTAAAATAATATTCTGAAGCATCTAGGATCAAACACCATAGATAAACTGGTCCATATCATATCAACTTCCAGGATCAAACACCTGGGAAAATAATCACCATCCAAGATCAAACACCTAGAAAATATCAACTTATATAATCTCCAAGATCAAACACCTAGGCACTAAATTGCATTTGAATCTCAATATGAAACAGTACTACAGAGGCAGACTAAGCAAAACAAATTCCATTTTCAATTATTAAATATTTTATTGATTTAACTTTAATTTCTTCATTTTATTATTCATGAATATGTATTTATAAAATTTCCAAGGCCAACATAGAATAATCATCACATATTCTATGTTTCATCTACTATATTACAAATATAAATGTCCAAAACAAGAAAGCAAAGCATTCAAGATAATGTGTAAATAGCACTGCACAAAACTCTGTGATATCACTTATTTTTTAATTTAATTCATTCTAACTAATCAAAGTTTATACAAGCATAGGATCTACAATATCCGACTATCAAGTATAACTCAGAATATCGGTCCTATAAAGTTTTAAAAAATAGAACTAATCAAGTTCTAACATATTCAATCAATGACGCTTATATAAGTTTAAATAATAAATTATACGTCCTAAATTGATAATTTTAATAAATCCCAAGCCAATCTTAATTTATACAATTTAAGATTGGGAGATTAAGAGTTAAACATCAAATATTAGGGTTTAACCTTTTAATCTAATAGGTTCTACGACTAATGGTATAGGGTAAAACCCAACTCTTACGAACTATAAATTAAGGCTATCTTATTAAGCAAAGTTAAACCTAATAAGATGGATCTCTAAACTTATATAAAAGTTAAAATACAAAATAATCATAAATAAAGGATGAAATTCTAAAAAGCTATAAAATCAAGATTTCATCCATTGACTAACCCATTTACTTAATGAATGAACTATAACCTAAATTTTTCTAAAATTAATTCTTTAGGAAGAAGATCCTAAAGATTTAAAAGAACTCCTAAAGAATTAAGATTTACGATAAAGAGAATATTTAAGCATTAATTTTAATCTTAAATATTAATATATTTTACTGATATGATTATCTTATGAAAAGAATAAGGTGAACTAAATTCACCTCATGAAGCTTAAATTAGGTTTTGAGAGAATTTTAAGTGAATTTTATTCTTTCTTAAAATGACAATTTAATGAGTTTAAACATCCTTAATTAATTCCAAAATAGTTATAATACTAATTTTAGTGATTAGTTAATGATTTTAAGGCTTAAGGATACTTAAACCTAAATTTAAGCAAAATTACCATTTTGCCCATACTTAAGGGTCAAACATTCAACTTTAAGATTTAGGGATCCAAATTATAATTTATTAATGAAAAATTAGTATTTACTATCTAATATAAAGATAGACAGTAAGTACACCCAAATCAGATAAGGATTAAGCCTAATGAGCTCAAATTAAGGTTTTAGCTTATTATGAGCAAATTAGCAATTTTACTAAATGAAATCTAAAAATTTAGCTAGTTTATTGTTGTTTATTTTCTAAGGATTTCATTGAATAAAAAATTACTGAATTTTGATAGCAAATGGTCAATTTATGGCTAAAACAAATCTAGAGTTTAAATATGTAAATATAGGATTTTTTAAAAGGGGTCAAAAATCTAATTTTTCCATTTGAAGTCCAAATTTAGCAAATTCAGTGGCTATAGCTTCCCTTTCATCCACTGAGTACTTTAACTATGAGAAGACCCAATTTAGACTCCATTTGGTTAAGTTATGACCTAATTAAGGTTAAGAATGATTAGTAAGTGATTAGTGAAATTAATCACAAAATCATAAAACCAACCAACCTTTAGGTTCTAATCTACTCTAGGAGCTATCAGAAACTTGAATCATTCAAATAGATCATTAATATTGCTAATATTTACTAATTAGGATTTAAGGTGATTAGGGCTAATTAAGGAATCTAATCACCAAAACTTAAATATTTTGTAGTTTACTGATCTAATTCTTATAATCAGAATGGTATATTGGAAGTCCTAATTTTGAGTTCAATTGATCAAGTTATGATCAATTGAAGTTTTTAGGGTTTAAGGGGTAATTAAGGAAGGGACCTAAAAGTGATTAGCCAAAATACACATCCAATAGAAAAACTAATACTATCAGAGCACTCCTAAAGATCTACTAATTAAAATAAGACCCATATTGTCTATGTTTGGATTAGTGTGTACAAAGTTATGACTAATTAAAGTTTATGAGCATTTAGGTCATTAAGTAGGGGTACTAAATGTTAATAGTTGAAACATACCTCATATAAGAAATTTGATAGTGCCATGATGATCCGCTAATTTTATTGATCAAAATGACATATTTACTATGTTTGGACTTATAGATTGAAAGATATTGATCTTTGAATATTTGTAATTTAATTGATTTAATTTTATGAACTTAATCATTAGTTAACTAATGATTTGATTAATTTAATTCTTTAAATCTGCAAGAACCGATAGTGGCGGGCCCCACACACTCATACAGTGCGCTCACGGCTCGACATCTGTCTAGGCGGGCCCCACCTGTCGGAGACGAGGAAGCAGTACCCGCAACCTCAAACTTTACATGAGCAGGCCCCACTACAGTGCCACGCCAGTGAAGAGCAGGTCGGGTTAAGCCCAACCCGACCTGGAGCGATCCCCATCTTCTTGAGAGCCACCGAGAGCGACGGACTAGGGCAAGCCAAAAGAACTGCCTCCCAACGGCAACTCAGCCAAGCCTACATGGATTTGGGTAGAGCTCGAAGAGAGATTCTCCATGATAGTAGTGTCGGTGGCAGAGATGGCATGTACCATTAGAAACAGGGAACCCTAGATCCTAACTATGGGAGCGATACCCGGATACTATAGACTACTGTAGGAATTCTCCTAAATTTTCTCATTCGGGTTTAACCTACCCCTATCGAACCCTATCCTCTAGCAATCAGAGGCATGCAATAGGAGAATGAAAAGTAAAATTAAGTCTTACTTAATTGTAGAAGAAGATCAGAGGGGTACCTCTTTGGCTGCTAGAATAAACTAGGGTTAGATCGAGAGGGAAAATGGAGTGCCTCGAGACTCGCCGCCACGATCAATCAGGAAAGGAGTAAATGTCCAAAATAATGACTATACTGAGCTTAATTATGCTAATGAAGGTCTTGGAAGTAGTGGATCGATACCTGTGCTTAGGACAATATCTCTATAAGACTCCTTAGCCTTTGAGGATCAGGGAATCCATTGACGGTTACCATGCATGTCAAGAATAAACACAAAATCACAAGACAAAAAATTGCAGCACATACAATCATCCAAATAGAAAGATATACATGGAAAACCTAAGAATCGAAAAAACCACGGAGCCATATCAATGTGAAAATCCACTAGAAAACAACTTGAAGTTTACAGAGTTACAAAAGCTATTTTACCTCAGCACAAAAGCTGTAGCTCTACTTATAGAATGGAAAAGGAAATGAGTAAATGTCCAAAATCATGACTATACGAACCTTAATTGAGCACGGGAAGGTCTTGGAAGTGGCGGATCAACACTAGCTCAGCTGCAGAGGGTGCCTCGTGCAAACCTTGGGACACGCGCATTGTGCGTGTCGCTTGATTACCGGGATGTCCTACTAGCCATCTGATTGATTCGATTGAACGGCAGAGAAATGGTCGTTCCATCAAACAACATGCTTGACAGTGCTAAAGGGAAAGCAGATGATGTGAACGGCGTCGTTACTTATTTAATTAAATTATTATTTAAATATTTAAATCCGATTTTATTAATTAAAATTAATCTATTAAATGCACTTCAAAAAATTTCCAATAAATCACCCATAGCTAATTAAGAGATGAGGAGCACAATGATGAAGCTGTATTTTGGTTTTGAGAGTAATTAATTATTTAAATTTTTGGAGGTATTTAATATATATTAAAATATTTGTTGAAAATCCGATGACTTTCAAATGCTTCCAAAACATCACCCCTAGCTAATTTGGGGGTGATGAACGTAATGGCAAAGTCATATTTTTTATTTGAGGTCAATTTAAATAGTTTAATTTTTAGGGTTCCTGAAATTTCCAAAATCAAGATTTAATTCATTTGACTCCTGATTTGGATTAGGTCTTTGTGGTGAACTCCTAATGACTTAATTATAGTACTAAAATCAAAATCAAAACTTAGTTTAATCCTAATTGACCTAAGTAATAACTTGTGTTGTTATAGTATGAGCACTATTCATCTGGCAAAGAAGGCAGTCTTTCAAACCAGGATAAAGCACATTTAACTCTATTACCATTTCATCCGGACACTGTTGGAAGAAGGATAGCTAGGATTGAAGAAGATCCACACTTTAAAGAATCTAGTTGATATCCTTACCAAAGAAGTAACAGTGAAGAAATTGAAGCTATGCATAACTTTAGTTGGCCTCGGTATGTGAAGAGAGAGAGGGGTAAGCCACACCACGTCTCTTGACAAACACAGAAGAAGACAGTAAAGGAACAATGGAGGAAGAATGAGTGATTTTTCTAAAGGTCTCCAAGCGTGTAGTAACCCTAGTTATTATCTTAGCTAAATCTAGATTTAATTAAGCCAAACTAAGCTTTGATTTTGATTCTATTAGACTCAATGGGTCATTTAAGCCTAACCCTAGAAGTTTGAGGTCAATCAGAGCTAAATTGGAAATTTTTGTATTTTTAGCTATTTTTGAGCTCTAGAAAATACCTAAATTAAATTGATCTCTAAATTAAAATCTGATTTCATTTTTGAATTCCTCACCCCCAAATTAGCTAAGGGTGAATTTTTGCGAATTTTTGGAGCTCATTCAGTTCTAAATTGGATTTAGGATAATTAGGATTATTATATATTATTTAATTAATTTTATTATATTTTAAAATTAAATACTTTAATTAAATTAAGCAGCAGGATTTGCTATCGGGACTGCGGCAGATCCGCTGCGGGGTCCCGACAACGGTGCATTAGTGAAAGCCACCCGGTGCACTATCACGCATCTCAGCGCATAATCCAAACGCTCGCGCCACTCTGCCCCGTGATCTAATCTCAGATGCTCGATCGACATCTTATATCTGATGTTCAGGATTTAATCCATGCGGCCGTTAATCAGTATCCATATCAAACTGTCCATCTCCAACGACTTCGCCATCAGACGGCTACCAATCGCCCCGCCCTGTTCACCTTCATCCCGAGGAGATCCCTGTCCCGATAGAAAGAAAATTCACTGTACCTGCCACATTGATCCTGTCTGCCACTCTTCCACCAGGTCACTTAGGCTGTTAGGGACTTCCCGTTTCTTCCCGAACCACCTTGGCAGCCTGGAGGCCGAGTAAGCAACCCCATGGAGACCAAGCTGTGGAGACAGCTAGCCAGAGCCTGCGCCTTGGTCCCTGACCTCGACAGCCACCCCTGAACTCTCCCTGGTCTACAAATACAATTCGAGAATCACAATGAGTTCCTTTGCTGACTGTGATCCCCCTCCATTGTTTGTTAGAGCTCCCGTCTCTCCTGGCAATCTCCCTGCATTCCCCAGGTGACTCTAGTGCTTAGAACCGCTGATAGTGGGTGTTTGTCTGGCGTTCATACTCCCAGCCAACTTTTGCAACTATCTGGAGTACTCTAAACACTCCATCTCATCCCGAACGCATCTAGCTACCAAACTTCAGGTACAGCCTCTGTCCCTTCTTCAGTCGAGTTGATTTCGGCTCGACTCTCCTTCAATTGAGCTCTAGGTGCTGTGATAGGTCCTCTCCTAGGTTTCCCAATAGCATCTGAGCCTTATGGTAAGGCCTGGCAGTGCGCCAGATGGTGAATTTTTCGTCTAAGCGCGCACTGCCAGTTGGTCGCTGGCTCGCCAATTGTGCGCTCGATCGACGCAATTAGCCATCCTTTAGGCATTATGAGCTCTCGTCAATGATTGTCGAACCGTATTGAAGGGTTGGGTGTGATCGGATCGATCGATTCAACTGAGAACTGATCGACCCGCCAAGAGCTCCAGCTCGTCTTAGACCATGAGTAGCACCCCATCGATCCAGACCATCCCAGAACCCCTTGACTCATCCTATCATTTCCCCTTAGGTCCCTGAAGGTGTAGGGATCGAGATGGCCTCACTTAATGGTCTCTGTGAGGAGAATTCACTCCTCACAGGTGCACCTTCAGAGATGCCTCAGCCGAGTAGTCCCTCGGCAATCCGGTGCCTCCCAGATGGGGCTTCTTGGTTTAATCAATGCATTTGGTGTCAGGGAGGGTGTAGCCATCGAGATCAGGGCATGTCGTGGCATGTGCACGGTGAATTGCATGTCGAGAGATAACCCTAAGGAGCCAAGCATCAGGTGTCATCCGTAGGAGGGAGACGAAGTCATGGGTCGGGCCGACCTGTGACTTGCATTTTGAGATTGGGTCGACAATGAATAATTGAATTTCTGAAAATTTAATTTCCTTAAAGAAATTAAATCAGAAAATCAAACCTATGATTTTCATTTAAATAAAAATACATATTAAATTAATTGAATAATTTTTTTTATACTGATCCAAATGGTATGATCTAATGTACCATTTGAATCATAAAACTACAAGGAATTTGAATATAAAATAAAATCACAGGTCCAATTGTTGGATTTAAAATAATTGATTAAATCATAATAAATTCAATTAATAACCAAATTAATTGATTAAGGGCTCTGATTGCTCATTAAACCCTAGAGAACAATTTCAGACCCTTAAAACTAATTTTGGATATTTAATTTTTTTAATCACTCCCTAATTACCCTAATTAAGGATTAGTAAATTAAACCCTAATTAAGGCTCTAATTTTGGCAAGAGTAGTTCTTAATACTATCCTAAGCATAGTGGAACCTCTGGATAAGGATGGATTGCCTTAGAATACCCTAAAACCCTTAATCACCCTACTTGGCTTAAATAAGTGATTAGTGCTAATTAGCTTAATTAGGTTGTAAAAACCTAAGATGAGTGTGTTTCCCACTTTATTAATCGATATGGAACACATTAGGACACATTAGAAGTGATTTGGATAATCAAACCCTAAAATCCCGATTTTAGCCTCAAGAGGGGCACTTTGGTCATTTTGGCCAAAATGTGTTCAAGTACCCCTTAAACCTTGAAAAATTCAGCAGATTATCCCTAGTTAGATTATTAGCATCTCTCTGAATTCTTAAGTTGAAATATTCATAAGAAATCTTCATTTAGTCTCGATTAAAATATTTAGATCTTAACTGATCATAAAGGAGTCACTTTACCTTAATAATTGAATCTAATAATTTTGGAAGTTAAATCTCAATTTAATAAGTGCAATTAAGTTAGTTCATGAGTTTAAACTCTAAACAAAACACATTTAGAAAGTTTAAGTTGAAAACCTAAGTTAAGTCTAAAGTAATCAAACCTTTGGTCCTAGATCTTTGACTTTTTAGATCTTATACTTGAATCAAACTATCTCCAATTGAAATTCCTTAAATGATTCATTATTTAATCCTTTGAAACCTTCCATGTGGGTATAGAATGATTCAATCTATAAGATAATGAAATTATCTTAAAGGTTGAATATAGATCTTAGATTCTCAAGTTCTTAATTGATTATTTTATCTTATAATCAGTAAAATTACCCTTCACTAAAGTTCATAGTTCTTGGATCTTTCAGCTTATATAATTCTTTACCTTTAATGTGGGAATAAAGTATGAACCTTAGCTTTTTATTAGGACATCACCTTGGATTATGATTTGAACACCAAAGTGGGGTTTAAATCCAAAATCCTTAAATCTTTATTTATGTAATCAAGATTTGGGTAAGAGAGTAAAATATTAACAAATTAGGTCATTAAATTATTTACTTAAACCTTATAGTTGTCACATGATTTTGGATTAGAACTTGTTAAGTTCTAATTAACTTTAAGTATGTAAATCTGAGATTCTACTCGATAGCTGGATATTGGAGATCCTAAACTTGTACCTTCTCAGACTAGCTAGATTGGGTAAATAGACAACAACAGATATCACATAAGTCTAGATTTAGTCTCTTGCTTACTTTGACTAGATTTGCTTGGCATACCTTGGATATTGAGCCTTATCCCTTGAGCATAATAGGAGAACTTAGGATATGGATGATACATCCTAAGTTAATGTTTGTAAAACATATCATTCATCTAGTTCTTGCAGTGCTTTCAGTTAGTAGAATATGTCCTAGCTTAGTCTACCTCCTCAGTATTAGTATTGTATAGGATGGACCCAGGCCTAGCAGATTTGGATGTCTAGGCTGGGAATTGACTGATTTCGGAGGCCCTGTATGGCCGATTCTCTAGTGTGGTAGTACTATGTCTTAGGCTTATTGCTACTCTAGTTTGAATTTTCAATCTTGTTTTCTTTTTGCCTTGCCACATGCTTCAGTGGCCTTACTTACAGTATTTGCTTACTTTGCCACATGTCTCAGTAGCTTTACGTTACATAGATTGCTCTGCTTTTGCCACATGTCTCAGTGGCCTTTCTTTTATTTGTATTAATTAGCATGTTGTATGTATACTCTTATGGCTTACTTATGTATATTGGCATGTTTAGGATGTTAGTTACTCTTATTATATTCAGCATTTGTATTCTTTTATAATCAGCATATTTCAATGAGATCATAAGCATGTTAGGTTCAGAATTGTATTATAGTTGTTGTTACTTTTAGCTTTTAGCCTCACCTTATTTATTTTGTGTTGTATGCTATTTCACATACTAGTTGCTTGCTATAAATAGATAGTTTATAGTTACCCCATTTCTTCATAGCTTGTCACACCCATAATTAGCTTGCATGCTTTGTAAATTTAAATGTGATATCTTTAAATACTCAGTTCATTAAAATAGCCTAAAATGTACTTATACAATTATCTAATTTGTTTTGTTGGCTTGGGCCCTAGCATTTGTGATACCGACAAATATCAGATTTAGACTTATTCGTGGGAAGCGTTGCCGGAGAGGAGCCCATTCAGGAGGAGGATCGTGCTGCTGCTGCTTAGATAGACTTTGCATTTTCTATTTTTCAGTGAGATTGAGAGACCTTTGCATTTCCTTTTAAATTCAGTTTGTAATAATTAATTTTAGATGTATTTCATTTCTGCATTATGATGAGTTACTATATTGTTTTCCTTTTTCTCTACTATGTGGTGCTTATGGATGTTACTACACACCTATTGCTTCCGCCACTTTGATATTTGTATGTATATTGATGAATGTTTATAGTATTCTGGTGGTAAGTACTTGGCTTACAAAAAGTTGGGTTTTCACCTGATTTTACTTAAGCTGGGGATTTGCCAGAATTGGAGCACCGTACTTCCTATTGTCAGTACGGGGGCCTCACAATTGGTATCAGAGAACACCATAAGGTGTCAGAATGGGATCTATGATTCTTTTCAACCTAATGGACCGTTCTTCTGAAATACAAACATTGATATATGTAACATCCATAACATAGTAGCATCAGTAACTCTACAAAAAATGTAGAAGGAGAATACTCACATCCTAGCAATCAAGTCATCTTGAATCTAACAAAAACTTAATAAAATTTTGTCCTCAGAGTCAAATAAATTCAAGAGAGTTCGATATAGATTACTATCTACATGCTTTCAAGATAGCTTGGAACTGTAGTTTCAAGTGGAGGCAGGAGAACAACTGGCAGATTAAAGGAGTTTCAGCAAAAGGGACCTTCGTCCTAGATAAGCTTCTACAACAAGCAGTATACCGAGGGCTTAACTTTCCCATATACGCAAATGAATGGTTGAGCCAAGTGGAGTCCATTTTGATACATATAGAGTGTCCCAAGTCACTTTATGTAGATATTGTGACAGATATGATATTGGATTACGCAAGAGTATGGTGGTGTGACACCATTGCAAGGCTCGAGAAGAAGCGTAAGAGGAAGCGTCAAGAAATAACTTTTGAGGATTTTTGTGTAGCATTTAGGGCTGAGTACATTAAGGATGTCTGAGTGATAGTTAATTAAATGTTATCTTCAATTTACTTAATTACGCTTTTTGGGCATTTTCTAAATTGTAATCCTTTACTTCTATAATTAATGAAAATTTTTTTATTTTTCTTCCTTAGAGTAAATTCTGAGTTTTGGCTTGCAATTATTTAATTAGAATGAATCCCGAATCACCACCTGTCATTACTCCTGTCAAGAACACTGTTACTTATAATAGTTCTAACAATGAGGTGGCTCATCTGCGGGCTATGGTAGCAACTCTGTTAGAGAATCAAGCTCAACAGGTGATCATCGTACAGAAACTACTAAATGATCGTACAACTCCAGTTACAGTTGCTGCTCCAATAGTTCCTGCTCCACAAGATACTTCTTCTTCCCATCACTCGATGGATAACCTCCTTCACAATTTCCTGAGGTTAAGACCTCCAACCTTTGGTGGTAATTTGTCGCCAATAGATACAGCCGACTACCTGAAGGCTGTGGAAAGGGATCTCATTAGTCTAAAGATCCTGAACTCAGAAACGGTTCGTCTCGCTACACGTATGCTTCATGTGGAAGCAAAGTATTGGTTGGAAGACGTCCAAAGCACCAAGTTCACTGACTACGAATTGGAAGACATCCCATGGGATGAGTTCGTCGAAGCCTTCAAAACTGAATTCATTCCCCCATTAGCGCAAAATATGATTTCAGACATGATCATAAGATTGACTCAAGGGAGTCGTTCAGTAGCTGAATACGAATGGGAATTCATAAGTTGATCCATTTTGCGATAGAAATTACTCATTCTGAGTCAGCCAAGTGCCACCGCTTTCTTTGTGGACTTTGAGATTTGCTGAAAAATCAAATCGTGCCACTCTGCTTAACTAACTTTTTCAAGTTAGTGGAGACAGCTAAAGTAATTGAACATCACCAATCTGAAGGGGATCTCAAATCAAAATCACAAACAACTCTGAACCCACAAGGAAACTTCAAGAGACATGGGTCTAATCCTGCGAAGGTCTATCAGCTAGAAGCTGCACCGACTGCCGAATAAATGCAAAGCTGTACTAGGCCTCATTCGTATGGTAAATGTTACCACTTTGGCCATAAGTGATACAATTATGGGCGCACATGCCATAGGTTCTACCAGTGCGACCACATGGAAATAGTGGATGGGATTCCAATGAAGCCCCATCAAAAGAAGCAAGTATTCAGAGCAACTCCGCTAAACCGGAGAGAACCAAATCTAGCTATCATGCCAGCACCTGCATCTGAAGTTGCTTACACACACTCACCAGCTTCTAACTCTCAGAACTACCTCCGAAGGCAGACCAATAGTCATCCTACTGGTCCTGCACGAGTGTATGCCTTAACACCAATCGAAGCCGCAGAAGACAACAATGTGGTTTCAGGTACACATCTCTGAACTTTTCCTTTGATAATTGCATTGCTATACTCTAAATTCTTGCAAGTCATTAATACAATTCATATGAATTAGGCACACTTTATTTCAACAACCAACCTTGTAATTTATTATTTGATACCAGTGCTAGTCAGGATGAATTGGCTAAGTGACAATAATGCCGTGATAAACTGCCATAAAAAGAAAGTCACTCTCCATTCCCTAGGCAAGCCAAAAACATTTGTAGGAAAAACCAGCATGCAGTTATCCTTAATAAATGTAATTAAAGCTGAACAGTTGACTGTTAAGGGTTGTAATGCTTACCTAGTTACCATGATGGGCAAAACAAAAGAGAGTATCTCTCTTTCTGATTGTTAGGTAGTCAAAGAATTTGTCGATGTATTCCCAGAAGATATGTCTAGTGTACCTCCTTTTAGAGAAGTAGAATTCTCTATTGAATTGATCCCTAGTACCTAGCCGATATCCAAAGCACCTTATAGAATGGCACTTAAGGAGCTTCATTAGCTCAACGAGCAATTGCAAGACCTCTTGAATAAAGGCTTCATCGGGCCAAGTATGTCCCCTTGGGGAGCGCCAGTTTTATTTGTGAAAAAGAAGAATGGATCTATGCGTATGTGTATAGATTATCGTGAATTGAATAAGGTCACCATAAAGAATAAATACCCACTGCCTAGAATTGATGATTTGTTCGACTAGTTGTCCGGAGCTGTTATATTTTCCAAGATCGATTTAAGGTCTGGATACCATCAACTGTGAGTAAAAGAAGACGATGTGGGAAAGACTGCTTTCCGTACTCGTTATGGCCACTTTGATTTTTTGGTGATGTCATTCGGACTCACCAATGCGCCATCAATCTTTATGGATTTGATGCAGCGAGTGCTAAAAACCTTATTTAGACAAGTTTGTGATCGTCTTCACTGACGATATTTTCATTTATTCCAAAACTCTAAGAGATCATGAAGAACACCTGAGATTAGTATTAGAAACTCTGCACGAGCATCAAATGTATGCCAAGTTCTCCAAGTGCGAGTTCTGGCTTAATTCGATTGCATTCTTGGGGCACGTAGTCGATGCTCAGGGTATTTGGGTAGATCAAAGTAAAGTAAGTGCTATTCAGAATTGGGCTCAACCTAAGTCTGTCAACGACATTAGAAGTTTCCTGGGATTAGCGGGATATTACAGGAAGTTTGTCAAAGGCTTATCCCAGATTGCTTCGCCGTTGACTAAATTGACTCAAAAGGCAGTTCCGTTCATTTGGAGTCCTGAATGCGAGGAAGCATTTCAAACTCTGAAGGATGAACTCTCCACTGCTCCAGTTCTTATTTTACCTAAAGAAGGTTTGAATTATCAAGTATATACCGATGCTTTCGGAATCGGTCTCAGCTGCATATTAATGCAAGAGGGTAAGGTAATTGCTTACGCCTCTCGTCAGTTAAAACCCCACGAGCGAAATCATCCAATTCATGATCTTGAACTTGCAGCTGTGATATTTGCCTTGAAAATATAGCGTCACTATTTGTATGGAGTGCAGTGTTCCATTTTCTCTGACCATCAAAGCTTGAAATATATCTTTACTCAGAGAGAATTAAATTGCTACCAAAGAAGATGGTTATAGCTCATCAGTGATTATGACCTCAGTATTCAATATCATCTAGGTAAAGCAAATGTAGTGGCCAATGCACTTAGCCTTCGTGCTACTTTAACCTCTATGATTGCATCCAGTTCTTTAGAGCCCGAATTCCGTAAGCTCGGAATTTCTTCAGTCAGCGGTGATATGCTAGGTTCGCTATTAGCAAATATCAATGTGGAACCCACTTTCCACAGAGATGTCTCTATCTCGCAAACCAAAGATGACGAGTATCTAAAGTTCAAAGCAGATATTGAAGGTGGTCTTCGTCATGATCTACAGTTGCAAAATGGAGTAATTTATCAAGGTAATCGATTGTGGATTCCTATGTCCATGCATCAAGAAGTGTTAATCGAATGCCATAATTCTGGATATCATATTCATCCAAGCAATACCTGTAATGCCCCGTCCCGTCGTCGTGTGTAGAAGACAAGTGTAATTCATAGTTCAGCGGCGGAACGGTGCGCTACTCGGGAACGGTGGGTCATCCAAGTAAAACCCATCTTCCCGAATAGGCTAGAGAGACGGAGCCATACTGAAGGCTGCTGACTCAAACCCTAAGAGTAGGTTAGAGAGTCAATATCTAAGATAAGAATGAAATACTTATCTTAGGTATTAGACTGGTACGTGCATAAGGTTCAAGGGAGTGAGAAAGAACCCATGTACGTTATAAAATATATCAGCGTTTCCAGTACGCCGATTCACATCACAATACTATGTATAGCCATATAACAGAGTGCGGAAGCTAAAAGCAATACATCCAGAATACATTCATCTCAAGCAATAATAAATGTCCATCTCAGAAAAGAAAAGTAAAAGTACATCCAGAGTTTATTACAAACCATTAAAAATGCAAAAATATAAAGAGTCTATCTAGAATGCTGGAAAGAACTAGAAAGTAAAAGCAGCTGCTCAATCCCCTACACCTCCAATTGCTCCTCTTGAGTCTCTGGTACGTCCTCCTGACCTGCCTCCAAAAACTGCTCGGGTTCTAGCAAATTGTCGGATCCCAAAAGTACCCCGTGTTAGACAAGAAGTCTAACACATCGAAGCTAGCTATACAAAGCAAAACTAAACATAACAAATATGTAAGAACGTAAAGTAAAGGTGCAAAAAAACTGTAAAGACACTAAATAACTGAAATTATAAGAACTGAGCAAAGTAAAACTACAAAACTAAATACTGAAAGTAAATGAAAATACTAGATGCTCATACATCAATGTGAAAGGAATGTCAAATGCTGAGAAGGATGCTATAAGCTACACTATATGCCACTAAAACAATGCTCACAAATATGTTATACCACGGTATATCACAGAACTATCACTGAAGGTTTATGAGTAGTACGGTCCAATGTAAGCACAACAGTTATGAAGTCAGTATGGTGACGCAGATGCACCCTGAAATTCCCCAGTCTGTGTATATAATATTCCGTATCTCATACTGTATCACTGATAACCATGTGTCACAACAGAAGAAATGAGTTCAACTCATGTTTATGCTTATGCTTATGCCATTATATGGTATGAATGAAAAATCCCGAAATCCATGAAGAACATAGTAAGAAACAAAAATGAATCCTAAGTCTCCACTATTCAGAATCCTGTTAAAAGGATTTTGACTCCAATCTCTAGATTGTTATTTAGTTAAAATTGCTTATTCACTTAAAGATCACTAGGTGGGGTGATTGTATACACATCTTAAATATGCTGCAAAGATAGAACTCACAACATTTAGTTTGATTATGAAACCCTAATAAAGCGATCTTCATTAGGAGGCACCATCTGATGATGGTTTTATATCTCAAACTAAGCATTTAGTCACTAAACTCACAATCATACTTAGCATCTTTAAGGAAGGTGAATCCCGTTACTTAGTTTATTTGAGCCAAACCTATTGAAGCGATCTTCGCTAGGAGGCATTGCCCGATGGCAACTTGTCTTTCAATTAAACTAAGGAATGGGCACCCGTTTAATACACTCTTAGGATCGTTTGATTTACTCTAAGCGAGGTTATATCCGCCTAAGCCCCCAGGATAGCAACAAAGATAAATCTCACTTAGAGTGACTCAACTAATCCCAAATATTACTGGGGACCAGTAATATGGGTATACTATACTACACTACCCAATAATCATGGTTCAATCAAGTCTATTTAATAGAACAAGGATTTATCAAAACTACAAGTCCTAAACTAATAGGTAAGTCCTATACAAAGTTTCATCAAGTGAATGTGATCCAAGATCACTTAATATGGATTCTACCACATGGAGATGTATCTCTTCTAGTATCTTAAGTGATTACTACCACAAGGAGAATAGATCAATCTCTAAGGTGATGGGATCTTCTATACTTCTACCTTAAGGATTCATACAAGGCCTCCTATCTCATGATATATGAATTTAGGTCTTTTAAATAATTCAAGATGATCTTATGAAGAGACACTTAAGATTCTCTCTTCTAAATGTTAACATTAAGCTCTTAAGTTCTGTTTCATATTTAGGTTTAGGATGATTAGATCAGATGATTAAATCATCTGATCACACTCAATCTATGATCATGGGATCTAAATCAACATATTGTTAAGGATTAGGTCACTTATTTAATCAATACAATTTTAATTGTCCTCTCATGCTAGTCTTCTTTCTTAAGAGAAAATCAGGGATCTTAAGGGTTGGTTCAGATCAAGAAGTCACATAGGATTATTATTAACCCTAATTTGTCAAATTTAATGTTTAGAATCAATAATAAATCAAATGCATTATTGGAGAATGTTCAATTCAAAATTCTAAAATCAATATCAATTAAGTTAAGTTTCTTAAGGATTTGTACTCTCCTTTAGTAGATTAGGGTTTGATCCCTTCTCATGCCTTAAGAAAAAAATCAAGTTATGTATTTAAGATTAATGTCAAATCAATGGATTAATTATGAATTATTGGTGGCAATCTCAGACCTAGATCAAGTCTTGGAAGCTTGATCCAAATCTTAAGATTTCTTAAGTTAATTAGGATAATCAAGATTTTATATCTTTGAATTTATTCAAGCATGCTTAATAAGTTTTTAAGGATGAATTCATTTCATTTACCTACTGTCCTAAGCCAAACTAATAAATCAAGTTCTAAAATAAGGGTTACTTAGTGCCAATCAAACCCTAATTCCAATTAAAAAGGATTAGCACATAAATATAAATCCAACCATTCAAATCACATGAAATTTGGCATATAAGTTCTACTTAATCACACAAGTAGTCAGAGCCTAAGTTTGCTAAGATCTAGTGAGTATAAACCCTAAAATTTATAAATCATGATTTTACAAGATTAGGGCATAACTAAAATTACAGGACTCAGAAAAATATTCTATTTAGAACATGCAATCTAATTAACATCAGTGAACTAATGGTACCCTAAACATGCAATTTGGATAAGTAAATTTACTAATCTGTCCTAATTAAGATCCACTGTAATTAGGTAATAATTAAAGATCCAACCATCAGATGCATGATTTTATTTTATATTTAGGTTCCTGAGATTTTTCTAATCAATTTCATATGTATTATCATAAGGTTTTGAACAATGAATTAAATGTTATTAAGAAATTACATTATGTATTTTTCTATTTTAATTTTTCTAATATCCTTAAGGAAAATAATTACTAAATTAGTTATTTAATATTTAAATCGGTGCCGGCCCGATCCCAAAATGCGCGGGCTGCTCGGGCCTGAGGGCCCGTCACTATTAGACAGCGCGGGTCATGGGTCGACCCGACCCGCACTGTCGTCTTCTTCCTCCGCCTAGCCCCCGACTGAGGACGGATACGGCTAACCCTAATCGCTGAATTCCTCAGTCCTTGAGCCAAGCCGGAGCGTAAAAATGATGACAGCATGTTCCTGGGACCATGGACAATCCTGGGAACCCTGAAATTTTAGGTGAAGCGGGCCAATTCCCTGGGAGCCTATTTCTCTAATCCCCACAGAATTACTTCACTGCGAGGGGACATTCTCCTCACAGGGAGCTCGCCAGGGCTAGGGCTGGATCCGTTCACCATCAGGGCATGCTGGCGGATTGAAGCCTTATTTATGCACATCCTGGGAGGCTCTAGACCTCTGGGACCTTCCTCGATCCCGAGCTCCATGAGACGGGTAGCCCATTCGATCGATACGATCGAACGGACCTCCCTTGACCCACCAATTTGATTACAATAGGTTCGTCTTAGCTAGAGAGGAGTTCATCAATCAAAATTGAGCAGGAGTTGAGCCTATACAGCTCAGTCCAAATTGGGGGTACCTGGTTTTTGCTGGACGGAGCTTGACTGGGTGACGGAGCGTGGCACGTCGCAGCAGAGAGGCTCTTAGGGGTCCTGAACTCCAGGAGTAACCCTCTATCAGCTGTACGTGAGCTTGGGAGCGTCTGGAGGAAGCCTGGAAGAGCAGCAATGGCGAGTGGAGGGAGAACTTTGAATGGACTCAATTGAATAGCAAAAACCTTCTAAGGTGAGACCTAAGGCTATTTATAGCCTCAGGAAGGCATTGGGAAGAAATGCTGAGGCTTGGCTTGGCTCGGCTTGGGCTGAGAGCTCAGGCCAGGAGGAGCTCTCAGAGCTCCCTCATTAGGGTGCACAGGGCCCAAGGGCCCGACCCAGTGGTGCCACCCTAACGGGAAATGCCCTAACGACCTTGCTGAGCTGGCTTGGGGAGTGGGGGACAGGCTCTGCCTGTCGGAGATGCGAATTTTTCCTGTCGGGGATTAGCGTGGAAGAGAGGAAGACGATGAACAGCGCGGGATCCACAGCAGACGTTGGATTGATCGATCATTGGCGCGGGATGGCTCATATCCTCAGACATCTAACGGCCAAACGCGGAATGAGGATCGTCCGTTGGATTCAAATCTCTGGATCTGATGGATAACAACGCTACTTATGGCGGATGGTTGGATACCGTCTGATCTTTCGATCGAACCACGGAATGGTCTGGATTGATTGATTCTGAGTTAAAGCACGGGCCGCACGATCTGATCCGAGAAATGGACGGTTCAGACCGCGCCGCTGGTATAATTACAAAATCGAATTGCTTGGAGCCCTTAGTGCAATTGTACTATTTTATTTTAAATTGAATTATGGCCTAAATGAATTCCAAACTGTACTAAATTTTCACCCTTAGCTAATTTGGGGGTGAGAAATTCGAAAATGCAATCAGATTTTAATTCTGAGGTCAAAATATTTTGGGTCTAGACTAAGGCATCTAGATTGATCAAATTGCTAATTTTGACTTAGAGAAGTCTAATGAGCTTCAAGTCTTCTAGATAGGCCTAGATTGATGTTCTAAAGGTAATGATACTAAAAATTAAGTCAAGCAGCTTATATTTTGCATGATAACAACCTAGGGTTGTTACAGTACCAAGATGTACTGGGACCTAAAGCAATCATTTTGGTGGCCCGGTATGAAGAAAGATGTAGCCGACTTCGTGGTTAAATGTCATGCCTGTAATTTAGTAAAGGCCGAACACCAAAGACTTGGTGGTCTCCTACATCCGTTAGATATTCCTGAGTGGAAATGGTTCGATATATCTATGGATTTTGTCATGGGATTGCCTCGTGCAAAATTTGGTGCCGATGCAATCTAGGTGATAGTAGACCACTTAATTAAATCAGCACATTTTCTTCTCATCTGTCAAACTAATTCTATAGAGAAGTTAGCAAAACTCTACATCAAAAAAATTGTCAGATTGCATGGGATTCCGAAGTCAATTGTATCTAATAGAGATAGCCAATTTACTTCCAAGTTTTTGCAAGCAGTGCATCAAGATCTGGGTACTACTTTAGCCATGAGTATAGCTTTTCATCCTCAAATGGATGGTCAGACTGAAAGAGTAAATCAAGTCTTGGAAGATCTGCTCAGACTCTGTATCCTTGATTTTGTCAGTTCCTGGGAAGATCACATTCCGTTAGTGGAGTTTTCCTACAATAACAGTTTTCAAGCTAGTATTAAAATGGCTACTTATGAAGCACTGTATGGCAGAAAATATAATATTCCACTAGATTGGTTCGAAAAAGGAAGCGTTCAGCTCTTTGGTTTAGAATTAGTTGAAGAAACCAGTAGTAAGATCAAATTAATTCAGTAGAGAATTCATTTGCAGCTGCTTACCTAAATGTTAGTCCAATGAAGGGTGTCAAAGCAAGTATCATGATTCTCATCACCGTCCCCTAGAATTCAATGTGGGAGATTCTGCTTACCTAAAGGTTAGTCTAATGAAGGGTGTCTTTAGATTTAGCATAGCTGGGAAACTCAGTCCCCGCTATGTTGGACATTTTAAGGTGTTGGCCAGGGTAGGATCATCTGCTTACCGGTTAAATCTTCCTGATGGCTTTGTAGCTGTCCACAACATATTTGACGTATCGTCATTGAGGAGATGTTTTTGAGACCCTTCTCATCTCATTCAACTCCCAGCAGTAGAGATCCAACCCGATCATTCTTACATCGAAGAACCTATCAGAATCTTAGCTTGTGATCAGAAGCAGCTAAGGAATCAAACAAACCTATGGTCAAAATTTAGTGGAAGAATTGAACCTTGGAAGAATCTACTTGGGAGAAAGAGGTGGATACGCGCAATAAATATCCACATCTCATTACAAACCCAGGTATTGTTCTTCTCTCTTTTCCATCTTCTACATTTCTAGATTTGTTAAATCCCAGTAGAATTTTCTTCAATTAGGTGATGTCGGGGATGACATCGTTCTTAAGTGGGGGAGTCTAGAACAACCCTAGTTGTTATCTTAGCTAAATCTGGATTTAATTAAGCCAAACCAAGCTTTGATTTTGATTCCATTGGACTCAATGGGTCATTTAAGCCTAACCTTAGAAGTTTGTGGTCAATCAGAGCTAAATTGGAAATTTTGGTATTTTTGAGCCCTCGAAAATACCTAAATTAAATTGATCTCTAAATTAAAATCTAATTTCATTTTTGAATTCCTCACCCCCAAATTAGCTAAAGGTGAATTTTTAAGAATTTTTGAAGCTCATTCAGTCCTAAATTGGAATTAAGATTATTAGGATTATTATATAATATTTAATTAATTTTATTATATTTTAAAATTAAATACTTTAATTAAATTAAGCGGCAGGATTTGCTGTCAGGACCGTGGCAGATCCGCGGTGGGGTCCCGACAGTGGTGCATGAGTGTAAGCCACCCGATGCACTATCATGCATCTCAGCGCATAATCAAAAGGCTCGCGCCACTCCGCCCCGTGATCTAATCTCAGACGCCCAATCGGCATCTTATATCACGGTCGTTAATCAATATCCATATCAAACCGTCCATCTCCAACGACTTCGCCATCAAACGGCTACCAATCGCTCCGCCCTATTCACCTTCATCCCGAGGAGATCCCCGACCAGACAGAAGGAAAATTCACTGTACCTGCCATGTCGATCCTATCTGTCACTCTTCCTCCAAGTCACCTAGGCCGTTAGGGACTTCCTATTTCTGGCTGAACCACCTTGGCAGCCTGGAGGCCAAGTAAGCAACCCCATGGAGACCGAGCTGTGGACACAGCTGGGCCGAGCCTGTGCCTTGGTCCTTGACCTCGACAGCCACCCCTGAACTCTCCCCGGTCTATAAATACCATTCAAGAATCACAGTGTGTTCCTATGCTCACTGTGATACCCCTCCATTGTTTGTTAGAGCTCCCGTCCCTCCTGGCGATCTCCCTGCATTCCCTAGGTGACTCTAGTGCTTAGAGCCACTAATAGTGGGTGTGTGTCTGGCGTTCAGACCCCCAGCCAACTTTTGTAACTGTCCAAAGTACTCTGAACACTCCTTCTCGTCCCGGATGCAACTAGCTACCAAACTTCAGGTACAACCTCTGTCCCTTCTTCAGTCGAGTTGATTTTGGCTCGACTCTCCTTCAATTGAGCTCTAGGTGCTGTGATAGGTCCTCACTAAGGTTTCCCAGTAGCATCTGAGCCTTATGGTAAGGCCTGGCAGTGGGCCAACTGGCAAATTTGCCGTCTGAGCGCGCACTGCCAGTCGGTCACTGGCTCGCCAATTGTGCGCTCCATCGACGCAATTAGCCATCCTTTAGGCATTAGAAGCTCTCGTCAATGATTGTCGAACCATATTGAAGGGTTGGGAGCGATCAGATCGATTGATTCAATAGAGAACCGATCGACCTGTCAACAGCTCCAGCTCGTCTTAGACCATGAGTAGCACCCCATCGATCCAGACCTTCCCAGAACCCCTTGACTCGTCCTATCATTTCCCTTTAGGTCCCTGAAGGTGTGGGGATCAAGACGACCTCACTTCATGGCCTATGTGAGGAGAATTCACTCCTCACAGGTGCGCCTTCAGAGATTCCTCGACCGAGTAGTCCCCCGGCGATCCGGCGCCTCCTAGTTGAGGCTTCTTGGTTTAATTGATGTGTTTGGTGTCAGGGATGGTGTAGCCATCGAGATCACGGCATGGCGTGGCGTGTGCATGGTGAATTGCGTGTCGGGAGAAAACCCTAAGGAGCCGAGCATCGGGTGTCATCCGTAGGAAGGAGACAAAGTCACGAGTCGGGCTGACCCGTGACTCGCGTTTTGAGATTGGGCCGACAGCGAATAATTGAATTTCTGAATTTAATTTCCTTAAAGAAATTAAATCAGAAAATCAAACTTATGATTTTCATTTAAATAAAAATACATATTAAATTAATTAAATAACTTTAGTTATACTGATCCAATATACCATTTGAATCAAAAAACTACAAGGAATCTGAATATAAAATAAAATCACAGGTCCAATTATTGGATTTAAATTAATTGATTAAACCTTTTTTGTTTTTAATTAAATCATAATAAATTCAATTAATAACCAAATTAATTGATTAAGGGCTCTGATTGCTCATTAAACCCTAGAGAACAATTTCAGACCCTTAAAACCAATTTTGGATATTTAATTTTTTTAATCACTCCCTAATTACCCTAATTAAGGATTAGTAAATTAAACCCTAATTAAATCTCTGATTTTGGCAAGAGTAGTTCTTAATACTATCCTAAGCATAGTGGAACCTCTGGATAAGGATGGATTGCCCTAGAATGCCCTAAAACCCTTAATCACCCTACTTGGCTTAAATAAGTGATTAGTGCTAATTAGCTTAATTAGGTTGTAAAAACCTAAGATGAGTGTGTTTTCCACTTCATTAATAGATATGAAACACATTAGGATAGATCAGAAGTGATTTGGATAATTAAACCCTAAAATCCCAATTTTAACCTTAAGAGGGGCACTTTGGTCATTTTGGTCAAAATGTGTTTAAGTACCCCTTAAACCTTGAAAAATTTAGTAGATTATCCCTAGTTAGATTATTAGCATCTCTCTAAAATCTTAAGTTAAAATATTCATAAAAAATCTTCATTTAGTCTTGATTAAAATATTTAAATCTTAAGTGATCATAAAGGAGCCACTTTACCTTAATAATCGAATCTAATAATTTTGGAAGTTAAATCTCAATTTAATAAGTGCAATTAAGTTAGTTCATGAGTTTAAACTCTAAAGGAAACACATTTAGAAAGTCTAAGTTGAAAGCCTAAGTTAAGTAAAGTAATCAAACCTTTGGTCTTAGATCTTAGACTTTAGATCTTTTACTTGAATCAAACTATCTTCAATTGAAATTCCTTAAATAATTCATTGTTTAAACCTTTAAAACCTTCCATGTGGGTATAGGATGATTCAATCTATAAGATAATGAAATTATCTTAAAGGTTGAATATAGATCTTAGATTCTCAAGTTCTTAATTGATTATTTTATCTTATAATCAGTAGAATAACCCTTCACTAAAGTTCATAGTTCTTGGATCTTTCAGCTTATATGATTCTTTACCTTTAATGTAGGAATAAAGTATAAACCTTAACTTCTTATTAGGACATCACCTTGGATTATGATTTGAACACCAATGTTGGGTTTAAATCCAAAATTGTTAAATCTTAGTTTACTTAATCAAGATTTGGGTAAGAGTGTAAAATATTAACAAATTAGATCGTTGAATTATTTACTTAAACCTTATAGTCATCACATGATTTTGGATTAGAACTGGTTAAGTTCTAATATTAACTTTAAGAATGTAAATCTGAGATTCTACTCGATAGCTGGATATTGGAGATCCTAAACTTGTACCTTCTCAGAGTAGCTAGATTGGGTAAATAAACAACAATAGATATCATATAAGTTTAGATTGAGTCTCTTACTTACTTTGACTAGATTTGCTTGGCATATCTTAGATATTGAGCCTTATCCCTTGAGCATAATAGGAGAACTTAGGATATGGATGATATATCCTAAGTTAGTATTTGTAAAACATATCATTCATCTGGTTCTTATAGTGCTTTCAGTTAGTAGAATATATCCTAGCTTAGTCTGCCTTCTCAATATTAGTATTGTATAGGATGGACCCAGGCCTAGCAGATTTGGATGTCTAGGCTGGGGATTGACTGATCTCATTGGCCCTGTATGGCCGATTGTCTGGTATGGCAGTACTATGTCTTAGGCTAATTGCTACTCTAGTTTGATTTTTCAGTCTTATTTTCTTTTTGCCTTGCCACATGCTTCAGTGGCCTTACATAGTATTTGCTTACTTTGCCACATGTCTCAGTGGCTTTACGTTACATAGATTGCCCTGCTTTTGCCGCATGTCTCAATGGCCTTTTTTTTCTTTGTATTAATTAGCATGTTGTATGTATACTCTTAGGACTTACTTATGTATATTAGCATGTTTAGGATGTTAGAACCTCTTATTATATTCAGCATTTGTATTCTTTTATAATCAACATATTTCAATGAGATCGTCAGCATGTTAGGTTCATAATTATATTATAGTTGCTATTACTTTTAGCTTTTAGCCTCACCTTGTTTATTTTGTGTTGTATGCTATTTAACATACTAGTTGCTTGCTATAAATGGATAGTTTATAGTTACCCCCATTTCTTCATAGCTTGTTGCACCCATAATTATCTTACATACTTTGTAAATTTAAATGTGATATCTTTAAATACTCAGTTCATTAAAATAGCCTAAAATGTATTTAGATAATTATCTAACTGTATCCTTTTTGTTTTGTTAGCTAGGGCCCTGGTATTTGTGATACCGACAAATGTCAGATTCAGACTTGTTCGCGGGCAGCATTGTAGGAGAGGAGCCCGTTCATGAGGAGGATCGTGCTGCTGCTGCTTAGATAGACTTTACATTTTCTATTTTTCAGTGATTTTGAGAGACCTTTGTATTTCCTTTTAAATTCAGTTTGTAATAATTAATTCTGGATGTATTTCATTTCTGCATTGTGATGAGTTACTATATTATTTTTCTTTTTCTCTACTATGTGGTGGTTGTGGATGTTACTACACACCTATTACTTCTAACACTTTGATATTTGTATGTATATTGATGAATGTTTATAGTATTCTGGTGACAAGTACTTGGCTTAAGGCAAGTTGAGTTTTCACCTGATTTTACTTAAGCTGGGGATTTGCCACAGTTGGAGCACCGTACTTCCTATTGTCAGTACGGGGGCCCCACAAAGTGAGAGATTGTTATGTTGAGGAGACCTCTTTGTGTCCAGGAACAGCACAGGCGCTACAGCACACCGTGGTGGGCTGCAGCGCTCCCAGGCGGTCCCAACCCGAGATAGAGGCGCTACAACGCGCTCATCCCGAGACGCGAGCGCTACTGTAGCGCCGTGCTCCTTAAGTCCACAATCATTAGACTAAGGAGTGGACTGTCACTCTAGAAAACCCCTCACTTATCAGTGGATTATGTAAATCCACAACCCACTAATAAGGGAAAGACGTGCACAGAATAACTAAGAAGATCAGTCACTAAATATGACATACATACAGAGTGCGAAATCAAAATAGAATAAATATTACATCCATTCACTATACATCAAGTAAGAAATACAACATAGCTCAATAAATAATAAAGTGCAGAAAAATATTCACAGTCACAGTACATGTAGTATTACAACATTTAAATGCATAGTTTAAAAGATTGAATAAAATCTCTCATCCTCATAGAAGGCTAAAAAGAAATCTATGCAGTGCCTGTCTCTCCTGGCTGATGCTCCTCCTCTAAATAAGGCTCATCTCCTTCAGCACCCAGCTCCTCAAATATATCAGAATCTCACATTATTAGTTTCATAATGCCAGGGCCCGAGCCAATAAAAGAAAATTTTATTAGATAATTATCTAAGTACATTTTAGGCTGAATATTTTACATGAATTATTAATATCACTATTTTTATACTTAAACACAGAAAAAGTAAACTAAAAGCAGTAGGAGCAGTAAGCGTACAAAGAACAGGGTAAGCTATAAATACAGCATTTATAACTATACAAATATAAGGCAAAAAGCACACCTCAGCAATTAAATAAGGTATGGGCATATACATATATATAGTGTAGTAAGTAAAAATACTGAAGATAAAGTGTAAATCTAAACATACTGAAGATCACATGACATATGCAAGTTATAGATAGAAATCTAAAAGTGATACATATAGTAAGCAGTAAAGTTTAACATCCTATAAATAAGTATGAGTGAGCAAGTAAAAAAACACAGCTGACTAAAACATGCATCACAATACAGTACACAGTAAGCTATAACTGAAATAGGTATGTAAGGACTGCCATATCAGACAATTGGCCAATCGGGCCCAGTAAAATTCCCAAAGCCTTTTTGGGTTAGGGCAGACAGAACTAGTAATAGAACTGAGAAAGCAGTAAATACAAATGCAGAATCTTTTAGTTATTTTATTTTATTTCTGTGGATACGTACAGAAATAGCTGAGGACTTAAGCATGTCTACAAGACTATATGAGTTCCTATCTTAACACACACTCCTCAATGAGTAATGTTAATCCTCCTTATTACTCCTTACCCCTGTCCATTAGAGTAAATGTGCACCAGAATCCACCTAGAAACTAAACCCAAAGGCAACTGTTATTCTAATTATTCTAAATTTTTATTTTATGCACAAAGTTTTCTTATATGATATGTCCAAAGAATTAAGCACAAAATACAAAAAATTCGTAGCAACAAAATAATGTAAGTAAGCAAGGGACTCTTCTATACATGGTGACACTACTGCTGTTTATTTAAACAATTCTAACTATTCTAAGTTACACAAGTTCAGGATCTCCAATTCCTACTATCGAGTGTAACTTAGAAGCATAGTCTTATTAGTAAAAAGGATTAAAACTGATCAGATTCTAATCTAATCTAATCAAGCATGACTATAGGTTTAATCAATAAATCATAACGTCCTAATTTGATGAATTTTGATGTTCCATCTAAGATCTGATCAAGATCTACTAAACTATAGATTATGAATTAAACACCATAAGATTGGGCTTTAATCACATAATCCAAAAGGATAAAACATAAGATCTAGGTTTCAATCTAAAAGTGATCTATTGATTAATTGCAAATCATATTAAGCAAATCAAACTTAATATGATAAATCTCGTATCCTGAATATAGGGTTGAAAGATAAAATAATCAAAATTATTTGTAAAATTTAGAAACTAATAAAACCAAAGATTCATTCATTGAATAACTTATTTATCGAATGAATAAAATGTAACCTATGAGCTAGTCCTAGTCTTAGGAGTAGTCCTAATGTGAGGTGCAAAGTCCTAAGAAAAAATTGAGGTAATTTTAGGAAATTTAATATTTTGAATTAAAAACTGATTTTTAACACTTAGAATGATCCTAATATAGTTCAAATGTTAGTTGTATTGACTTAGAAGGTAGTTTAGAGGTTAAGGATGTTTAACCTAAATTTTGGGCAAAATGGTCATTTTGCCCCTACTTAAGGGTCCAAAAAGCTACTTTTTGATTTAGAGCTCCAAATTAGGATTTCATACTGTCATATGACTCCTTATTGTCTAACATGCAAATAAAAGTAAGTACACCAAATTTGGATAAGAAATGGGTCCTATAGGTCCAAACTAAGGTTGTTGGCCTAAGTGGTATTTTAGTAAATTGCACCTAATAAAATCTAAATTTTTATGCAGTTTCCTGTTGATTGCTATTCAAGGATTTCATAGAGTCTAAGAACACTAAATTCTGAGGTCTAATGAATTAAGGGCAATTTAATCATTTTCTAAGGGCAATTAATTAAGTCATAACTTGACAATTTCTAAGGGAAATTTAATAATTTTCTAAGCTAAGAGGGATCAAAAAGCTAACTTTTCCACTTTGTGTTCAAATTTAGCAAACTCAGTAGCTATAACTTACCTATATTATACTGAGTACTTTAGCTAGGAGTAGACCCGAATTGGACTTCAATTTGTCAAGTTATGACTTAATTAATGTTGGGGGTATTTTTATCATTTCTATTTTTTCTAGGGTTCCAAACCAAAATATTATTTCTGATTATTTTTAGTGCTGAAATTTTAAGCTATCTAGCATTTTAAATTTTCTGATTTGGAGTTCAAATGACCAAGTTATGGTCATTTCAATATTTCTGGGCGCTACGGCGCGTTGTAGTGCAAGACGGTGATTTCGTTGTCAACTTTCAGGCTCAATTACTCTCAACCTAGAGTACTTCACGTGTGGTGTCATATACCGTTGGAAAGCTCTTTCCAAGACCATTCCATTGATACCCAAATCACTACCAAAAGATTAAGTTATCATTGCAAACCGTGGGGTTAAATGACTGGGTGTACAGAATTAGTATTAACAACTTTACATATCATTCCCTATTGTTTACAGTTTTTTATTTTTTTGAGTTCCTACATCTTAAACATAGTATTATAGATGCACAACTAAGGTAACACAGAATATTAAACATACAAATGAGCATAAAAATGAAATGGAATAGCCATTGAATTAACTAATGGAGGGAAAGGGGATACCTTTGACCTTGCAAGGAAATGAGGAAGAAAACTCGGAACTCTTGGAAGAGGAACTTCTTCTTCTTCTTCTTCAGCACAAGGAGCAACAATGGAGGAAGGAGGGAGAGCTCTCAGATTGGCAGCAAGCAAATGAAGAAGGGGCTGAGCTCTTTCTTAAAGGGGAGAAGAAAGGGGAGGTCATTAAGAGCTAGAGATGCTAGGAGGCATGGGAAGAGGGATGGCCTTGCTATCAAGATTTGCATTTAAGGGGAGGAGGAGAGGGGTCAACCAAAAAAGGGAAGAGGGATGGGCAGCCAGCAATGCAAATTAAGAAAATAAATTTTCTTAATTAAATAATCATTTATTTATTTTCTAATTTCTTAATTTGCTTAAAAATTCGAATTAAATAAACGGGCTCCGAAAAATCCTAAAAATTCACCTCAAGCTAATATGGGGGTGAGGAATTCAACGGCGATGTCGGATTTCGATTCCGACAATTATTTAATTATTCTATTTTTCAACGCATTTAGTTATATTAAAATATTCGCGAAAATCCAACGACTTCCAAATGCGTCCAAAAAATCACCCCTAGCTATTTTTTTATTTCGATTTCGATTTTAAGGTCAAATTAAGTACCTCAATTTTCTAATTAATTAAATATTATAGTAATCCAAAATATTTAATTTAGCTCCGAATCGAAACAAATTTTGATGGATTGATTTAAATGATCATATAAACTTAATAGAATGATAATTGAGATATGATTAGGCTTAAATTAAGCTAGGTAACAACCTTGGGTTGTTACAGCTACAGTGCGCGGTAGCGGGTCCCAATCCAAGAGCCAGGCGCTACGACGTGCCGCAGTGCCTGGCAAAAAATTGGTTTAGTCCAGGTTACGCCCTAAGCAAATCTGAGAGTATTTTGAACTTTTTAGGGTTCAAAATGGGGCTGGATACTTAAGCTGATAAGTTGGGAGGAGATTAGGTGTTGGTATTTTAGATTGGATGCTAGAAGCAGCTGTAAGGAGAAGATCTCTAGGCTGAACCCTAAGAAAATTGAAGTGCAAGTTAGCCCTTGCATGTTGGAGGAGACACTCCAGGTGGTGGCTGCTTCCTCTCCTCTTCATTTTAAAGCAAGAGCTAGAGCATTTGTGCTGAGGTGATAAGTTTTTTGTAACTCTGTACCATTCAAATTATTCACGTGAATTTTCTTGTGGTGTGTCTCCATGGTTTTCCCATTATTGAGCTTTCCACGTATATCTTTGTCTTTGGATGTTCTTTGTGTGCTCTAAACTTACATGCATGTGCTGTGACCTTAATCTTGTGGTTTTGAGATTTTTGAGATTGCTTGGTAACCGTCAACGCAATCCCGGTCCTCAAAGTAGAAGTGCACGCTCTTGTGAAAGCGCTTCCGCAGCTAAGAGAGAGTGCCGAAGTCTTCGTCTCATAATTATTTACCAATAACATTATGGGGTGACAGAAATGCACATCCAGTATAACTGAACAAAGTAGCTCATGATAGCTGGACTAAGTAAATCACTCATAAGGCGAGATATTATTAACAAGAAAAATGCTATTATTACTCAAGAATATACATTAAAAAATATTCAGGACCAATTAGAAATTTTCTTTTTTTATAATTATTGTATATAAGTCTTATCAAAAAATGTATTCAACCAATAATCTACTTACACATTAGATTAACATATCATCTATATATTTTAGTGTATACTTATAAGTGTAGCAATACTCTATTAACAAACTTTTTTATGAAAATAAAAATTTTATATCCTATTTTTTTAAAAAGAAAGACAACTTACAGTGTATGGCCCAACATTTTTCTCCCCGAATCATTTCATCTTCTCTAACAAAAAGAAGCAGCCGGGAATGAAAAGAAACCTTCATTATTCCTTTCTTGTAAAGTGAAAGCTTGATCATTCCTTTTTTTTTTTCGAAGAAGAAGAAGAAGGCTTGATCATTACAAACATCACCGTATTTCAGAACCAATTAACACATGTACAAATAAAAACCCAGAAATTCTTCTGAACAAACAAAAATCTAGCAAACTGAGCTATTTGGCACGAGAAACAGAGATATCATCGCGATGGGCATCGCATTCTGAAGAGAAGAAATCATTCATTTCCAGCAGGGATTTCACAAAATAGTAATGAGATGAATGCTTGGGCTTCCCGGAATCAACGCTTCTACGGCTTTCGTTGGAGGCAGCAGCTACTCTGTGTATAGGCATGTCCGAAGAATCCGGCAAGGGAGGAGGAATGAGGCAGCACAGTTTAATAGAAGAACTTCCTCCGAAATCCTTTCCGTTATAAGGGAAAGGAGGGGTGGACTTCCGCGGAACAGCATCTGCCGTCTCCTTCTTCGAGCACTCAATATGTTTGTTGGGATTGCCGAGGCGCGAGGCCAGGAACTTCTTGGCCTTCGCCTGTATCTTTTGCTTATTAGAGCTCCCTTTCTTTTCCTTCGCCTTCTTAGTCTTCCCCTGAACCACCGGAATCCATTGCTGCTGCTCTTGTGCGCCGTACATGTCCCTACTGCTGTGGCTCAACTTTGTCAGAGCTTCTTCTTCTTCTTCTTCTTATCGCTTTCTGCTATCAGGCGAGCAGTGGGATTAATAGATGTAGCAATTGAGGAGAGGATTTGATTTCAGCGTTGGCATCGACAAAAATAGGGCGAGGGCAGCGTACACTGCCGGGCGATTCCGAGGAGAGGAATTGATTTTAGAGGAATGCTAATTTAGACGTGCTGGTATGGTACCAATAAAATTCATCTAATAGAGTTTGGATATAATTCATTAGTTTATATTTATTTATATTAAAATAACATAAATATTATTTTTAAAATTTGTATTAAATATATCTAAAAATTCTATTGGATGTGATTTTTTAGGTACCACCTCAGTAGGTCTAAACATCATTTCTTTTGATTTTATAAGAAAAAAAATGCCCAAATTCTTTGATAAATGTGATATTTCTCATTTTTTTTTTTGTAATTAAACAATTATCGTCATAATTAAGAAAACAATTTTTTGGCAACATTAATAAAAAAAAAAAACGTAGCTTTCAATTTTTGGAAAAAGTTGGCTTTCATTGGGAGTGATAAAAACGTTCTTTTTTCTAGTAAGTTAAAATTGCAGGACTTTACAATTTTGGATTTTAATAAATCAAGAAATCAGAATCTTTCGCTAAATATTGATATGCGAATAAAATTTTTCGTCACTAACTGACCGTTTCTCTTACATGGAATTTTCCAAATCAAAGAAGGGCGTTATTGTAATTAATTCAAGCATTTATTTACTGTAATTAGTGAAATATGGCCAACACTCGCTCCTCAGGCACAAGAAATAGTATATACAAGCATGTAACTTGGGCACAATGATAGCACACAGAATAAAAAGAAAATATATAAAAGATAGTATCGTGAAAGACACATAAAAAATGAAAAACAAAATAAAACAGTAGCATCAAATTCGCACAATGTGCGGATGCGCAAATACATTGAATGAAAAAATACTATTGCATGGTAATCACAGAGAGGCAAATTATGAAATATGTAGATTTGCATAGAAAATTTTTTAAATATTTCTACTCAAATAAAAGTACAATCAATAATATTACTGAAATAATATTCAAATCTCCAATATTAATCTATTATACCACTATCATCTAATTGCATGCTAATACTTCATTCTTTGTTTGACTCTTGAATTCTATGAAGAAAAAATTAAAATAAGAATCATTTTTTTTATCACACTTGAATTTTTCATTAACTGTATTCTCATGATTCTAAGGAGCTTAATTAAGATCTTGATTTCAAAATGATATATACACTTAAATAATAATCTAATCACACTTGAATCTGTAAAATAAAATAAAATATACTACTATCATCTAACATTATTTGATTAGCAAACGACTTACCAACTTGCTCTTCTCCTCAAGTATGGTTCTTTTTTTTTTCCTATAAGAAGTGTTAACATACAACCCTGAAAGCAAGCTGAAGAAAAATAAAAGAATTACACTAAGCTGGGTCTTTGAATACAGAAGAGAAACCGCTGAGTTGATAAATCTCTGCACAAAAATTAGATAAAAAATCATAAATTTATGTAGTCAACAAATCTAAAAAAAAAATTATATATCTTAAATGAATATCTAAATATAATAAAATATTAATTAAATAAAATATTTTAAATATTTGTTTTACTAAAAGCATGAGTTATGTCATTAAATATTTCCTCATACATAATGGTTTAGTATATTTGATTAGTTGACAAAATTTATCAAAGCACGATATTCACAATCCATTTCGAATGCAATATAAAGTTAATCATGCATAAAAACTGATTTTAACAAAAAAATTCCAACACTACTTAGTATATGACATTTACTTTTATTTATTGTTACAACAAATGCAATCTTGACAGAAAATTGGCGACAATATAACTAAAATGGAAAATCATGATTCTGTGTCGTCATTGAAATTCTCGGTATAATAACTGTTTGAACTATATTTACATGTTAGAATTTTTGCCTAAAGAATCTTGGTCCCAACATTTTTAATGATGAGGCGTGTACCATTACATAAACTTATGACTTGATTCAAATTAAGTAATAAGATTACAGGGATCCAACTTTCAATTGAATGTAATGATCTGTTAAACTGTTAAACCTAATGCTATGCATGAACTTACGATTGTACCCAATAGCTTCAGTTGTTATTTCATCTTCGTATATAATATGATTAGCACTATAAATATTTATTAATTTTCCAAGTAACAGATTAAGGATCATGATTGATTAGGTCAACATTATCATTTGTAGGAGCAAGGATATAACATGATTGCAAATAGGTGTGAGTATAACAAAAATCATTAAGATATGGATAAACAAATTGTATCAAAGGTTTGAGAGGGTCTTTTAAATTATGAATTAAGAGATCATTAGGTATTATCATCCAATTACTTAATGAAGGATCTTCAAATACCGCTCCACAAATTTTATCTTCACCAATATTTAGGAGCCAATCAACAAATTGATGTGTTTATAATAATTCTACATACTCGATATCAATATTTTTATACAAATGCATGTCTGTTCAGAGCTCAAATAATTTACAAAATTTCAAAACATAAGATCTTTGTAATCCTGCATCAACAATATTTTCTTGAGTACATTTTCTTATAATTGAGAGAATTTGTCTAAAATCTCCACCAACGGCCAAAGTCTTTCCACCAAATACTATATTTTCAAAATTATGTAATTTAAATTTCATTAGATCTCTCAAAGTACGATCTAATGCTTTAAAAGAAAAATGATGCATCATAGATGCTTCATCCCATATTATTAAATATGCAATCTGTAGTAGCTCTGAAATCTCTGATTGTTGTGAAATATCATATGTTGATAATTTTGATAAATCTAAGATTTATAGTAATATAAGTGAATAAAAGAAACACTTTTATTATAACTTGTATGCTTTAATGTATTTTTATTATTTTCAGGACAATGAAGAGCGATATTCAAATATGGAATGACAATCTAAAAAACTAGAATAATCTCGCTATGGCGCGCTACAGCGTGTTGTGGCAGAAATCAAATTGAGAGTGCAACGCTACCACACACGATATCAGACCTGAGGCAGAGACTACCCCGCTACCGCGGGCCCTAGGGGACCATAAACCGAAAGTCAGACGCTATCGCGCGCTACAGCAGATGTAAGATATGGCCCAACATTTCACATAATTCAAATATTTAAAAGTGTCGCGCTACCGCCCGCTGCAACGGTCCAAAGACCGAAATGCTGGCGCTACAGTGCACTGCACCGGTCCCAAGGCCAAAACATTGGCGCTACCACGCGCCACAGTGGAATTAAAACATCACCTGACACTTCATATTATCGCCAAAATTCAAAAGTCTCGTGTTATCGCGCACTACAGCGGTCCCAAGACTGAAACTCTGGCGCTATCGTGCACCGCAGTGTCCTAAAAACTGAAACTCTTGTGCTACCGCGTGCTGTAGTGCCCTCAAAATAAAAACTCTGGCACTACCGCACTGTAAGTACCCACTTAGTAGTAATAAGTGAAACTCTTAAATATCGAGGCACCTTTTCAGATAATGGCGGAGTTCCTGATAAGAACTCCAAAGTTAAGCATGCTCAGGTGGGAGTACTCCCATGATGGTTGACCTATTGGTAAATTATCTTCTTAGGGTAAAATTGTGAGGCATTTCAAGCCAAAGCGGATAATACCTTGGTGCTTAAGAGTTTGGGCTATTACAAATAGTATTAGAGCAGGTCATAGGGTGTCAAATAAAAGTATGCATTATACAAGGCAAAGTACCACTTCATGTGAGCAGCTTCTTAAACTCATGATGGTTAAGGTGATACATAGTTGTGGGTACCACTTGAGCCTGTAGGGGTCACCTCTAGTCCTATTTACCCAATAGATTGTTCTTGGATTTATGTGTAGATATTGACAAGGATGTCCGTTACTTAAGTTGGGAAGATTTTAAAGACCCACTTAAGTAGTAATTAAAACTCTTAAATAAGTGAAAATGCACCTTTTCAGATAATGACAGAGTTCCTGATAAGAACTTCAAAGTTAAGCGTGTTCAGGTGGGAGCACCCCCAGGATGGGTGAACTACTAGAAATTTATCTTCTGAGGGCAAAATCGTGAGGCCTTTCAAACCAAAGCAGACAATACCTTAGTGCTAAAGATCTTGGGCTGTTACACACGTGCCGTAACGCCCATCATAAATTTTGCTAAGCAAAAGCATTCAGAGCAGCATATGGAAAGCCAAAAGTTAGTATTCCTCCTCTTTTCACTACTGAGATTAATTACAAACACATTAAAACTCCCCTTTCCAAGAACATATCAGAAGAATTATTTAATGGATTTCAAATCTCAAGGAATTGGAAAGGATGACAAATTAAATGCTGAAGAGTTAATTGAAAAAGTCTATAAGAGTACAGCTTTAAGAGTGAAAGAGGGTTCCTGATGCAGGGCATCAACGAAATCATCATCGACGTGCCAGATCATAAATTAGTTTAATGGTACTATATTTTATTTTTCTATTTTTGAGTCCTATGGGCTTTTGTATTTGTTCCATAAATGGGCCTTCATCCTAGCCCATATATTATCATGTGAGTTTTTTATATAAAAGGATACTTTAGTCCTTCATAAGAGAGTTGGTTTATGGTTTATTTGGTTATTTGTGTGAAAGAACATTTTAGTCCTTCATGAGAGAGTAAGTATATGGTTTTTTTGGTCTTTTAGAGGAAAGGACACTTTAGTCCTTCATCAGAGGTTGGTTAAGGGTTTTTATGGTCATTTGGTATGTATTTTATGGTTATAAATTGGCCACCCTCACATATATTATGGCATTGCAGGTGATATAAAAAAAATACTCTCTTCTTCTTTATGTTATGTGAGCTTCATTCTTAAGAGAAGGACTTCTTGAGGTGTGGTTTGTAATTCTTGGAGAAGGACTTCCAAGGAAAGAAGGTTCGATCTGCGGCAAATGACTGCTCGTAGAAGTTAATCTTCTTTATCGTAAGCGACATATTCGGTAATAAGGTTCCCGTAAGATCTTCTTCATTTATTTTTATTTTTTTTCCTCCTACCTTACAAGTGTGCTCATTTAATCCTAGCTCTCATTACTTATGAACACTTACAACACTTCTCTTTATTCTCAACAAGCGACTCGTATATCTTCTAGTAACTTAAATATGTAAGGTTAATTTTGTTAATTAATTGGTCAATTTGATTATGTTACATGTCCTCACCCCCGTCCTACATCAGTTCCACATTTTGATATTAAAGGATTCAAAATATTTAAGACTGTTGGGCATAAGGAAGGAGAGTCCCTCCTGCCCAAGGAAGGAGAAGGTTTGCATTGAAGGAAATGATCAAGCATAAGAAACAAAAGAGAGAGTAGGAGGAATGAGATAGAGGGAAGATATTGCGAATGCAATAGCAGTTCCTAGTATTGTATCTCCATCTCTCTCAATTTCTTTTCTGTAAGGGCCATGCAAAGGCTCCCAGTTCTTATATGATATCCTTGTATTTCTCTTATAATGGATGCTTAAACCCTCCTTTAGAGAGGGTTGGGCACATGTATGTAATGTGTTAAGAGATAAAAATATGTTTGTACTCTGAAATTATTAATGAATATTTTTTTTTAGATATCTCTTATGATTATTGATGTGAACAATGCTTGGATGAATATTATGTCTTGAATATATTTTATGTGAATGTTTTAAACTCTAAAACCATCAAGCTATTGACTCTATTAGAACTAAGGGTGTGCATGTTGAGCATCCTCACCATAAATTCCAGTGACAGTATTTGCCATGTGATGATGACCAACGCAAATCCTTAAGTTTAAGATGAACAAGGGAAATAAAAAAATAATAACTCTTTGAGCTCCATAGCTCACCATTAGTTTATGCGAAGAACATATGCATGATTGCCTAAAGCCTAATGATAAGCTCTATGAGCATTATAGAATAGTTTCTTTAGCTGAGCTGAGAAGTTGATGCATGTGAGCAAAGAGCCACCGATTGAGCTCCATAGCTCATGCTAAGTTTATGCAAAGATTAAGATGCAATGTGTGCTTATGGGTGATGTGACATAATCCACTTAGCCCAATAGCTCTCTTTCTTAGCTAAGCTTAAAACTGATGCATGTAAGCCATCGGTGGAATCAAGCTTATGTGACCCCTAACTAAAATTATGGATTTGTTAACTTAGATGTAAGTATCAAATTAAATTATTAACGATCACACGAGGGTCTATGTGCTGAGATTGAACCTTATTGTGCTCATCTCTGAGCATTAGGAAAAATTTAATCCAATTTGGGGACACATTAGAGAAGATTATGTTTCTTAATTATAATTAAAACGTATAAGTAATTTGACAGTAAAAGTTGATTAAAAGAGGTACTTACACAAAACTCTTTACAAATTGCATGCTAAACCCAACTCCCCCTAATTTCTCACTAGTAGTTTCTAATCAAAGAAACCCTAATTATTAAAATTAGAACCAACATTGACAACTAAAGTATTGTTCAAACATCACTGAAAGCGGATATACTTTAGTAACGAAACACACCATTCTCAATGGATGATAAATCTTGAGATTTAGCAATCCATTATTACTTCAGACCACGTGCACTTGCGTGTGAGCACAAACATATATTTTCAGTTTGTCAAGCTTTTGGCGTCGTTGCCGGGGAACCATGAATTGTTTCATATTAAAGATAATTTGTTAGTAATTGGTGATTTGGAATTTTTCTTACTGCATAAATTTTCTTATTTTCTGTAATTACCTTGCAAATCATTTTCGATATTTTTGATTTTATTTATTTTTTCTTTAAATTTCTATTATTGCTTATGTTAATTACTGTGAATAGCTCTCTATTAGTAGAAGTTTAGGATTGCATAAGAAGAAGAGATTATTCAAACTTTCTCTTCGATCTCAAAATAGATAGAACTTACTTGAGAGCAAAGAGAAAATAAATAATAATAAATCAAACATTGCTAGAGATGGTAAATGTAGATGGAAATCTGGTGGAAGGGTTAGGAGAGCAAAGGGGTAGAGCTTTAAGAGATTATGCTCTACCCCTGTAAGGGGATTCCCCCACGCCATTATTAGACCTAATGTAGAGGCGAATAACTTTGAAATCAAACCATTTACTCTACATATGGTGCAAAACAAGCTATTTAGTGAGTTAGCTACAAATGATCCAAATTCACACATCTCTAACTTGTTGGAGATTTGTGATATGTTTAGGTTCAATGCATCAGTCATGATTCCATTAGACTAAGGTTATTATTATTTTCACTAAGAGACCAAACTATGAGCTAGCTCAGCTCCTTGCCTAACAATTCTATTCACACTTGGGATGATTTAGCTAGGAAATTATTAACCAAATATTTCTCACCTAGAAAGACCATCAGATTAAGAATTGAGATAACTAATTATTGCCAATAAGAGGGATAAACATTATATGATAGTTGGGAGTGCTTCAAGAAGTGCCTCAAGTGCTGCCCCTATCATGAGTTCTCTTAGTGGATGAAAGTGCAAACATTTTATAACGGACTGAATGCACCCACTATGACCCTAATTGATGCAGCCGTAGGGGGTTCTCTAAGCAGCAAAACTCAGAAGGAGGCATATGAACTCCTTGAGGAAATGGTAAACAACGCATACCAATGGGCTACTGAAAGGTTAAATCCAGATAAAAAAGAAATTATTAATGTAAATGAGACTAATCGAATTCTAGCTCTCCAACATGAAATAAGCACCTTAAACTAAAAATCGGGAGCATGAATATGAACATCGCTTAGGAAATTAATTGTAATTTTTGTGGGGGAAATCATAGTAGTGATAATTGTAACATGAATAATCCCTTCACACCTTCTAGCACTGAGCAAGCAAATTACCTCAGAAATAACAATATAAACTAGAACCATGGGCAAAATAACCCCTACTCCAGCACCTACAATCTTGGATGAAGAAATTATCCAAATTTCTCCAGTAGTAATAATGACACTAATAGAAATTTCAATAGGAACACTTCACAACCTAGGCAGGGTCAAAATTACAATAATAATCATTAGCCCAACAACCAGCAAACCTAAGAATTAGGTATAAAAGGAGCCTTTTATTCTTTCAAGGTAGAAACTAAACAATTTATGAATAGGACTAAATTAACAATAAATTGACATTATGCATCAATCCAAGGGATTGAGGTATCCTTGAGGAATATTGAAGTTCAGCTAGGATAAATTTCACAATAGCTGTATACTCATCAGTAGGGAAGGCTTCCTAGCTCAACTAAAGTGAACCCAAGGGAAATAATAAGTGTAATCAATTATGATAAATTAAAAATAGTTTGCCTAGACTATAAATCCTCAAAAGAAACTAAAATGCATAAAACATGAATAATCAATGTTGGGCACCTAGAAAATAACAAAATGGCAATGAAAAATAGATCTGAAAGAATGAACATTTTGTGTGTCGTTGGAGGTGAAGTTCTTTTAGATCCCTTATCTGATCTTGGGGCTTTCATCAATGTCATGCCCTATCATACAAATTCTAGTCTTAGGGTAAAAGGAATGGAAGAAACCCCAAATATTCTTGAATTTGCCAATTTAGACTCTATGACCCCTATAGGAGTGGTAAGAAGTTTCTCGGTAGGGTTAGGAAACTTCATAATCCCAACTGATTTTACTATATGTGAATGGGACAGATGGAATAAAAATTCCACTATCATCTTTGGGAGACCATTCCTTGCCATCACAAGAGCTATTATTCATGTAGAGAGTGGTATGATGACTGTGAGGGAAAACGGTGTGGCAGAAGAAATAGATCTAATGCCCACCTTGTACAAGCATAAAATTGAAAAGGTTGAGTGGCATAAAAAGAATATAATCAAGCCTCCAAACCCAATACTTAAAACTCCTTGTAATAATCTAAGGGATGTGGATTCTGAAAGAACCGACTGCACTTCGGCTAGAGGTAGTAGTGTTAAGGATAAAAAACACAAGATGATAAAAAAGAAAGAAAAAGATAATTACTGAAATAGAAATTTCTAAAAATAGTTTTGAGTGCCTGAGTTTGAGCACAACAGTTGAAAATGCTATTAGTGCTCACCCAGGACCTCTAAAAATATAAAAAAAAATTCCTCTTGGAGATACAATTTAAGGAATGCTTAAATCTGTCAGGCTGATGACATTAAACCAAGCACTTTTTGGAGGAAACTCTATCTCTTTGAGTATTGATTTTCGTGTGTTTAATGTAGTAATTTGCTTAGTTAAAAATAAAAATTGGCATCCTGGTTGGTAGACATAGAAGAGTTAAAAAATTTTAAGTTCATGAAATTCTTTTTTCCAGCAGCGCTACATCATGCCGCAGCGCATCTCAACGTTGTAGTGTGCCTGACGCTGTAGCGCGCTGCAGTGGAATTTGATGCTGGAGTATGCTACAGTAAAATTTGAAGCTGGAGCACGCTATAGCATCCTCTGATCCAATAACTCTGGTACTATCATGCGCCACAATGGGCTATAGCGCGCAGCAGCATGTGATATAAATTCTTACAGTTGGAGCCTTTTTGACTGGGATGGAATTCCCAAGAAGTCAAAAATTGCTACTGCGTGCCTCTAAATGCTGGAACCTGAAATGGTGCTACAAAGAATCTCCTTTTTATTTTTCCAAGGTCTAATTTTAGCTCACACTTATGGCATGCCTTAACGATCATTTGACCAATAATTAAAGTGAGTTGAATTCAGTTTTGATGAATATTGCTGGAAAATCATAGGGTATATAAATAGATAGGGGGGAAGTGGTTCTTCACAATCAATACCTTATAATTTTTCCTACCTCTAAATCTCTTGAACACAAAACCCTTCTTTCTTTAATGGCCTCCCAAAAGAAGAGCATTGCCAACAAGGGTGCAGCTGCCTCGACATCAGAAGGTAGTTTCAATAACATGAGGTTCTCCTCAATCGAGGCTGAAAAAAGATTTGTTAAATTTCGGAGAAGGGGCTCACCCTCCCTTATCCTGTGAGCCACAATGAAGTGGCACACCAGGGGTGGAAAAGTTTGGTCAGCTTACAGACTGATTCTTACCCAACCATTATACAGAAAGTTTTCGCCAATGCTATCAATGCAAAAGGGCAAAAAAATTTTGTGCGAGGGAAGGAATTAAGTTTCGGGCTCAAGCAGATCGAGTAATTTTACAAACACAGGGCGGTAGAAGAATGCGCCTACAAAGCCTGCCTGAGCGCTGAATTTGATTCATTAGCTATCGCAAGTGCCCTCACCTCTTATGATACTAACTAGAGAGGGAACCTTGCCAACATTCCATGAGCCCTCCTTAAGGACTCGTGCAATGCGTGGCACGTTCTTATTTCTAGCAAAATAATGCCATCTAGGAATATTTAAGTGAGGTGACTCGGTCAAGAGCATTGTTGATCTATGCAATCGAACACCTCAGAGATATCCATTTCTTTGGGGTTATTCTTGAACACCTATGGCATGGTTTGACTGGGCCTTGTGCAGCCTTAGCTTTTGGATCTTTAATTTTTAGTATTTGCTTGGCCAAGGGGTCAAGGTAATCTCTAGTGACATAGTGATTCCTCCTCGTGTTCCTCTTACCCATTACAACCTACACTCGCGCTATCAAGAATTGAAGAAGATCAAAAGATGAAGACAAGGGAAGGAAGGAGAAGCATCTTCATTTTCCTCAGGGATTATGTCAAAATTAAAAAATACGCAAAAAGGATTGTCTAAAATGAGGGTGTATCAAACATAAATAGAGAAGTGTTTTGTGCTATGGAGACCATTTAGTACATCATGGAGATGCTAATGGTGCTTCGGTGAGCTTCCGGGAGACTCCGAGGCAATTTGGAGCAAGAAGTAAATTCAAAAGATAACACAGGCGCTGCGGCGTGCCACAGCAGGCCCTGGTGGTCAAAACCTGAGATGGAGGCGCTATCGCACGCCTCAGTGGTCGGCAAATAGAGAAGCAGGCACTACAACACGCCACATCATAAATCTACGCTGTAGTGCACAGCAGCAAAATTGGGCGCTTCAGAGTGCTGCAACTGGTGCAAACCCGAGACGCGGGCACTACCACATACCGCAGCGAATGCCAACTGAGACGCAGGCGCTTTGGCACACCGCAGTAGGAACCAACCCAAGAGTTGAGCGCTATAGCGCATTGTTGCACCTAGCAGAAATTTGCTTTAGTGTAGGTTTTGCCTTAAGCAAATTGGAGGGCATTTTGAACCTTTCAGGGTTTAAATTTTAGTTGGGTACTTAAGTAAAGAAATTGGGAGGAGAGTTGTATCTTGACATATTCAGTTGGTGGCTTGTGCTACCTGTGAGGAGGAGATCCTTAAGTGAAGCCCTAAGGAAATTACTGTGCAAGATATCCCTTGCATATTGAAGAAGAGACTCCAGGTGGTGGCTACTTCATCTCCTTTCCATATTAGAGTAACTGTTAGGAGATAAGCTGTAACAATCTTAAGTTGTTACCCTATTTAATTCTTAGTTTAATTAGGCATTAGTTTTAATCACATTGCATTTAGAATGACAATTTAGGCTAACCTTGAAATTTTGAGGTCAATTGGACCTCTCAAAGTCAATTTAGCTTTTTGATTAGTCTAGATGCCCTAAGTTAAATATAAAATATTTTGATCTCAAAATTAAAATCTGATTACATTTTTGAACTCCTCACCCCTAAATTAGCTAGGGGTTAAAGTTTAGTAAAATTTGGAGATCATTTAGACCATAATTCAATTTAAATTAAAATGGTCTAATTGCATTCTAGGGTTTTCCACAATTCACATTTGCAAATATACCCTCAAATAAATTTAAAAGTTGGGATCTGTTGTGCAGACCGCAAGTGATTCGCTGTGGAGCCCAAATCGCACGACGCTGGAGCTCTGCGGTATCTAGCCGTATACCCTAGTAATCCAACGGTTATGATTCAGATCTGCGAAACCGTATATCCGCCGTTTGATCGCTACCCTAAATCCCACGGCACAGATCCGATCGAATCTGGCCGTTATGATCCGGAGGATCAAGGCCATAGCACCTTCTGATCGATAGATCAGACGGTTACGGACCCTTCCTCGACTGTGGATCTTCATCTGCATTTTGCCCATGCTTGATAGAGGGAATCTAGAGGATTCTTGATAGCAGGCCCTATCCCCCACTCCTATGTCCATCTCAGCATGCCATTGGAGATCTTCCCTTAATGGCATATCAGCCCTATTGGGCCCCGTGGCTCAGTTAGCTCCCATTTGAAAAATTGGAGCTTGGCTGCAACCTGAGCTCTCGGGCCACCCTTGTCCGAGCCATTGTCTCTAAAAGCTTCCCATTTCTCTGCCAAGGCAATAAATAGCCTCAGCATTGCTCTTTATGATATTTTTCTGATCAATTGGAGTTGATCCCATCTTTGCCATTCTCGGTCTTTTCGAGCTCCCCAGGCGTCCCAGGCATGTGTACCACTGATAGAAGGTGTCTCATGGTGTTCAAGAACCCTTAGCATCTCTCAGGAAGCTTACTAGGATTTGCATTGCTCTCTGTCATCCAATCCAAGTTCATCAAGCCAGGTACTCTCCACTATCCAATTAAGCTGTTGAGGCTTAATTGCTCCTCTATGTCATTTCATTTTAGTACTTTTAGGGTAGACGGTTTTGGTCTGGATGATTGTAACCTCTGGGCTCGATCAAATAGATAATATCGAACGATTGGGTCAAGCCCCTTTCTTGTGTATTGGGTTCAAGTATGGACCCATTGATCCAGCCCATCTTAGACCCTCTGACCATAGGGCTTTGATCTGTCTCACCTCCCAGAAGGTGTAAGGATTGAGCCTTGGGTCAATTGTGGACACTATGGGGAGAATTATCTTCCCACAGTAGCTCCATTGCGGGAGCTCTCGAGTGAGTAAGGTCTGGGCAAACCAGACCACCTCACAGAGGGCTTCGGGTCTCCATCGACACGTCTAACTATGGTGAATGTGTAGCAATCGTCTATTGGTCGTGTCATGGCACGGATGCATGGGAATTAGCAGATTAGGGTTCCCCTAATCAGGCTAAGGGTCATGGTGAAAGATCGGTGTCAACGGCACTGTGCAGGTCGGTTCAGCCCATGACCCGCACCATGTAATGTGCCGGGTTCCCCGGGCCCCAGTTGACCTGCGCAGTTTGGATATTGGGTCGAACCTGTTTTAAGTAAATCTGACTAATTGGATTTGTTTTTCTTATAGAAAATAATCCAATTAATTAGATCATAGGGAAATTAAATTGAAAAAATACAGAATAAATTAATTGAGTAACTTTTGATCCACTAATCCAAACCCTATAATTTTATATATCAAATTGATCAGAAAATCATGAGGAATAAGAATATAAAATAATATTATAATTTTAACGGTTGGATTTTCTGATTTAGCATAATTATTATAGAATTAAATAAGGTTAATTAGCATGTATACTTAGCCAAATTATAGTATTTAGGTGCCATTGTGTTTGTTATACCTTATAGAATACATGTGCTAAGATGATTAATTTTCTGATTAAGGTGTTCTTAATTTTGCCATAATCTTGTAAATGCATGATTAATGAGAATTAGGGTTTCTGATTATTCAAATTTAGTAAACTCAGCTTCTGATTGTTCACATGAATAAGTAGAATACAATTACCAAGTTTCATAAATTTATAATGGTTGGATTTATAATTAGGTGCTAATCTATTTTTATTTATTTAAGATTTGATTAGCATTAATTACCTTCTATTTTTTGCAAATTTCTATTATTATATTTCTATAATAATAGTATGAATGTAAGGATCCTCTCATGTGTATCTTAAATATCTAAAATAGTTAAATTGATTAAATGAGCATAATTCGTTAATTAATCTTAAGAATCTTAAGATCTAAATCAAGTTATTAACACTTGGTCTAAATCTGAGATTGCCACCAATAATACACCAATAATATATTAATTTGTCATTGATTTATTGTAACAACCCTAATTATTACCCTAGCTAAATCTTGATTATTCAAGCTAAACTAAGTTCTAATTTTGATTCCATTAGACTCAATGGGTCATTTAAACCTAACCCTTGACATTTGAGATCAATTGGAGCTAAATCAAGAATAGTGGTATTTTGTTTTTCCTATTTTTGAGCCCTGGAAAATATCTAAATTAAATTGATCTCCAAATTGAAATCTGATTAGATTTTTAAATTTCTCACACCTCAATTAACTAAGGGTGAATTTTTGGGAATTTTTGGAGCTCATTTAGTCATAAATTGGATTTATTAAATTTAAGGAATTTTAATTAATTAATTTATAAGAAATAAGAAATTAAATTAAAATTTAATTTAAATAATTATAGCCATGATTCCCTGTTGAGACCGCGGTAGATCCGCTGCGGTGTCCAGACAATGGCTCAGCCATATTAGCCAATGGAAGCGCTTGCACGAATCACGGCACGGGATCAAACGGTGCGGAATTATATCGCTAAGGACTCATATCGCCCATTGGATCAAGTAGCTGATCCAACGATCAGTAACGCGCCCGTGGTTGATTATCCTAGATCATCATCAGGCCATCCATCTCCAACGACATTGCAATCATACGACTGCCAAGGACTCCACCCTGTTCACCTTCGTCCAAGTGAGACCCTGACCCAACAGAGGAAATTTGCTCGTACGAGCCCTGTCAATCCTATCTGCCACTCCTCTGCTAGGTCACCTAGATCGTTAGGAACTTCCCATTTTTGGCCGAGCCACCTTGGCAACTTTGAAGCTAGGGAGGAGCCCCATTGAGGCCGAGCAGTGGAGACAGCTCGGGCTGAGCCTGAGTCATGGTTCCTGACCTCAGTACAATCCCTGGACCTCCCTCAAGCTATAAATACCACTTGGAAATCATAGTGAGCCACTATGCTCACTGTGATCCCTCTAAGTTCCTTGCGGCACTCCTCTTGATATTTTCGGCGACCTCGGCTAAACCTATTGCGTACCACTGATAGTGGGAGAGGTTTAGTGTTCAAACCCCCAAGCGTCCAAGTGGAGCTCGAGTATCCCAGTGTTCTTTGCTGTGCGCGGTCGTAGTCTCTCCTTCTCAGCTCAGATATTATTGTTACCCCTTATGCTGTCAAGCCGAATTTAGTTTGGCTCCTCATTATTTAGCCCTAAATGCTATGATAGGATCTTACCCCAATGTCCCGCCTGTCTACTGAAGTAATGGGGAGGACTGGCAGTGGACCAGATGGCGTGATCATCATTTGAAAGGGCACAGATAGTCGGCCCTCGGCCGAAGAATTGGGGTGATTCCTCGAAGCATTGGGTCCCCGTTTAGCACCCCAATCCTTTCTGGAGTGATTATAGACTAGTTGCAATCACTAGGCTTGACCTGATCAATCAACTTGATAGGAATCGATCAACTCGGAGCGAGCCTACATCCGTAAAATGCTGCGAGTAGCACCCCATTTATCCCTCCATGCTCGGGACCAATCAAGTTACCCAATCAATGCCCCTTTAATCCATGAATGTGTAGTTCTAGAGCACAGATGGCATCGTTAGCTCTGTGAGGAGAATTCAATCCCCACAAGTAAACCTTAGGAGTTGTCTCGGCTGAGTAGCACCCCAGCATTCCGATGCGTCTCCGATGGGGGTTCATAGTTCATTCGACGCGTCTAGGGCTACTGAAGGTGTAGCCATCAAAATCCTTGCGTGGAATGGTCTGAGTGTAGAGAATTTTGCAGTTGAATCTAACTATAGGGATCGGGTGTCGGGGAGTCTCCATGAAGACGATGACTAGTCTCGAGTCGGGCTGGACCCCGACCCGTGCGGGTTGGATTTCGGGCCGCGGCATTATTTAAGAATTTCTGGAATGTTATTTATTATATTAAATAACTGATTAATCAAAAACCTATGGTTCTGATTTAAATAAAAATACATATTAAATTAATGAAATAACTTTAGTTTTACTTATCCAAATGGTATGATCCAATATACCATTTTAATTAAAAAAATATAAGGAACAATTATATAAAATAAAATGAAGGATCCAATGGTTAGATTTTAAATTATTGCCTAATCTTTCACTATTTGTATTTAACTCATAATAAATTCATTTAATATCCAAAAATATTGGTTAAGGTCTCTGATTGCTCATGAGACCATAGAGGACCTATGTAGACCACTAAAAGTGATTTAAGATCTTTAATTTTGCTAATCACTCCTTAATTACCCCAAGATGAGATTAGTGAATTAAGCTTAAGATTAGTCTCTGATTTTGATGAATCTAGTTCCTAATTCTTTATTAAGTATAATAGAGCCTATAAATGTGTTTGGATCTTCCTAGTATGCCTTAATTCTCTTAATCACTTTAATTGGCCTTAAGGTGTGATTAGTGAGAATTAAGCTAATAATGTTATCAAATCCTAAGTTAAGTGTTTTATCCACTTCACTAATTAATATGAACCTTATTAAAATAGGCTTGAATCAATTTAGAATATTAAATCTCAAAATCCCATTTTTAGCCCTAAGAGGGGTATTTTGGTCATTTTGACCAAAAATAGGTTTAAGCACCCCTTAAGCCTTTAAAATTCCAGTAGAGTATCTCTAATTAACTCATTAGCACGTTTCTGAAATCTCATGTTAATAAGGGTGAAGTTAAGTAAGGAAATCTTTAAAAATTCTAATTAAGATCTTAAGATCTTAAGAGTACTCAAAGCCACTTCATTAAAAGAGCAAACCTAAAAAGTTTTAATGCTAAATCTCTAGTTTAATTACTTTATTAAGTTGATTCATAAATTACAAATCTTAAGTAAATATTCTTGTAAAAGCCTAAGTCTAGTTCTTAGTTGAGATCTAAAGTGATCAAATCTTAGATCTTAGACTTTAGATCATTTATTTGAATTAAATCATGTTCTTTAGAATTCCTTAATTGATTTATTATTTAATCCTTTTGAAACTTCTTTGTTGGTGTAGGATTGATTCAATCTATAAAATAATATGATTATCCTAAAGATTGAATATAAATCTTAGATCCTTAGTTCTTAAGTGATTATTTTATCTTATAATATTAGAATAACCTTTCATTAAAATCTTAGCTTCTAATCCTTCAACTTATAAGAGCTTGTAATTTTAGTTTATGCTTGAGTGTGAATCCTAAATCCTTATTAGGATATCACCTTGCATTCATAATTTGAACCCCATATGTGGAGTTTAAGTCTGGAATCCTCAATCTTGATTTACATGATCAAGATTTGGGTTAAGTGAGTATAAAAATAAAAGTTAGGCCGTTGATTTATTTTCTTTAAACCATTATAGTCATCACTTGATTTTGAACTAGAACTTGTTAAGTTCTAAGTTTAAATATTAAAGTCGTGAATATGAGATTATACTCGATAGCTGGATATTGGAGATCCTAAACTTGTATCTTCTCAGAATAGTTAAATTTGGATAATTTAGATAATAATAGATATCACATAAGTCTAGTTGAGTCTCTTACTTACTTTGACTTTGATTGCTCTGCACACCTTGAATGAGCCTTGTTCCTTGAGCATAATAGGACAACTTAGGATATGAAAGATACATCATAAGTTAGCATTGGAAAAGCATTCATTCAGTTCTTTCAGTGCACTCAGTTCGGTAGGGTATGTCCTAGCTTAGTTTGCCTCCTCAGTTCTAGTTTTGTCATAGAATAGACTTGGACCTAGCCCAATGCTTGGATAGGATGGATACATGTCTTATTCTATAAGTTCAACTCGGACCTAGCTCTGATGATGCCTAGGATGAACACATGTTGAACTTTCTGTTCAAAGGCCCTGTATGGCCTGTTTCTATTATGGCAATACTAGGACTAGGCATACTTTTACTTCAGTTCAGTTTTAGTGTTTTGTTTTTCTTTGCCACATACTTCAGTGGCCTTACTTTTCAGTGCTTTCAGTTGCTTTGCCACATGCTTCAGTGGCTTTACTCATTAGCTCATTTATGCTCTTAACTTGCTTTTGCCACATGCTTTAGTGGCCTTTTATATTTATTAAATCTGCATGCTTGTAAATATGTTCTTATTGAGTTGTTAATAAATATTGGCATATTTAAGATGCTAGTTTTGTATGTTCATTTCATCACCTTTTAGTATAGTTTATTTTTATAAAATCAGCATATCTTCATGTGATCATAAGCATGTTAGGATCAATTTATTTCAGTACATGCAGTTATTTTTGCTCTTAAGCCTCACCTTGTTTAGTTTCTTTTTTTATACATACTTAATGATCAGTTATAAATGAATAGTTTATAGCCATCCTGTTCTTTATAGCTTGATGCACTCTATATTGCTTACATATTTAAAGTAGTTAATGTGATATCATTAAATTTTCAATTCAATTAAATAGCCTAAAATGTACTTAGATAACTTGTCTAACTATAACTTTTTCTTTTGTTCACTGGGGCCCTGGCATTTGTGATACTGACAAATGTCAGATTTGGAGTTGTTCATTGGTGGTTCTGTATGAGAGGAGCCAGTGCAGGAGGAGGATCATCCTACTACACTTTAGTTAGATATTTCCTTTTTCTTGCAGTGAGATTGAGAGATATTTTTTTTCTTTTAATTCAATTTGTAATAATTAAATTCTAGATATATTTACTTTTTGTACTTGAGCTGATTTATTATTTCCTTTACTCTTATAAACTATGCCGTAATGTGGATGTTATGTTATACTATTTTTTGCTTTCGCTACTTTGATATATTGATGTATGTTTATAATTCCAGGTGATAAGTCCTTGGTTTAAGGTGAGTTGGGTCTTACGTGACTCTACTTGAGCTGGGGATTTGCCACATTTGGAGCACCATACTCCCTGTGTTTATGCTAATATCAGTATTAGCATGGCCGCGGAGGGTACGGGGCTCAACAGTTGGTATCAGAGAACACCATAAGGTGTTAGATAGGGATCTATAATTTTTTTCTACCTAATGGACCGTTCTTCTAAAGTCCAAACATCAAGATATAACATTCATAACATAATACTCATATCCTAAAAATCCAGTTATCTCTAGTTGACAAAAACTAATACATTGTACTATTAGGATCAAATGATTTATGAAGAGTCTAACTTGAACTATTATCTGCATGCCTTTGAGTTCTCTTGGAGTTATAGTTTTAAATGGAGACAAGAGAGCAAATGGTAAATCGAAGGAGTTTCAACAAAAGGAACCCTAGTCTTGGACAAACTTCTACATCAAACGGCGTACCAAGAGCTTGACTTTCATATCTATGCACAAAAGTGGTTGAGCTGAGTAGAGTCAGTCCTGAGGCACATAGAGTGTCTAGAGTCCCTCTGGGTTGACATAGTAATAGATCAGATGTTAGACTATATGGGAGTCTAGTGGTATGATACCATCAAGAAGCTCGAACAAAAATGCAAGAGAAAGCGTCAGGAAGTGACCTTTGAAGATTTTTGTGTTGCATTTAGGGTTGAGTAGATTAAGGGTGTCTAAGTATGGTGATTTTTGGCATTTTTCTAAATCTTATGTAAATCTTCATTTCACAAGTAAATGAGACTTTTTGGCATCTATTAGAAATTTAATTGCTATCTTCCTTACAATGATCCTAAAATCTAGATTTGTATTGCTCAACTAGAATGAATTCTGGATCACCCCCTGCTGCTACCCCTATCAAAATTGCTATCACTTCAAACAGTTCTTTTGATGAAGTAGCTCATCTTTGAGCAATGGTGGCATCCTTGTTGGAGAATCAGGCTCAACAAACACTAGTAATGCAAAAGATGATGTCCGATCGTCCAGTACCAGTTGTTGCTACTGCTCCTGCTATTCCTGTTCTGCGACATCCTTTTCCTTCCCATCATTCCATGGATGGTCTTCTCCACAACTTCTTAAGATTAAGGCCTTCCACCTTCAGTGGAAATTTATCTCCAATGTACACAATCGACTGGCTGAAAACTATCGAAAAGTATATAATCTGTCTGAAAATCCCAAATTCAGAAGCCGTCCATCTCACGACATGTTTGTTCCATGCTGAGGCAGAATACTGGTGGGACGAGGTTCAAAATACTGGATTCGTTGATTATAAACTTGAAGACATCCTTTGGGATGAATTCGTAGAGGCATTCAAGGCCGAGTTCATTCCCCTATCTGCACAAAACATCATAACAGATACGATTCTAAGGTTGACTCAAGGAAGTTGTTCCATTGCTGACTATGAAAGAGAGTTTCATAGGTTGATTCGTATTGCCCTAGAGATTATTCAATCCGAATCAGCTAAGTGCCATCACTTTCTCAGTGGACTACAAGATTCACTGAAGGATATGATTATTTCACTTCATCTGACTAGCTTCTTTGAGCTAATAGAGACAGCCAAGGTGCTTGAGCACCATCACTCAGAAAGAGATATATTGATGTATGTTTATAGTTCCAGGTGACAAGTCCTTAGCTTAAGGCGAGTTGGGTCTTACCTGACTCTACTTGAGTTGGGGATTTACCACAGTTGGAGCACCGTACTCCCCGTGTTTATGCTAATATCAATATTAGCATGGGCATGGAGGATATGGGGCCCCACATCTATAAATCAACAATTGGTCTTAATTGGGAAAAGATAGGGGTTAAACCCTAACCTATTTGATTAAGACTTGAACTTTAATTAATTAATCAATTAACTTGATTGAAAGATAATTCAACTGACATTATTCTAATAATGCATTTAATTTAATATTAATCTTAAATTATTGAAGTAGAAGTGCTAAGGTTAATAATAAACTTATATGATTGAAACATCTGAATCTAAGCTTAAGATTCTTGATTTTCTCTTATATATGACTCTTAGCTTGAGAATGATAATAAAACTATATTGATTTATGAAATGATCTGATCCTAACAATATTCTTGATTTTATCCCATTATTGTAGAATAGAATGTGATCAGATGGGTCTAACCATTTGATCTGAACAAATCAATTCATGCTTAATAAATGAACTTATGGATTTAGCACAAATGTTAAAGGTGTGAGATCTTGATGATTTTGCCATAGGAGTGTTTTGTAATATCTAAAAAGCCTAATAAATATTAATACATTGAGGTAGGAAGAGCCTATTGTGACATATTGAGGTAAAAACTTAGATGATCCTTCTTAACCTTAGAAGTTGATCTTAAATCTTACAGTAAAATTCACCTAAGGAATCAGTATGAGATTTATCCCATGTGGTAGTAGCCTATATTAAGTGACCTTTAGGTAACATCCTTAGAGCCTAGTGTAGGATTCATCCAAATAGAGTCAGGATACATAGCATTGGTAAATCCTTGGATATTTGAACTGACTGAGCTCAGATTATTAGCGTTATGATCATGCATACCCCATGGTGCTAAATCACTTTAGCAATAATTAGGTTTGGATGAGTCACTCAAACGTGGACTTATACCCAGGTGCTATTTCAAGGGATTAAATGAATACAGTCCCGCTAGAGTAAATCCTCTAAACCTAAGAGTTTGAACTAAATCCTTAGTTTGGGAGAAGAATAACTATAACAGGGTTCTACCTCCTATCTTGGTGCGCCTTGATAAGTGCAATTATAAGCAAACTAAGTATTAATGTAACGACCCCAATAATCGAATAGGAGATTAATCCAACATTGGGATGTTACTTTGCATTTAACACTATATTAGAAGAAAGATAATCTAACATTAGATGCTAAGTGGCCAAGTCTATTTATGAGTAGTTATCAAGTTAAAATAATAAGAATATAAAATTATTAAGGAGATAAGAAACAAAACTTTGCAAGTATAAACAATACAAGCAATTAAAATAATCCACTCATTCAACCCAAGCAGTTTCAAATAAGGAACACAACACAGATATTCAAAGATAGGCAAAAATGACTCAAGCAATTAAAATCTAGTTTAATTACTACAAAACTATTTAAAAGAAAAAGTAAGAGAAAATATAAGCATTCCCTCCCTCAAACTAAATGTGCAAGAAAATCTTAAAAGTAAGCAGAAGCCATTCATTTTAGGAGCTCGTCATGTAGTTGGAGTTGCATTACCTTAATCAAAGAGCTCTTGATCTGTCATATTTTGGTATTTTAATATGATAGTACAAGAAAATAAGAGAAGAACTATAGTTAGACTAAACAGTCTAAGCATATTTTAATATTTGCTACATTTTAAGTTAATAAGATATCACCATTATAATTTACAATTTAATAAGGATTCCTAGGTGAGTGGCATTTTCAGTTGGAGACTTATGCTAGCTATGAGGAGGAGATCCCTAGGTGAAGCCTTAAGGAAGCTGTTGTATAAGATATTCCTTGCATATTGGAGGAGAGACTCCTAGTGGTGGCTGCTTCCTCTCCTCTTCATATTAAAGTAAGAGCTAAAAGATAAGCTCTTTATAACACTATAACCTTTAAGTCTTTCTAGTAAATTTTTCTGTGGTGTGGCTCCGTGGTAACCTTACATTCTAGTTATATGAAATTTGATAATATATTTAAGTCAAGAATTCTAATTCCATATGAAGCATATATGAATTAGAAGAATCAAACTCAGCATATATTATGCAATTATTCTATTTAATTCATTCATGTAATTAATATACATTTTAAAATGACCATTTTTAGAAAGTCCTAAATATTTCTAACTCATAATTTGCATTAATATAATAGTTAGCAACAAGGGTTTGAATAATCAATTTGAAAAGAAACATACATTTCATTTAATTCAACTTGAATGAATATTTAATAATTCTAATCCTCACATCTATGGAAATATAAGATTTAAATATACAAGTTAAGTTTATATGTGAGATAATAAATGAAAAATTTTGCTATCCTAAGGTTTACACATCCTAAAACAAGCATTTATGAAGAATAAAGAAATTAACATTTAACCTAAACTAAGGAGATAAATAACTAAAATGTCCAAATGTTATCCAAATAATATGTTATACATATCAATGTATTCCTTATATCCTGTAACATTCCTAGGTTCTTACATAGCCTAATTTTTGATTAATCATAGTCTAATTATCATTCTAATGACTTCAAGTAGTCATTAGGACTAATCCTCAAAATTTTGGTGCAATTTGGAGCTAAATCGAATATTTGGAATATTTTAATAATATTTAATTAAGGAAAAATTGAGATATTTAATTTGACCTCTGAATCGAAATCCGACTTCGCCATTGCGATAGTCACCCCAAAACTAGCTAGGGGTGATGTTTTGGACAGTTTGGAAGTCGTTAAATTTTCACGAATATTTTAATATAATTAAATACCCCAAAAATTAGTATAATTAAATAATCGTTAGAATCGAAATTCAACTTCGCCATTGAATTTCTCACCCCCAAATTAGCTAGGGGAGATTTTTTGGGATTTTTTAAAGTGTGTTTATTAAATCTGAATTTTTAATAAATTAAAAAAAATTGAAAGAAATGATTATTTATTTCTTAAAATTTCTAATCTCCATTATTTCCTCCATTTCCTGCACCTGGTACCCACATGCCCATTCCTCCTATTTTTGGTGCAAGCAAGGGAGAAACCTCTCCCCCTTCTCCCTTAGGCCATGCATGCTTCCCCTCTTCTCCTCCTTTAAAATGGAGCTCAGCCCCCTCCTTCTTTTGCTTGCTGCCTAGCTGAAGCTCTTCCTCCCTCCTTCCTTGCTATGCTTGCTGAAAAAGAAGGAGTTCATTCCTCTAAAGTTCTTGAAGAAAAATCGGGTTAGCTTCTTCCGCCATTCTTGCATGTTAAGGTACCCTTTTGCTTACTCTTCCTTGTGGTCTCTTCATGATTTATCAAAATATTGTGAATGCCATTTCAAGTAGCTGTAGTATGGATTCTAAGTTGATCATCAAGCCTCAATCAGACTCAATAATCTGATCAAAGCTCCATTTTCTTCTTTTTAAAATTAGATTTATGTATACTTAGGCTTTAAATTAATTATTTATATTGTTAATATGATCATTTCATGCCAATTTTGGTATCAATGGAAAGGTTTTGAAAAGACCTTTTTATCGGTATATAGCGCCACATGTGAGGTGCCCAAAATTGGGAATATTTTGGGTGTGAAAAGAGACCCATCACAGTTTTCGCACAGGCGAAATTATTGTTGGGTGCTGCGCGCGCCGCAGCGCCCGAAGTCTTGAATTTGGATCTGCCGCGATGGCGTGCCGCAGCGGCATAATAGTTTGATGAAGCATAAATCATTTTTGATGAAATTAAATTAAATCTGCCGCAGCGCTGAAATCTGCTGCAGCGCTTGAATAATTAAATTAAATCTGTCGCAGTGCTGAAACCCACCGCAGCACGCCGTCGTGTCTGTACCTCGGGGAAATAGGTGTCGTAGCGTGCCGCTGTGCCTGAAAGCACTATAGCGCGTCGTAGCGCCACCACGTATTGTAGAATCCAGAAATATTTGAAAGTGCCCAGAACTGTCCGGAATGGCTAAAACTTCATATTTTTAACATTTTAAGGACCTTAATGAGGCCGAAATATATCAATTTTGAACCTAGTTTTAGTAAAATTAAGCATTGTATAAAATTTTATGTGATATTCAAATGCAAAAATTTATCCCAAATAGCATGTGCTAAAATCCCTTATGTATTTACTTAAATATTTTTATACAAAATGTTAATGTTAGAATCTTTGATTGCTTGCATGACCAAGCAAATCTTAATAATCAAATTGCATTGAATATAATTATTTTAAATTTATAATCAAGTGCTAATCCCTTTTTGTATTTGATTTGAGATTTAATTAGCCTTAATTACTTATTATTTTAATCAATGTAATGTTTAAATATGTTAGAGAACTTAAATGCTGATTTGGACATCTTGATTTACCTAAATTTGATATTAATAAATATTTGAACATAAGAATCTTAAGACCTTAATTAAGTAAATAATAGTTAATATAAATCTAAATTTTGCTATCAATAATATACCAATAATACATTGATTTGTCATTGATCTATAAATCAACCATAGGCCTTAATTTTGGTAAGGCTAGGGGTTAAACCCTAAGTTGTCTTGATTAAGATCTAAACCTTAATCACCTTAATCAAGTAACTTTAATTGAAAGATAATTCAACTTGCATAATTCCAATAATACATCTGATTTGACTTTGAACTTAAATGCATTGTATTAGAAGTGCTAAGATTATTAAGAGAATTTATGTGAATAATTATCTGGATTTAAGCTTTAGATCTCCAATTTTCTCCAGAATAATTATAAATTTGTAATGATTTACAACATGATTTAATTCCAATAATATTCTTGATTTTATCCCATGATTATAGTATAGGATGTGATCAAATGGGTCTAACCATATGATCTGATCAAACTAATTCAGACTTAATAAATGTAACTTATGATCTTAGTGCAAATTATTAAGTTAAATGTTAGATGTGTAAGATCTTGATGATCTTACCATAGATTGTTTTTATGTAATTGAAAGCCTTAATAAGATGTTAACACATTAAGGTAGGAAGAACTTATTGTTACATCTTGTAGGAACTTAGATGATTCTTCTTAGCTTTAGAAGACTGATCTTAAGCCCTTATGGTTGGATCACCCAAAGTCCTTAGAATGGGATTCTTCCCATGTGGTAGTAACTTATATTGAGTGATCACTTTGTCACACTCTTACAACCTTGTGTAGGATTCACCTAACTAGAGTTAGTATTCATAACTTTGGTAAATCCTTGGTTGCTAAATAGAATTATTAGAACCTAAATTATTAGTTGGATATAATTATGCATATCCATGGTGCTGAGTCACCTTAGTAATATTCAGGATTGGCGGAGTCACTCCAATGTGGACTTATGATCAGGTGCTATCCCAAGGGATTAGATGAATACAGTCCCATTAGAGTAAATCTTCAAGACTAAGAGTGTTACAATTAGTGATCTAGATTCTTAGTTTGAGATATAAACTGCGACTGGGTTCTACTTCCTATTGTAGTGCGCTTTGATAATTGCAGATTAAAATAAACTAAGTATCTCAAATCCCCTTGCATAAAACACTAAGTATGCTTGTAATTAGGGTATTTAACAGCTTAGCTTGAGATATAAACTGTGATCGGGTTTTGCCTCCTATCGAAGTATGTTTCGATAAGTGCAATTTTAATCAAGCTAAGTGTTAAATCCATCTTTCTTGGAAACATACAACCATGTGTATACAACCTTTCCAACTAATAATTTTAAGTAAAATCCTAAGCAAAGCTAGTTATTGAAATTAGAACTAGGAGACATAATCCATTTGGATGGATTCTGCATAATAGAGACACTTGATTCATTATCTAATTTTAAATTATTTTCTAGATTTTTGAATTTTAAGGCATATAGCAAGAACATGAGCATGAACATAAGCACAAACATGAGCATGACGTATGAGTATTAATGATGATTTATGGATTACAAAATATTACATATATCAATCAGGGAATTTGCAGGATAACTAGTACTATATTCCCAACTAGTTATATATAGACATTGGACCGTATGATTCATAACCGTTCAATGATATTTTGGTTGCATATCAGTGTATATCATATCATGGCATATACATATGCATGACTTAAATAACAAACAACATAGTTTTACATGTTATTACTCAGTTTTAAATCCATTACTATTTTTGCATACTTTTAGTATTCAGTGTACAGTACAGCTTTACTTTACTTTATTTCAGTTTTATATATACAATATTTCTACAATTTTGTTAGAGTTTGCTGACAGACGAAAATACACGTCTGCGTTTGCACGCAAGTGTACGTGGTCCGAAGTAATAAGTGGAAAATTTAATTTTCGGGATTTATCAAACCTCAGGGAATGGGTATTCTGATACCAAGTTGTATTTTCTTTCACTAATGTTTATATGACAAATTTGGTTGATTTTGTTGGTTCCTAATTAGCAATACAAAAGACCTTAAGTAAAGATATGATATGATTAAAAAGGAGAGAGTTGAGATTCATTGTAATATTTGCGAGGGTTGGTTATATGTAACAACCCAGGTTATTACTTTGGTTAATTAAGATCAATCTAAGTCTTAATTGAGATTTTATGTCACTAATTAAGTTATTTAGAACTCATCTCTTAAACCTAGGTCAAACTAGAAGTCAATTGAGTCAAATTAGAATTCTGGAAATCCAAATCCTAGAAAATTGACTTTTTATCTAGACCTCAAATTGAAAATCTGACTTCACCATTGTGTTCAGAACACCCAAATTAGCTAAGGGTAAAATTTTGGAGGCATTTGGAAGTCCTTGGATTTTCATCGAATATTTTAATAATATTTAAATACCTGAAAATTCAAATAAATAAATACTCATCAAAATAAAAATTCGAGTGCGCCGTTGTGTTCCTCACCCCTCAATTAGCAAGGGGTGATTTATTGTAAATTTTTGGAATGCATTTAGTTAGTTAATGTTAATTAATAAAATAGGTTTGAAAATAATTAAATAATAATTTTTTTTATTTAATAAGTAACGGCGTCGTCCACTGTGAGGTAACGCCGTTGCTTCGAATTCTGTCTACGCCGTTCAAATGGACGGATCATTTGATCCATCCGATCTCACGATCGGACGGACGACGTGTCTTCGTCCCCGAAGACACAGCGCGTGTCCTGTGTCTGGACACGCGGCGGAGCCATCGCCACGCGGACCTCCCACCGCCTCCAACCACCACTTAAGGACCTCTTTAAAAGCCTCACTCCCTTCTGTGAGTTGGTTTGACCACTTTGGACCCGAAGGATAAACCAGATCACACCGGTGACTTTCGCAAAACCCCTACCATCCAATTCAAGGTACCCCTGTATACCTAAATCTCTTATTGAATCACATGTTTGCAATTCTGATTGTTTATTCCATGTGTTCGATTGTCCATCTAGCGGGTTTGATTGACTTGATCGAGCCCAATTTTATCTGAATTTCAAGATCGTCCACAGTACAATTCGTTAAACTAGGTTTAACCATGACAGGGTCGACTAGGGTTAGATATTGCCGGAGCTGTGTGCCTTCTCCGGCGACGTTTGGGGTACCAATCGAAAGGTCTTTTAAAGACCTTTGGATTGATATATGGCGCGTCCTCCCGTGATGGTGATTTCACCGCCGTTCTTGATGCCCTAAGACGCAGCCGTCGGAACATCGTGCGAAGACGAAGAACCCCCTTCGGGTTGGGCCGGGTCGGCCCAGGCCCGACCCATGACCCGTGGCGCTTCGGCTGCCTCGGCGGGGCCCACTTTGCAGCGCTTCAGCCAACCGCAGCGCGACACGTGGCCTGCGAATCTGCCATCTGAACCGGTGGGGCCCGCCGTCTTCTGCTCAGCTAGTGACGACCCGCCACGTGTACCTGCAGAAAATTAAATATCAAAAATCATATATAAATATATAATGGATTAATTAATATAAATGAAATTATATATTAATAATAATCAGAATAATTAAATTAATTAAAACAGAATTATTTAATTAATTAAATGCCAATATTTAAACCCTAATATCTTAATAAATATAAGTCCAAATTATGCAAATAAATATATCAAATTGATCAGCAAAAATTAAGAAATAATCTGAGACTATCAAAATTATGTTTGGACTTGTATTTTGTTTAGTGATATTTTAGGGTATGATTTAAATTCAAATAATGTTACAAAACATCAAACCCTCATAACTTTGTATGTGTTAACCCAAACATACTCAATATGTGTCTTAAAATACTCACAAAACTCTAAGGAATATTTTAGTAGGGATAATTTTGCTGTTTGGATTAATTTAAGCCTAATGACATTTAGGACCTAACTCTAATTAGCCTAAATTGACCTAAAACTTTAAATGACCATAAGTTGGTCATCTTAGCTCTAAATTAGGTGATCCAAACACCAATATAGATCAGCAAAACCTAATCTACAAAGATCTACAAAAATATTTAGGATCCAAAGGTTAGATTTGTTAATTTCCCCTAATTACCCTAAAAATTAATTAGTGAATATTAGCAAATTTAACAATACAAATTGGACAAACTAAGTTTCAGAGAACTCCTAGAAGCTATTAGAGCCTAACTATAGGGTTGGATTAGTGATTGGGTGATTAATTTCACTAATCACTCACTAATCACCCTAAACCCTAATTAAGCCATAACTTAGCCAAATGGAGTCCAAATTAAACCTACCACTAGTCATTATAATCAGTGGATCAACTATAACATACAAATACTAAAATTATTCAATTTGGACACCAAATGACAAAGTTAGGATTTTTTACCCTTAATTAAGAATCCTTAATTACCCCTTTAACCCTAGAACTTGTATTGGCTATAACTTAGCCAATACACATTAGAATTTAATAAAATTAGGTTCTATGGAAACCTTAGAGCATAACCTTTAATAAACTGACAGAAAAGTTATATGTCATTAGGGTAAAATTACCAAATTGCCCTTATAGGTCAAATTCCTTAATTTGACCCTATAAGGCTTAATACTTAACCAAAATTAGAGAAAATTACTGTCTAAACTCATATTAGACAGTAAATAATCATTTCATATCATTAAAATTCAAAATTTAGTGTTAATTCATAAAGTTGAGATTTAGACCCTTAAGTAGGGACAAAATAGTCTTTTTGCCCAAAATTAGGGTTTAATGAAATTAAGACCTAATTTCATCTCTAAATTATATTAAATTGTAATTAAAGTGATTTAAACTATAATTTAAATAATTCTAAGCCTTAGATTAGAAAATTGAGAAAAACCCTAAGTTAAGTCTTAAATAAAATCTAAGTAAATTATGAAAGAAATTTCACTTCTTTTGAACTTCTTAGACCATCCTTAGGTCTTATAACCTTAGTTAGGATGTGTGTCCAAGTGATACTCTTAGTATTTAAGAGCCTTAATTCCTAAGACTATGGTTAGATCTTAAGTTAGAATTCATCTAATGGGTAAAATGGGTTACTCATTAAAGTGAAACCTTGATTTTACTAGTTTATTAGATTTTTCATAATTTATTAACTAATTATTTGATCTTTTAACATTTGAATTAGGATTAGAAATCTATCCTATTAAATTTGACTTAATTCAATAGGATTTGCCTTAACCTTTAATCAGTAAGGTGGGATTAAACCTTAGCCCATTTGGATAACCTTGTGATTAAAAATTAAACCTCATTCTTTGAAGTTTGATTCTTAATTCTTTAAAGCTTGATTTGGCTAATCAAGGTTTATTTGGGGTTTATAAAATAATAAACTAGGACAATGATTTGTTTATTTAAATCAAGTAGTCGTCTTTTGATTTTCATATAGTTAGGACTTGACCAGTCCTAATTATCTTCAACTAGTAGGTTCGTGATTCTAAGTTACAGACAGTGTAGGAATTTATGATTCTGAATCTTATGTAACTAGAGTAGTTAGAACGTTTAAATTAGAAAATAGATGATATCACAAAATTTATGTAGTGCTATTTACTAGTTCCTTGATTTGAAAATGCTATGCTTTTCTTATCATTTGAGCCTTTTATACCTTTGGACATACTTAAATACTTGTTACTTACTTTATATCATACTTTGAGTTTCATTCACATTTCATTTGCAAAATTTTAAAAGAAACATTAAATAAACAACATTTTACTTGTGATTTATGTCTTACTTAACCTGCCACTTAGTATGACTTACTTTAGGACTGCTTTTGCCTAGGGAATTTCCCCTATGGTACTTTACTTTGGCATTGGGATATTTCTCCTATTTGCCCTTTAGATACTTTATGGATTTACTTTAGGATCAGGGATGTTTCTCCTAGATGCCTCTTTTGGATGAACTTTACTTTAATCTGGGATGTTTCTCCTAGATTACCAGATGAACTTTACTTTTTGGCAGACTAAGTAAGAGTATCTCACAAGTACAATAAATTAATAAACATTACTTACATTTACATTTCAGATATTTTACAGTACCTTACATACTTTCATTTTATTTCAGACTTACTTTACTTTACTTTACTGATTCAGTACATTTTTCTTTCTTTCATATTTTTCATTTTCTGCAGTTCCTTTTCATTTCAAAACTTTTTGTATGTCAGCGGATTTACCTACTTGAGAGCATGTTAGGATGCTAGTCTTATACTTCAGTACAGTACTTTTACTTATACTATACTGGCATATTAGTTTGATCATATACTTTATGACTTTTCTTTGTACTTAGTAGCATTATCTTGTGCTTTACTTACCTTGTTTTGTAGTCTGAGTTGAGGTATGTTTCTACCTCAATACTTGTTCTTCCTTTCTTTATGCTTTACCGCTATATTTTGCTTAACTTAAGTTGTGATGTCATTAAAATACATTAAAATTCATTACCTTAAAATGTACTTAGACATTTTGTCTAACAAGATTTTTATTTTCTTGGCTGGGGCCCTACCAATATGAAATTGATAATGGTAGATTCTAAGCTTTTTGAGGAGATAGAGCCTTCTGAGGAGCAGATCCAGGAGGAGGTCCAGCCTACTGAGGAACCTTAGTCTTACTAGATTGCTTTACTTTATATTGTGAGGATGAGAGACTCTTTCTTTTCAGCCTTTAAATTTTAAATGTTTGTAATAATACAAAACTTTGTACTTTACTTTCCTGCATTGTATATATTCTGAGCTGGATGTCTTTGTATTATGATATGGATATTTACTTCAGTTGTTACCTTTCTTCCGCACTCTGATACTCATTAAGTGATTGTTAATCTTTACTTTATTCCGAAAAGCACCTCTTTTTCTTAAGATTGGATTGGAGTCTTAAATTCTAACCTAATGTTAAGCATAAGATATGCTTAGTGACGACCACTCCTTAAGCCTTGTGATTAGAAAGGGGCGGCCGCCACATTATATAACTTCATTGTTTTAATGTATACATTCAATTTATTTGCTTTATTAAATCAAGTAAATACCATTGGAATTGGAGTACCCTCCAATTACATTGGGTTCAAGTTTAGTACACAAAGAGAACTCCTTTTGGGTTCTTCCTTAGCACATAAACTCTTATGAGATATTGATTTATTAATTAGATTTTTATTCCCTATGTCTAGGTTACCAAAAGATATCTTTTAATTATGATGGTCTTATAAGCATGACTTCCTATAACCATGCATCATGCTCTTTACACACGGATTAGCTAGATGGGAGGATGCATTGGGTCAATGGACTATGTCACATCATCCATTGAGGTTCCCAACATCCTCTCATCCCTTCTACCTTACTGAGCAGCAGAGCAAGGTTAATGGAGAATTTGGTTCTCAAGCGTCAATCTATTAGAAAAGCTATTACGGGGGGGTGCAAATGAGCTTTGAGAATTTTGTCACATAATTCTCAGCTCTACTTGCACTACCTTCCTTGCTCTTACCTAATTGATGAGCATTAGAACACAAGTTCTTTTAAAGAAAATAATTTAGATTCCAGTTAATTCAAGCATTCATTTCAATATTAAATTTAACGACAAAAAAAAAACATTCTTTCATTACATGTAAATAATATCAACATACTCCAATGATCCCTTACATATTCTTACAATTACATCTCATCCCTCTCCAAGGGATTTTTAACCTTCCATTACTAAGCAAGAATGAGCATACATTCAAAGAAAAGTGAATGTCGCCATCAGTTCATGGCAAGAAATGAATCAAGGGAGCTTAGGAAAAATACAAGGAAACACCCGGAGGTTTTTTGAGGTTCTCTTTACTTTTCCTGCACTATCCTCTTGAAACTCGACCCTTCATTCTTTGTTGTCTTCCCTTTCTTCTTGTTCTTGGTCCTTTTTTTCCCATGGAGAGTTCTCATTCTTTCTCTTCCTACAGCCTTTCTTTTTGGTCCTTGAATAACAAAAGTTGGAACCCTCTTAAGGTCCGAGATTGGCCCTTAAATAAGGATGCACTTAGCCTTAGAGTGTTAAATATCTGACTTTTCCTCTTCCTTGGCTTTAAATCCAATCCCCTTTAATGTTTCCTTCATTTATTCTATTGGGATTCAGCAGTAATAAAGCTCTTCAGGTTTTCAAGATGTTGGGGAAGGCCAAAGGTTGCATTTTGTGGCCTTCCCTATACTGCAATTATTGTTGTTCTAGAATTTTTGGACCGTCTGCTGCAGCGCGCTGTGGCAGCAGCATTCCAAACACTGTTCCGCTGCGACGCCCTATGGCAACCGCATTCCAAATCCTATTTTGTTGCGGCGCGCTGTTGCAGTAGTGCTCTAAATTGTGTTCCTGCATGCAAATTAGTATCTTTTTTATTCGGTCACTGCAACGTCTGCTGTGGCGTGCAACAGCAAATAAAATTTCAGGTTCACAGTTCAATTAGTTCATCTATAGTCTTATAAAATAAAAATTTACCCGCTGCGGTGCGCCACGTGCTGTAGCGCGCTACAGCGGACAAATTTTTGGATTCACTATTCAATTAGTTCATCTATAGGTTTATAAAATGAAAATTTAACCGCTACGGTGGAGAAAGTTGCGTGATACTATTCAATTACTTGTTTATAAAGTTTTAATAAGTCCTCGAGAAATGACGTTGTGGCCCGCTGCGGCGCGCTGTGGCGCGTTGCAGTGTGCAAACTTGTGTATTACTGTTCAAATACTCAACTGTATGATTTTAATTTATTATTAGCGACATGACGCTGTGGCGCACTACAATGGTCTTTCTCTATGTTTGCAGTTCTGCTTTTAAGTAAGGAGTTTTTAATGGGCCACCATGGCGCGCTGCGGTGGTTTTGTCCCAGAATTTGGTAATTCAGCCCATGCAATCTGTTTTCTTCAATTACCTAAAAAAGCATCATTTTCTACTCAAAGTATAGGGATATATATGGTGATATAAATGTTCAAGCACTATATTTTTGCTATAAATTCCAGCTGTATCACACCCCCACACTTAAATTTTTGCTCATCCTCGAGTAAGCTCAAAAATGTGATTTTCTGAATTTTGTTTCTTTTATTTTGTCTAAGGATTCAATGTGCTAATCTAATGTATAATGAATTTTGTTGTCAAGCATGCTTTAGTCAAGATTACTTTATGTCTCCAAGTTTTCATTACCCCTCCAATCAAGTTCATTTTTCTACACTTCATTTAGTTTCAAATTAAAATGTCATGCTTAGTGTTTTAACATGGGAGGTGATCCTGAAATTCTAACCTTAATGATGCAATTGGTGAGTCTTTGAGTGTTGTGTCATATGTGCCCCTTCTTATGATTCACAGGGAACATCTTAACATTTTAGAAGATATACTTTTTTTCATACTAAATGTTCACTTTGTTTAGCTTGGGAGAGATATTTTTCATCATCTCTTTGTATATTTATTTTTCTTGCAAATTCCTTTTAAAGGAAGATCTATTTTTCTTCATCCCTTAATTTAATTCATTGTGGCCTACAGGAGCCTAGCACCTCAATTTTTCACTCACTGCATGCCACCTTGATTTTTGTTCTCAGATCCCCCCCCCCACACTTAAATTGAAGCACATTTCATTTTAAGTCCTGAAAACCAAGCTTAGTAGACTCATGAACTGAATTAGGGGTGTATAACTTAAATTCATTTTCATCTTTATCTCAAATATACTTGTATCTTAAATTCGCACCATAAATTTTTGACATTGAATCTAAAATTAGATCCCATTCAAAAAATTCTTCTTCAAGTTTAATTTTTGCAAAATTGAGGGTGCATTACATACGAAATCTATTTTATTTAATGAAAACAAAAATTACAAAATAGAAAAATTGAAAACATAAAGCAGAAATAGCACAACCATATTATTGTGGGTTGCCTCCCATCGAGCGCTTGTTTTTATGTCTCAGCCTGATGCCAATTTAGCTCATTACGTGACTCCTTCTCTTGGGAGATCCTACAGTAACCATCTCTCTTTCTCTTGCATTTTAGATCCATCTAAGTAAGGTTTTAGACGGTGCTCATTTACCTTTATTGTTCCAGTCAGTGAAGTGATATCCACACTTCCGTGGGGGCATATTTTTTTGATTATAAATGGGCCCGTCCATCTTGATTTCAGCTTTCCTAGAAAGAGCCTCAACCTGAAATCAAATAACAATACCTTCATTCCCAGTTCTAGGTGTTTTGGTCTTATTAGTTTAGCATGCCATTTTTTAGTTCTCGCCTTATACAGCTTGGCACTCTCATGTGCTCCCAACCTGAATTCATCCAGTTCGTGCAGTTGCAGAACTCTTTTTCCACCTACTAGTTTGAAGTCAAAATTTAGCTTTTTAACTGCCTAAAAGGCCCGATGTTCCAACTCTACCGGCAAATGACAAGATTTCTCATAAACCAGCATATAAGGGGACTTTCCTAAAGGTATTTTAATTGCTGTTCTATACACCCAAAGTGCATCATTTAATTTCATGGACCAGTCCGTCCTATTTTTGTTAACCGTTTTCTCTAGGTTTTGCTTTAATTCATGGTTTGACACTTCTACTTGGCCACTGGTTTGAGGGTGGTAGGCTGTTCCTATCTTATGTTTCACCCCATACCCCTTCAAGAGAGTTTATAATTTTTTATTGCAAAAATATATTTCACAGTCACGTATTAGGACACAAGGTGTACCAAATCTCGAGAGGACATGATCGTTCAAAAATTTGATCACAATTTTGGCATCATTATTTCCACAAGCTATAGCTTCAACCCATTTGGACACATATTCCACCCCGACTAATATATAATTACTTAAATTAGAGGTGGGAAATGGGCCCGTAAAGTCAATCCCCAAACATCAAAGAGTTTGACTTCAAAGATTTCATTTAGAGGTAACTCATCCATTTTTCCTAAATTTTCCATCCTTTGACATTGATCACAGCTCTTTACAAAACCAGCAGCATCCTTGAATAATTTTGGCCAATAAAATCTAGATTGCAGCACCTTTGCCGTTGTCCGATCATGTAGCGCCCCACCCCATCGTCATGCGCAAAAGACAAGTATTATGTGTATATTCAGCGGTGGAGCGGTGCGCTACTCAGGAGGATGGGTATACAAGAAAAAACCCATCTTTCTGAATAGGCGGGTCCAAGACTGAGCCATGCTGTAGGCAGCTAACTCGATCCTAAGAATAGGATCGAGAGCCAACACTTAAGATAAGAGTAGAATACTTACCTTAAGTATTAGACTAACAAGTACATTGGATTTAAAGAACAAGTGAGGATCCAATACACGTCATCAATATATCAGCATTTCCAGTATGTTGGTCACATCACAATACTAAGTATAGTAGTATAACAGAGTGCGAAAGCTAAAAGCAATACATTCAGAATACATTCATCACAAGCAGTAGTAAACATTCGTCTCAGAAAAAGAAAGTAAAAGATACATCCAAAATTTATAACAGATTATTTTAAATGCAAAAATATATATAAAGTCTATTGTAGTATTGAAATAAAGCTGAAAGTAAAGGTAGATGTCCAATCCACTAAGGCTCCACGTACTCCTCCTGGATCTCCTGTGTGTCCTCCTGTCCTGTCTCTACAAGCTGCTCGGGATCTAGCAAATTGCCGGATCTCAAAAGTACCCCATGTTAGACAAGAAGTCTAGCAGTTCGCAACTAACTATACAGGAATAAAGCTAAATACAAGCGACAAGTAAAGTAAAGTACAACTGCAGGAAAATGGGAAAAAATACTAAGTAAGGAAAAACTGAAACAACTGAGTAAGTAAGACAATAAAGGCTAAATAAGTAAAATTGTCACACAAAAGAGAACTGAAAGTAAAGGAAACATCGAATATTCATAAATCAAGATGAAAGAAATGTCAAATGCTGTGCTATATGTCACTGGAAAGATGCACCCAAATATGCCACACCACATATGCCATGGATATGTCCCTGAACTATCACTGAAAGACTATGAGCAGTACGGTCCAATGTAAACATACACCCAGTTGGGAATACAGTATGGTGATGCAGATACACCCCGAAATTCCCTAGTATGTGTATGTAACATTCCATAACCCATACTTCATCACTGATGCTCATGCATTACCATTGAAATAATACTTCAAGTCCATGCTCATGCTTATGCCCATGCTCCTATCCTATATGAGTAAAAATCTAGAAATCCATGAAAGATTGGAATGCTATAAATGAATTCTAAGTCTCCACTATGCAGAATCATGCTAAGAGGATTTTGTCTCCTAACTTCTAGATCGATAATTGGTTAAGGTTGCAGATTTAATTAAGGACTATTAGGTAGAATGATGGTATACACATACTTAGTGTCTTTGCAAAGGAGGTAATTCTCATCACTTAGTTTGATTAAGCCACCTTAATTAAGCAATCTTCGATAAGAGGCATCACCCGTTGGCGATTTGTATCTCAAGCTAAGTTATTAAGATGCCCCACTCACAATTACACCTAGTATTTCAAAGGAGGTAACTTCAGTTACTTAGTTTGGTTGAGCCAGACCTATTGAAATGATCTTCTCTAGGAGGCATTGCTTGTTGGCAATTTGTATTTCAATCAAACTAATGAATGAATACCCATTTAATACACTCTTCGGTTTGAATGATTTATTCTAACGAGACTGTATTCGTTTAATCCCTCAGGTTAACACCAGCTCATAAGTCCCTATTAGAGTGAATCAACCAATCCTGAATACTAGTGGGAACCAGTAGTATGGGCATACTATATTATACCACCCAATGATCAAGGTTCAATCAAGACTACTTAATAAAGCAAGGAATTATCAAGACTACCAAGGCCTAAGCTAATGGGTAAGTCCTATATAAGGTTTCACAAATGGTGATCAAAGATCACTTAATATGGATTCTACCACAAGGAGAAGTATCTTTCTAATGTCTTAAGTGATTTCTACCACGAGGGGATAAGATCAATCTCTAAGGTTATGGATCTTCTAAGTTTCTACCTCAAAGAGTCATACAAGGTCTCCTACCTTAAAGTATATGAATTTAGGTCTTTTAATATTTCAGGATGATCTTATGAAGAGATGCTTAAGGCTCCTCATTCTAGCTTCTGATGTTAATATATTGGGTTCCATTTCATAATTAGGTTTAGAATGATTAGATCTAATGATCAAGTCACCTGATCACAACTTAATCTAAGATTATGGGATTTAAATCAGAAGATGATATTAAGATCTTAGATTAATTATTTAATCAAGATGATTTTATTAACCTCTTAAGCTAATCCTCTTGCTTAGGAGAAAATCAAGGATCTTAAGGTCTTGATTCAGATTAGGAAATCACATAGAGCTATTGTCAACCTTATCATGACTAAGTTGAATGTTTAGAGTCAATATCAAATCAGATGCATTGTTGGAAAATGTCAAATTCATTATCTTATAATCAAATCAATTAAGTTAAGTGTTAAGGATTTGGATATTTCTTAAGTATATTAGGGTTTAATCCCTTCTCATGCTTTTAAGTAAAATCAAGTGTGTGTTTAAAGATCAATGTCAGATCGGTGGATTAATCATGTATTATTGGTGGCAACCTCTGTAACAACCCTAGGTTGTTACCCTAGCTAAAACTAGATTAATTAAGCTAAACTAAGGTTTGATTTTGATTCCATTGGATTCAATGAGTCATTTAAACCTAAACCTAGAAGTTTGAAATCAATCGGAGCTAAATTAGAAAATTTAGTATTTTTTGGCAATTTTAAGCCCTGAAAAATACCTAAATTAATTTGATCTTCAAATTGAAATCTGATTTCATTTTTGAATTCCTCATACCCTAATTAGCTAAGGGTGAATTTTTGGGAATTTTTGGAGCTCATTTGATCCTAAATTGGATTTGGAAAATTTAAGATAATTATATATTATTTAATTGGATTTATTTAAATTAAAAATAATTTTTATTAAATAAATAAACCCGGGACTTGCTGTCGGGACTGCGGCAGATCCGCTGCGGGGTCCCGACAGCGATGCACGTGTTTCGGCCATTCGACGTGTAAGCGCGCATCTCAGCGCGCTAGATCCAACGTCCCTCATACCACGCGCCGTGATTAAATCATAATCGCTCGATCGCAGATTAAATCGGATGCCCAAGATCCTCTCTGCAGTTTTGTTAATTAGGGACCGCATCAGACCGTCTATCACCAATGGCTTAGCAGATCAGACGGCGGAGACGTGTCCGAGCACTGTGGAGCATCTTCCTCACCTCGCCCGTCTGTGCCTGGTCCCCCCCGACAGCTAAGATCCTTCCTGTCGCATGGCAGTACGGGAAATTCACCGAATTTCCACTCCTGTCCTCGGCGCGTCCGTCTGGCCGGCTGCCTTCTCCCCAAATTGCCCTTAGTCGTTGGCCCGAGCCATTCCCTTCGGCCCAAGCCTTCTCCCCATTGCCAAGCCTTGGACACCATCCCCAGAGCTCCCCTTGGCCTATAAAGACCTCCGAAAGATCACAATGAGCCCCTTTGCTCACTGTGAACCCTCAATTTCCCCAATTGAAGCCTCTGGAGCTCCCGTCTTCCTCGGCAAATCCCGGCATTTCCCGAAGTGCGAACTGCTGATAGAGCTCTAGTCTGGTGTTCAGACTCCCTGGAAAGCTTTCTCTGACCTGCAGGAAGCTTAGGAGTGCCTCAATTTCCCTCAGCTTAGCCTGCAACCCCGACTTGAGGTACAGCTTCCTCCATTGAAATTTTCTGAAGCTCCTTTCCATTCCTGTCTGTTGAATGAGCTCTGATTGTCATATAAGCAACCTTAGCTACCTAGGAAACCTAATGTAATTGTCTCTTGGTACTAAGCTAGCTCGAATCGATCGTATCGATCGATTGAGCTAGCGGCCGAGCCAATGGCTGAGTCCGACCAAGGACCCAGCGATTGGCTGCACCCCAGGTTAAGATAGGTTGGGGGTTCGATGCGTTTTGGCTCCCTGAACGTGTAGGGATTGAACCCCGGTCGTATCCAGGCCTCTTTGAGGAGAATTGCTTCCTCACAGTCGGCCTGAGATGCCTTAAGGAAGGACGTCTCAGGGGAGCAGCACCCCATCAATCCAGAGGGATCCAGATGGGGGTTCTTGTTCCAATCGATGCGTCTTGACTCAAGGAACATGTAGGGATCGATTTGAGCCCCTGCCGTCACCGGAGCACCGATAATTTCAGCGTTGAAATTCGTTGGGCTTGGGACCCGTCGAGAGGAAGAAGACGAAGTCACGGGTCCGGGTCAGGTCGGTCTCTGACCCGCGTGGTTCTGATTTTGGGCCGTGGTTAATTAAATAATTATTGGATTATATTTTTAATGGTTACAAATTTAATTAATTTTATCCTATGAGTCTAATTTAAATAAAAATACAGATTAAATTAATTGGATAACTTTAGTTATACGAATCCAAATGGTATGATCCAATATACCATTTGAATCAGAAAAATTCAAAGAATCTAAATATAAAATAAAATCTTAAATCCAATGGTTGGATTAAAAATTATTTGCCAAGCCTTCTCTGTTTTTAATTAAATCATGTAAAGTTATTTGATTGTCCAATTAATGAGATTAAGGACTCTGATTGCTCCTTAAACCCTAAGGAACAAATTCAGACCCTTAAAGGTAACTTTGGATAATTAATTTTCCTAATCACTCCTTAATCACCCTAATCAAGGATTAGTGACTTAAGCCTTAATTAAGCCTCTAATTTGGGTGGGGATTGTTCCTACTTACATATTAAGCCTATTATAACCTATGTGTAAGGTTAGATTGCCCTAGAGTGTCATAATTTCACTAATCACTCTAATTGACTTAATTAAGTGATTAATGCTAATTAAGACTAATTAGGTCATCAAAACCTAAAATAGGTGTGTTACTCACTTCAGTAACCATATTGAATCATATTAAGTCAGATAGGATCTAACTTGAGCAACTAAACCCTAAAATCCTAAATTCTACCCATAAGAGGGGCATTTTGGTCATTTTGACCAAAAGATGTTTAAATGCTCCCTAAAGCTTGGAAATTTTAGTAGACTATCCTAAGGTAGATTAGAAGTGTTCTCTGAACTCTTAAACTAATAGTAAGGTTAATGTGATCTTTAATTCAAGAAAACTCTACTTAATCCCTAATTAAGACACTTAGATCCTAAGTGATCATTAAAGAGTCTTTTGGCAACAGTCCTTAAATCTAATACTTGAGATGATTAAATACCACCTTAATAAGTTCAGTAAGGTTAACCTAAGAGTTAAAACTTAAAGAAATGTAATTGGTAAAGTTTAAGTCAAAAATTAGCTTAGGGTCTAAAAGTGATCAAACATCAGATCCTTAGATCTTAAGTAGCCTAAGGAGGTCAATATGGGTTTAATGTTAATCTAATACTTGGAATTGTCAATTTTAACCTTAATAAGCTCCTTATAGTTGATTATAAACCTAGATTCTAAAGTGAATCACAAATGGAAACTCTTAAGCTAAAACTCTAATTAGAAGTCTAGAGTGATCAAACTTCAGATCTTTAGATCTTAGATCTTAGACTTAGATCTTTAATTTGAATTAAACCACCTCCAATTGAAATTCTTTAATGATTGATTGTGTAATCTCTTAAAACCTTCCATGTGGGTATAGGATGATTCAATCAATAAGATAATGAAATTATCTTAAAGATTGAATATAGATCTTAGATTCTTCTTAATTGATTATTTTATCTTATAATCAGTAGAATAGTCTTTTACTAAGTTCTTAGTTCTTGAATCTTGTAGCTTATAGGACTCTTTACCTTAATTTGGGGTAATAAGTGTGAATCCTAGATCCTTATTAAGATATTACATAGGATTTGGGATTTGAACTCAACATAGGGTTTAAGTTCTAAATTCTTAAATCTTGATTTATTTAGTCAAGATTTTGGTAAGAGAGTAAAATATTGACAAATTAGGTCATTGATTTGCTTACTTAAACTATATAGTTGTCATATGATTATTGGATTAGAACTTGTTAAGTTCTAATATTAACTTTAAGGATGTAAATCTGAGATTCTACTCGATAGCTGGATATTGGAGATCCTAAGCTTGTACCTTCTCAGAATAATTAAATTTGGTAATTAGATAACATCAGATATCACTTGAGTCTAGATTGAGTCTCTTGCTTACTTTGACTAGATTGCTTTGCTTACCTTGATTTTTGAGCCTTATTCCTTGAGCATAATAGGAAAAACTTAGGATATGGATGATACATCCTAAGCTAGTATTGGAATTGCATATCATTCAGTTTTGCCTTGTTTGTACTTAGTAGAATATGTCCTAGCTTAGTCTACCTCTTCAGTAGTAGTATTGTATAGACTTGATTCAAACCTAGCATATTTGGATGGCTGGGCTCGGGATTGATTGATGGATATTGGAGGCCCTGTATGGCCTATTGGTTGGTATGACAGTACTATGTCTTAGGCATATTGCTACTTTAGCTGCTGAATTGTATTATTTTTTGATTTGCTTTGCCACATGCTTCAGTGGCCTTATTTTCAGTATTTGCTCGCTTTGCCACATGCCTCAGTGGCCTTATATTTCATATATTGCTTTGCTTTTTCCACATGTCTTAGTGGCCTTTCTTTTTCATATTAATCTACAAGTTGTATGTATACTCTTATAGCTTAGATATATGTATAAATGGAATGTTTAGGATGCTAGAATTTTATCATGTTCAGTACTTGTGTTCTTTTATACTCAGCATGTTTTATTGCGATCATAATTATGTTAGGATCATATTTATTTCAGTAGTTGCAGTTACTTTTGCTTTTAGCTTCACCTTGTTTATTTGGTGTTTTGTATGTTATTTCACATACATGTTGCTTGCTATGAATGGATAGTTTATAGTATTCCCCTTCTTGTATTGTTTGTCGCACCACATAATTGCTTGCATGTTAAAAATAATTAAATGTGATATCTTTCAATATTCAGTTCATTTAAATAGCCTAAAATGTACTTAAACAATTGTCTAAATGTAACCTTTTTATTTTGTTGGCTGGGGCCCTGGCATTTGTGATACCGACAAATGTCAGATTCAGATGTGTTCGTGGGCAGTGTCGCAGAAGAGGAGCAGATTCAGGAGGAGTATTGTGCTGCTGCTGTTTAGTTAGCTGTTGCCTTTTTATTTTAGTGAGATTGAGAGATATTTTTATTCTCTTTAAACTTCAGTTTGTAATAATTAATTCTGAATGTATTTTATTTCTGCATTATGATGAGTTACTATATTTCATTCTCCTTTCCTACTATGTATGTTTGTGGATGTTACTCTATTTTGTATTGCTTCTGCCACTTTGATATATATATATTGATGAATGCTATAGCACTTGGTGACAAGTCCTTGGCTTAAGGCAAGTCGGGTTTACCTAACTTTACTTAAGTTGGGGATTTGCCACAGTTGGAGCACCGTACTTCCATGTTGTCAGTACGGGGGCCCCACAGTTGGTATCAGAGAACACCATAAGGTGTCAGAATGGGATCTATGATTCCTTTCTACCTAATGGATCGTTCTTCTGAAATACACGCATCAATATAAGTGACATCCAAAACATAGTAGTGTCAGTAACTCTATGCAAAATGAAAGAGGAGAATACTCCCATCCTAATAAATTTATTCATTTGGAGTCTAACATAAATATAATAAAATTTTGTCCCAGAGTCAAATGGGATCTGAAGAGTCTGATATAGACTATTATCAGTGTGCCTTCAGGAGAGTTTGGAGCTGTAGCTTCAAATGGAGGTAGAAAAGCAACTGGCAGACTGTAGGAGTTTCATTAAGAGGAATTCTTATCCTGGAGAAGCTTCTACTACAAGCTGTATATCGAGGGCTCAACTTTCCCATATACGCGTAAGAATGGTTGAGCCTAGTGGAGTCCATTCTGGAACACATAGAGTGTCCCGAGTCATTTTATGTGGATATTGTGACTGACCTGATGGTGGACTACACCGGAGTGTGGTGGTATGAGACCACGGCAAGACTTGAGAAGAAACGTAATAGGAAGCATCGGGAAGTCACCTTTGAGGATTTTTGTGTAGCCTTTAGGGCAGAGTACATTGATAATGTTTGAATGATAGTTAGGTTAAATGTTATTTCATTTTCAAGCAACTCCATTTGATTTACAGTTTTGGCATTGTAATTTCTAAATTCTATGATTAATGAAAAATTTTGATTTCCCTTCCTTAGAGTAAATTCTGAGTTTGTTCTTTTATTAATTAACTACAATGGATTCTGGATCACCACCCACAATTACTCCTATCAAGAACACGGTGGCCTCCAGTAGTTCTAGCGATGAGGTGGCTCATCTGTGAGCCAGTGGCAACTCTCTTAGAAAACCAAGCTCAACAGGCGCTAGTCATGCATAAATTATTGAATGATCGTGTAACTCCAGTCACTGTCGTTGCTCCAATAGTCCATGCTCCATAAGTTGCTTCATCTTCACACCATTCAGCAAATAATCTCCTCTATAATTTTTTGAGGTTAAGACCTCCAACCTTTGGTGGGAATCTGTCCCCGATAGATACAGTCTATTGGCTAAATGTCGTGGAAAAGGATTTGATTAGTCTGAAAATTCCGAACTCCGAACCCGTCTGTCTTACCACCCATCTGTTCCATGCCGAGGCAGAGTATTGGTGGGAAGAAGTCAAAAATATCCAGTTCATCGATTATGAACTAGATGACATTCCCTGGGATGAGTTCGTCGAGGCTTTCAAGACTGAGTTCATTCCCCCATCCGCACAAAACATGATTATAGATACAATCATGAGGTTGACTCAAGGAAGTCGCTCAGTGGCAGAATACGAAAGAGAGTTCCGTAGATTGATTCATTTCACACCAGAAGTCACCCATTCTGAGTCAGCAAAGTGCCACCGCTTCCTTTGTGGACTCAGAAGTTCGTTAAAGAATTAAATAGTGTCGCTCTGTCTAACTAGCTCCTTCAAACTAGTGGAAACAGCTAAGAAGATCATAAATGAAAAGCGCAAACCACTCTGAACCAGCGAGGAAATTTCAAGAGATACGGATCCAACCCTGCGAAAGTGTATCAACTGGAAGCAGCACCTACTGTCAAACAAGCTCAAAACTGTACTAAGCCACATCCATATGGCAAGTGTTACCACTTTGTCCAGAGGTTTTTAATTGTGGGCGCACAGGCCATCGGTTTTATCAGTGTGACCACACGGAAACAATAGACGGAGTTTAAATGAAGCCGTATCATAAGAAGCAAGTGTTCCGAGCAACTCCACTGAATCGGAGGGAACCAAATATGGCCATAATGCCAGCCCCTATTTCTGAAGTTGCTCACACGCAACCACGAGTCCCCAAATCGTAGAACTATCAATGACGACAGTCTAACAATCATTCTGCTAGACCTGCACGAGTATATGCCTTAACTCCTATCGAAGCCGCCGAAGATAACAATGTGGTTTCAGGTACACATTCCTAAACCTCTCCTGTCAAAAATGTATTTCTATATTCTTTTCAAATTGTTAATACGACACTGTATATATCGAGGCACACTTTATTTCAATAACCAACCTTGTAGCGTATTGTTCGATACTTGTGCTAGTCACTCGTTTATCTCTGAACAATTTGCTAATAATCTTAAACTTCATGCATGCAACCTAGCACAAAAATTGAGTGTTGGACTTCCATTAGGAATCCAACTAAGTGCTCATAAATTTTGCAATATCAAAGTCCCAAAAATGATCAAGAATTTTAGGATAAGCTAATCATCCTACCGATAGCTAACTTTGACATCATCCTTGGGATGAATTGGCTCAGTGACAATAATGCTGTGATAAACTGCAATAAAAAGAGAGTCACTCTCCATTCTCAGGGTAAGCCTGAAACATTTATAGGAAAAACTAGCACGCAGTTATCTTTAATAAATGTTATTAAAGCTGAACAACTGATTGGCAAGGGTTGCAGTGCCTATTTAGTCACCATGATGGGCGAAACAAAGGAAAATATCTCCCTTGCTGATTGTAAGGTAGTCAAAGAATTTGCCGATGTATTTCTAGAAGATTTGCCTGGTGTACCTCCTTTCAGAGAAGTGGAATTCTCTATTGAATTGATTCCTCGTACACAGCCAATATCAAAAGCACCTTATAGAATGGCACCTAAGGAGCTTCAGGAACTCAACGAGTAGTTGCAAGAGCTCTTGAATAAAGGTTTCATTAGGCCAAGCATGTCTCCTTGGGGAGCGCCAGTTTTATTTGTGAAAAAGAAGGATGGATCTATGTTTATGTGCATAGATTATCGTGAACTGAACAAGGTCACCATAAAGAACAAATACCCACTGCCTAGAATCGATGATCTGTTCGACCAATTATCCGGAGCTGTGATATTTTTCAAGATCGATTTAAGGTCTGGATACCACCAGCTGCGAGTAAAGGAAGACGATGTAGGGAAGACTGTGTTCCGTACTCGTTATGGACACTTTGAGTTTTTGGTGATGTCATTCGGACTCACTAATGCACCATCAATCTTTATGGATTTGATGCAGCGCGTGCTAAAACCGTATCTGGACAAGTTTGTGATCGTCTTTATTGACGATATCCTCATTTATTCCAAAACTCTGAGAGACCATGAAGAACATCTGAGGTTAGTGTTGGAAACCTTGCGTGAGCATCAACTTTATGCCAAGTTCTCCAAGTGCGAGTTCTGGCTTAACTCCATTGCATTCTTGGGGCACGTGGTCGATGCTCAGGGCATTCGAGTAGATCAGAGCAAAGTAAAAGCTATTCAGGATTGGGCTCAACCTAAGTCTGTCACTGACATTAGGAGTTTCCTGGGATTAGCAGGGTACTACAGGAAGTTCGGTAAGGGCTTTTCCCAGATTGCTTCGCCATTGACTAAACTAACTCAAAAGGCTGTTCCATTCATTTGGAGCCCAGAGTGCGAGGAAGCGTTTCAAACCTAAAGGATGCTCTATCTGTCGCTCCAGTTCTTGTTCTACCTAAGGAAGGTTTGAACTATCAGGTATATACTGATGCCTCTGGAATCGGTCTAGGTTATGTTTTAATGAAAGAGGGTAAGGTAATTGCTTACGCCTCTCGTCAACTAAAACCCCACGAGATAAATTATCCAGTTCATGACCTTGAACTTGTAGCCGTAATATTTGCCTTAAAAATATGGCGTCACTACTGTACGGAGTGCAATGTTCAATTTTTGCTGATCATCAAAGTTTGAAGTACATCTTCACCTAGAGAGAATTGAATTGTGGCCAGAGAAGATGGCTGGAGCTCATCAGTGATTATGATCTCAGTATCCACTATCATCTGGGAAAAGCAAATGTTGTGGCCGATGCCCTTAGTCGTCGTGCTACTTTAACCTCGATGATTTCCTCCAGTTTCTTAGAACCTGAATTTCGTAAGCTCGAATTTCTCCAGTTAATGGCGATAGGCTGAGTTTGCTATTAGCAAATATTAATGTGGAACCCACTTTCCACGGAGATGTCTCCATCTCGTAAACCAAAGATGTTGAGTATCTGAAATTTAAGGCAGATATTGAAGGTGGTCTTCACCATGATTTGCAGTTGCAAAATGGTGTAGTTTATCAAGGTAATCGATTGTGGATACCTAAGTCCATGCACCAAGAGGTGTTAGTCAAAGGCCATAATTCTGGGTATCACATTCACCCAGGCAGTACCAAAATGTACCAAGATTTAAAGCAATCATTTTGGTGGCTAGGTATGAAGAAAGATATAGTAGATTTTGTTACCAAGTGTCATGCCTGTAGCTTAGTTAAGGCCGAACACCAAAGACCTAGTGGTCTTTTGCATCCATTAGATATTCCTGAATGGAAATGGTTTGATATATCCATGGACTTTGTCATGGGATTGCCTAGTGCCAAATCCGGTGCCGACGCAATCTGGGTTATTGTAGATCAATTGACTAAATCAGCGCATTTCCTTGCTATCCATCAAACTGATTCAGTAGAGAAGTTAGCAAAGCTCTACATCAAAGAAATTGTCAGATTGCATGGGATTCCGAAGTCAATCGTATCTGATAGAGATGGCAGATTTACTTCCAGATTTTGGCAAGCTGTGCATCAAGATCTAGACACGACCCTAGCCATGAGTACAGCTTTTCATCCTCAAACGGATGGTCAAACTGAAAGAGTGAACCAAGTGTTAAAAGATTTGCTTATGCTTTGTGTTCTCGATTTTGCTGGTTCCTGGGAAGATCACATCCTATTAGTGGAGTTCGCCTATAATAACAGTTTTCAAGACAGTATTAAGATGGCTCCTTATGAAGCTTTGTATGGTAGAAAATACAGTACTCCACTAGCCTGGTCTGAAACAGGAAGTGTTCAACTGTTTGGTTCAGAATTGGTAGAAGAAACCAGTAGTAAGATCAAGTCAATTCAACAGAGAATTCGTTCAACTCAAGATCGTCAGAGTAAGTATCATGACTCTCACCACCGTCCTTACTCGATCGAGGCGATCCTTAAGGAGCTTTAACCCAATCGATTGATTTGATCTGGGCTAACCTAGATCTTAATCTCGATACCATTGGGTTCTGGACAACAATACGAATGCATACTCATCAAAAGGAAGAAGGTTCGAGCCTTAGTGGCTCAAAACTAGAAACTGGGGTACCTGGATTCTCGGGCGGGCTCGGGGTGACCGTCTAAGGGCTCGGCTGGCCTTGGCTGCACTTCCAAATGCTAGAAAGGATCCTAAACACCAGGAGAGACTACTATCAGCGGTTTAGAAGCTACTGGATTGCCTTCTCGAGCTCTGGAGTTCAGTAAGGGAAGAGGGAAAGCAGTGGCAATTTGAGGGAATTTGAGCAGCAAAGGGACAGAGGAGAGATTACTGAGGCTATTTATAGCCTCAGACGAGCTTAGGGAAGTGTCTCGAGGGCTGGCTCAGGCTGGAGAGGGCCCAAGAGGTCGGGCCATGGTCGAGCTCTCGAATTTCCAATTCGAGCTCGGCCGGGTCACGAGGGTCGATTGGGGCTTCAATCCATTATGGGAGGGATTCTAACAGCATGCTGAGGTGGATGCGGAAGTGGGGGACAGGACCTGGCTGCCTGGAATTCCCTAGATTCCTTCTGTTGGGTGCGGGCGAGAGGAAGACGAAGGTCCACAGTCGCGGGACCTTCGGATGCCGTCTGATCTATCGATCAGATGGCAGAATGGCTCAGATCGCTCAGATCCTAACGGCCGATCACGGGAGCGATCCGGGCCATAGGATCTGTCAGGTAGATCCAATGGTCAATCTGTGGTTCTGCGGGATCACATCTCGACCGTTGGATAAAATGCGGAACGGCTAGATGTGCGGGACTCCGTTGTCACATGCCCAGGCTCCGCAGCGGATCGCCCGTGGTTCGCACAATGGATCTAGCTGTTTAATCAGGTAAAAAGGTTTAATTGCAAATTTGAAATGTTAGGAACCCTTTTGTGTAATTATACCATTTTAAATTAAATTGAATTATGGCCTGAATGATCTCCAAATTGCACCAAATTTTCACCCTTAGCTAATTTGGGGGTGAAGAATTCAAAAATGCAATCAGATTTTAATTCTAAGATCAAAATATTTTAGGTCTAATCTAGGGTATCTAAACTGATCAAATTATTATTTTGGACTTAGAGAAGTCCAATGAACTTCAAATTTTCTAGATAGGTTCAGTTTAAGGTTCTATAAGTAATGGTATTTAAAATTGACTAGGTTACCTATAATTTTAGCAAGATAACAACCTAGGGTTGTTATAGATCAATACCATGATGCCCTCCATAAGGGGATGTGTGGCAATGATATAATATGTTATATATTTCTGGTTCAGGCACACATCTCCTTAGGATTTGATCGGCACAACATTTGTATAGGAAGGGATTATACCAAAAATAATTCTTAATGTCAACAAAAAAACTTTTTCTTTGTTGATAGTTAAATTCTTTTCGGATTACCCTTCCTGCAAGATAGTTGGCAAAATCAGCATACCAAGGACGATTTCTTGCAGCAATTGTATATAGTTGTTCATCAAGAAAAGTTTCACAAATTTCTTCTCCTTCCTTATGCTTTATATTAGTCAATCTAGAGAGGTGATCAGTCACCACATTATCGCACCCCTTTTTATCATGAATTTCCAAGTCAAATTCTTATAGAAGCAAAATCTAACTTATGAGTCATGGCTTTGCTTCTTTCTTTTGAAGAAGATACTTGATCGTAGCATGATCCATGTACACAATTATTTTTGATCCAATAAGATACGCCCAAAATTTGTTGAACCCAAAAATAATCGCTAAAAGCTCTTTTTCAGTGGTGGCGTAATTTCTTTGGGCTTCTTCCATTAACTTACTTACCTAATAAATGGAATAGCAAAAAATTTTCTTACGCTGTCCTAGAACTGCTCCAACCACAAGATCACTATCATCACGCATGATTTCGAAGGGGTGATCCCAGCTAGTAGTAGAATTTATAGGAACTGAAATGAGAGCTGATTTTATTGCATTGATTCCTTTTGTGCGGTCTTCACCAAATTTAAATTCAACATCCTTTCCTAGAAGCTGACACAAAGGTAAATAGATTTTAGAGAAATCTTTTATGAACCTTCTACAAAACCCAGCGTGCCTAAGAAAACTCCTAACTCCCTTTACATTGGAGGGTGGAGGCAATTTCTCAATAACCTCAATTTTAGCTTTGTCTACCTCAATTCCTTTTATTAATATAAGGTGTCCAAAGACAATACTCTCCTCCACCATGAAGTGGCACCTTTCCCAATTCATAATAAGATTAGTTTCCTCATATTTCTTTAGGACCTTACCCAAGTTTGTTAAGCAGTCTTCAAAGGATTTTCCCACTACAGAAAAATAATCCATAAAGATCTCAAGGAAATCTCCTATCATTTAAGAAAAGATGGCCATCATACACCTTTGAAAAGTTGCAAGTGCATTACGTAGACCAAAGGGCATCCTCCTGAAGGCAAATGTTCCATAGGGGCACATGAAGTTTGTTTTTTCCTGGCCTTTCGGGGCTATCAAAATATGATTGTACCCCGAGTAACCATCCAAAAAACAGAAGTAAGGGTTTCCGGCCAGCCTATCTAACATCTGATCAATGAATGGGAGAGGATAGTGATCTTTCATAGTTGCCTTATTTACTCTTCTATAGTCTATGCATACTCTCCACCCCATAACCTTCCTAATAAGAATTAATTCATTATTTTCATTCAAAGTCACGGTTATCCCGCTTTTCTTAGGGACCACATGAATAGGACTTACCCAGGGGCTATCCGAAATTGGAAAAATGATCCCAGCATCCAAAAGCTTAATAATCTCCTTATGCACCACCTCTTATATATTTGGGTTTAATATTCATTGAGGTTCTATGGAAGGTTTGGAGTTGTTTTCCAGCAGGATACGGTGCATGCATAAGGTAAGACTAATACCCTTCAAATCGGCAATGCTCCATCCATTTCCCTCTTATGCTCACTTAACAATGTACACAATTTAGTCTCTTGAGTTGGGCTTAACAAAGATTATGATCGGTAGTGAAGTTCCCTCCCCAAGATAAACATATTTTAAGTGTTTGGGCAAGGGTTTCAAATCTAATTCAGGGGGTTCATCTATAGACATCTGCATTCTCTTTCTTTCATGAATCAACTCATTAATTTTATTTTCCTCCTCATCAATTCCAACTCCTTATTCTTCCTCTAAATTGGATTCCTCTATATCTCTAGAAATTAACACCTCTTCTAATACATTTAATTCCCAACACTCCTCATCTGGCTTAAATGGGTGCCTCATCGAGTCCTTTATGTTAAAACTCACCTCCTTTCCCTCACGATGAAGAGTCAATTCACCCTTATCAACATCTATCATGGCTATTCCAGTAGCAAGGAATGGTCTCCCCAAAATTGTAGGAATCTCCTGATTTTCATCTTCCATTTCCAACACAATAAAATCGGCGGGGAAGATAAATTTATCAACCTTTACTATAACATTTTCCAAGATTCCCATGGGAGTTTTTACGAATCTATCTGCTAGTTGGAGGAGGATTGAGGAAGGTTTTAAAGAATCAATTCCCAATTTTTTAAATACATAAAATGGCATTAAATTTATTAAGGCACCCAAATCACATAAAGCCCTTTTAAAAGAATGATTTCCTATTGTGCAAGGAATGGTAAAACTCTCTGGGTCTTTTCTTTTAAGGGGAATTTTCTACTGGAGAATGGCACTGCATTCCTCAGTCAAAGCTACCATTTCCTTTTCATTTATTTTTTTATTCTTTGATAGAATATCCTTCATGAACTTAGCATAACTGGGCATCTGTTCCAATGCTTCAATGAAGGGAATGTTCATATGAAGAGTTTTAAAAGTTTCAAGGAATTTTTGGAACTGATTTTCTAGCTTCTCCCTTGCCATTCTTCGAGGATAGGGGATGTGAGGAGTGTGATCAGTAGGTTTAGTCATCTGTGTGTTAGTTTCCTCATTCATCTCTTTCTCTTTGTCCTTATTGATTTCTTTTTCCTCAATTAATCTCTCTCCCAAAAATTGAGAAGTGTTTTCAGAATTTTATAATACCAAAGGTTCTATAATTTTTCTACTTCTCAAAGTTATGGAATTTCCTTCAACAAGAAGAGGTTCTCCTCCGCCAAAGCTGAGCACCACTTCTTCTCCACAACCTCTCGGCCAAAGGGTTTTGGGAATTTCTTGCCTGTCCCTAATGAGCAAGTCGATCCAAGGGGATGGAGGGAGATGGTGACTAAAAAATCTTCCTCCTACCTGACTATAGTCTAGGAAATTTATGCAAATGCCATAAATGCGGCCGGACGGACGGTCTTTGTTCTGGGTAAGGGAGTAACCTTTGGGATTACTCAAATCTAGCAATTCTACGGGTTAAAGGAGGTAGAAACTTGTTCATACTTGTAACTCTTGGAATCTCACTTTAATCCCTCTAATCTTGCTATGAAGCTCATTTGTAAAGACTCGGACTAGGAGGAAAACCTAGCCAACATTCCTCATTCTGAATTGATGGACACAAGTAGAGCATGACTGCTTTTCATTTCTATCTTTGTCATGCTGTTAGGTCACTTGACGGAAGTAACCCACTCTAGAGCGCTCTTAATGTGCACCTTGATAAGGCTAGGGGAGATCTGTATCTCTAGTATCATTTTTGAGCAGCTCTGGAGCTCTCTTCAGGGGCCCTGTGCTGCATTAGCCTTCGAGTCATTGATCTCTGGGTTATGCGTGGCCCAAAGGGTCAAGATCCTCTCCACCGACCCCGTCATTCCCCCCAACACCGCTCTTGCGCGTTCAAATTTGAACGTCCATTCTAGTGAGCAGAAGCAACCCAAGAAGAGGAGGGGCGAACATGGGCAAACGTTAGCTCCGTCCGGCCGTACCTTCATCAACAAATTGTTACTACGAATTTATGAGCAATAAATAGATTTAGGAAAAGCTATGGCAACTGACATGCGATTCTTCAAAAACCGAACACCTGCTATCCATGCGAATACTCTTACAACGTGGAAGAAGAAGAGGGGGATGATGAAGACCAAGAATAAATATGTTGTACTTTTTCTTTTCTTTTCATGTGTTTATTTCCTTTTCATATCTTGATGAAGTAAATTTGGATTCTCCTACATGCATTGTTTTTGCTAAATAAAAGAAAAAAATGAATTTTATCTAAATACTTACAAAAGTATGAGAAGTTATGAAAACACCAAAAAGAGAATTTTATTGTCAAACCAATAACTTTCTTAAACAATAAATGAGACACTAAGTGGATGCTCTAAACAATTCATAACAAAGGAATAGTATGAAGTTGTGTCTAGTCTCCAAACATTTAATGAGAACTATGCAAAAGTGCTAAGTGTGGGTGAAAAAGATGGATGAGCAAGCTAGTGAGGAACCTAATGTTAACTAATGAGTGTGCTAGGCTCCTATGGGACTTCATAATCACAAAGATCTGAAAATTGGGATGAAGAAAAATGCCTCTCCCAATAAAAAAAAATAGGGATGAAGAAAAATATCTCTCCCAAGAAAAAGGAAAAAATGAATCAAGATGATGGAAAGTATCTCTCCTGAAATATCTTGTATCTTTGTGATTCATAAGAAGGAGCACATATGGCACATGCGGGACTCAAGCGCTATAGCGCGCCACATCGGGAGGACTTGGGGGACTATAGAGGGAGGACTTGGGGGACTCAATTGCTGCAGCGCGCCACAACAAGAGGACTTGCGGGACTCAAGCGCTACATCGCGCCACAGCGGGAGGACTTGCATAATTCGATCGCTGAAGTGCGCCACAGTGAGAGGACTTGCGGGACTTGATCGCTCTAGCACGCCATAGTGAGAGGACTTACGGGACTCAATCGCTGCAGCGAGCTGCAGTGCGCTTCAGCGGGCATCAAATTTATGTCTTCTCAGAATATTAAATGCAGCTGAGATTTGACCTAGAATCTGGATCTTGTCTTCCAGCCATTTTTCCAGACCTGTTGCTTGAAATTAAATTGGGAGGAGGTGATTTGAAACAAAATAAAAGAATAAAAAAGGAAAAAAAAAGTTGTCACATCAAGCTCCACTTGGTTTGGCAATGATGGCAAAAATTCTAAATCAATTTTCAGATTTCAAATGGCTGAAAATGGATGTGCACCCCTCCTATAAATATAGCTCTTCAATTCATTTGAAGGGTTCCCAATTTTGGCTTAAAAAACTTCTAAGTGAGAAAGGGGCTGCATAAAAGAGAAGGAGAACTCTCCAAGTGTGAAAGAACTTCAATTGCTAAGGAGAAGAAGGGAGAAAGGCAGCACTACTTACCTAAGAGAAACGACTAAGGAAAAGAAGAGGAGAAAACTGGAGAACTCCATCAAAGTAATGTTCCTAGTAATTCTAACTCTTGCCTTTGTATTTTTCTTAGTTGATCATGAAAGGGTCTTTATCCATGTATGTGTTCTTCTTTGTCTCAAGTGTAATGGACAGCTAAACTCCCCACTTGGGGAGGGTCGGGACAATCCTATATGTCATGTAAGGGACTATTACGTATGAAAATTTCCTCAAGCTTCTAATGAAAATTTGTGAAATGAATAACTTGTTAAGGAAATCAAAAAGGGGCTATTTGTGGACTTGAATGTGGACCATATGATGAAGGACCTAAATGACATCAAGACTTAAAAGTCTTGTGCTCCATAGCTCACTCTTAGTTTAGAGCTGGAATCATGAGTGCATAGGAGCTTAAAACTATGCGAGGAAGTTCTTGAGCCTAGTGCATCTTGATCTATGCCCAACTAAGGTGTTGATGCATGTGAGCTAAGACCCACTAATTGAGCTCTGCAGCTAGCATACGTGATGGGAGGAAGATAACTTGTTGAGAGCTCATGTGTGACGTGACACAACACATTTAGCTAAACTAGTCATCTCCTTATCCGAACTGCGCATGACGCGCGCGATGCCCTTAGTGGAATCAGTGCTTGTAAGATCTTAAATAAGGTAACAACTCTCATTTCTATAATCCATAAATGAGAGGAAAACCAATGATCTAAAATCTTATGAGGGTCTTTATGCTGAAATAGAACCGACTGTGTGTTCATTTCAAGCACGAGATTTGAACTTGTAAATCTTGGAGTTAAACTTTAAGGAAGATAATGTGCACTTGATTTAATTACCTGAAACTAAATAAAAAATAAAAAAGGGTAATGCTTGAGGAATTATCTTACATGAGTCTCTACATTTTATGTGGGAAAGACCCAACTCTCCTCTTCTTTTATCATAGTTACTTTCTACCTAGATTTGTAGCCTTGTTTAGGAACCTAATCAACAAAATACACATAGTTTAAACATTATTAAAAGTATATATACTTTAGTACAAAACACCCGATTCCTTGAGGATGATAAATCTCAGAACTCACATTCCAAATTATTACTTCAGACCACGTACACTTGAGTGCAAGCACGGACATGTATTATACATCTATCAAGTTGTTGGTACCATTGTCGGGGAATCGGTAATTGTTTCGCATTAAGGAAAATCTATCATTAAATAGTGATTTAAACTAAACCTTTGCATATAATTTTGTTTTAATTTATATGAGCTAACTTGTAGATAGATTATTAATATTTTCTTTTTGTTTTCTTTCTAAATCTTTGATCATTATCATTATAATTGTTCTGATGGCTTAACTTCAGCCTTGTATGAGTAGAAGAATTTGTACTGATTATCTTTTTGATCCAAAAATTTAGAGAACCTCTTTACAAGCTAGAAGAGAACAAAATATTTTACAGAATCAAAAAGCTATTGTGGAAAACCTTAATAAAAATCTTGGAGAACTTTTAAGAGAGCCTAGGGGAAGAGCACTTAGAGATTATGCATTGCTCACTATTAAGGGAATCCCCCATGCTATTGTTAGGCCTAACATCGAAGCAAATAATTTTGAAATCAAACCTTCCACATTAAGTATGGTTAAAAATAACCAGTTCGGTGGATTAGCCACAGAAGATCCTAACTCACATATTTCAACCTTCCTTGAAATTTGTGACACCTTCAGGTTTAACGGTGTCTCTGAAAATGCAGTTAAACTGAGGCTTTTTCCATTTTCCCTAAGAGATAGAGCCAAAGGATGGCTCAGCTCTCTCCCGAGTGATTCGATCCGTACTTGGGATGACCTTGCTTAGAAATTTTTAGCCAAATATTTACCTCTAGCAAAAATTGCTCTCTTGAGATTGAGATAACCAACTTTAACTAGTTTGAAGGGGAGACATTGTACGATGGTTGGGATCATTTTAAGGAGTGCTTAAGGTGATGCCCACATCATGGGTTTCCCTTAAGGATGCAAGTTCAAACCTTTTACAATGGTTTGAAAGCTCCAACGAGGACTCACATTGATGCGGCCGCCAGAGGCTCAATAAGTAGCAAAACTCAAGAAGAGGCTTAAGACCTTTAGAAGAAATGGCAAATAATGCATATCAATGGCCTTCTGAACGGCTTAAAAAGGAATCAATTAAAATAAGTGAATCAAATCAAATAACGGCCCTGCAAAAAAAAATCCATGCCTTAAATGAAAAAATTGAGAAAAGGAATGTTAATGTTGTTCAAGAAATTCAATGTGAGTTGTGTGGGGGAAAGCACTCTAGTGAAAATTACAACTTAAATAACCCTTTCGTGCAATCAAACATCGAACAAGTTAAATACTTAAGAAATAATAATAACATGAATAACCCCTACTCCAATACTTATATTCCTGGGTGGAAAAACCACCCAAATTTCTCCTGGAGCAATAATAACAATAAAGGAAATCCTAATGGGGGAGGGTTATCAAACCAACAAGGGTATAATCATGGGAATATTATAAATCACCACCAAAAAAAAATTGGAAGGAGCCTTTAACTCCTTTAAGACTGAGACCATCCAATTCAAGAGAAGAACTGAAGTAACTATAACCTGCCATGGTACCTCAATACAAGGGATTGAGGCATCCCTAGAAAATATTAAAGTCCAACTATGGCAGATCTCCAAGCAGCTGACCACTCGGCAGTAGGGAACTCTCCCTAGTTCAACTGAAATAAATCCTAGGGAGCAGGTAAGTGTAATTAACTCTAATAGAATGGAGGGTAAGGAAGAGATCAAAAGTTACAATACTGTAGAGTGCGAGTTAGAAGTAAGAAATAGAGAGAGGAGTGTTAAATGTGAAAAACTCACTGCTCCAAAATGTGGAGATCCTGGAAGAATATGCATTTCGTATGTAATCATGAATGAAGCACTTGTAGATCCCTAGTGTGATCTTGGTGCTGCAGTCAATATCATGCCATACCATATTTATGAATAACTAAAAGTAGGAGGAATGGAGTACACCTCCATGATCTTAGAATTTGTGAATCTGGATTCTTTAACACATCTAGGCATAGTCAAAGATGTTATGGTGGGACAAGGAAGCTTTAATGTCCATACAAATTTTATGGTCTGTGATTGGGATAGGTGGAATGAAAACTCCACCATTATTTTTAAGAGACCTTTTCTGATGAGCACTAAGGCTTTAATCAATATTTACCGTGGGATAATGAGAATTAAAATACAGGACAGATCCAAAGTAATCGAGCTTATGCCCACCTTCTTCAAACAGAGAAATATGGAAAGAGAAGTGAGGAGACATATTAGAGAGGAAGAACTCCATATTGAGCCCAATATAGAAAATCTATCTATAGGAGACAACTCTAGTTCCTCGACTGAAAGGGAAATTATGAAGGTAGCTAAGAAAAGAAAGTCTAGAAGGGGGAAGCGAAAAAAGAAAACCCCCCTTTTGACCAAGTTTGAAGAAGTGTGTGCTGATAATAATGAGGAAGAGGGGTCAAACATGCCAAATGGTTGTGCTCACCCGAGTGCCTCAAAGTTATGGAAAAGATAACCCACTGATATGTCTAAATTATTTCTATCGAGTCTAGCTAAGGATGTTAAACTAAGCGCTTTTTGGGAGGCAACCAAAAAAAAATACTAATAATAATAATAATAATTTTGGGAGCTGTGCACCACAGCGCGCCATGGTGCGCTGCAGCACGCTATCGTAGGAGGTTTTTGAAACTTGACCGCTACAGTACACTATGATGCACACACTATGATGCACAGATGAGTGAACCAGCTGCAAAGAAACACTGGCGCTATAGTGTGCTATAGCGAGTCCTTCCAGCTGTGTTGATCAGGGCTTCCTAGGGAATCCAATGCAGCTACTCAATACCCATTGTTTAGAGTTCCTCGGTAGTCAAAAAGTGGTTGAAAAAGCTGCTCACCCTTCCCATTGATGGCTAGTCACATTGATGGCATGCAAGGAATCTTTTGACCAAATCCTTGTGCCAAATTCCTATTTAAATTCTTTGGCTATTTATAGAGAAGGATGTGAGCAATTTTCCATTGCACCTTCACCTCTCAAGATTCCAATCTCTCCTATCTCTTCTAAGCCTCTAAATCCTCTTCTCTTGCAACCATATTGTCCGGCAAGAAGGCAATTCCTCGTAGGGATGCAGAGGCATCATCTTCAGGAGGATCCTTCAACAAGAAGAGGTTATCCTCCACCGAAGCTGAGCACCGCTTCTTCTCCACAACCTCTCAGTGGAGGTTGATCCCGAAGAAGAGTTTTGGGAATTTCTTGCCCATCCCTAATGAGCAAGTCGATCCAAGGGTATGGAGGGAGATGATGACTAACAAATCTCCCTCCTACTTGACTATAGTCCAGGAAGTTTATGCAAATGACATCAATGCGGCTGGATGGACAATCTTTGTTTGGGGTAAAAGAGTAGCCATTGGGATTGCTCAAATCGAGCAATTCTATGGGATAGAGGATGTAGAACCTTGTTCGTACTTGCAACTCTTGGAATCTCGCTTTAATCCCTCTGATCTTGCTATGGAGCTCATCCGCGAAGACTCGAACTGGGAAGGAAACCTAGCCAACATTCCTTGTTCCAAATTGACAGACACAAGTAGTGCATGGCTAGTTTTCATTTCTAGCTTTGTCATGCCGTCGGGTCACTTGATAGAAGTAACCCGCTCTAGAGTGCTCCTAATGTGCTCCTTGATTAGGCCAGGAGAGATCCGTATCTCCAGTATCATTTTTGAGCAGCTCTGGAGCACTCTTCAGGGGCCCTATGCTGCATTGGCCTTTGGGTCATTGATCTCTGGGTTATGCGTGGCCCAATCGGTCAATATCCTCTCCTCTGACCTTGTCATTACCCCCAGCACCGCTCTTGCGCATTCAAATTTTAATGTTTGTTCTAGTGAGCAGAAGCAACCCAAGAAGAAGAAGGGCAAACATGGGGAAACATCAACTCTGTCTGCCATACCCTCACCGACAAATTGTTATAGCGGATTTACGAGCAACAAACAGATTTAGGAAAAGCTATGGCAACTGACATGCGGTTCTTCAAAAAAGAACTTGCCCAATAGCATGAATTCCATGAAGCTCTTGGATTAATGTTCGATGACTCGAGCTTGCAAGGAGGACTGGATGCATCCATGCTACCGTGACCGCCTATTGGAGACCCCATTCAGGACACTCGCTATCCATGCGACTACTCCTACAACGTGGAAGAAGGAGAGGGGGATTATGAAGACCAAGAATAAATAGGTTGTACTTTTTCTTTTCTCTTGGTGTGTTTATTTCCTTTTTATATTTTGATGAAGTAAATTTGGATTCTCCTACCTGCATTGTTTTTGCTAAACAAAAGAAAAAAATGAATTTTATCTAAATATTTACAAAAGTATGAGAAGTTATGAAAACACCAAGAAGAGATTTTTATCGTCAAACCAATAATTTACTTAAATAATAAATGACACACTAAGTGGATGCTCTAAACAATTCCAAACAAAGGAATAGTCTGAAGTTGTGTCTAGTCTCCAAACATATAATGAGAACTATGCAAAAGTATAAAGTGTGGGTGAAAAAGAAGGATGAGCAAGCTAGTAATGAACCAAATATTAACTAATGAGTGTGCTAAGCTCCTATGAGACTTCATAATCACAAAGATCCAAAAATTAGGATGAAGAAAAATATCTCTCCCAATAAATAAATAAATAAAAATAAGGATGAAGAAAAATATCTCTCCTAAGAAAAAAGAAAAAATGAATCAGGATAATAAAAAGTATATCTCCTGAAATATCTTGTATCTTTGTGATTCATAAAAAGAAGCACATATGGCATAAACTCTTAGTCAGTCACTATCTCACTAGTATATAATATATAAGCATTTCTCCAACACAAGGTGTTAGCATAACAAAACTTAAAATTAGAGACTAAATCAAGTAACCAAGGATTATGACCTAAGTCAAATAATTGCTTAGCAACTAAACATTAGTGAATCATTCCAGTTAAAGCGAGTTTTTGAAAGACAATAAAATTGATATCCTAAAGAGCCTCTCATATTTTGAAAATTTAGATAAAAAAGTCAATTCATGAGCTTACTCGAGGACGAGCAAGAAACAAAGTGTGGGGGTGTGATGAATCATTATTTACTTCATACATAAAGGAATTTTTCATAAAATCTATGTTAGAATCAGCCTACTTTGATAAATTTTATGTAATTTCAGGGAAAATATAAGCTCATCAAATTCTAGACAATTATGAAATGTTTCTGCAAATTCTGGAAGAAAACTGTTGCAAGGGAGGACGGGACTCAAGCATTACAACGCCCCACAGCGGGAGGACTTGCGGGACTGAAGCTTCTTTCTCATAAAACAAAACTAGCAATTTTCCTTAAAATTCTGAAGCAATGATGGCAAAATCCACTTGATGGATCAGGTGACCAATATTTTCCTTTGTTTTATCCTTTTCATCACATCAAAAAGACCATTTTCATTTAAAAAAATGGAGTTGCAGCAGGAGGAATGATGACTGGAGACAAGAGGCTAGTTGGGTGTCTTGTCCCAACCGTAATTAATGCTTCTGCCAGACAAAATTGCGGTGGGCTGCTGCAGCGCGCTATAGCGAACGATTTTACAAAAAGGCCCGCTACGATGCGCTGGGGCGAACAGGTTTGATAAGTGAAGGGTTATCACAGCGTGCTGTAGAGTGCGGTTGCGCCAGCAGTTTTTGTAAACTTGCCCGCTGCAGCGCACAATTGCGCCCGCGTTTCGCACAGTGACCCGCTGCAGCACACGATCGTGCCCACGTTTCGCAAAGTGACCCGCTGCAGTGCGCGATCACGCCCGCATTTCACAAACAGTCCCACTGTAGCACGCTATCGCGCCTGCATTTCGCAAAGTGTCCCGCTGTAGCACACGATCGTGCCCGCGTTTCGCAAAGTGTCCCGCTGCAGCACGCGATCGCGCCCGCATTTCGCAAAGTGTCCCGCTGCAGAGCGCGATCCCACCCGCGTTTCGCAAAGTGTCCCGCTACAGCGTGCGATCGCGCTCGCATTTCACAAAATGTCCCGCTGCAGCGCGCGATCGTGCCCGCGTTTCGTAAATGAATGAAATTTTCCTGAAAAGATAAACAAAAATTGGTTTACAGGAGCAGTTTTATTAAGAGAAATGAATGAAATTTTTTTTATTTGAGATATGATTTATGGATTCATCAAAGCTCAAGAGGGTATCAATGTTGAACCACAAACACCCATGTTTTGAAGATCCACAAGAGTCACAAAACTGCCACTGAGGTACTCTTCTTCTTTGTTCTATATGTTACTAACTGATGGAGGTGAACTAGAAATCTTGGAAGAGGTACTTTAGGTTGAAGATTCAATCAAGTGGGAGGCTACCTTAAATGATGAAATGACATCACTCATGTTAAAGGGGACATGGGAGTTATCACCCTTACCCTCAGGGAAGATGGCTCTTCGGAACAAGTGGGTTTATCGGGTGAAGGAAGAATCGAATGGGAGCAAATGCTATAATATGAGACTTGTAGTAAACAGTTTTCAGCAAAGGCATGGAATCGACTACAGTGAGATCTTTGCTCCAATTATGAAGATGGCAACTATCAGGGTTGTGCTGAATATTGTTGCAATTGAGGGTTTGCATCTAGAGCAAATGGATGTTAAAATTGCATTTCTTCATGGAGAGCTGGAGGAGGAGCTGTACATGTAACAACCTGAAGGATATAAAGGCTCAAGAGAAAAGAAAAGTTGAGCTAGTATGTTAGCTCAAGAAGAGCCTCTATAGCTTGAAGCAAGCACCAAGACAATGGTACAAAAGATTTGACATGTTCATGTCAGAATCAGGGTACAAGAGATGCTAGGCGGATCACTATTGTTACATAAAATAGTGTAAGTCCTTCTATATGATTCTATTGAAGTATGTGGATGATATGTTGATCGCAGGATTGGACATGAAGGAGATAAGGATGCTGAAAGAGGTTATGTCAAAAGAATTCGACATGAAGTTATTTTGGTCGGCCAAGCAGATTCTTGGAATGAGAATCATTAGGGAAAGAGGTGTACGAATTCTGAAGCTATCGTAGAAAGAATATGTTGAAAAGCTGCTGAAAAGATTCAATATGAGTGAAGCAAGGCTAGTGGGCACTCCTTTAGCAAGTCACTTCAGTTTATCAAAGGAGTAGATGCCAAAATCTAAAGAAGATAAGGAGAACTTGATGAAGGTTCCTTATGCTTCAGCAGTTGGGAGCTTATTGTACGCAATGATCTGCATGATACCGGATATTGCCCATGCAATGGGAGTGGCTAGCAAATTCATGAGAAACCTAGGAAAGCACCATTGGGATGCAGTCAAGTGGATCCTAAGGTATCTGAATGGTATAGCGGGCAAAGCTTTATGCTTTGGAAGATCTTATATTATTTTATAGGGTTATATAGATTCATATCTTGCAGGAGAAGTTGATAGCATGAGAAGCACTACAGGTTATGTTTATACATTAGGAAGTGCAGCAGTAAGCTGGATCTCCAAGCTACAAGACATCATATCGCTATCTACCATGGAGGTAGAATACGTTGCCATTATAGAGATAAGTAAGGAGATGATATTGTTGAAGAGTTTTATGGCAGATTTGGGCAATGAGCAAGAGGATATAAAGCTCTACATTGATAGTATGAGCGACATTCATCTAGCAAAGAATGCATCATTTCATGCTAGGATAAAGCACATTCAACTCCGTTACCATTTAATCCAGATAGTGTTGGAAGAAGGATAGCTTGGATTGGAGAAGATCCACACTTCTAAGAATACAATTGATACGCTTACTAAAGTAATAATAGCAGAGAAACTGAAGCTATGTGCAGCTTCAGTTGGTCTTGGTACATGAAGAGAGAGCGGGTGAGCCACACCACGTTCTTGATAAGAATGAAAGAAGACAATGATGAATCGTAGTCGGGAGTGGAGGAGATTTTTTAAGAGGCTCCAAGTGGGAGATTGTTGTGTTATGTAGATAATTTAGTACATCATGGAGATGCTAGTGGTGCTCTAGTGAGCTTTCGGGAGGCAATTCAGAGAAAGAAGTAAAATTCAAAACAACACAGGTGTTACGGCGTGCCGCAGTGTGGTCTGGCGATCCAAACCCAAGACGGTCACGCTATCGTGTGCCTCAGTGGTTGACAAATAGAGAAAGAAGCACTGCAGTGTGCTGCAGTGGAATTGGGTGATACTACATGCCGCAGAGGGTGCCAACCTAAGATGCGGGCGCTACCACACATCGTAGCGGGTGCCAACCGGAGTTGCAGGTGCTACCATACATCATAATGGGTGCCAACCCAAGACACGTGCACTACGATGCACCGCAGCGGGTCCCAACTCGAGAGTCAGGCGCTATGGTGAGTTGTAGCCCCTGGCGGAAATCTGCTTCAGTTGAGGTTTTGCCCTAACAAATTAGAGAGCATTTTGGACCTTTTAGGGTTCAAATTTCAGCAGGGTACTTAAGCAAGGAAGTTGGGAGGACAGTTGTGTGTTGGCATTTTCAGTTGGAGACTTGAGCTAGCCATGAGGAGGAGATCCCAAGGTGAAGCCCTAAGGAAGCTACTGTACAAGATATTCCTTGCATGTTGGAGGACAGACTCCTAGTGGTGACTGTTTCCTCTCCTCTCCATATTAGAGTAAGAGCTAGGAGATAAGCTCTTTATAACACTGTAACATTTAAGTATTTCTAGTGAATTTTTTGTGGTGTGGCTCCATATATTTTTTTGTTCTTAGGTTTTCCATGTAATTTTTGGTATTTGGATGTTTTGTGTGTTGTGATCTCTTGCATGTATGTGCTGTGATTTTATTCTTGTAGTTTTGTGATATAAAATTTCCTGGTAACCATTAAGGTAACCTCGATCCTAAAACAAAGAGAGCGCACTCTATCAAATCACTTCCACTGCAGTTATTGTGTGCTGGAATTTCTTTGTACTTAAGACTCAAAGGTTTACCAACAAAGTGTCAGCAGGAAGATAGACGGTACTATAAAGCTTCCTTATCTAAACAATACCAATTCTAGCATGATATTCACTCGACTTTTGGAGCAATATTTTAAAATTGGAGCTTGCATGGTGGACCTGGAGAATGTGTCCTCCCATAACCCCCAGAGTTTGAACTCCCTCCATACTAATAATGGCTCAAAAAGGATGAAGATGATGATGAAGAAGAAGAAGAAGAAGAAGAAGAAGACGATGATGATGAATGAATAGGTTGTCTTTTTTTTTTGTTATTTTCTTAGCTTTTTTTGCACTTTTGTTTTATTTATTTTCAATAAATCTTAGTGAAAATCATTTCCCCAATAGCTTGTGCTGCTGAAATTTTGATTCTATTGCTCAAATTTTCCATAAAATTCTTATGGCATAAATATTTAACTGCTATGGTATGTTGAAAATTTCCAAAAATTGATGTATTTAACAAAATGTGAATTCTAAAATTTATTAATTCTAAAGTGTTTTTACTGATGCAAGAGTATCTTCTAATCACTACATACCCTCAACTCAAAACTTTGTATTGCTCAAACATAAGTGTGGGGGTTGGAAATTAAGGAGCTTTATTGAGAGTAGAAAAAAGTGGTGAAATCAAGAATCATTAGGTTTCTATGAGACTTGATGAATAATAATGAGAAAAGGGATGAAGAAAGATATCTCTCCCTTGGAATAAAAGAAAAAATAAAATAATAGGATGAAGAAAAGTATCTCTCTCAAAAGAAAATTAAGGAAATCGGAATAAAGAAAAATATCTCTCTTGGAAAATGACATTCATTGCAATTCACAAGAAGAAACATATATACCACCAAACAAATTCTAAAATCACTGAATCTTGTTTCCTCTCGATCAAAGAAGACCCTATAAATCTCCCCATGTACATTTAAGTCTATCACCATTCATCAAGAGGGAGGGACAATAGAATAATGAAAGGAGTGGAAAATACTAGGGCTAAGTATAATTTAGAATTCATATTTCATTTATCACATTATTAAGTAGCATTATAGAAGAAGAAAAATTCTATTATCATTCTTGAAATTATGCAAATAAATTTTTTTCAGAAAAGTCATTTTTTATGCGTACTCAAGAATGAGCAGAAGCTAAGTGGGTGTGATAAATCTAAGATTTATAGTAATTTAAGTTAATAAAAACAAACACTTTTTATTAGAACTTGTATGCTTTGATGTGTTTTTGTTATTTTTAGGGCAAGGAAGAGCTATATTCAAATATGGATTGAAAATTTGAAAAATTGGAAGAATTTTGCTATGACGCGCCACAGTGCACTACAGCGCACTGTGACAAAAATCAAACCGAGAGTGCAACACTACCGTGCATCGTAGTGGACTTGAGGTAGAACCAGCCATGCTACCGTACACCATGGTGGACCTTTAATCAAAAGTCAGATGCTATCGCGCACTACAGAGGATGTGAGATATGGCCCAACATTCATATAATTCAAATATTTGAAAGTGTCGCACTGCAGCGATCCAAAGAATGAAACACTGGCACTACCATGTGCTGTAGCAATCCCAAGGCCAAAATGCTGGTGCTACAGCACGCCAGAACAAATTAAATTATCACCCGACGCTTTATATTATAGACAAAATTTAAAAGTCTCACGCTATCGCGCCCTGCAGTGGTTCGAAGACTGAAACTCTGGCACTACCGCGCACCGTAGTGTCTTAAGAACTGAGACTCGAGCACTATCATGCACTGTATTGCCCTTAAAACAGAGACTTTGGCGCTACCACGCGCAGTAGCACTCGCCGTAAATTTTGTCAAAAAATAGCATTCAAAGCAGCATATGGAAAGCCAAAAGTCAGGATTCCTCCTATTTTAATTGTAAACACATTAAAAATTGCATTTCTATGAGTATATCAGAAGAATTATTTAAGGGATTTCAAATCTCAAAGAATTGGAAAGGATGGCATATTAAATGCTCAAGAGTTAATTGAAAGAGTATATAAAAGCATAGCATTAAGACCGAAAGAAGGTTCCACATTTTGATATTGAAGGATTTAGAATATTGAGGCTGCTAAGTATAAAGAAGGAGAGTACGCCCTGTCCAAAAAAGGAGAAGGTTTGCATTGAAGGAAAATGATCAAGCACAAGAAGCAGAAGAGAGAACAAGGTATGAGATAGAGAGAAGATCCAGGGAATACAATAGCAGTTCCAAGTATTGTATCTCCATCTCTCTCAATTTATTTTTCATAAGAGTCATGAAAAGTCTCCCAATTCTTATGTTCTATCCTTGTATTCTTTTATAATAGAAGCCTAAACTCTCCTTGGAGAGGGTTGGGCACATATATGTAATGAGTTAGAAAGAAAAATGTGTTTGTACTCCAAAATTATTAATGAATATTTTCTTTAGTAATCTCTTTTGATTATTGATGTGAAGAATTCTCGGATGAATATTATGTCATAATATATTTTATGTGAATGTCTTAAACTCTGAAACCATCAGAGCTAAGGGTGTGCATGTTGAGAATCCTCGTCGCAAATGCCAGTGATAGCATTCATCGTGTGATGATGACCAATGAAATCCTTAGGTCTAACAAGAAGAACAGGGGCAATGAAATAATAATAATTCTTTGAGCTCCATAGATCACCATTAGCTTATGCAAAGAAAATGTGCATGATTTCCTAGAGACTAGTGACAAGCTCTATGAGCATCGTAGCATTATTTCTTTAGCTGAGCTGAGAAGTTGATGCGTATGAGCCAAGAGCCACCGATTGAGCTCCATAGTTCGTGTTAAGTTTATGTGAGGATTAAGACACATTGTGTGCTTGTGGGTGATGTGACATAACGCACTTAGCCCAATAGTTCTCTTCCTTAGCTAAACCTAAAATTGATACATGTGAGCCATCGGTGGAATCAAGCTTATGTGATGCCTAACTAAGACTGTGGATTTATTAACTAAGACGTAAGTGTCATATTCAATTATTAATGGTCACACGAGGGTCTATGTGCCGAAATTAAACCTTCTTATGTTCACCTCTGAGCATTAGGCAAAACTTAGTCCAATTTCAAGGACACTCTAGAGAAGACTATGTTTCTTGATTATAAATAAAACATTTAAGTAATTTGACACTAAAAGTTGATAAAAAGGAGTACTTACACCTAATCCTTAATGAATTACATGCTAAACCCAACTCTCCCTACTTTCACACAAGTAGTTTCTAATCAAAGAAATTCTAATTATTAAAATTAGAACCAACATCAGCAACTAAAGCATTATTCAAACATCAGTAAAATCAAACATACTTTGGTAATGAAACACACCATTCTCAGTGGACGATAAATCTCAGAACTTCACTATCCCTTATTACTTCAGACCATGTGCACTTGTATATGAGTGCATACATATATTTTCAATCTGTCAAATTCTATAAGAGTTAAATGAATTTAAAATATTATATGTATTGTATGTCCACCAGCTAATAGCAAAGCTGCAATCCTAGATTGTGCAACTACTATAAAAATCTTTCTCTTAAATTGTATCTTAGCAATAATTGTTTTCCAAATAAAATTCTTTGCTGTTCTGCCACTGTCATATATTAAGAATAACCCACCTTTGTTTGAGACGCATGATTCAATGATAGCTTCATAAATATAACATTGTTCTGAATTCAATTGTTGATGATAATTTGAAATTGTTCATACGATAAATTGGCATCATAATTGAATGTGGCACCCCGCACCCTTAATCTACCAAGGATTAGGTTAATGGTGGAGTGTCACTCTGGCTAACCCCTCACTTGCCATTGGATTAGGATAAACTCCACAATCCACCTGATTAGGGAAGGATTAACACAGAATCAATCTAACAGTCACTATATAAGTAAAGGTACAGAGTGCGGAAGCAATAAAGGACATCCAAGCATCACAATATAACATAAGTGCAAACTATAACTCAGAATATAAGCATATAAATCCAAATGCACTATTAAGAGTACTTGTATTATTACAACATTTAAAGTTTAAATAAAAGGAAATGCAAAGGCACTCATCCTCATAACAAGTCTAAGGACTATATATGCTCTGGCTCGAGCTGCTGCTGCTCCTCTACAAATAGCTCCTCCTTAGGTGCTGGATCTTCTATCTGCTCTATGCCTGCCATTATCGGTTTCACAATGTAGGGCCCCAGCTAAAAAAAAAAAGAGAAAATCTGGTTAGACAATTGTCTAAGTACATTTTAGGTTGATACATTTTTATATGTTTTATAATATCACCACTTTACACAATTTTCCTAAGCAACTATATATAAAGGAGCGACTGGCAATACAATAAAAAAGAAGAAAAGCTATAAATAATATTTATAACTTAAGCAAGAAGGAGGCTAAGACATGCCTCAAAAGCGAGGTAAACAAGATAAGGCATATAATATAAGTAACTGAACATATGCTGAAAGAAAATGCTACATCCTAATACATGCTAGTGATCAAATGAAATATGCAAATTACAATAATAAATCTCAGCAGTGATACATATAAATAGCAATAAAATCTAACATCCTACTGTATAATAGCTGTACAAAGAAATAGTTGACTAAATAAACAATGCCAAAACATAGCCAAATACTATCACTGCAAATCCAAACTCTATATACTGACTGCCATATCAGAAAACTTGGCCAAACTGGCCCATATATATATATATATATATATATATATATATATATATCTCAATCTGCAAACATACTGAACATACTGCATGACTAAAGAGGCAAACAATACTTATGCAACATATTTAAGTTATTTTACTTTTATTTCTATGGACAATTGTTAGAAACAACTAAGGAGTCAAACACATCTACATGACTATACGGGTCCCAAGCCTAACACACTCTCCTCAATGAGAATATTAGGTATCCGGATCTCACCTTACCCCTGTCCATCGGGGCAAATGTGCACCATAATCTCCACAAACTAGACCCAAGGCAACTGTTATTCTATTATTCTAAGTTTTCATTTTCATGCACAAAACTATCTAATATGAAATGTCCAAGGAAGTAAGCTCAAATGTATAAGGAATACGTAGCACAAAGTATCAAAATAAGCAAGAGACTCTACTAATATGGTAACACCATCTGTTTTCTATTATTCGTTCTAACTATTTCAAATTACACAAGTTTGGGATCACCATTTTCTCACATTTCAAGTGTAACTTAGAAATTCGTCCTTACAAGTTACAAAATATCAGGACTAACTAGGTCCTAATATGCCAAATCAAAGTCGACTATAGAAGTTAAATAATAAATTATTACGATCTAATTGATAATTTTGGACGTTCTAACTAAAACTAATAAACTATAGATTATGGATTAAACACCACGAGATTGGGCTTAATCACATAATCCAAAAAAAATAAGACCTAAGATCTAGGTTTCATTCTACAAGTGATCTAATAATCTAGGCTAATCCTATTAAGTAATCAAATTAAATAGGATGAATCTCCTATCTTAGATCTAAGGTCAAAAGACAAAATAATCAAAATAAGTTAAAAATTTAGAAACTAATAAAACCAAGGATTCATTCATTGAAAAACCCCATTTTTCAATGAATGAAATCAACCATATGATCTAGTCCTACTCTCAGGAAGGGTCCTTAAGGTGTAGTGTTAAAGACTTAGGAAAATTCTAAAATTTGACCTAACTGATAATTTTACTTACTTACATGTCACTAATTTGGTTATAAAGTAAATTTTAGTGATATAAATCATAATTCAGAGACTAAGGACGCTTATCCTAAACTTTTGGCAAAATGACCATTTTGCCCCTACTTAAGGGTTCGAAATGTCAACTTTTGATTTAAGTGTCTAAAATAAGGTTTCTCTTTTTCATATGATTTCTTGCTGTCTAACTTGAGGATAGACACTAAGTATGTCCAATTTGGACGAGAAACGGGTCCTACAGGTTCAAATTAAGGTTTTTGTATTAAGGGCATTTAAGTAATATTTACTCTACTGAAAACTAAGTTTTTATGCAATTTATTGTAGGTTACTGTTCAAGGATTCCATAGAGTTCAAGAACACTGCATTCTGAGGCCAATTGACTAAGTTATGAACATTTTAAGTTTGAAGGGCAATTTGGTAAATTCGAGTCGGTCATGGGTGACAAAAACCGAACTTTTCCGTTTGAAATCTAATTTCAGCAAACTCAGTTTCTATAGCTTCCCTATAATGGACTGAGTATGTTGGTAAGGAGTAGACCCGATTTGGACCTCAAATGGTCAAGTTATGACCTAACTAAGATTGGGGGTATTTTGGTCATTTTCTAAATTTCTAGTATTCAAATCCTAAATGTTATTTCAGTTTATTGGTGACATCAAAATTCTAAACTAGTTAGCATCTTAAATTTTTGAATTCGGAGTTGAATTGACCAAGTTATGGTCATTTGAATGCTAGGGGTAATTTGGTCATTTTTCACTAGAGTCAACTCTAAATTCTAGGGTTGACTTTTCATCCTGTTGTCCAAATAGGCAAACTAATACTACTGCGGTGATGGGGTTGTTCTCCTGAGTATTTTAAGACTCATATTGACTATGTTCTGATAACTGGGTCAAAAGTTATGGGGTCCTAAAAAGGTCCTAAAATGTTACCTCGATATACGTACCCTGAAACTAAATTCTGCATTACGTCATTTGATTCTATTTATTTTTCTGAGTATTTTAAGACCTATATTGGTTATATTTGGATCATCCTACGAAAATTTATTTAACTTTTAAGTTTTACTATTCAAAAATACAATTTGTATTAATTTACTATTCCTTTATTCAATTTGAATTAATCTATTATTTAATAATATTAATAAATTAAGTTGCTGCCTAAGTTAAATTAATGCTAATAGGTTAATTAATTAGCTTAATTAATTTAATTAATTTATCATATTACTTTTATATAAAATTATTAAATTAATTAACTATATTAACTTAATGATTATTTATTATTAATTAATCTCACTAAATTAATCTTAATAAATCTTGATAACAACTAATCTAAATGAATTAATTCATAATCCTAACAATAATATGTTTGATTTATTTGAATGTAATAACACTTTTATATATATATACATATATATATATATATATCTTGATTTATTTATTTATATGAGATTTACTGAAATTAGTTAAAAGCCTTAACTAATTCTGCTAATAAATTTAATGTTATTACAGTTTAAAGTTTCTGTCTATATAACTGTCTATATAACTATAGATATATCCTTATGTATATATATATATATATATACATATATATATTCCTAAGCTAAGATTATGCTTCGTATTTAATTTAAATCTTAAATCTTAATAAACTAAATTTTGACATCATAATTTAGTTAAACTAACCTTACTGTTTGCATAATTTAATCACCTAATTAACCTGCTAATCGGATTATTATTAAAATTAATTGCACTTAATTACATTAAGCCACTATAATACAACCTAATTAATTTACTAACTTAACCTAGGCATTATGTTAGAATACTTATAGTCTAATTAAACTACTTAATCGTATAATATATATATATATATATATATATATATATATATATATATATATATATATATATATTATTTAACATTTCTTTTCTGCAGGATTTGACGCGTGCGGGGCCCGCCACTTGCCACGTGGCAGCTCCTTATTGGACGCCGGGCTGTGCACGGGGCCCACAGCTCGCGCGGATGCAGGCCGGGGCGAATGCGGGGTCGACACGTGTCAGCCAGCCCGATCGCAAGCTCGGGCCGGGTTCGAACCGCGCGGCCCGCGCCGCTTCGCCTTCCCCGCTAAGCTCCCGAGGACGGGGCGAAAGGGCGTGGCGGTTTGCGGCGAAAACGCTGGTCGCCGGAGCCCAAATCGCCTGCCGACGAACAGGGCTCGACTAGACCTACCTGTCGGCGGGTGGGACGTCGATGGAGGTGGTCCGACGGGCAAGTTAACTCTAACCCTAATCCGGGGGTTACGGGCGAGTACAAGCTTGCGTTCGATCGATAGAGTATAGGCGAATAGTTTGCTCGACAATAATACCAGTAATTAGAAATGTAGGGGAGTAGAGGGTACCTGATTGAATGCCGGAGGAGCTGGGAGAAGGACGGGAAGGGGGGGGCGGTCGATTCTCGGTTCTAGGGTTGGACCGATCCTCAGTGCGCGTGCGCAGGGAAAGGTCGCGGCTGGAGGTGATAAGGAGGGTCGGCGGAGCTTCCAAGGAGGGACTGCGCGTGGGATTTGGCCGGCCGCGGCGGGCGCCTGCGCGCGTCGAGCCCCGCGGCCTGCGCGCGTTGGCGGGGACGACGGCTATGGGGCGATCCGGGCCGTTCGATTGGTCCTATCGAACGGCAGAGCTGACGGCGCAAGGACGGCGCCGTCAAGAGCTTTAAAAATTCCAATTTAATTTAAATAAACATTCTATTTAATTAAATCTAATGCTCATAATTAATAAATAATTTCTGAAAAATAAAAAATCTCAAATACTCACCCCTAGCTAATTGATGGGTGAGGAACGCAACGGCGAGGTCGGATTTTTGATCCGACGAGTATTTTAATTTCCTAATTTTCAGGGCAATAAATATTATTAAAATATTCGCCAAATTTTGGCGACTTCCGATTGACACGAAAACTTCATCCCTAGCTAATTTGGGGTCAATGAGCGCAATGGCGAAGTCCGTTTTCCAATCCGAGGTTGATTTAGATAGGTGAACTTTTGGGATTTCTGAATTTTTTGAAATCAGGATTCGATCTATTTGACTCCTGATTTGGACTGGGTCTTGGTGGTTGACTCCTAATGACTTGATTAATCACTAAGGATCAAGATTATAATTAAGATTAGTCCTAATTGATTAAGGTAATAACCTGAGTTGTTATATTGAATTCCTCTAAAATCAATCAATTATGGAAATTCACAGAGCTATGAAGGCTAGATAAAGACATTGACTCAAAATTGCGAAGTGACTTTCCATTTCTATTTAAAATCTTTTCAATTTGTTGTAGTGCACAATTTAACATATCTAAATCAATAATAGCAGAATTATCATATAGAGAATGCCTAAGAATGAAACAAACTATACCTTCAACTAATTTGTCAGAGTGCTTATGCCATAATTCAAATGATGGTTACCCTCGCAACACATAAAAATAGTTGCAAACATATTTCTTAACTGAGTAGAAATTGCCCATGTTGACGCCTCAGTTAAAGTATCGTCCCATTCGGTATTCTTGCCAATTAACCCCAACACAAAACTTGCTTCTCGAAATGTTGAGTGTATAACATCATTTACTCATTTTAAATCATAAAACAAAGCATTGAGCACCTATAACAACATGCAAAAGCATGTAGAGATAAAATCTGTCACCAGAACCAAAATGTGCATGATACAAATGTCCTATTTTGTATTTAGACTTTCTATGTAACCATTCTTTTGATGTACGTTCCAAACCCAATATAAAGGAAACTCAAAATAAATAAAATTATGATCATCTTGATACCTTTGATTAGCAATATATCATTGCAAAAGTTTTATATGCTCAATGTTAGGTCTAGAGATAATATCTTGTAAAATATGATTATCATTTAATATAAAAATTTGTTCATCCTCAAAAGGGTATGATAAATGTTCAATAGATGAATATTGAGCATGTTGTTTAAATGCAAAATATTCTCCAGAATTCTTTTATTAGCAAGATGTATCGACAATCAAGATATTGTTTAATCTCATCATAATTTTTATTATTTGAAACGAAGTTGTCGCCACTTTCAGCATTTGAATTTGCAATAAAATCTTTATTCTGCCAGGACCTTTGTTAACATATTTATAAAGCTACTTGATAACTTTGAATCTTGCTATAATTTTCACATTTATATGAGTTTCATATTTTAATAAAAGATCTTGATTATACAAAACTACTAATAATTGTCAGCATTACATTTATTTCTTAAAGCTATTACCCATTATCCCTTCATCTATATGTAACAAAACTATTTTAATAATATGTTGCTGAAGACATAAATTATTTAAGATACCTCTTTGTACATTTGTCATCCATAATGCAGGGAGAGTTAGGATTTATGCAGCAAGAATTGTGAATCATATAAGTAAGAACTAATTCATGTAAATATGATTCTGATGTCTTGTCTGACAACTCAGTCATAATTAAGGAATCAATCTCTTCTGTTATCTTACTTGTATAGTCTCTTGCAACAGTTATCAAAAGATGTCTACGCAAGAGGCCACATTTTTGGAATTTTGCAACAAGCAAATCTGCATAGATATAAATTTATATTAATTATTAATTAAAATTTAAATGCAAATAAATATATATTTGAGAATTAAAAAAATTGCATATCAGTAATAACTTTTCCAAATATTTGTTACACATCTTTCAAGAATTATTTCTTTTTTAATATTAAATATTCTAGCTATAGTATCAGGTTGATCATCAACCTTTTGGCCAAGATTTGAAGCAAATCATCTTAAATTTTACTCTAATTAGGATTGCAAGTGAAAGTAATGAAAAGATCTGGAGGGCCCATAAACCAAAAATAGCTATTACATTCTAATAATTTTGAAATATATGATATGGGCCACCATAAAATGAAGAAGGGAGAGCATATCTCCTTCCAATATTCTCTACATCATTTTCACCAAAATCAATTGCAAATTTTAGACCTTGGTATAACTCAGTAGAAAAATTTGGCTAATTTTTTCTTATGAATCGCAATCTATATTCTTAAATTATTGCAAATGAGTCTATGATATATTGTTGGAACAAATGACATGCAAATACTAAAGTGTTTCCATATTCTCATTAAAATTGAATATGAAAACAAATAAAATTATCTCATCATCACACTCTTTGCTTGATATATAGTTCCCATCAACAAATTATATTTGATTTTGTTGCCCATCCATCTTCACCGTAAGGGAATATTAATGGACATTGAAGAGGCATATAGCATGGTTCTATTTCATAAATACATTGCAAAGGACCACATCTATGATATAAAATTATATATCATGACACCTGCTTTCATGCGAATTATCTCAAATCAATTATGTTGTAACCTCATTAGATGTTGGTCTAATATATTATCTTCCTTTTTCTTAAATGAATAAATTTTATTTTTAGATCAATATTTATATTTTTTTTAAGAAATCACATGCTAACCTAAATACACTAACATATGGATTAATCTCATCAAGCATGCTCTTAATTATCTCTATTATATCTTTATATAAATGTGTCATATTATCTTGAAAGCATTGCAATATACTCTCGTTCTCATGATTCATATCATATATGTACATCTAAGAAAATTGATGTTTTTCTCCATAATTCAGAAAGAGTGAGCCTATCCTATGATAATTTGAACAGTTGAGATGAAAACAAAATGGACCACACTTATCAGTGATAGTATGATCAATCTTACGACCCATAAATGTGCAAGAAAACATTGAATTATAAATTATTACGTTATCTCTGAATTTGGAAGATAGCATATCAAACTCACCAAGCAATAGTCTTTCAAGAATAATCGGGCATGGTGGTGATGATGGCAATGCAATCAATCCTTCACGACAACATAATTTGAATGTGGAATTAAATATAGATACGTTGCTTTTTTCCTTGCACCACATTTCAACATCACAAAATCGATATTGAACTCTATGCCTTTAATTTTGAAAAATTTATTAAAAACTGTTGGACGTTTTGTAGAAATACATCGAGCATATAAAAAAGCTAATTAAAATAACTAAAATTAATAAATATAATAATTAATTATAAAATTTATTAATCAACAATACTTCAACTTTAATTATAAAAAGCCACATTTGATCCGTCATTATGGAATGCAAAATTAGGCAAGCATTTATTCTGACTACATTCTTCAACTTTAATAGCACCAAGAGTCGCATTTAGTCTGATATTTCTAAATGCAAAATTAGATGTGCATTCTTAACGACTATATTCTCCAATTTCTAAAATCCATGCGAATACGATTTCTAATAATAGTGTACCATAATCCTGTACAACACATATATTTTGGACTACATCTTCCATAACTATTTTACCTTTACATATATTACACAATTAATATTAGAATAATAAACACAAACTATATTAAAAATTGAATAACGAACTTCATCAGCATCACACTGAAGAACATGTTTCATGGAGATTGACATTAATTTCTTTAGATCATAAATTAATGACATATCTATCATTGTTAATTTTTTTTACTGCATAATAAAATATATATTCAATCATGAGTACTTTTGTATATTCTTTCTAATATGTGTAAAACGACTACAGTATATTATTTCTTCTATAGTAATTTTTTTATTAACGTGTACTATTAAATAAAAAATATTATATGTTTTAAAATATTTATGTGATTTTGTTTAAAAAAGATGTTTAATATGCAAAATAAATATGTTCAAGCAGGATTGTGACGAGTGGAGAGAGAGAAGCGTAGAGAGAAAGAGAGAGAGAAAGGAAGCCCGATTGCAGGAAAGTGATGTGAGTGGAGAGAGAGAGCGAGAGGAAGGAAGCTAGGACGTGAGAAGGTGCTTGCTTGTTTGCTTGTTTGCTGGGAATGTAGCGGGGGGGGTCACATCAAATTAATTTTTTTTTTATAATTATGAAATTTTTTCTTTTGCGAGGAGCTTCTCAACTTTTTCAAGATGGAGCCACTGCAGCTAATATGCGACAGTAGCAAGATTACTGTATACTGTATACTGTTTGTGGGATTTATATTGCAAAAAACAAAAAAAAAAAATTCTCTATTAATCCTGCATAGTATTTGATATATATTCATATGTAACATAGTAGAGAAGGGCATTTTTGTAATTAATTCAGGCATTTATGTACTGTAATCAACGAGTATTGCAAAATATATTTAAATCAATTAAGGCGCCTTTAAGTTAATGAATCACGCACAAGAAATAGCCTATATATGTTGTGAATAATTAAATTTATACTTGAGAAATATATTGAACACATTTAATAAATGTAAATATTTTATAAATATAAATAAAAAATATGTTTGATGATTTTCTATTTTATTATTTATTTTTGTATTATAATATTATTAAAAAATTTAAATGCTATTTATTTTGATTAAATTTCCCAAGAGCATTTTCATGTTTTCATGAACACGTCATTAAAAATAAAAAAACTTTTCGCATACAATAAATTTAATGACTTGGACTTTTTAATTATATAATATTTTGACATTGTATTGCAGCCTTCTTAATTTAAAAAGAAAAGCGTCTCAATTGAACGAGTGAGCCAATTTTAAAGGGTTTATTTCTTGGGAAATTTTAATTCTGATAATAAATTTTTCTCTTTATTTTTTCATAATTATCAAAACCTTTTTTAATTTAGTTTTAGTTATATTTCATAATAATATAATAATAGTAATAGTTATTATTATTATTATTATTATTATATGTTAACAATGAACAGGCTGGAGGCGCGTCGTAGTGGCCTTGCGCCTGAGAGGGAGTGCTTCAGCACGTCGCAGCGGCGGACGCTCCATCGCACCGCAGCAACCTTGCGCTTGTGACGCGTTGCAGTGCCCGCGGTCCAGAAAGTTTTTTAAGCCGAGTTATATATATTCTTAACCCCTCTTTTAGGGTTAAGGAGGCCAAAAAATTGAAACATATCAGTTTCCATTGGTTTTGTGTTGTGACTATTCTATTGCAAAGAGGAAGGAAAGCTCCGAGAGGTCTTGAAAGAATTTGTAAACACTGAAGTTCATTGTAACTCCATTTTCTACATAGTGAAATCTTTTGCTCTTCTCCACGTGAACATAGGTGTTAGCACCGAACCATATAATTATTTTTATCTTATGGTTGGATTGTTTGCATTTGTTATTATTATTTTGGTTTGCTCATCATTTCAAGCTTTGTTCCGTATTAGTTTGTAATCCTAAGAGATCATAACAATTGGTATCAAAGCGATCTTGCCTTGTTTGTTCTTGAGGGCTAGGGTTTGCTCTAGCTGTTCATTGTTTTGTGTTTTGAGTTTTTTTAAAGCAAGAAAAAAGGCATGGCAAAAAGAGGAGAAGAAGATATTGGAACTTCGTTGTCATCGGTGGTTGAGAAGTTCCTCCACAAAGTTGTGACACATCCAGTGAAAATAGATATTGTCAAATTTGATGGGAAGAATTGTGGGGCCCCGTACTGATAACAAGGAAGTACGGTGCTCAAACTGTGGCAAATTCCCAACTTAAGTAAAGTTAGGTAAACCCAACCTGCCTTAAGCCAAGGAATTGTCACCAGGTGCTATAACATTCATCAATATATATATATATATATATATATGAGTATCAAAGTGTCGAAAGCAACAACAGTAAGGTAACATCCACAAGCATACATAGTAGAAAGAGAGAGGAAGCAATATAGTAACTCATCGAAATGCAGAAATGAAACACATCCAGAATTAATTATTACAAACTGAATTTTTAAAGAGAAAGAAAATGTCTCTCAATCTCACTGAAATAAAATGCGATATCTAACTAAACATCAGCAGCACGATCCTCCTCCTGAACCTGCTCCTCTTCTGCGACACTGCCCACGAATACTTCTGAATCTGACATTTGTCGGTATCACAAATGTCAGGGCCCCAGCCAACAAAATAAAAAAGTTACAGTTAAATAATTGTCTAAGTACATTTTAGGCTATTTTAGTGAACTGAATATTTTAAAAATATCACATTGAAATTAACTAAACATGCAAGCAATAATGGGTGCAATAAGTTACGAAAGAAATGAGTAACTATAAACTATCCATTTATAGCCAACAACTAGTATGAAGATCATACAATGCAAAATAAATAAGGTGAGGCTAAAAGCTAAAAAAAAACAGCAACTACCATACAATTCTGACCCTAACATGCTTATGATCATATTAACACATGCTGAATATATAAAAGGAACACAAGTACTGAAAATATGCAATTCTAGCATCCTAAATATGCTAAAATATATATAAGTAAACTGTATGAGTATACATACAATATGCTAGTTAAGAAAAAGAAAAGAAAAGCCACTAAGACATGTGGCAAAAAGCCAATCAATCTATGAAATGTAAAGCCACTGAGACATGTGGCAAAGCGAGCAAGTACTGAAAATAAGGCCACTGAAGCATGTGGCAAACTAAAATAGAAAATAATACTGAACAATTCAGCTAAAGTAGTAATAAGCCTAAGATATAGTACTGCCATACCAGCCAATATTCCATCCAGGGCCTCCAATATCAATCAATCAATCCCCAGCTGTGGTGGCCGCCCCTTCTAATCACAAGGCTTAAGGAGAGGTCATCACTAAACACATCTCATACTTAACATTAGGTTGGAATTTAAGACTCCAATCCAATCTTAAGGAAAAGAGGTGTTTTTCTGAATAAGATAACGATTGTCAATCACTTAATGAGTATCAGAGTGCGGAAGAAAAAAAATAACAACTGAAGTAAACATTTATACATAAAATAAAGACATCCAGCTCAGAATATATATACAATGTAGGAAAGTAAAGTACAAAGTTCTGTATTAGTACAAATATTTAAAGTTTAAAAGACTGAAAAGGAAGTGTCTCTCATCCTCACAATATAAAGTAAAGCAAACTAGAAAAAACTAAGGTCCCTCAGTAGGCTGGACCTCCTCCTAGATCTGCTCCTCAGAAGGCTCTATCTCCTCAAAAAGCTCAGAATCTATCATTATCAATTTTATAATGGTAGGGCCCCAGCCAAGAAAATAAAAATCTTATTAGATAAAATGTCTAAGTACATTTTAAGGTAATAAATTTTAATGTAATTTTAATGACATCACAACTTAAGTTAAGCAAAATATAGCAGTAAAGCACAAGGAAAGGCAAAGACAAGTCATGAGGTAGAAACATACCTCAACTCAGGCTGCAGAATAAGGTAAGTAAAGCACAAGATAATGCTACTGAGTACAAAGAAAAGTCCTAAAGAATATGATCAAACTAACGTACCAGTATAGTATAAGTAAAAGTAATGTACTGAAAATATAAGACAAGCATCTTAACATGCTCTCAAGTAGGTAAAACGGTTGATAAACAAAAAGTTCTGAAATAAAAAGGAACTGCAGAAAATGAAAAATATGAAAGAAAGAAAAGTGTACTGAAACAGTAAAGTAAAGTAAGTCTGAAATGTAAGGAAAGTATGTAAGGTACTGTAAAATGTCTGAAATGTAAATGTAAGTAATGTTTATTAATTTATTATACTTGTGAGATATTCTTACTTAATCTGCCAAAAAATAAAGTCCATATGGTAATCTAGGAGAAATATCCCAGATTAAAGTAAATGTCATCGAAAAGAGGCATCTAGGAGAAACATCCCAGATCCTAAAGTAAATCCATAAAGTATCTAAAGGGCAAATAGGAGAAACATCCCAATGCCAAAGTAAAGTACAATAGGGAAAATTCCCTAGGTAAAAGCAGTCCTAAAGTAAGTCATACTAAGTGGCAGGTTAAATAAAACATAAATCATAAGTAAAATGTTATTTAATGTTTCTTTTAAATTTATGCAAATGAAATGTAAATGAAACTCAAAGTATAATATAAAGTAAGTAACAAGTATTTAAGTATGTCTCAAGGTATAAAAGGCCCAAAAGTAAGGAAAACATAGCATTTTCAAATTCAAGGAAATAGATAGCACTACACAAGCTTTGTGATATCACCTGTTTTCTAATTTAAACATTCTAACTACTATAAGTTACATAAGATTCAGAATTAACAATTCCTACACTGTCTGTAACTTAGAATCACGAACCTATAAGTTAAACATAATTAGGACTGGCTACATCCTAATTATAAATCCAAGTCACCTAAAAGATTAAAGTAATGAAATCAATCATCCTAATTTGTTATTTTATAAATCCCAGATTAAATCTTGATTAGCCAAATCAAGATTTAAAGAATTAAGAATCAAACTTCAAAGAATGAAGTTTAATTCTTAATCACAAGGCTATCCTAATGGGCTAAGGTTTAATCCCATCTTACTGATTAAAGGTTAAGGCAAATCCTATTGAATTAAGTCAAATTCAATAGGATAGATTTCTAATCCTAATTCTAATGTTAAAAGATCAAATAATCAGTTAATAAACTAGTAAAATCAAGGTTTCACCTTAATGAGTAACCCATTTTACCCATTAGATGAATTCTAACCTAAGATCTAATCCTAATCTTAGGAATTAAAGTTCTTAGATAATAAGAGTATCACTGAGACACACATCCTAACTAAGGTTATAAGACCTAAAGAATAATCTAAGAAATTCAAAGGAAAGAAAGGATTCTAAATTTTACTTTAGATTTTTGCTTAAGACTAAATTTAGGGCTTTCTTTAATTTTCTAATTTAAGGCTTAGAATTATTTAAATTAAAGTCTAAATCGCTTAAATTACTATTTAATATGATTTAGAGATGAAATTAGGTCGTAATTTCATTAAACCCTAATTTTGGGCAAAAATACCGTTTTGCCCCTCCTTAAGGGTCTAAATCTCACCTTTATGAATTAGGGCTTAATTTTGGATTTTAATGATGTAGAATGATTACTTACTGTCTAATATGAGTTTAGACAATAAGTTCATTAATTTTGGTTAAGTATTAAGCCTTATAGGGTCAAATTAAGGAATTTGACCTATAAGGGCATTTTGGTAATTTTTCTATTAGTTTATTAAAGGTTATATTCTAAGGTTTCTATAGAACCTAAATTTGTTGATTTCTGATGTGTATTGGCTAAGTTATAGCTAAAACAAGTTTTAAGGGTAATTAAGGATTTATAATTAAGGGTTAAAAACCCTAACTTTGTCATTTGGTGTCCAAATTGAATAATTTTAGTGGCCGTATATCACAATTAACCCACTGATTCTAATGACTAGTGGTAAGTTCAATTTAGACTCCATTTGGCTAAGTTATGGCTTAATTAGGGTTTAGAGTGATTAGTGAGTGATTAGTGAAATTAATCACCCATTCACTAATTCAACCTTATAGTTAGGTTTTAATTAGTTCTAGGAGTTCTCTGAAACTTAGTTTGTCCAATTTGGATTATTAAATTTGCTAATATTCACTAATCAAATTTTAGGATAATTAGGGGTGATTAGCAAATCTAACCTTTGGATTTTAAATATTTTTGTAGATCTCTGTAGATTAGGTTTTGTTGATCTAAATTAGTGTTTGGATCACCTAATTTGGAGCTAAGATGACCAACTTATGGTCATTTGAAGTTCTAGGTCAAATTAGGCTAATTAGGGTTAGGTCCTAAATATCATTAGTCAAATGCTAACCAAACAACAAATTTAATACTACTAGAACATTCCTTAGGATTTTATGAGTATTTTAAAACCCATATTGGGTATTTTTAAATTAAAGGTTGCAAAGTTATAGTGACTTGAATATTTGTAACAAAATTTGAATTATTTAATATCCCTTAATTTCACTATGTTAAATATTTATCCAAACTTAAATTTGATAGTTTCATAATATTCCTTATAATTTTCTCAATCCAATAATATATTTATTTATTATAATTGAACTTATATTTATTAAGATATGTTTTCCTAAATTTTAAGGTTTAATAAATTAACTATAATTATTATGTTTTATATTTAATTATTTTGATTTATATAATTGATTTCTTTTTGATTTAAAAATATGTAAAAGAATTTAATAGTTTAGGATCATTAATTTTCATATATTTAATTTACTGTATGTATTATGAATATAAATATTATATATTGATATATATATATATATATATATATTCATTTAAATATATCTATTTATATATTAATATTATTATTATTTATAAACTTCTTTCTGCAGATCATGACTGCGGCAGAAGGTGGGGCCCACCGCCACGTGGCGTGCGCCTATAAGACGAAAGAGGGTAGCGACAGAAGGTGGGTCTCGCCATTGACAGGTGGCACAACGGGAGTAGAGGGCTGGCCGAGCATGGGTCCCACCTGTCTGCGCAATTGCTGCGCGATTCAGAGGTGGACCCCGCTTTGATGACGTGCCGATACAACCCACTAGACCGGTTAACCGGTGTAGAAGGTATGAACCGATGAAGCCGGTTCAATATTAATGGTTCTGATTTCTCAGATCACAGAAATGGACGGATCAGATTAATTTCTGCAGATTTAACGATTTGATTGGGTTTAACTTAAAGTTAGATTAGTGTTAAACGTAATCTAATCTTATACGATTATTCTAATCATGATCAAACGGACAGGGTTGAGCCAAAAGTCTATGATTTGATCTCGTCCTTTGCTTCCATCTCCTACTTGACGCCTCCTCTGCTCGCGATTTTAGGGTTTACTGACGCTATTGTTGGGAAGGTTTCGATCGATCGCGTCTGAGAAAAAATAAAACAACAATCTAGCTTGCAATAGATCGATTTGGAATAAACGAAAAGAGAAGGAAGGAGTACAGAAGTGAGGTACCTCGATTGTTCGATGTCTGAAATTTAGGGTTCGATTCCAAGACTTAGACCCGGCGCGCACACAGCTCTCGATTTGTGAAAACTGACGAAGGTGGAGAAATGGGGGTTTTAAAACTTACCTTGAACGGCGAGAGTGATCCTTTCCGTCCATCGGGAGCGGTGAGAGGTGACACGTGGAGCGAAGACCAGAAGACGCGCGGCGAACCCTAGACACGCGGAGGGTTTGCGTGATGCCGCGCGAGAAGATTCACGAGAGCTGTCCGATTTTTTGATCGGACGGTCTCAAAGGAGCCGTCAGATGGAACGGCAAAAATAGATAATTTGGACGATGGTTACTTAATGCTAACAGAATCGTTAAATATTTTATTTAATTTATTTATTTAAATAAATTTCAATGATTTCTAATAATTATAATTAAAATTATTAACTGTATTCATAAAATTTTGATTAAATCACCCTTAGCTAATTGAGGGGTGACGAAGGTAATGGTGCGATCGAATTTTTAATTCGACGAGTATTTATTTATTTGATTTTTCGGGATACTTAAATAATATTAAATATTCGCTGAAAATTTAATGACTTCCAAATGCATCCAAAATTTCACCCCTAGCTAATTTGGGGGTGGTGAACGCAATGATAAAGTCAGATTTTTAATTTGAGGTCTAGATAAAAGTCAATTTCTAGGGTTTTGAGATTTTCCAAAAATCAGGTTTTGATCCATTTGATCCCTGATTTGATCCAGATTTTAGAGATGAGTTCTAAATGACTTAAGCAAGTTACTAGAACCATTATTAAGACTTAGATTAGTCTTAATTAACATAGGAAACAACCTAGGTTGTTACACCAGCCTAGCCATCCAAATATGATAGGTCTGAGTCCAGTCTATACAATACTACTACTGAAGAGGCAGACTAAGCTATGACATATTTTACTAACTGCAAACAAGGTAAAACAGAATAATATGTTATTTAAATACTAACTTAGGATATATCCTCCATATCCTAAGTTCTCCTATTATGCTCAAGGAATAAGGCTCAATATCCAAGGTATGCAAAGCAATCTAGTCAAAGTAAGCAAGAGACTCAATCTAGACTTATGTGATATCTGGTGTTATCTAATTACCAAATCTAACTACTCTGAGAAGGTACAAGTTTAGGATCTCCAATATCCAGCTATCGAGTAGAATCTCAGATTTACATCCCTAAATTTAATAGTAGAACTTAACAAGTTCTAATCCAAAATCATATGACGACTATATAGTTTAAGTAAGTAAATCAATGACCTAAGTTATTAATATTTTTCTCTCTTACCCAAATCTTGATTATGTAAATCAAGATTTAAGGATCTATAACTTAAACCCCATTTTGAGTTCAAATCCTAAATCTAAGGTAGTATCCTAGTTGGGATCTAGGGTTCACATTTATTACCCAAATTAAAGGTAAAGGACCCTATAAGTTGAAAGATCTAGGAACTAAGAACTTATTGAAGGGTTATTCTACTGATTATAAGATAAAATAATCAATTAAGAATCTAAGATCTATATTCAATCTTTAAGATAATTTCATTATCTTATTGATTGAATTATCCTATACCCACATGGAAGGTTTCAAAAGATTAAACAATCAACAGTTAAAGAATTTCAATTGGAGATAGTTTAAGTCCAAATTGAAGATCTAAGTCTAAGATCTAAGATCTAAGGATCTGAGATTTGATCACTTTAGACTTTAAGCTAGATTTTAACTTAGAATTTTCCATCATTATTTCTTTTAGAATTTTAAGCTCATAAGTTAACTTAACTGAACATATTAATGTGAGATCTTAGCATCTACAATTTTTTAGTGCAATTATTAGGGCAATAGTGACCCCTTTAAGATCACACAAGATCTAAGTCTTTTAATTAAGACTAAATGAAGATTCTTTAGTTTAATATGAATATTGTTGACATTATTAGCTTAAGAGTTCAGAGAGGCATTAATAATCTAATTTTGAGTTAATTTACTGAATTTCCCAAGGTTTTAGGGCACTTAAGCACATTTTGGTCAAAATGACCAAAATAACCTTACTTAAGCTTAAAATTGGGATCTTATGGTTCACTTATCCAAATTAATCCAAATCTATTTTAATGTGTTTCATCTTGATTTCAAAAGTATGAAATACACTTATCTTAAGTTTTGACCCCTTAATTAAGCTAATTAGCACTAATCACCTACTTAAGCCAATTAGGGGGGATTAGTGAATTTAAGGTATCTTAGGGCAATCCAGTCTTACCCTCAGGTTCTAATAGGCTTACATTAGCATTAGGAGCTTACTTACCTTAAATTTGAGACTTAATTAAGGTTAAATTTACTAATCATTAATTAGGGTAATTAAGAGGTGATTAAGAAAAATAAATATTCAAAATTAGTTTTAAGGGTTTCTAATTGTTCTCTAGGGTCTAAGGAGCAATCAGAGCCCTTAATCTCTATATTGAGATATTTATTAAATTTAATATGATTTAATTAAGGACATTAAAGAGTTAGGCAACTATTTTTAAATCTAACTATTGGATCTATAATTTTATTTTATATTTAGATTCCTTGTATTTTTCTGATTCAAATGGTATATTGGATTATACCATTTGGATCAGTATAGCCAAAATTATTTAAATAATTTATTCTGTATTTTTATTTAAATTAAAACTATAGGGTTTGATTAATTTAATTCGCAACTATTAAAAATGTCTTCTGATAATTATTAAATAGACGTGGCCCAAAATCAGAACCGCGCGGGTCACGGGTCGGCCCGGCCCAGGACCCACGAATTTGTCTTCCTCCTCTCGACGGGTCCCGAGTCAGCATAACTTCCGTGCTGAAATTCTCGGCGCTTCGGCAACGGCAGTGGCTCAACTCGATCCCTAAATATTCTTAGAGTCGAGACGCATCGATTGGACCAAGAGCCCCCATCTAGATCCCTCTGGATCGATGGGGTGCTACTCACCCGAGACGCCTTCAATAAGGCGTCTCAGGCCGACTGTGATGGGACAATTTCCCTCACAGAGGCCTCGATTCGATCGGGGTTCGATCCCTACACATTCAGGGAAGTGAGGCGAGTCGAACCCCCATACTTTCTTAACCTGGGGCGCAGCCAATCGTTGGGTCCTTACTCGGACTCAGCCATGGCTCGGCCGCTATCTTAATCGATCGATACGATTGATTCGAGCTAGCTTAGCCCCAGGCGATAATTACCACATGTTCCTTAGGTGGCTACAGTTCACTAGGCGACATCCAAGGCTCATCCAGAGGACAGAAACGAAATGGAGCTAAGGGAATTTCAATGGGGGAAAGGCTATACCTGAAGTCTGGGTTACATGCCTGACCGAGGAGAATTGAAGTGCTCCTAAGCTTCCTGAAGGTTAGATGAAGGTGTATATGGGGTCTGAACACTAGACGGGCCCTCTATCAGCGGTCCTAAGCTTCGGGAATGCCGGGAATCGCTAAGGAAGACAGAAGCTCCAGAGACTTCAACTGGGGAAATTAAGGGTTCACAGTGAGCAAAGGGACTCATTGTGAATCACTAGGGGTATTTATAGCCTAAGGGAGCTCTGGGGGTGGTGTCCAAGGCTTGGAAATGGCAAGAAGTTCGGGCCGAAGGAAGAGGTTTGGGCCGAAGGAAGAGGTTCAGGCCAACGGCCTTGGGCAAATTGGGAAGAAGGCAGCCAGCAAGGTGAACGCGCCGAGGGCAGGATAGGAATTTCAGAGCTTTTCTCGTACTGCCACGTGGCTGAGGAGATTATGGCTGTCGGGGGGGACCAGACGCAGATGGGTCGAGGGGAAGATGAAGATCCACGCTGCTCGGGATGCTCCGGACCGTCTGATTGATCGACCGTCGGGGCGGAATGGCCCTGATCTCCCGATACTTAACGAAGAACCGTAGATAAGAGATCGACCATTGGATTAGATCGGATGATCTAACGGCGGATCGGGGATACTTGCGGCGGGTGGTTTAGGCGCCGCAGGATTAAATCTCAGAATCGCAGAACGGTCGAGATTAAATGGGTCCGATCGAAGGCGCGAGCCATTAGATCAAATCCCGCAGAATGGATGGCTCGGATGGCGCCCGCTGTTTTGAAACCCACCGACCGTTGGAAAAGGTATAATTGTAATTATGAAAAGTTTAAAACCCTAATTTGCAACACTTAAACTTTAGCACATATTCATTTGAATTTATTGAAAAGTGAATTTCATTAGAGCCCTTCACTTTATTAGGAGGTGCAGGATTGTAATGTTGATTTATCTCCTTAAGCTTCAGCATATTAATGACCTTGGTGTTATACATTTACATTTGTTATTGAATCTATGAAGTAATATTATTCAGAAAATTTAACTTGTTAGCAGTCAAAGCAGTAATTAGGGTTTAAGAAATCCAAAATTTATTTATTGAAAAAGGAACAAAATGAAGGATACAAAAAATAGAAAAAAAAATTGAAACAGGAATAATATAAAAACAAAAAAATAGTACAACATATCGATCATTTTGCTCTTGATCGTCTTCTTCCTCTTCGTCGACGTCTCGCTAAGTGTAGTTCATTGGCCATCCCATGTCCGGGATGGGTTCACCAACAGGGGGTCATGGCAGCCGAGATCCATCTGGTCCTTTATGCAAGCTCCATTCTTGGAACACTGTTCCAAGAGTGTCGTGGAATTCAGTTATGAATTTGCGCTGCTAAACGAGTTCTCCTTTGATGAAGCTTATGTCCCGTTCCATGGCTACACCTAAGTCCCTTTGATGAGCGTACATCCGCATCATCATCTTATCAACTATGGTCCGGCCAGTGGAAGTTGACGCTTTGCCTTCCTCCCCCCTCCTCTTTTTGGCCCGCACCTCCTCATGGGAGCAGGCGCTCAAGTTGGTTAGTTCTAGAGGAGCACGGGGAGGGATTATAATGTCGGAAGAAAGGATCTTAACCCCTTGATCCTCACACATACCAGAGATAAGTGACCCAAAAGCAAGATCAACATAAGGCCCAGTCAGAGCATTCTAGAGCTGCTCCATTATAATGTTAGAGATGTGAATATCTCTAGTTTGTTGTAAAGCACAAAGGAGCAGCGCCCGTGACCGGGTCACTTTGCTGAGATTCCCAGAGGGCATGACGAAGCTGGAGATGAATACGTGCCAAGAATTACTAGACTCTGTTAGGAGTGCTCGAGGAATGTTGGCTAAATGTTTTCTCCACCCCGCATCAGTGCAGATAATCTCACTTGCATTTGCAGCTGAGTTGACTTGAGAGCCAATAAGTTGGAGGTAAGAATTGTAATGTACCTCTCTTAACAAAAAAAATTGTTGGATTTCTCGTTTCCCAAATTCTACGCCCTTACCCTTCACAAAATGTTTTACCCTACCGCATTGATAGCATTGGCATAAACCTCCTGTACGATGGAGGGGTAAGTCGTGTGTATGGGACTCACCAAGTGCTCCCATCCCCTGTTCCTGACTTAATCAGGGTTCATAGGGTATGGGAGCCGAAATCCCCATTTCAAGATTAATTTTTGCTTTGATAGCAGTTGGTTGAAGCATTGTTTAGCTTCAACTAAAGTAAACCTCTTCTTGTTATATGCCCCACCAACTGTGGGGGCAGCGGTTCCCTTTCTTGCTATCAACTTCTTCCTGGATGACATTCTATTTTAATGCATTGAATTAAAGAGAGATTGAAAGGAATGATAAATTGTTTGTAGCTAGGAAGAAGTTAAGGCTGGGGTGCTTGAATTCTCAAGAGGTGCAGCCTCACACTCCCCTCTCACAACCTTAAATAGTAAAGGGCAGAAAAATTTATGGATGCTTAAATTAACTAATCACACTTATGGCACTTGAATTCATGGACAAAGCTAGTCTTAATTCATGCCATAAGTGTGATTCAAGTTTCAGTCAAAAAGGTAGAAAAATACAGCTTTTCTAGCACTTAATTTTCAGTTTTGGAGTCCCTAAGCGCACTGTAGCGTCTTCGACTGCCTTGGGAATCAAAGGCTGTGAATTTCAGCTTCAGCTAGACAACTTGTGTTGCAGCACGCCGCAGCACACCACAACACGCTGTAGCGCACCACGGCGCACAGTGGCACCTTGGGATAAATTTTGTGCTGTGTAAGACGTCCGCTAAAGCGCGCAATAGCGGTGAATTCTGCTGTGGCGCGCTGCGGCGGACTTGAGCATAAATTTTTTCTGCAATTAAATTTCATCCAGAAAAAATATTTTTTCTTACAGTAAAATTTTGGGTTGTTTATTAATTTTAAACTACTCCTAACTGCAAGAGTTAAATAAAATAGAAATTTTGGCTACCTCCTAAAAAGTGATTCGTTTAATGTCATCGGCCCAACACATTTAGGATCATTCTAAGGGAATTCTTTAATTGGATTTTTTTTTCCAGACCTTAGAATTATATGGGTGAGCACTAGCACTGGCTGTGCTCCAGCTCATAGACTCACTAATTTTCTTCCCATCTCCCCCATTCTCATCATTTTGATTAGGAATTCCCTTCTTTTTCCTTTTTCCTCTCCTAGTATTTTTCTTTCTTTTTGTCACTTTTTTCTTAGTCTCCCCTCCAGATGGGGAGCTCATACCATTCTCAGAATTTTTCTCACACAAGACTAGGCTTTAAGATGCAACACGTTGCACATGTCTTCTTCACTCAAATTCCTTTTCCAAGCAAATTTAATCATTTTCTTTTTAAATAGGGTGGGTTTTAGATCGATGACAGCAGCCTTACCCTTGACCTTGGTGCTCATTATACCCTTGATTACATTGATTATGGCATTGGTGCTAGCTAGGAAAGGTTGCCCAAATATAATAGTAGAATTTTCATTCCACATATCCCATTCGCAAATAGTAAAATCAGTGGGAATGATGAACTTTCCTAAACCAATAAGTATATTTCTAATTATTCTTAATGGAGTTCTTGAATTAAGGTTTGCAAATTCTAAGATCATTGAGGTAGTCTCCATTCCTCCTAAATTCAGTTCCTTGTATACATGGTATGACATGATATTGACCGAGGCTCCAAGATCACATAAAGAATCTAGAAGAATCTCGTCTCCTATCATGCAAGGGATATTCAATCTTCTCGGATCCTCCTTCTTTTCTGCCACTAATCTATCAATTGTACTGCTCTCTCATTCACTCTCTAACCCCTATTTAGATTTATTTACTTTTATTTTGACATTTAGGCAGTCCTCTTCAGTTTCATCTAAATGAATGACACTCACTATTTCCCTTGAATTAGTTTCAGTCGAGCTGGGCAAGTTTCTTGCTACCGAGTGGATAGCTGTTGGGAAATTTGTCCTAGCTGAACTTCAATATTCCCGAGGGATGCCTCTATCCCTTGGATAGAGGTCTCATTCCTATTGAGTGTTACTTCAGTTTTTCTCATGAACTGAAGGGTCTCGGCCTTTAAGGAATTAAAGGCTTCCTCATGGTTGAACTGTTGGGTTGGGTTTTTGTTAGCTTGATTGTACCCTTGATTATTTATATTATCTCCCACATTAAAATTTCTATTGCTGTTGTTATTATTACTCTAGAAAAAGTTAAGATGCTACTTCCATTAAGGGTTGTAGGTATTGGAGTATGGATTATGAGCATTGTTCTACCCAGCATTGTTGTTTCTTAAGTAATTAACTTACTTAGTGTTAGAGGGTGCAAATGGGTTATTCAAGTTGTAGTTTTTGCTCACGTGTTTCCCTCCACATAGCTCATAGTAGGCTTCTTGAACATAGCTGACAGTCATATTCTATATCTTGTTGTTCAGGGCATTAATCTCATTTTGAAGAGCTAAGATTTGATTAGTTTCATTAACTTGGTTAGCTTCCTTCTTATTAGGGTTAAGTCTCTCAGTGGGCCATTGGTAAGCATTACTAGCCATCTCTTCTAAGAGATCATAGGCTTCTTCCTGGGTCATGCTACTGAGTGACCCTCTAGCAGCTGCATTAATGAGTGTCATTGTTGGTGCATCCAAACCATTGTAAAAGGTTTGAACCTGCATCCATTGAGGAAACTCATGATGTGGGCATTGCTTCAGGCACTCCTTAAATCTTTCCAAACTATCATACAAAGTCTCTCCCTTGAATTGGTTAAGATTGGTTATCTTAATTCTCAACCAGGCTATTTTTGCAAGCAAGAAATATTTGGGTAGGAATTTCCTAGCCAAATTGTCCCAAGTGCGAATAGAATCACCCAGAAGTGAACTGAGCTAACTCTTGGCACTATCTCTAAGTGAAAATAGGAAAATCTTGAGTTTAATGGCGTCTTCAAAAACATCATTAAATCTAAATGTATCCCAAATCTCAAGGAAGTTGGAGATGTGTGAATTAGTATCCTCCATGGCTAATCCATCAAATTGGTTATTTTGATCCATGCTAAGCATTGAGGGCTTGATTTCAAAGTTATTTGCTTCTATATTTGGTCTAATAATTGCATAAGGCATGCCTCTAATAGTAGGCAACACATAATCTCTTAATGTTCTACCCCTAGGTTCTCTTATCAACTCTCTGGAATTTTCTTCTATGTTTACTCTTTGTGCTCTACCCCATTATTCTCTTACTGTATTAGCTTATATATTCTCCATAGCAACCTGATTCTTATTCAACAAGTGTTGTTCTCTTCTAGCTCTCAAGTGCATTCACTCAATTTCATGATCAAACAAGATATCAACATTTTCTCTCCTATTCATGCAGTTCTCAAATACAGCTAGACAAAATAATCACAGCAATCAAGATTTAAATAACTCTACAAGTAGCACAATATGATATAATTACAGGAAATGAAAATATATGCAAATAAGTAAAGAGTCTAAATCACTATATACTTGAAGCTTGTACTTAATACAAAACAAAACCGTTCCCTGGTAACGGTGCCAAAAACTTCACAGACCTAAATTTTGTGTCTGTATTTGCATACAAGTGTACATGGTCCGAAGTAATAAGTGGAAGTTTAATTCCGAGATTTATCATTCTCAGGGAACAGTGGTTTTGATATAATTATAGGAAATGAAAATATATGCAAATAAGTAAAGATTTTAAATCACTATATACTTGAAGATTGTACTTAATACAAAACAAAGCTGTTCCCTGGCAATGGTGCCAAGAGTTTACAGACCTAAATTTTGTGTCTGCATTTGCATGCAAGTGTACGTGGTCCGAAGTAATAAGTGGAAGTTTAATTCTGAGATTTATCGTTCTCAGGGAACAGTGGTTTTGATATTAAGTTATATGTTCTTTCAGTAAAATTTAGAATATTGATTTTTAGTTTGAGATTGTTCCTAGATTAACAATATAATTTACCTTAGGATAAGATACGATTTGTTCAAAAAGGAGAGAGTTGCGATTTCATTATAGGACTTATAAGGACTTGGTGTTGTTACTTCATTATTAAAATGTATAAATTAATTTTTCCATGCCTAATTAAATTAAGTGAACATGGTTAAAATTGGAGTTAACCTCCAATTACAATAGGTTAAGATTTATAGCAAAGAAAAACTCCCTTTGGGGTTCACCTTGGCACCTAAGCCTTTATGAGATCATGATTTAAATTTATCTTTAATTTCCTACGTCTAAGTTACCAAATATTATCTTTTAATTATTAGATCTCACAAACAAGATTTCCATTAATATTTTATCATGTGCTTACACATGCAATTTAGCTAGATGAGAGGATGTGTTGGGTCAAATGGACTATGTTACATCATCAATTGAACTTCCAATGTCCTCTCATCCCTTCTACTTTGATGAGCAGTAGAGCAAAGTTGATGGGAACTTGGTTCTCAAATATCAAATCTCTCGGTATAACTCTTAAGGAAAGGTACAAGCGAGCTTGAGAACTTGTCACATAGTTCTCAGCTCTACTTGCACTATTTTCTTTGCTCTTGTCCAATTGATGAGCTTAGAACTTGAGTTCTTTTCTTAATTGATAATTCATTTAAGTTTTATTTTAGCAAAGTATTTTGATAAAGTTTTATCCAAGCATTCCTTCATAATAATAATAATTATAAATAGTAAAATAGAAATTAATTTTATTCATTAAAATAAATTCATTCCAACACTATTACAGCCTTACATTTTCTTATAATTACTTCCCAATCCTCTCCAAAGAGATTTAGTTTTCCATTAAAGAATAAATCAAAGCACACATGCAAATAGAAGTAAACCTTGACATCAGTTTATAGCAGAAAAATAAATATTTTAGGGATAGTACTAGGAAACTCCTAGATGTTTTCTAGAGTTCTCTCGATCTTCCTCCTTTGCTTCTACTTGAATTCTCTGCCTTTCCTTTGCTGCCTTCTTCTCTCTTATTTTGACAGTCCACCTCTTACTCCTTGAAGAGCTCTCTTCTTTTCTCCTCCTGTGGCCCCCCTTTTTAGGTCTTTTGAATGTTGAAATTGGGAACCCTCTTTTAGTTTTGAAATGCTGGTTATATTGGGGTTCCTTCAGCCATCTACATAAATTCTGTCTAACCCTTTCTCTTCCTTGAATTCATGCTAGTCATTTAATATTATTCCTTTATTCCTCTTATATATAGTAGGATTTACTACTTTTGCAAGTTCCAAATAGCTGGGGAAGGCCAAAGGTTTAATTTTTCTGCCTTCCCTATGCTGCCATTAATGCCTTTACTTGGGAAAAATTATGTCGGGCACTGTGGTACATTGCAGTGATTGCATCTAATTCTGTTGTTCAAGGTTCTAGACATGTTGTCTATTGAGGATCCACCGTAGTGCGTTCTGGCAGCTTTGTTCGAAACATTGTTCCGCTGTAGTGCGCTGTGGCAAGTCAAATTAATTCGGTTTCTTGCCAAAGCGCGCTGAGGCAGTTTAAGTTGTGAATTCACTGTTCAATTAATCTTTTTTTTTGTAAGGTTTTGATGAAATTACACCGCGGCCCGCTGTAGGGCGCTGGGGAGTGCTATAGCGTAATCCATCCACTCTATATTTTAGTTCTTTGTACCCATACATGTTGTGTTGCGCTTGAGGTGTGCTGCAGTGGTTAAAGTTATGAATACGTGAAAAATCACTGTTCAATTAATTCTCATATGGTAAAAAATATTCTCCGGAAAATGATGCTATGGCCC